>CM040422.1:94770431-95370431 GCA_022702705.1 Papilionanthe hookeriana x Papilionanthe teres
AGTTGGAGATGAAGATGACATGAATTTGCTAGCTGATCAACCAACACAGGCTTCACAGCTGATTTAACCCAATTTTCCTAAAGGTTCCAGAATGATATTGAAGAGGATCAAACAGTTGAGAAAGAGGTACGGAAAGTTATGAATGCAACCAATAACATTTCTAATTTATTCGATCATATAGATTGGAGAATGAAAGAGCAATTCAATTACACTGGTCGAATTGATAAGGGCTTAATCAATCTGATGAAGAAGAACGTGGTGATTGCTGAGGAATCATCTGACAAATTTCTATTTCGTCCATTCTATATCTTGTTTGTGCATCAGCAACCGATTGGAGACATTAGAGGAGAGGATAGTTCTGAAACTGATGTCGAGTAATTGATAGATTCTACTTATGTTTGTTGTGTGTTTAGTTTGCTTTACTTAGTTATGTTTGGTTTGTGTAGTATTTGCTTTCAGATTTAAACTTGGATTTGGATGTGTTTACTTTCATTGTGTGCTTAGATCTTAGTGCTTGCCTATCGTAGAGTACTTGCTGCACTAAATATCTAAGAGTAGTTGGTTTGAATGAACATATTTGGTGTCTATGATGTAACTTGGATTTTATATATATAAGATTGTTGTGTATTGTTTGTGTGAATAATTGTGTTAATTATTGCTTATGGGATGATGTAAATGCATATTGAAGTGTTAAACATTTTTGTGGATTTCGAAAAGATCGAAATTACAAAAAAAATTTCGGACCCAGAAAATATTTTAGACTGGCGCCGTCGGTGCCCTATCAAACGCAGTCGGTGCCTGAACCTAGTAAAAGGCCAAAAACCCTCGATTTCACAATTTTACCCTGAGACCCGCAATTTCTTCCATTTCCTTCGTCTTCTTCCTCCATTTTCACAATTTTGAAGATCTAGGGCTTGCTAGATCTCAAATTTAAGGAGATTTCAAGGCTTTTCGACACCAAATCCACACTTCTCTTGGTAAAAGTTTCACTTTAAGTTAAAATTTTTGGATTTTCACCATGGAAATCACTCACATTGCTTATGGTGGAATTATTGGAATTTTAGAGAGATTTTGATATTTCCATGATGAAATTTGCTCTTATTTTTTTAAAATAGTATTTGGAGTTTGTTACATTGTGAATTTGGGATTTATTGGAATTTTCTTGCAAATTTTAGAAATTCACATGGCTCCAAGGTTGAGTAAGGGGAAGAGAAAATTGTATTTTGATGAGGAGAAATTCGTTAACATTAAAGCCCAATTTCGCTATAACTTTTACCTCTACAACAAGAAGTGTATCCAGGATCGAGTTTTCGATAGTACTAGAGGATCTGTAGAACAGTTGATTGCAGAACGGAACTGGAAGCGATTTTGTTATTTCACTGTGAATGCTGTTATTGGAGTTGTTAGAGAGTTCTATTCGAATGTACCCTAGATTGAGACAGAGTATGTGCTTGTTAGAGGAAAAATGGTTGAGTTTACTCCTCAGCGTATCAATGCTTTCTATCAGACTCGAGAACCATTCCTATGTGAATACGAAAACTTTGACACTCGAGGGGAGAATATGAGAGAAGTAATTGATATTCTGACTAACGGACGAGGAGAATGGAAAGTAAGTAAAAAACTATTGATTAATTTCCCCACCTCCACATTGAATGTTGCTTCAAAAGTTTGGCATTATTTTATTTCTACAATACTATTACCATCTTATCACCACAGCGAAGTTACAAGGGATAGAGCGATTTTGAACTATTGTATACAGAAGATGAAAAAATTGATATTGGGGCTATTATCTACAAGAATATTTAGACGATTGCTAGAGGTGAGACCACTAGTGATTTAGGACATCCTGCTTTAGTTCATGCCCTTTGTGTTCAGTCTGGAGTGGAGTTCAATAGTTCTGCAGAAGTGGCTATACCATTGAGACCAATTACAAAGAATATTATCCGTATTTATGAGTCTCATGTGGGAGCCAGATTTGAGCGTAGGAGTACTGATATTCCTACTACTAGTTATGATGTTCCATCTACTTCTGAGCCGCCTACCTTATCTGATATTATGGAGCAGCTAAGACTATAGAGTGCTAGTGTGGATAGACTCCATGGTCGAATGGATGTATTAGAGGCGAGGAGTGATGTGAATGAAGATTATCTGCAGAGGAGAGTTGAATTCAATATTGCTTATTATGATGCTCAGGTCAGATTTATGAGGGGGGAGTCCGATGTGATATTTCCTACTTGCCCCAGTTATACACCATGTAGACCTGACCCTGCCAATGACCCTGCTGATGACCCTGCTGCTGATCCTGAAGATGGAGACTGGTAGATTATTTGTTTTTATTTATGTTGTTTTTGTTTTGTTGTGTTGTACTGTTATGATGTAGTAGTTATTTATTTTCATGTGATGTGTAACCCTATTGTTGTACTGTTGTAATGTAGTATTTACTTTTCGTATGTTGTGTAACTTTGTTGGTGTATTTTTATGTTGTACTAAAATATTGAAATTGTTATGTGGACTGTGTAGTACTGTGATTGTTTGTTTCATGTTGTAGTGTTCTGTTGATGTTTAGATGTTTAAAGTTAATTTCTCTTTACCCATGCAAATATTTAAAATTTTTATATCACTACTACTAATTGTTTCATGCCTCCTAGTTGTAAGTTTTGATTAATACCAGATAGCTGTTGAAGATTGCAAGATCCCAGCATAGAAATGTTAGTTTTCTTTTACTCTCCATTGTTTCAAATCTATTGAAAAATTTAAGTTTGGGGGAGGGTAGAAAAATACTAACTTTTATTTGTTCTCAATTATTATATTTTCAAAAATTATTAGCATAACTTCTGGCAGTTGAATCTCACTGTAAGTAACTAAAACTTTTTATTTCAGTTGAATATTATAAAAAGATATGATGAAAATTTTTAGTGATAAAGGTTAATTTATAAAAGTAAGATATTTGTTATGAAGGGATTTTACTATAGTCAACTATTTCAAGTAAAGAAAACTGTATTTTTGAAATGTTAAGGGACTTAAAGTATTGTGTGTTAAGAAGAGATTGTGACTTTACAATGAATAATAAAGCTTGTACTTAACTATAAAGTAAAGAAGTGTTTCAGGTTTGAACTTTAGAAAGAGGAGAGTGAAGTTCAAAATCATTAAAGGCTATCCAGATATAGTAATTCTCATTAAAAAACAGAAAAAAAAAAAGAAAAAGAGGATTGAAAAGCAATCCCTCAAAGAAAAGAAAAAAAGAAAAGAAAAGAAGAAAAAGAAAGAAAAATATTTATGAGGAGAAGCTTGAGGAGATGCCTAATTAAAAATTGGCTTCACTTGAGTCACCTTAAAGGGAGAGCTTGATTTCATTTCTGAATTTATGTTTTACGTACTGGCCTACATTCTAATAAAGTTTACATGAACACCTTTTTCACATACTCTTTTGAGGCACTCTTAATGTAAAAAATTATGGTTCATCTTGAAATAAATAGAAGACTAGAACTCTTAAACTTGATTGATAAATATTCTTACACCTATAGTGTTAACCTGAGTTACTAAATTTCTTTCTGAAAATTGTCGGCGAATTTTTAGCTTAGGGTTAAGTTTTTAATTGAAATATATATATATATATATATATATATATATATATATATATATATATATATATATATATATATATATATAATTTGGAGAGTAGCATTTTGATTTTTGAAAAATAATTTTAAGTTTGAAAAAAATTGAAGTATGAAGTTAAGTCGATCTCACACCTCGAAAAGTTTATATAAACGAGCACCACATCAGAATTCGTGCATCTATCCCGAAGAATAGACACACTACTTGATAATGGGGCTTGATTAAATAAACTTATAGATTTGTGACATCCGTTTGGTCTACAAGCCAATTTCATAAGCTGAGAAATTTCCCTTACTTAATACAAAGGAAGTAAGCAAGGTTTATATTACTTGGGTTCTTAAAGTTACCTATATAGGCAAGCCCCTGTAGTTAATTACATCTCAAGTGATGGGAGTCATTTAAGAAAACTTTCGATAAAGATCAGTAGTTTTGCTTTCAAGAATTTCAGAGTTTAAGGTTTCAAAGGATTGGATTATGGAAATTTCAATTGGGAATAGATCAAATTTGGAACAGTTATTTTGGGAATCCAATGGAAGAGAAGTAGGGGATGTTACAGAATCGAAGTGAACTTTGGTGACTTCCCGACTATCCTATTGTTTGGCTTTAATTTAAGAATTTATTTAATGTTTCAATCCTGTCAATTTTAATTAATTAGGACTTATAATCATATGACATGATCATACAAATAGCCTAGAAGATGTAAGGGTTTATACCGTACCAAACGGCTACCTCGGAGTCCTAAGACTAGTTAGGGCTTAATTTACATAACATGACAATGCAAATGCCTAAAGACAAGTTGAGGATTTTTGTTGCACCAGGCAAACTACCTCGAAACCCTATGGCTTGGTTATTTAAACTCAGATAAGGTTAAGCTGATGAAGTTATGTTTTGCTGTTGACGATGGTCGTGCTGCCCACTATGCTTGCTCCAAGCTCCTCGTTGTTGCCGAAGTTTTAGTTTTAGAAAGTCGCAATCAAGAGATGAGAGAAGTGTTTTGGTTTAGAAAGGTTAAAAATTTAGATGGCTTAGTGTTTTAAATAAAACAAATCTTAAAGTTGATTAAGCAGAACCGATTAAGATCTCACAGTTCCATCATCCCGGCACCACTATTTTCATCAGATTCACTTAGTCCAAATTAATTTGCTAAGCTCAACTGAATGAGTTCCACACTTTCATTTAGACCGTAGGAAATCTCGTTAGCAACACATTGGTTACATCATCCAAGGGATTCCCGATCATCCAATGAGACGTCTTAATTTGGTTATAATGGTAGTTTTGTTGTTTTGTTTGTGATTAAATTTTGAGTTATTTTATATTTTGAATGTTGTGGCGGTGAATTTTATCTTGTGCTGTTTTTTTTTTAATTTATTTTAATGTAGTTTTGGTTCAATTTCACGGCTATCCTAAAAGTTTTCAGTTTTCATGCATGGTGACTGTTGTTTAACATGCAAGCTTACAAAAAAAAAGAAAGTACATAGCAGGTAAATAAAATAAAATAAAAAGCGTACTTGGCGGTTCTTCTCGTCATTTCTAGCTGCACTTGAAACACATGTTAGGGCATCTATATATTTAAAAGAAAACACTTAGGTAAAGCTAATGGAAGGTTCTTGTTGTCTACCAAAATCCTAATCCTATCACTAGTCAGGTCATAGGGTGTGTTTATGGATGATTTTCTTCATCAAAGAACAATGAAGTTCAATTATTCTCCTAAAACATCCCATTAGGTTGAGAAAGTTCTTATGATGAGTTCTGAACATCTTTTCAAGACTATTGGCATTATTCTGAGTCCAAATGGATTTCATCGTATGGATGGATTGATCATCCGAGAAATTAGTTAAGTTTTGATTCTTGCTCAGTGAACTAGGATGTTTGATTATCCTATGAGTAAGGTGACATTTCATTTGATACTTCATTTAAGAATTATAAAGGTGAAAGCCTTAAGGGGCAATTCAGTTCATTAGAGGATTTAACCATTCTTTGTTACAGTTGGATTGATGATTTAAAAGTGATTAAATTATGAATTTTCAGATTGATTTTCAAATTTTTTTTAGGTCATTTAAATTAAAAAGGTATTTTGGCATTATTTGATTCAATTAAGTTTTAATGATTTAAATTCGATTTAGCTTAATCATGATGTTTTGAATTAATTTTTTAATTGGTTTAATTTTAATGTCTTGATTATGAATTGTTTTAAATTGACTTTAATATTTCAGTCTTGTTTTAATTTTAATTTTAAGTGATTTCAAATTAGTTTTAATATTTTATGTTATCTTGATTTGATTTTTTAAATCATTAACTTAAGTATTTTAAGCATTTAATTTAATTATAAAATTTCAAGATTGTTCCTTTTAATTTCAAACATTATTTTTTTTATGGCTTCATTAGCAAAATTTAAGTGATGTTTGATCAATTCATTGATTAGGGATTCAATTTCAAAGTATTAGAATCTTCCTATATCAAAATCCCTTAACTTTTAATAATTCATTTCGTAATTAACTTCCAAAGTTTATGTGATTTAATTTATTAAAGTTTCTTTTTTAATGCTAGAGGTGATTAATAAGTTTCTACCCCTTAACGCTCTTAGTTTCAATGGAAAATTAAGATCAAATATTTTACCCTTTCCTTTGGTTAAGCTTAAATATCAGTTAAGGTTAAAGTCTTTTAATTACCTTAATGACCTCTTAAGCTTATTCACCCCATAATTCATTAGATCAAGCTCAAATAAACTTGAAATTTTAATTTCACCTTACTCACATGTCAATTAAGACATTAGAATAGAAAATGTGATTTTCTATTTTTAATTTAATTTATATAATTATTTTAGTGAAAAATAGGGATTTTCAATGAAAATTCAGCAACATGGCCAAGAAGGAGTTTCTATCCTTAGAAAAATTATGGGAAGTTCCCACTGACTAGTGGACCACTTGGACTAATTTTGGTGATTTTTTGAATTTTATTTTATTTACTATAATTATTTTGAGTTTTGGAGTATTAATTAATTGTAAAATAAAATTGAAGTGAAAAATTAAGTTATATATTTTTATTAAATCTCTTTGATCCCAAGGAACTCAGAAAAATAAATTTTTTATTTTTTTATTTTTCTTTGAATTTTTAGAATTATTTTAGTGAAAGGGTTGAAAAATCTATTTTTTAATATTAAAAATTACCCTAAGCCTTAAAAATTCAATATCTTTGCTTAGAGACTTAGGAAAAATATTTGGTTGGTTCCTAAGTGATTAGGAGACCAAATATGACATTTTAATGAATTTTAATATTTTTTGTGATTTTTATAATTCTTTAATTATTAAAATATTCAAAATTGGGTTAAAAATGAAAGTTTTAGAAAAATTCCAATTTTAATTTTTTTTAGACAACTCTAATCCCAGAGAGGCCTCAAAACTGATTTGGTTTTGAAATATATTTTGAGTTTTATGAATTTTTTAATTTCAAAAATGGTCATGTAACTTGAATAATCTATTTAGTGGGCTAAATCATTTCCAATTGACTTGAAATTTTTATGTGGAATTCCCCTGACTCTAAAGATCAATGGAGAATTGCTTTCATGTAATTTTGATGTGTGGTTGTTCCAAATTAATTTAATTTCAATTTTGAGGTTTTAGCCAAATTAGGGCTTGTTTAAGTGAATTAAATCAAGTTACAATTTTCCTAGGGTCCTCTGGTCCAGAGATACTTCCCCTAATTTTTCTAAATTTTAATGATCAACATGATAATTTTCACAATTAATTTTCAATAAAATGACCTTGAACTTATAAAATAAATAAATTTCCATAGACATAACCTCTGGCCTTGAAAAATTCAGGAAATATTCCCAAGATTATAGGCTATAAAAGCTCTATGGTCTCATGCCATGGTGAATTATGCATGCTAACGGAGAATTAAATCATTTAGAACAGTATTAAATTAATTAAAAATTAAATACACAACAAATAACTTAATTTTTTTCCAAATTATTCTCCTCTATCCACTGAGTAAGAGAGTATTTTTCTTTTAATTTAATAATTTTTCTATGCAAAGTTATGCATTTTTAAAGTTTCATGTATTTAAAGAAATTAGAAAAAGCCTATTTTTCTATTTATCTGACGTGGTGCCACCTAATCCTAAGCAGATCCGAAGTCCCACGAGACACACTCCCATTCGACACCGCCATCTAAGTCAGCGCCACGCGGCCCGCGCTTTACGCTCCTTGGTTCCATCCGGCTCCATCTTTGTCGTCCGTTCGAAACACGCGAGATCGAATGGTCTCTGGTCATCGTCTCCATCTGGTTCATCCCGAGAGCCATCCACCCTTGAACCTTAAGATCTCCTTCATTTCTTACCCAAATCACACGAGATTTGGTCCTACGTGTTTGTCTAGACAAGAGCTATAAATCCATACGGCTAGCATGCATTGAAATTAAGTTGAAGTAAATGGAGAATCGTTGGAAGCTCGGGAGTAAGAGAAGTCTCCATATCTTGGTCCAAGAGGTGAAGCCTCGATTGGATGTGGTTGGCATGTTTGTTGGAGTTGTAAGAGCCTACAGATTGAGCCTCTAGTCCTGGTGAGCTGGCTAGGTGTGACTTTGTCCAAGCCCGATTTGGAGCTTTAGCCGATAGGACAATTAGGTAGTTGGGTGAGGGGTCTTTCACTGGGGAACTTCCTCTCTTGGTGCTGGGAAGGTGTGGGTGAGTTTATTTAGATTTTGGTTGAGGTTCCAAGAGTGTCCTGTTTCTGGCCTGATTTTCGACTGAGAAATTGAGCTCTGCTAGGGGGATTTAGAGCAGGAGAATAGTGGGGCTCTTCTTCTCCGGGCTAAGAGAAGGTTTGGGAGAGTTCTGTAAGGAAATTTTCAATACCTTTGGCATGGCTGAAAGGTGTGGGTTTTATAGACATGGCTGCCTAGTGGAGCTCAGGGCCAAGCAATGAGTGGTTTAGACCGCTTAGGGTGAGGGTTGAGCAGGCAAAGTGGGTGGAGAGGAGATGGCACACTGCCAAGGCTCAATTTTGGGTTTCAAGGACAATTGTGGGTGCTCAGACGTGGCTGTTCCGGCGGCTGGGGTGGCTCGGAAGGACAGTCAGGCAGCTGGGCAAGCTGAGGAGGAGTGAAGGAGAGGTTCAGCTCAATTAATTATGGCAGGGAGCTTGCATAAGGTGGGCTAATGGATGGGACTTAGCCTTTAGCAAATGGCTAAACCCATTGGTCCAAAGTGGTGGACCAATGGTCCATGGATCATGGGGAATGGGTTGGGTCAGGTCAAACCCACCCTAAGAGGCCTAGGGTTGGCTGCCAAGATGCTGGTTTGGTCAAATTTGATTTGGTTAGGTTCAATTTGGCTCATGTGTTCACATGGATTGGTTTGGATTTAGATTGGGCTAGCTTGAGTTTGGATTTGGATTGGATCAAATTGATTGATCTAAATGGTCAAAATGATTGTTACAAAGCTTTTAGAAAAGGTTTGGAGTGAAATTGAATTGATTTGGGAGGTGGATTTGGTGGAATTGGTGATTTGGTTCAATTTGGTCACCATGGGTTAAGCTTGGGTTTAGGTTAGGTTAGAGCTTGGCTAGGGCTCAATTGATGGTTCAAAATTATGCAAGTGATTGTTATGAAAGGTTTAGGATAGAAATTGGGTGGAAATTTTGGGTTTAGGGGATTCAATTTAGAGATTTAGGGCTAGGTGACAACTTTAGGGCAAACTTGGGAATTTTGGTATTAAATGATTTTTCATTGAATTTCAATCAAACTTTTGGCCAAATGAATGTTGAATTTGGTATAGGAATGTGTTAGGAAGATTTTGGAATTAGTTTTGGGGAAACTGGAGTGGCTTTGGGTCATTTTGGGGTGAATTGGATATTTTAGGTATTTTGGGAAATTTGGTATTTTGGGGTGAATTGGATATTTTAGATTTTTAATTTGGAGGGGTATTTTGGTCATTTTAGGTATTTTGGGAAATTTGGTGGATTTTTGTTAATTTTGATAGTGGAGAACATTTTGGAATAATATTTGGATAGAATTTGGTAATTTGGGTATTTTTTGGGTTTAGGTCAAAAATTAGGGTTTAGGGGTAATTTAGTAATTTGGTGGAGTTTAGGGGTAGGGGGTCAAAGTTTGGGACTTTGGTAAGATTGGGTGTCAATTAGGAATTCAAACTCTTTGAGCCACGGACTAAGCGAATTCCCTCTTTGAATCCTCCATGTGTTAGTCCTAGCTAAACCCTAGCCTAGGGCTAAGAGCTTAGGGAACCACCCACATGAGTTTCTAAAATAGTAGGGGATTAAGTTTGAGGAAGTATAGGCATGTTTGGTTTAGGGTTTGAGGTACAGAGCGTAAGTGTAAAGTGGGTGTGAGTATGTGTATGAGCCTGAATCAGACCAGACCACCCAAGGTTAGTCCTAAGACTTGAACATCCTATAGGGAACTTCTCTTGAGCTTCCTTATGCTTGATCTCATCTTACTAAGTGCTTAGAGGTTAGACTTAAGCATCTAAAACTCCAAGTAAAGCAAAGAATTATTTTGGATTTCTATGGAGTAAGGGTTCCATCGTTAGTCTTCTAAGATAATCACCGGGAAAGTCTTATGGCTAGATTCTAGACTGCATAAAGGAAGACTAGACCTCAACAAAAGTGAGGTCAACACCAATTTAATCATCATATTTCCTATCATGAGTCTCTATTGTGAACATAAAGTTTACAACTTAAATATGAAAATTACTTCTTGCAAGTCTCTATGCATCAATCTCTTTCTTAAACTTATTTTTTATCATATGCACGTCATATGAGAATGTACTGCTCCAAATGAACAAGTAAGTGCAGGTAATGTAAAAGAACGTAGGAAATAAGATGTATTACATTTCACATATAATAGAAATACTTCAAAAATTCCACAAGTAAAAAATGCATACATGAAGCTCAAACCAGTATAAGAGATTTTAAGGCCACAATGCATCGAAGAAACTGACTTAACTCTACATAACAAAAAAAAAATCCATACATAAGTCACAAAAACCTAAAAATAAAAATAATCCACTCCCCTCCATCCATACATCTCTAATGCCATAAACTTGTAATGGTGGCGACAGTGAAAATGACACTGTCAGATGCACTCCCTACAACGACGAGATGGTCTAGTGTATATACTCATATTGGCGCTAGTGCTAGGTGGCGTAAAATTGACTGCTCATGCAGGTCATGAAGCTCCCACTTCATGACAAAATGGGTAGTCACCAATGTCTCTAGTCACTCAATCAGTGCAGCAATGGAGTGGTCAGCTTGTGACATCTGGCTACATTGTAAGGAACTCTCCTCGTGCATTGGAGAAACCCCTAACACAAAACCCTAAGAAAACATAAAAGCACTAATGATAGGTTTCTGTGAATGTAACAACTCTTCTCGATCTCTCTACAAATCCCCTCTTTTATGAATAAGAGATGATGAGTTTAGGGTGACCTAACCCTACAATGTTCTAGTACTAGATAGGTATCCTATAGACTTGTAAATGATAAGTCTTATATCTATCATCTTCTCTACTTGAATACAGAATGTAAGGTTCCCC
Source organism: Papilionanthe hookeriana x Papilionanthe teres (assembly GCA_022702705.1). Classification (NCBI taxonomy): domain Eukaryota; kingdom Viridiplantae; phylum Streptophyta; class Magnoliopsida; order Asparagales; family Orchidaceae; genus Papilionanthe; species Papilionanthe hookeriana x Papilionanthe teres. The sequence continues at coordinate 94,781,600 of CM040422.1, forward strand.
CAGTCCTTAGTGACATCAGTAAGGCTCATGGTGGGGAGAAAAAATGTTATAATGAAGTAGTGCCAGGTCTGGGATGTGAGGTTCAAGTGCATGAGTGGGAAGTTGACTATACCCTCTCACTTACCCACATACCTAGTCTTCTACTGACTAGTAGAGTCGGTCAGGAAGTCTATGATCTCTTGGAAGTTAGGAGGATGAAAGCTATCTTAATCATAGTCGGGAAGGTCGGGAAGGTCATTGAGACTGTTGATTGTTGTAGGTTCATAAGAGATGTATTTCGCATACAGGAAGACTTGGTCGTCCACGAGTTCTTTCACGTTTGCATAGAACTCACAAAATAATGGTACTATGGTGGGTGTGACTTTCAAAAAACCTGTCCCAACTTCGACTAAACAGCTCTGCTTCTACCCTACCCCCTAGGGATTAGAAACAAGTTTTCATAGTAAGTTCTTTCTTGGTTACGAGGTTGGAATACTGTTGGGAGGAAGCTAAAATCAAGAAACGTTTACTATCATAGGAAGACTCACATCTTCCCTTCTTTTCTGGGGCCATGGTTGTACCCGAAGGAGCTTGGTAGAGAATATTAAGGAAAACAACTGAAAAAGAGGGTGAACCTTATCAAATCTAGTCAAACTATGTGAAAGAAGTGCAAGAAGGGTACTTACCTAAACTTGTGAGATCTCTTAAGATCTACCCATTTCCAGCCCGATCAGCGTCTAAATTTCTCTCTGGAGACTTAGAGGAAGGGTGTGATAGTGTGAATGAGGAGCTCGGAGAGAAATAGCCGATTGGAGAACAAAAATTGATTTAAATAGCTGACGGTGTAATTACGCCCGAACTAACATAACCCCACCGGAACTGGAGTTCTAACTGTATGGTTACATTGATTTTGAGCTTGGCTACACCACCATAGTGTATGCAGTGGCGTGGTTACCCCATAATCCTGCATAATTATGCCATATCTTCCATTTTTAAAAAATTCACAATGGTTTTGATCATGGCGCACATAAATGCATTGATTTCATAGTTTAAAAAATTCCATCGAAGCATGATTTGTAAATAGCAATCTTTTTTGTGCTTTTTATGTAATTATCACAATAATTATATAATCAAGATTTGTTTGGCACATTATTTTCGTAAAACAAAAAGACCAAAACAAGCACCTCATAACATTATTAGCATACAGTTATGTACAAACTTTTAAGAAACTGTTATTGTGCAAATTTTGGTCTTCTAAACACATATGCCAAGTGTTATTGTTCTTTTGGATGATGTTTAAATTTAAAATTTTTAGCCTGAATGATAGGCCTATTGGTGCTCCGACTTATCTTATCTAACAATAGGTTTGCAAAATATCAAGTGTTTTGGGTTGGATATACTCCACCTATGGGTTTGTCATGTCATTCATGCAATTTTTATTATTTTTTTTAATTTTCTAGTTTATTATTATTATTTAGTTTTGGGATCAAATAGCACTAATTCAAAATCTTCTGCCTATACATTTAACAACCCTATGACACTAGTTTTGACCGTAAAAAAAATAAAAATCACAACAAATTATAACACACTATAATAATGGAATAAGAATAATAAATAAAAGAAACATTTCCGTATATTAAATAAAAATAGAATATCAATAGATGGATCACACCACATCATTATTAATTTAACATTGAAATATTATGAATGTAGCATTGGACACTATCCACATGACACTGCCGCTGGATGAATGGTGTTGGGGTGCTATTCAACATAATGCACAAGTACATGACCATATAATTGACTAAAAAAATAAGCAACACAATACTATGCGATACATCTATGAACATTATAAAATTACAGATAATTACACAACAAAAATATCAAGTTAAAATCTATTTTTCAAACTAATATTAACGTAATTAATTTTGACTACTGTATTATTTGATGGTATTAAAAAACATAATAAAAACTGTTCTCAGTTTAAGCAAGTGCACGCGTCTTCAAAATAAAAAATGTTTAACTACAAGATTATTCCTTCGAAAAAATTGATCAAAAAGATAAATAAAGATGAATATTACTCCTATTTTAAACTAGATTTTTTCCAATCGATAATTTTTTTGGAAATTTTTTATGTAAAAATTAAAGCACTATTTTGTAAGGCTATTCAAATTAAAGCAATGAAAGCAAAATCACTATTTTGTAAGGCTATTTTGGCATTTTTTTTAAAGTACAATGAAAGCAACGAAATGTCTTTGTTTTTCATCGGTGTATCGGTGTGGAAACATAATTTGGATGACTTTCTTTTTGTGATACACACATGCGACACATATGAGACTAGTTACATGTCGGTTAAAGACAATCAAAAACTCATTTCAATTTTTTGTTTCCATAATTTATTCAGTTCAAGAGCAGAGTGGTTATTTATCTACAAACAACTGCAAATCACAATTTAGATCATCACTCACCTAACATCACCCTCTATCAATGAAGTTAGATGTTTGCCATCACTCGAGTGATGGCACTCGTCTTTAACAAACAATAATGACAATCGTCATAAGACTACTTTTGTCGAGTATTGAGCAAGGTCGTGTTCATCACAATTTGGGTCTTCGAAATGACGATGCGTCTTCGAGCTCTGCTAGGGTTTCTTTCCTAGAAGCGGCGCAGGAATCCGATCATTTTTCTGCTTAAGATTTCTTCTTCCTTTCTCTTAATCTCTAAGATCAGGAAGTTTTCTCATCTTCTTATGGCCGATTCTCTTAATCGACCTTCATTTCTTGAAGCTTTGAAAGGAAACATGGATAGTTCCTCTTCTTTGACTAATGTATGTCTTTTTCCTTCTTCTTTTAGGGATCTTTATGGTGATGAAAACAATGATAGTCTGCTAAAGAAGGCTACTAAAAAGAACGGTAAACCCGCTCTTATTTTTACCGAGGATGAAACTAATCTTCTTGTCGAACCTCCGAAATATACTCTTATAGGTAAGTTTACCTATGCTCATCCTAAAATGGAGATAATAAGGAAGTTTTTCTCCGATCTTAAGCTTTCGGAAAATGGAATGTTGGACTTATTGATGGTCGGAATTTAATGATTAAGCTTGAAAATGAATCTAATTATACACAGCTCTTTTCAAAAAAGTTATACAAATTGATAAGGTGTATATGAAAATTCTTAAATGGATCGTAGATTTCAATCCAAGGGAAGAACCACCAATAGTTCCTATCTGGTTTCGCTTCCCTGGATTAAAACTACAATTTTATAACAAGAAAGTTCTTTACTCTATTGGAAAAATTTTTGGTTCTCCTATGAAAATTGATATGGCTTCTGTTAATTACAATCGTCCGTCTATTGCTCGAATTTTAATTGAAAGGGATGTTACTGCTCCTTTTTGTGATGCTATATGGCTGGAAGATGCTAGCTCTGGATATTGGCAACTTGTTGAAATGGAGTTTATTCCACCTTATTGTAACAAATGTAGAATGTTTGGTCATTCTTTCACTAATTGTTTCATTGCTCATCCTCATTTAAAATTACAACGTAATAAGAATTCCGAGAAAATAAAAACTCGGGCATAAAGAAGGTAATATTATTAATTTAGTGCTCGATAATCTCGTCGCTTCAAATCTTGATCATTCGAATATCATTATTGTTCATAACAATGATGATAATAATGATCAATTATATGTTGATAGTTCTCACAAGGATGTTCTAAATGTTGATAAAATTTTTAATGAGGATGTTCAAGAATCTGATAATATTCCTAAAGAAAATGTAAATCCTGATTTTAATGCTTTTAAATCTACTTTTTTGATTGATCCTATTATCGAAAAGGCTATTGAAAATGTGGATTTCACTCTTTTGAATAATGAAAAGGTTGTGGTAGATGATTATGCTGCTGATATGGTAGGTACAGATAATATTAATTTGTTCAGGCCTGAACCTGAAGAGGAATGGCAGATTCAAAAGGCTTCTAGAAGAAAGAAGTTCAAAGGAAGTAGAGAATTAAGCTATGTCAATCCTGATGCGTTAAATGAACAACTTACAGGTAAGATTCTTGATAATATTGATACTGCTTCCTCCTCTAGAATCACTAGAGGCAGGAAAGAAATTGATGATGAATTTTAATACTATGTTTTGGAATATTAGGGGTATTGCGGATAAGAATGCCTCTAATAGATCGAAAAACTTAATTAGACATTATCGGTTATCGTTCTTTGGTATTCGGAACCTTTGGTGAAAGAATTCAATAATCTTAAATATGTTCATAAAATTGGTAATTTCAATTATGTAGTTAATATTAATAATAAAATTTGGTTTCTTTGGAAAAATTTTATTAAAGTTGATTTAATTATTAATCATAAACAATTGATTCATGTGGTTATTACGTATCGTGATATTTCTTTTCATTTATCTATTGTGTATGTCGTTGTAGTAAAGCCGATAGAATGGATTTATGGAATTTGCTTAATTCTATTGGTCCATTAGATTCTCCCCGGCTTGTTGGGGGGATTTTAATATTGTTACTCGCTCGTCAATGAAAAGAGAGGGGGCCTTCCTCCTAATATTAATCCGATTGATAGTTTTAATCATGTTATTCTTGAAGTCGAGCTCTTTGATCCGGGTTATACCGGCTCTATGTATACTGGCACCGTGGCTTTGTGTTTGAAAGGCTGGATAGATACTTTGCTAATGTTTCTTGGGGTAATTCTTTTGCTGCTTTTAAGGTTCATCATTTAAGTTTTACCACTTCTGATCACACACCTATTCTTTTGAAGATCTCTAATAATCTTTCTAAAAAATCTCATCATTTCTGTTTTCTTAATATGTGGATTGATCATCCCTCTTTTATGCAATTTATTAGAGAGAATTGGGTTGTTGATAAACTTGTTTTTAAACCTATTAACTCTGGTCAGAAACTTTGGTGGCTTCAAAAGCAGCTTGCTCATGCACTCAATAATTGGAATTGGAATATTTTTGGCCATCTTGAAAAAAAGATTAGAGAAGCTGATATTAGAGTTAAAGATTTAGAATTTCTTTATAATCAAGATCTTATTTCTTTTGATCTTCTTAATCAAGCTCAAAAAGTTCTCACTCGTCGCTATTAATATGGAGGAGAATTTTTATGCTCAAAAGGCTGTTAAAACTAATTTTTTGAATGGTGACAGGAATTCTTCTTTCTTTCATGCTGTTATCAAGAATAGAAGGCTTATGAATCATATTTCTAGTATTAAGAATTCTAATGGTAATGTTTTAACTAATGATAATGAGATCATTAGTGATGGTATTGCTTATTTTAGTTCTCTTTTTCACAGTAGTAACAATTATTTGGAGCATATTGATACTTCTGTGTATTCCTTTTCTGATAATATTCATAATCTAATCTTACCTCTATTCCATCTATAACCGAGATCAAGAATGCTCTTGATAATATGGATGTTGGTAAATCGGCTGGCCCTGATGGTTTTAATGTGGAATTTTATAAATCTTGTTGGGATGTTATTCATATTGATCTTATTGATATTATTCAAGATTTTTTTCGTGGCAAAGACTTACCTAAGTATTTTAAATGCTCTAATATAGTGTTGATTCCCAAAGATCATGGTGATTCCTGGGATTCTTTTAGACCTATTTGTATTAATACGGTTGTGTCTAAACTTATTTCTAAAATTATGGCTATTAGGATTCAGCCTATCTTAAGTAATATCATTGAGCTGAATCAATCTGCTTTCTTAAAAGGCAGATTTATTAGTGATAATGCTTTAACTGTGCAGGAGCTTTTATATGATATTGATATGTGCAAAAGGAATGCTAACATTATTTTTAAGATGGATATTAAAAAGGCTTTTGATTCTCTTAGCTGGGACTTCTTACTAGATGTTTTGAGAGCTTATGGTTTTAACAATGCTTTCTGTAATATTATTTACGAATTCTCAATAATAATTTCTATTCTATCGTGATAAATGGGAGCTCTTATGGTCACTTTATGGCTTCCAAAGGTATTAAACAAGGTGATCCTTTATCACCTTATCTCTTTATAGTTGCTTTTGATTATTTTTCTAAGCAATTGAATAAGCTTTATGCCGATTACTCTACTACTAACTTTACCCATAAAGCTGACCTCAGTGTGTCTCATTTATGTTATGCTGATGACCTTATTATTTTCTCTAACTCTAATAAGAGATCTATTAAGAGAATTTGGAAACTCTTAGATCATCTTCAGAGATCTTCAAGGCTTTATTTCAATACTTCTAAATGCTGTTTTTATGCTTCTAAATTTGTTACTAATGAAAAGATTCAGTGGATTGCCAATTTTACTCAATGTCAACATGCTTCTTTGCCTCTTAAGTACTTAGGTTTTATTCTTGATAAGAAAGCTAAACGTATTATTCATTATGAGGGATTGTTAGAAAAAATTAGGAAGAAGCTTCATTCTTGGGAGAACAAGTTTCTCTCTTTTGGGGGCCGTATTACTCTTTTAAAGAGCACTCTTACTTCTATGCCTTTATATACGATTCAGGTGATGAATGTTCCTAATATTATTATTAAGAAGCTTGAATCTATGTTCAATAGCTTCTTGTGGGATGGTTATGGTAAGAAGAGTATTCATTGGAAGAGTTGGAGTAAATGTTGTAAACCTATCAATAAGGGTGGCTTGGGTTTTCGTACTCTTACCGATTCTATTAAATTTAACTATATGAGGTTATGGTATCATTTTAGACAAGCATAATTCTATTTCGTCTCGGTTGTTATATATTAAATATCGTAGAGATAAACATCCTTTATCCATTACTCCTAATAAAGCCGATTCTTATGTATGGAAGAATCGTTAAATGTCTCTAAGGATGCCGAGACCTTTATTTGTCGGGACATCGCCAAGGAGATGTATCTTTCTCGGTATGATGATTGGACCACTAAGGGTCCTCTTGCTAATAGTTATGGTGGCCCTTTTGATATTAATTTTAAAGTTAAGGATCTTTGGGATCATTCTATTTGGAATTTTACCAAACTTCTTAGCTATGTTAAATTTTTTGATGCTTCTTCCATTGTTCATATTCCTATTAACAGGAATAATTCTGATACTCCTGTTTTTAAAATTAAGGGTAGCAAAGACTGCTACTAAAACTATTGCCGATGCTTATTCTTATCCTCCCGGTTTGGATTTAACTTGGCTTTGGAATAACCGGCTTAAGCCTTCTATTTCGTTTTTTAATTGGAGATTAATTCATAATTGTTTACCGGTTGATGATATCCTTAAGCTTAAAGGGTCGAGAATTGTGTCTAGATGCCATCTTTGTAAACTTCATTATGAAGATGTTATTCATCTTTTTGGTAAATGCTGTTTTTCTATTAATGTTTGGAAAGAAATATTTGTTGTTTGTAGCGGTGAAGGAATCTTTTGTTGACTACAATTCTATCCTGGACATTTTCCGGACTCGGAATAGTAAAGGGCATACTTTTCTTAGCTCTATTCCTGCTTATTGTACTCGGTTTTTATGGATTAATAGGAATAATGCTAAACACAATGACTCCCTTTCTACTGTTAAGCAAGTTACTAGTCAAATTTGTTCCTATATTTTTAAATGCTTATCTGTTAATACAATTGATCATTTTCATAATGATTATATTTCATATATTGTGGTTAATCTTAATATTAAGCTTCATTTCTCGACCAATTGCTTAAATAGGGTAAATGGATTAAACCAATCGCTCCTTATATCAAGATTAACACCGATGGTGCCCGGAATATAGTTAATGTCGGTATTGGTGGGATTGCTAGAGATTGGAATGGTAAGGTTATAAACTCGGTTTATTGCTCCAATTTTTGCGGAATCCTCTTTAGTTGTTGAAGTCGAAGTCGTTCTTTTTGCTCTTAATATGGCTCGTGGCTATGGTTGGAACCATCTTATTATCGAGATTCTTTATATTTTTTTAACATTTGTAAGTTTCAGTTAAGTTCGTCATCGGAGTATTATTTTGCGATGTTAAAAAGATCAATCACTGGCAATAGGAATTAACATAATTTGGAACCATACTAAAAGATTTAGAAATGTTGTCTATTGATTGGCTCGCTAAACTTGGTATGAAGATTTCTTATCCAAGTAATTTCCAACCTCGTACTCGATTTTATTTACTCTATCAGTGCAATTTGATATGTAAGATGTTCTCGTTTATTTGTTAGTTGTCGTGTCTTTTTATTTTTTCTCGTATTTTTATTTTTGTTTGGAAAAAGGACCTTTTTTTTCCTTTTTTTTGAGTATTTGTAGTGTGTGTGTGTTTGGGTTCTTTTTCCCGGGATGTACTTTTATTTTTATGAGCAATAAAATTGAGCCTATGTGCTCTTTAATAAAAAAAACAAACAACTGCAAATCAGCTGTTTTTCAAACGCTTAAATCAAACAGCCAGCTAACTTATCAAAATAAGATGCTGATCAGCAGCTTATCTGAATAAGCTGAATAAGCTGCAGCTGCCCCAAACAGACCCAGTTAAATAGCTAAAATCACTTACGAAGGGTTAGCTTAGCTTGGCAATACTCAAAAGTAGATGGTTATATTTTGTGTAATTTGAATGGGTGTTAAGGATTATAGTACAGGATTAGGTCATAGTTTCACGTAACTTGGTCAAAAGTTATGAGGGGAATCTTGGAGTGGTTGTAACGCTTGGGTGCAGTACTGGCAAATCTGGGAGAATTTAAGAAATGTGGTGATGCAAGAAAAATTGAGCAATAATCCAAAAGAGAAGCATATAAATTAAGAAGAAATAATGATTATTAACTTTGTCACTAAATAAAATGTAAACTTTAAGCGAACAAATACTAAGCTGAGGGCAGAACAGATATTCACTCCGAATATTTCAATAAATAATACAAAGTTATGCATTATTTCAATCGTTATTCATAGGCTTTATGAGACTCTTAGATTCAACATTTGAACAAAGAAAAATGGAGAAAAAAAAAAGGAGAAATGTGGTCGAATTATATTTTAATATATATATATATATAGTCGAATTAAAAATTAAAATTAAAAAATATATAGATAGTCGAATTATATTTTAAAATATATAATTTAATTATGAATAACTTTTGACCTTTACATCAAAATCAATACATTCTTGATTCCTAATTGACGTAAGTGAGCCAATCAACCAACTCCCGCACTCTGACACTTCCCTTTTCCAAAACTGCTTCTAACAGCTTCCTAAAACTCATTGCCGCCGGATAATAGCCGCTCAATGCCATCTCCTCCAACAGCAGCGCCATCTCTCGGACTTCCCCCGCCTCACACATGCCGTCGAGAATCGCACGGTACGTCACCACGTCGGGCCGGCACCCCCGCCTCGGCATATCGTCAAACAGTTCGCGCGCTTTCCTCCACCGACCAGCTCTGCACATCCCTATCACAATGGTGTTGTAGCTCACCACATCCGGTTCGCATCCTCTTCGCTTCATCTCCCTCAATCCTTCGAACGCTGCGTTGAAGTCTTTCTCCTCACAGAACCCCGTTATTATAGCATTGTAAGTCGCTTTGTCGGGTTTCACTCCCTTCTTTTTCATCTCTTCCAAGACACTCACCACCTCCCCTTTTCTCCCAGCTCTGAAAAACGCACGGATCAAAGTCGTATAAATTGCGGCATCAAGCCCTATTTCAGGGTCTGAGGCCATCTCATCTTTCAATCTAATGGCGTGATCGAGTTCATTGTCTTTACAGAGCTCCTTCACCAGAGATGTGTAGATGTACGCATTCGGCTTTATGTTGTATCGCCGGATCATCTCTTCTTTGATATGAAATGCTTCGTCTAGCATCGAAACAGAGTTAAGGGCGGTGATGAGTGTTCCGAATGTTGTGGCGGTCGGCCTAATTCCTTCCTTTGTCATTTCGTCGAACAGTTCACAGGCACCGTGGATTGACCCCATGGCAGCGTGTGCACGGATGAGAATGTTGTACGTACAAGCGTCAGGTGAAAATTGGGTAGCGTCGAGGTCATTACAGAGGGCTTGGAGCACATCGATCTCTCCATGGCGGAGCAGCACGTGGAGGAGGGTATTGAAGGAGCGGATCGTCCGGTGACACAGGAAGGAAGGAATTTGATGGAAAATGCGAAGGGCTGCGCCCGGCATGTGAGCGTGGCCGTAGAAGGAGATGATCCTACAAAAGAGGGCTTCTTTAGGAGTGAAACGGGTCTGGTTCGCCATTTGATCGAGGATTTGCTCCATCTCGGTGAACATTCGCGCTTGTGCGAGCCTGCAGATGATGATGTCAAAGGATCGAGCGCTGTAACGGAAGGGCTTGGCCGAAGGATGGGGATTCGATTCAGGGTTAGGGCATCGAAAGAGCTTGAGTGCGAGTGTAGGGTTTTTCTCGAGGCGGAGTAAGGAGGTGAGCCGGAAAGGAGATACTTTTACCGTTTTCTTCATGGGAGGCGTGCTGGTAGTCGGAGCGGCAGACTCGGTGGTGTGACGTGGAGTCCGAGCAAGCTACGGAGATTATGAACTTTTTTAGCTTAAAACAGGTGCATAGGTGATGGAATCAACAGATTGCGTGAGCCTCATTATAATATACTGATTAAAATAAAAACCAAACAGCTTCAAAACAAAAGATAGAAATTGAGAAATAAAAAATGCTTAGAAAGAACAACGAATTCAAGGATATGGCTCCATGGAGCCTATTAGGATGAACAACATCAATATCATCGACCAGTGTGAAGATCAAAATGAAGTATCTGTTGTGGCAATCAGACACAGTGGTAAGGGAGAAAAATCTATCCTAGGAAAATGCAGAGCATGAAAGTAAGGATATTGAAGATATCATGATCGTGAGTTAATCGGTTGAGCCCTTTGTTGGTGTTGTGGACTTATGATCACCAATCTAGTCCAAAATGTCCAAAAAAAAAAAAAAAATCCATACATTATGTAGGAATTTCAAGCATGAGCCATAAGATCTGATTGAGTTCCCAAACATTTGGTTGACTTCCCTGCAAACTTTAGATTAATTCCACTTAAAACCGGATCCATATTCATAAGGCCCTATGTCGAAATCGCTTGCACGCAAATGATGACAACAACCAATTTAATCCATAAAGTAAAATATATGTAAAGGCTCTAGAGTAAATGAGAGGTTGTAGAATCTTAAAATTTTCACTATTTCATTCGGAACAAGTTCAAGTCATATGATCTCCTTTGTCTCATTAATATCCCTAAATCTCTGGATTTCCTCTCGAATTATATGCCTTGAAACTCAGAATGTAAAGTGTTGTTATCAAGTAATATATCTGTTTATGTACCGATCACCTAAATTTTTTGTATATGCATTCCTAATAGTTAAAATTTATTATTTACAATTCGGCCATTCAGATCTTTTTAATCAGACAAAAAGTTTGATTTTATTCTAATATCATCTCAAGCCCCTCTTTTTCATCTCTCGCGATTAAACTCGTCTGCTAGCTCAAATCTCATGATTAGCCCCATCTCCGAGCATGTCTCTTCCTTCTCTCAAATTCCTTTGTTTGATTCTCTCAAATGTGTTCATCGAGTAGCCTAAAACGAAGTTGTCAACTCTCACAACTCACTCATCCACTCAAAGGAATTCAAATTATAATCTCCAGCATATTTTGTAGTTATAAAATCCCAAACAAATTTCATTCTTCAAAATGAATCACTATTCTATGCTTCTTTTTGCTTAGAACTTTTAATGGACAATAATTTTGTTTAATCTCAGGCATGTTTTGCAAATTTTGTTTTACATATATTATTGATAAAAAAGTTTCAAGTAAATAACTAAGGTGTTTTTGTGTCAATTTAGCCTTTGCGTAATTCATTTTGTGGAGTTGAAATCATGTTATATATGATGAAATAGTTCTTTTTAAGCATTTCAGTTTAGTGATTAATAGAGTTCATTTAAAAATATAGATAGAATGAACTATGATGGATAAAGCAGAAGATTGTAGATCCGGACAAATATTTTTTCAGTTTTTTCAAGTAGAAGAGATTGCAGGAATTTGTCGTTGGCTAAGTAGTTATGATTACGAGTATTTTTTTATCATTTTTTTAGCATGCCCAAGTATTATAAGCTCATCTAAAATGAAACCGAGGTCATCAAATTAGTAAAAGTATTTGCTCAAACTGATCAGGTTGTGATAGTTATTATAATCGAAGATGAATCAAATCATGTGTACTAGAGATTAAAATCATGATGCATGGTGAGATTTTGAGACAAATTTATAGAGTACATAAGCTCTAGATCTTGGCCAAATATTATAGTACGTCATTCAAGCTTTAATAATATAGGTAGTTTTGTAAATAAACTTGATTTATACGTTGATGAACACTTAAAAAGCGAAATTATTAATGAGATGCCTTTGATAGTTTGCAGTCAAATTTATGATGTATGAGTTTAGGTAATTTAGTTTTATCGAAGCCATTGTTAAGAATTTAGACATAAAATTAAAGTTTGTTTTGATAGGAGATTTATCACTACTAATTCTTATTCTGGAAGCCCATAGAGAGTATGAACTTAATATGGATTGATAATCAGAAATTTTGGAATTCAATAATTAGTTGTTCTGCATTTGTGTTCATATATTCATCTAGCCAATGATAACATACAACATCTAGTTGTGTGGCTAGCAAAAGACAGGATATAGCAAAAAGTTTCTAGGCATTCCTCCAAAATATATTAATAAAACCTTAAAAATTAAGTATGAGTTGTTCTACCCGACATAAAGAAATAACAATCAAGACCGTTATCATGTCATAATATATTTAGATTAGTTGTTAATAATAATTATGTTCGTACACCATGAGCAAAGCTTATTACAAGGAATCTTAAATTTCACATCGCTTTGGATTATATTAGCAATTTTGAGAGATTTTTTGTCTGCCCTAGGGTGTGTATTATTGCCTTTTTGGTTGGTCGTAGGCATTTCATAGGCCTTTATATATATCATTTCAAATCAAAATATTAAGGAGTGCTGATTTTAGCAAACGGGTAGGATGATACTAAATGACCTTTTATAAATGTTTTTGTTGTTGTCTAGTCTGAATAAAAGAAAACATGAAAATAGTTTTAAATGATTTAGCTAAATCTTTTAACTATAAAGTTTATCCATCATAATTTATTTTAGATAATAAAAAATGTTTGGGTAAGACAATGAGGGGTTCTTTTTCTAATTTGAAACTTAGGATTTACAAGTATCACATGTGAAAAAATATAAAAAAGTAACACCATTGTCATGGTACCCAAAAGACTCAATACATTATGTAACTGGTTGCAAATGCATAGATAATATATGATTTATCGGGCAAAATTAATGAATTATTTGAAATTAGCCCATAATTTTATGATTGTGTGATTCTTATAAAATGATCCATCTAACACCAATTATATTTCAAAATCCTTTATCTTTTTTATTTGAGAAAATAGAGATAAACTCATCCTTAATTTGGTGGACATCATTAGAAGCATGTTAGTGGAACAAAAGATGTAAAAGTATGGTAAACCCAAGTAAATTGAAAGGTGAATTATTTTTTTGCAATTAAGGATTATATCATAGATATAACTAAAAGGATGATGCTCTTTATTATGAGGTAACCAATTGCACACAAAGTCAAGGTTGAGGGACATCATAAAATATATCAAGCTAGACTTTAAGAATGCAAATTATAGTTAGAAATATTAATAGATAGTTGGACTCTCATTTGTTCATGATAGTTGATCTCATTTTTAGATGGACTCTATTATGTTCTCTCTACCTCTAAAGCCTAGGATCTAGCCTTATTTTTCCTTTAATGGCTTTCCAAGAAGACTATTAGTGGAACCAATACCAAAAGCTAGAACTTCAAACGTCTCTTCACTCCTTATATTTTAATACACTTTACTTTGAATACTTAACCCTTTATAGAGTTAATTAAAGTCAATCTATTTAAGCTTAATTCGTGTTCTTGTAGACTTGGATGCCCTAAGTTCCCCTTTGACCCTAGAAACTTAGGTATTTTATTTGGTCTCTCCTATTGAGCACTTTGCACTTATCTCTCCCAACTCCATGGATAACACTTTATTTGATTTATAAGGAATAGAACGAGTATGAGACTCATCCTACACTAAGATAATGTTTGTCTTTCAATTAAAAAAAGAAAAAAACAAAAATTACCATTTGAAATTAAAATTATAAATAAAATTCAAAATAATAAATATTAAATTCAATAAAATCATAAAATCACAAAATTAAAATAAAATAATGTGAAATCAAACTTCAACAAAAAAATCATCAAACCAACAAAATTAAATGAAAGGGAAAAAAATTCATATAAAATCACCAAATTAATACAAAATTGAGATTAAAATTAAAAGTCATTAAAACTTAAAAAATGAAATTTGAATTAACATAAATTCACCAAAGTAAAATTAAAGTAAAGAAAAATTGAAATTTACCAAAAATTAGAAAAATTAAATCCACTGATTAAGATTACAAAATTAACATTCCAAATATATAGAATACAAAACCATCAAAATTGAAATTTAGGCTAAAAGTTAAAATTCACTAAAGATCAAATTAACCAAAATTAAAATTAAAACTATACCAAAGTCACAAAAATTTTCAAATTGAATATAAGGTAAAATAGCTAAATCACATCAACTTCAACAAAATTGAAATCATAAATTTAAAATCATAAGTGAAACCACTCATGGAAATCCAAATTCAAATAAAATTATTTAATTCAACATAAAATTAAATTGATGATCAAAATCAAATATACTCAAATTTACTATCATAAATTCAAAATATCAATCCAAATTACAATCAAACATAACTAAATTCACCAAAAGTATAAACAATAAAAAATAAATTAAATAAAAATTATAAAAATTCGATAAAATCTTAAGAATTAAATTAAACAAATTCAAAATTTGATCAAAGTATAGCCACCTAAATTTAAGTCCATCACATCTAAACCACACTCAAATCAAACCAAACTCAAGCTCATCGTGAGTCAAGACAAATCTAAGCCATAAAGCTAAACCATCATGCCAAGCCAAATGCAAGCTAAGGCAAGTCAAATTTAAGCCACCTAGCTAACTTATGATGTCAAATCTAAAACCCAACTACTCAAGTAACCAAAGCCTCGAACCCATGAGCATGCTCATGTTTAGCCATGAAAAACCAACATCATCAATGAAAATCTAAGTCACCAAGAGTCAAATCAAGAAACTTCAACTCAAATGGAACTAACCCAAACCAAAGGCAATGCCATCATGATTAAGCAAGCCCAAACACAAATAAAATTGAACCAAACCTCAAGCAATCAACCACCCTCTGATTCTTTCCCAAGGACTAGACAAAGCTCATCCAAGCCTCCCAAAGATTTCTAAGGCCTCCTCTTTTGGCCATTAAAACGTTGAACCCTAGTGCTCAAGCACAGGAAATAGTCCACCCTCACTTTTCATAACTCAATCTAAATCCTATTAAATTACCTAGTTGATCCCCTTAACCTATTCCCCATCATTTTTAAGTTCTCCTACATCTTATACTCCCTTTGATTTCTTCAATACAAGATAGGACCAAACACAATCCCTCACCTAACTTGCCAAAACTTCAAACTAATTGCTTGAAAAGCTTCACATAGCTCTAAACTACTTTTCCAACCATTTTCCCTTTGTCTTGTGCAATCTAACCTATCCCAAGAAAAAATTAAGGGATTGTGCAATCACATCTTGAAAAACTCTAATGCTAGCTAAATTGGTGCTTAGGGGAGGTGCACTGAATCGTTTAACCGTAAATCGAGCACCTAATTGAGGGGAAACCTAATGGGCTAAGATAATAATCAAAAACTCAGTAGAGGCCATAAGTTTAGACCATTTTGAAGGAAATTATAAATTCATGAGAATTTATCCATAGGATACTCATGCTACGAACTTAGATCTCCTATCTAATGAATTGGATCTTCAATTGATGCGTAGGATCGCTTAGATCAAGCAATTTCTCATGGACGGCTCGCATTCTTCATTCCTATGTTGTCTATTTTCATGTATTTAAAATGTATAGTGGAGATTAAACCATACAAGATACTGTAGGATCATCAAGAACAGCAGATTAAAAGCCAGCATGGAAAGTCCAGCTGGAAAGTCCAGCTAATTACGGAATGTCATGTGAAGCTTAGTGGGCGTTGAGGTTGACATGGCAGACTACAAGTTTAAATAAAAAAATATAATTTTTTTAATTAAATAATTACAAAAATAAAAGAAAATTTTTTTAAAATTTAAAACTAAATAAATAAAAATTCACAAAAAAATGAAAAAAAATCTTATGAACTCAGTGAAATAAGGATACTTAGATAAGAATAAAATCAATGTCAATAAACTCATAATTAACTCTAAAATTAATCAAATCATTAAACAATTAAAATCATTCAAAATTAAAATTAAATCAAAATTAAATAGAAATGAACTGATTAAAATCTTTTATCACGGGAAACTCCCATAATTTTCCTAAACTCTCATAATTGCTTCTAAAATTGGTAATGAATTCGGAAAAAAAACCATAAAAAGTAAAATAAAAAAAAAGTATGAAATCACTTTGAAATTAAAGAAGACATTAAAAATAATAAGGGTATGTAATGAAATGATGGTTTCACTCACTGAAATTTAAAGAACCCTTTAAATGAAAGTAAGGGTATATTTGTAAATTATAAATTTGTAGTTTTAACCCTTTTATCTCCAAAACTCTTTAAAATAGAGAATTAAACTTTGAAATTGAATAATTTGACCTATGCTAAAAATGTAAATTTGTTGTTATGTGAAATGTTAAAAAATACATATTGCAAATTCATAAAAATTTTAATAATTAAAATCTTGTGACGAGCACCATTTAATTTGTAAAATCCAAATGCTCAAAAAAAAAAAAAACATTATATAATCAAAATATAATAAAATCTTGAAATGGAAAAATGAGGAAGGTCATATTTATATATTCCAAAAAATTTAAATATTCCCTTCCCCATTCCTAAAATACTTAGTTCAGATACAACAAAGTCAAAATTTTATAAATTTTGGATTTAAATGATCACTAACAAACAATTAAGCAAAGTTTTTATAAAACTAAAGCAATAAAATGTGATTAAAGTCATATTTTTAATTTTATAAGATTTTAAATATGCCCTTACTTGCCCTCAAACCCTAAAGCAATATCACACAGTTAAAAATTCTCAAACTCAACTTATAATCATTGATAAAAGTTTAATCAACAATTAAATAAAATTCAAGCTTTTAAGAGTGAGTTTGGACATATTCGTAACCATTCCAAAAATTACAAATATTCCCTCTTAATAACCTAACAAATGAACTAATTAAAATTGAAAATTTTAACCAACTAATTCAAATTAATTATCAAGACAAAATAAACATCTAAATTTCACATTGAGATAAATGAGTTTAAGTCAAAATTTACAATTTTACAAATGTATCTTCACAACTCTCCCAAGAAAATTCTAAATTGACTCAAATCTTCATCGATAAACTATGTAAGAAAACAAGAATCATGATACTAAAAAATCCTTACATTAAATAACTTTTCATAATTTTCATGATATTAACTCATCAAACTAAAGTGATAATTAATAAAAATTTCAAACAAACTTGGGACGACTTAGAAACTTTTGAAGATATTTGGAATCTCATTCTAAGCATCTCTATAAGAAATTCAAGGGTCTTATTGGTCATTTAAACATATTATGTAAATAAAATTTAAAATGACAATCTTATTAAAAATAAAAAGATTCATAAAATATGAAAGACATTACAAAACTATAAATCTGTAATGAACAAAAAAATTAAACTTTGAAGTTTAATTATGATCTACCCCATATCTACAAAAATCTCTTAGATGACGTAAGATATGGTTACTGACAACACTCTTTTGATCAGATTGGACCAACTAACTTTTCTGAATAAGTATATCTATGACAACGAGAACCCAAGAAGAAGGAATCACGACATCTTGACCAGGTTTTGTCATCATATTCTCCCCATTATTCAATGATATATCTTTTAGGCGTCATAAAACTTTAACCCAAGTATTAGTATTGGGCAGGTAAGATTGTTTCTTCTATCTTTTGTTATGTATATTATGCTTGCTTACTTGTTAAAATTTTGTTAAGACGGGCAAATTAACTTGAATCTCTTTATACACTGCACTTATGTGACATGTTAATCTTGGTTGTTGTAGTTTTTTTCCTTACATGTTTCTAAAGAGTGGTGATAAATTTATGATGCGTTAAATTATTTTGTAAGGTTGTTGTAGTAAACCTTGGTCACCGTAGTAAACGTTGGTTTGTTTTCCTTGTTGTGTCATTCTCTTTCTAGAGTTAGGGTGCCTATCATATTTGGTCAACTATTGACATTAAAATAATTCAAGGAAAGATGAACAAAAGTGAAGGATGAACCTCATTTAAATAAAAAATGATATTCAAATGAAATTTTTGATCGACAAGTCTGACGCAGGTCAAAAGTTGGTACCTTGTGCATCTTTGTTTTTTTGGTGTTCATACTTGATAAGTCTGACCAAATTTTAGGTGGATGCTTTGCTTGTTCTTTTTCGTCAAAATTATTTTTAGGCTTACTAAGTACTAAATCTTTTACCCTTAATATAATAATTTTAACCCAATTTTTGAAAATTAAAGAAAACTCATAATCGAATTAAAAAATATAAAATATTGCATTTAAACTATAGAAAAATCATGCATATAAAATAATAAAATTGACATTAAATAAAAATGAGTAGAAACATCTTTGATATTTAGGAATAGCCACAAAAATATTATTTTAGACATATAAATTCCATATTGCATCTACTTTTTAAGCCATCACTCATTGAACGGATAAGGATGTTTTGTCTTTCAACCAACACTGCCTTATAAAGTGAGTTTGACTTGGCATATTTTTTGACATTTTATGAACTAATCTTCTAAACATTCTTCATCAATGACTTGCATACATATTGTTCAGGCTGCTCTATCCACTCGACTCTAAGAAACCTCATCCTTATTTTTATCACTATCTTCAAAAAGGAGATCAAGAAAATACTACTTCACTTAAGCAAGGAAATTGAAGGCTTCCATACAAGTAAAGTATATCTTCTTCCATCTATCAGTTCAACATGTTACTTTTTGAAAAAAATTCAAATTATTTTGTGAAAATGTGTTGTGAATTTTAATCTTTTCTCTATCTCTCTCCCTCTTCCTTTCTTAATTGAAATCCCTACCAATTTCTCAAACTCACTCTCCCTCTTCATTCTTTAGCAAAAACCCATGCCAATTCTCCACCTCTCTCTCTCTCTCTCTCTCTCTATATATATATATATATATATATATATATATATATATATATATATATATATATATATATATATATATATATATTCCTTAGCTAAAATCCCATACCAATTCTCCAACACTTTATCCCTCTTCTTTCCTTAGCCAACACCTCATAATAATTTCTCCTTCTCTCTCTCTCCCTCTTCTTTCCTTAGCTGAAACACTACATCTTTTGTTAGCCTAAACCCTATAGTTTTTTCTCCTTCTACTCCCCCACATAATTCTTTCCTTATCTGAAAACCCGACTTCCTTGGCTGAAAAATAACAACACCAACTCACCATGACCTACCCTCACTTCCTTGGTCAAAAAATAACAACACCAACTCACCGTGACCCACCCTCACTTCCTGGGCCAAGAGTACACACACTCACCAACACTCTACCTCACTTCCTTAGCCAAAAACCCATACACAATCAACCACACTCTCCCTCACTTCCTTGACCGAAAATATCAATAGCAGCTCAGCATCACTCTTCCTCACTCTCTTTGCTGAAAATACTAACATAGTTATCCACACTCTCCCTCAATTCCCTTGGTCGAAATACTAGCATAGTCACACACTCTCCCTCATTTCAATGGGTCGAAATAAATGCATAATCACCCATAAAATCCCTCACTCCCTTAGGCCAAAATCTGTACACACACTCACCAACACTCTTCCTCATTTCCCTCGATTGAAAATACCAATACCACTCACCATGACTCACCCTCATTTCCCATGGCCGAAACCTCTCCTTCTCCTCTTTCTTGCCTTGGCCGACAATTACCTCCATCCAAACCCCCCTCTTGGCTTGGTCAAATGCTTTCTTAGCCTATGTCAAGTTACTTTAGTTGTCTTATGTAAAATCATCTGAGTTTGTCTATGTTCTTATGTAAATTCATGAAAATAAAGCTTTATATGTGCTTATGTAAAACCATGCAAGTTGGGCTTTATTATTCATACTCAAAATTTTCCAAGTTATTTTATGTGTCTTATGCAGAATACTCCAAGTTACTTTATGTGCTTATGAAAAATTATGGAAGTTGGGTTTTATATGTGCATATGTAAAATCATGCAATTTGGGTTTTATTTTTTTTTATGCAAAACCATCCAAAATTATTTATGTCGCTTGTACAAAATCATGCATGTTACTTCATGTTTCTTAAACAGAACTATGCATATAGAACTTTTTATATTTTATGCAAAATCGTCCATGTTACATTATGTGCATATGTAAAACCATGCAAGTTGAGCTTTATGCTGTTACCTAAAACAATGCAAGTTGAGCTTTTTGTGTCCTATATAACATCATACATGATACTTTATGTGACTTTTTGTGTCTTTTGCAAAAAAATGCAAGTTGGTCAGTATGTTTTATGTAAAATAATGCAAGTTGTGTTTTATGTGCTTATACAAAATTCTGCATTTTTTATTAAAAATTATAAGAATGTGTAATTCTTATATAAGCAAATTGTGCTTTACATGTTTAGGTGCATAAGACATGACCACTTACATGATTTGCATATTGAGGTTTTGATAATTTACAATTTGTATCAATCTAATTGCACAATTATTTGATATTTAAAGAAAAAATAACCTATCATTTTGAAAACAACTTGAACTAAATGTGTTTTAAAATTTTAAATGAATTTTCATAAAATTATATAAATTAAATATACTTTATTTTCAAACCCATTTAACTGCTTAAAAACAACTTCAACTAAATGGTTTATAATGTATAAATCATACTAATGCACCATAAATCTCCATATTGTAAAGTTATTTTGTGTGCATCTCACTTGAGTTTTAGTAACTTTAAATAAATATGCTTTAAAATGTCAAAATGGTTTTTTATGAAAATTAAGTGTGTAAAATAAATAATTTAAACCAAATATGCTCTAAAATTTAAAATATGTTTTTATGAAAATTAAATGTCTAATATTTTCAAAATTTATTTAACCTGTTTTTGAAATAAAAACCTTTAACTAAACTCTAAAATCCTAAATTTTGTTTTCATCCAAATTAAATGCTTTAAAATTTTAAAGTCAACTAAAACCATTTTTAAAATAAATAAATTGAACAAACCATGCTCTAAAATGTAAAAAAGTACTTTTTATAAAAGACGGCTATGTTCTAAAACCAACATAACAGTCTTAGAAAAATACTCTAATGTTGAAGTCATAGATTGAAGTTATGTAAATATCTTTTCAATTTTGTTAAACACGACCTATATCTCCAACTATCAACATTATTTAATACATAACCTCTTACGCTTTTATAGCCAACCTCAATTAAATGTGCTCTAAATAAGTATTGAGCATAGCCTTTTTGAAACCCATGTTTCAAAGCCTTTTAAAAGTTTTCAAAGCTAACTTTTTTTATTTTTTTTCTAAAACTTTCTTAAACTTTAAATCAAACTTTCAAGTAAATTTGTCTCTTTCTTTAGAAATGCGTAAACCAAAGTTGCGAGCCTGTAAGTATGAATTCCACACAAAGGTTACACCTTTACAAACCGCCATCTTGGAACTTGCAAGTTGTTTCTCTCAACACATAAACATGTCAACCCTTAAACCAACCTATACTACATATCTCATACTTAACTAGTCCACATGTTTAATACACTTGAATGAAAATAATATTTCTTATTAAACAAGTATGTTTGTATGTGATAATTAAACTTTTAAAAAAAGTATTAAAATGTGTTAATAAACTTAAGCATTAAAGTTGAAACTATAAAGGCTTGAATAACATACACCTGAAATCATTTGTAAACATTAACATAGAATAGTAAACCATCATTAGAAATTAAACTTAAGGATAAAATCAAATGGAACAGAAAACCAATGAGCTTAGCAAAACCTAGAGATCTTCATTTTCATGTCGATTGAAAATTTTGGAGATTTAATTAAATCATGAATTAAAAATTTCAAACCCACAAATAAATCTAAAATTCACTTATTTAAATACTAAAACCACTACTATTACATTAATCGTAAACCCTAGGTAATCCAACGTAGAAATGAAACCTAGAATAGTCTGATCTTGAAGCTTAGGTTAGACTACTAGGTATCCCTAGTTAATGTTAAAAACTAACAGGGTAATGCCTCTCACTAAAGAGAAAAGGAGAGACTTGACGCTTGGTTTATAGAATGTTCCTTAGAGTAGTCGTTATTAAAATAAGGTGTTGTGAAAATTACACCTATTGGCCACTGATTATGTGCTTATAAATCTTGAAAAACGTAGGAACATTCTATTAGATAATGTCAAAATCATTGCATGCTATGTAATTCAAAAGGTTAGAAAAGAATTAAATCTTTGGTCAATTGAAATATCAAGCATACAAATAAAAAAAAGATATTAAAATTTTTTCATGGAAAACCCAAAAATAAAAAATTATGTGGCCTAGATAATTCAAAGCATGCCACTATATAATTAAAATTACAAAGCCTTACTCTGTTCTCGAACTAGATAATACAAGATTATATTCCTTGTGTATCAATCTATTTCTATAATAGGGGTTATCGAATGACAATGTAAATTTGTTGCTAGGGTTTAGCCAACAAAAGTTTATTAGTATCAGTCGGGGAACAATAGCATTGGACAATTATTATGCTAAAACAATTATATTAAAATAGTTAACCTACAACAGCTGCTTGTGTTGTCGTAATTCCAAGTATTATTAGCTTAAAGCACTCGTTATGAGTTTGGATTTAGCGCTTAATTACACTTTTCAGCTCCGTCGCCTCATTTGAAAAATCAATATCTATTTACAAATATTTTGAGAGAATTTTAGCAAATTTAACCCAAAATCCCATAATACTTAATTGGAGGGTCGCCATTACTTTTTTTATAATATGCTATTCTTTGAGCAATTCAAGGCCTAAATAACCTGTCAATCAAAATATCTTAGGATCATTAGTTTTCTTGCATTGAGCCACTCAATTTGACACTAAACTTAGAAAATTTAGAAATTTTTTACCTTTGAAATCTATGCATCTTTCAACTCATGTTAAATCACTTAATGGCATTGTTGAGTATAAGTAGTTAAGATGTTCAATTTGATTATAAATTTACTAAACTTAGGCTTTGATAATCATGCGTATGATTTTAGAAGTTATTTTATTCAAAATTCAACGATATTTGTGCTTGATCATATGGATTTTGGTGATTTATCAATCACAATTAATTTTGAATGATTTTTTAAATTCACTTTTCACGTCTAATTTTGTTGAGCGTGTCATGTGGGATTCAAGTGTGACCGTAGTTTATTTAAAGCTTTTGGCACTACTTGCGACAAATATAATCTTGAGATTTATTTCCTTTAAGATTTATGTGATCAAACTCTAAGAAGAGTTCAATCAAAGGAAGATTCAATAAAATGAAGCAGCCACTAACACAGTGTCTATGTTGATTACATTACACGAAGACTTGTTTTAGCATTTCAAAAAAGAGAAAAAAAAAGAAGGAAAATAAGAATGATGAAGACTTTTCATTATTAATCTCATGAATATATTCACATTGAGAGCTTCTACTTAATATGAACTTTATGAAGGATTTGAAAACGACGAATAATATTCCTAATTCACTGCTCAGAACCTCCAGTTCAACTGATTATCCTGCTGCAGCTAGTGCCATATTTGACTCAAAAACAGTACATTAGGTATCTTTAATTAGTCCGTACTTCTTTGCTTTCAACAGACTGCTTACCGCTTCATATTATGAGCTCAAAACGGCTTGTTGCTTTTTCTGTTGCAAGAGCATGGTTAACACTATTTTTAATATAAAATATGAGTAAAGAGTGCACATTTTAGCAAATGAAGTATCTCATCACATCAAGTTTTTGCAAGCATACATAGCAATAAATTACATCATACGTCCGTATTGAGCTTTTACATTTTCTGCAACTTTTCTTCAGTTTAATGAAGGCTCTGAATGGACCCAATAAGGCTATCTCTCATCGAGAAAAGCCAATCATGAATACAGGAGGATATTTAGACAGGAGAAACCGTACGTCCCTGCAGCTTACATCAGTTACTACTGCATATATCATTTACTATCGATGTTTTAAACATTCATGCAACACTCAAGTTAACGTGCATCATCTACTTTTTATGATGTTTTTTTTTTTAATTGAGTGTTGAAGAAACACTACAAGAATAGAGGCTTTATCCAATGGCCAAATTCTATCGATTATGATGAGAAAAATTGTCGCTTCCACTGTTTTTCGACGGCTTATCAATGGTTATAAGCTCGTAGGTAAAACGTTCGTTCGTAATTTCAGTACCGACTAATTCTGATGGCATTTAATTATCGATGCATAACCGATAATTTAATGTTGTAGCTTTTATTTTCATAAATTTCAAGTAGTCGTTTCTTGTCGCATAGTTGATCCGTTGGTAATATTGACAGCTTCACGTCGGAAAAGTATCACACCCATCGCATTTTGTCATAAATTTTCTGTTTTTTACTAGTTGCTAATGCGGCAGTTATATAAACTGACACCTAAACTATTGGAAAAGTGCCGCACTCGTTGTTTTTGGATGACTCGGGTGTTCCATAGGTTTAATGTCTCTAAGCCGTCAGTTATATAAATTGATGGTTAAATTGTCGGAAAAGTGTCGCGTCATCGTTTTCTGATGACGTACCTAAGCCATCGGTTTGGTGCCAGATAGATGTTGGTAAATAAGTTCATCAGCAAGCCATCAGTTTTGCCTATAGATATGTTGAAAGTAGCCGTAAAACCGACGAAAAGCCTTTGGAAACTTGTAGCATCAGAAAAAAAAAGAAGATTCTTTATTTCTTATTTACAATGTCACACATGTTGTCACAAAATCTAATATGCATTCCAAGCATTTAACGAACTAGAGTAGTAGTGAATCCAATCAAATAACGATATAAATCAAATGCATTTACTCTAAAATATATACAACATTGTTCACAGAAAAAATAAAAGTTCAAATGTACAACATAGACATACGAAAAAAATCACTTTAATCATCCTTCCCAATCTCCTCATCCTCATCGTCCTCCATCTCTTCTTTCACCTCCAATTCTACCTCGCCACACTGCCTCATTCGTTGCTGGAACAATTCAAACTCGGCCTTCAGCTTGGCCTCAATGTTAATCTCCAACTTCGACCTCATCTGAGTGAAGTGGGCTTCCATCTCGGAAGCAAATGCAATAACACGCCTAGAGATCTCCTCGTCCTGTGCGATATAGATGGAAGCTTCAGTTGCACTGATGGAGGAGTGAGTGTCACAGGCAAATTCCTACGACTCGAACCTTCTTCTTCCCTCTAGCAGCCTCCCTCCATAAGCCATACTCGGAAGGATCATGCTCGCGGATCGTAATACCTCCCAAAGGCTGAGATCTACTCTTCTTTAATTGCTGGAATCTCTCTTGTAAAAAAGAGTAGTTACATTTAGTTACAACTAGCATGTATTAACATAAAACTAATTTAGCTTGTGATTTATCTTGGTGGTAATGTACGGGTTTGTCGTCAATCCATGAATGGTCTGACAGCCTCCAGTGGGTGCGATGGCTCATGTCCCATTTCCACAATTTGTCCATATAACGAGATAGTTAGAAAACATCTTCGAACTATAGAATATTTTAAATTAGAATGAAATCTTATAAGTCTCCCCTTTTATCCTATATGTTGGAGCGCACCATTATTGTCCTTGGAGAGCTCCATGCCACCACAATCAGACCGCATGTTTTGTTTTATTTGCTCCCTCTAATTCTGGTAGTCCGAGGAATCCCAAGCATTAAGCAACGAGGCAAAGACAACCTCATAGAGTCACAGAGGACGATGTCGCGATTTTCGAATATCGCCATACATGTGCCAGACACGATTGCTGGGTGCTCAGGATGCCAAGAGAATTGTTTCTGCAAAATTAGAGGGATTACATTCTTCTGATACATAAAGAAAAAATAACTTATGATATTTTTGAATGATACACACCACAAACTTCTGAAACTAAAGACCTCTAACTGACATCGAGATCTCCTTCCATGACAAGTATGCTGAGTTATACTTGCTTTGAATGATACCCCGAATAGCTTGAATAGTCTGGGCCGAGGTAGAACCTTAAAATAATAAATTGATAGTTTTATATTGATACACTTAAAAAATATATCATTTTTGTGTATACTTTTATACTTATTTTTGAGGATATTGTGCTTTAATGGAAGGTATTTGTGTGCTTTTCTTTTATGTACAATTAAATAGATGGATATGATGAAAAGAGTGAAAAATGATCAAATTTGAAGCAAAAATGAAGGTGTGAAAATGAACTGTCGCGTCAAAGCACCCAGATCTGGCGCTTCAGCATCAGCAGATAGCGAAGGCTGCACCTAAGCGCTGAAGACCTCGCGCTTAAGCGCCGGGGAGTTATTTTGGAAATTAAAAGAATTTTGCACAAATTTCAAAGTGGTGTTAGAAGAAAGTCTTGGTGAAAACATGAATTTTAGTTAATGGTACAAAACTACATTGAAATGACTCTTAAAAAGAGACAACTCTTAGAAGATTTATTGAATGCAGACACATTTGAAGTGACACCAAAACACCTTTTGGAAAACTTTAAAAAAGAATGACTTAAATTGAAGAAAAGGGAGAAGATTATAAGATATTTTTAGAGTAGATTTAGAGTGTTTTAAAGTAAGGAGTTATATGATTTTTACTTAGGGTTTCTTCTCACATATCTCATTTATAGTGAAGGAGAATGTGGTTAGATAATTTTAAGTAAGAATCCATTTTTTGTTAGAAATTTTGAGAGATTTAACCCTCTATGTTTGGGCAACCAGTCCTAAGGAGCATTGTAAGAGAAACGAAGAGATTCAAAGGAACTTTAAGTGTTTGGTGGAGAGGAATTTGATATAAGTTTTTATCTTTGTGACTACATTTGGTTTTAATTTAGACTCCTTATGTTTTACATGATTTCTACTTTTAATATCAATTGTTATTTTGTTTTCTCCATGAATTTTGAGTAGTTCTCTTTATCTATTTCTTTAACATGATAAGTAATTAAGTGTTGGAAGGAAGTTGTGTAAAGTATAGATCTTTAATGTTAGAATAAGTTGTGATGATTCAAATCTGTACTTCATTTACTTCTTGATTTGGCCAATTAAGTTGTTAATATTTGTTGTGAGAACATGTAAGATCCGTGATGGTATTGTCTCAGTCAACTTTTGGTAAGAATCATATGAGATTGTATGGATGAGAACGTAATTCATATGGTTGAGTGCAAATAAATAGGGAGAGAAATTTTGAAGGGTGACAGACTAAAGACCCCAAATTTGGTCTATTGTTTTAGGTTTTGATGGGAGAAGTTAGCCTCCAAGTGGATCGATTAGAGGGAACTCTAGAGTGAGAGCTAGTATATTTCCTGCCTAGCTTGTCTTCAGGACTATTCAAACTTTAAATTAATCAATTTTCATTATAGCATCTTTTATAATGGTAAAGAATAAGATTGCTCCTATTTGACACAAAACAATTTATATACTTCTACAATAAAATTCCTAGACTTATTACTGATTCATGATAAGGAAAAAGATATTTCAGTTATAATACTTTCATCTTACAAAAATCTCTTTAAATTTAGTTAGTTGTTTACTTTATTTTCAATTATCAAAATACTATAAAGAATTGAACTTTTATTCCTATAATAACATCTATAGTTTAAGTAAAAATCTTTTTTTGAAGTAGAGTTTGTTAACTAATTTCTTATAAAGAGTTTGAAATTTTCCCCGTGAGATCGATATTTCGAGGCTTAATTAAAAAGTCATATATTATTTGATAACGATACGTATACTTACGTAGAACCCCTATATTAAATAAAGAGAATTGAGAATATGATCACATACATATAAAAGCATATTTAAAAGAAATCGGGATCATATATTCAATTGAGAAAATAAAAGATTACTATCAATATCTTAAATATAACTTTGATGTTGCCGACATGCTCGATATGATAGCTACTTCATGTCGACTCCTGCTAGGTAGAGGTTACCTAAGCCTCTGACCGTGTTGCAGTCGGGGTGAAGGTATGGGCAGGGGTGATGACTGGGGTAGGTTTGGGGACGGGGGCAAAGTGGGGGGTTAGGGCGGTGATGGAGATGGTGGTCGAGGTAAGGGCAGAGTGGGTGTGAGAGAGGGGGTGGGGGTTAATTTCAAAATTGGGTAGCCTCTTTTGACATGCGTCTTTGTCAAATATCACTATGAATAACAACCCCCCCTCCATGAGTGGGGAGGAAGACCGTCTTTGTCTCTAGTCGACATCTGTAATAAAGAGAAGAAATTTTATTAATTAGTGCACTTAACAAAATATTGCGTAATAAACTTAAAACAGAGCAATATACAATTAGAAACATAAAACACAAAATTATAAAGTGCAAGGTAAACTGAGTCTCCATCACGCTGCTCTTGCAATATAACATACATATGTTTACACAACAATCAATCTTCTCAGTTTTAAACCTTAACTTGGAGACTAGCTTTTTCTTCCTATATAAATCTTTAGGGAGTAAATTTCAGGTGGATTAGTCTTTTTTAGTAGGCATGTAAACTTATTAAAGCACTTTTGGGGCAAGTTGTACTCTATTTTGATTTTTAGCATTCAGAGAGCTACATATAACTCAGAATAAGCCATACAACCCTCCCACAGTGGGCTTTGAGCAGTATTCAATAAATCATAAAACATCAGAGCCTCAGGATTTGATGCATCTTTGTGCTACACTTGGATCTCATAATGATGCCTTATTCCATAAAAGATCATTTCTTCAAATAAACTTGAGTCAAATCCATATAGAGGATCATACCTCGTAGAAGGAGTAGAGTTGAATGTTTATAGATCTACCTCCCAATGTGAAGCCAAATCCAACAATCTGGCTGAAATCTCTGATAATATATATCATTACTCACTTCATTTGGTGTTAAGTGTGCCTGATTTTTGTGTTTCGAATATGGACACCGATAGCTACCCTCAGATAGATAAACTGACAGTTAGAAGCAGCTGCCACAAATGCATCGACATCGCTCAAGAACTCCTAGGTGATCTATTTTCTATCCAGATAAAGTTTGTTGTACATCGATGATCTCAATGCACGAATATCCATGTGTACCTTCAAACCTGAGTATAATCAACACATTATAAATTATATTCAAATGAATATATTGTAACTATTTATTGTAGTAGATATATTGGCGGATTTATAATAAAAGGTGATCAAACCTGAAAATAATTAATAGATTTTAAGGGGAGTGAACATTTTAGATATGATTGAAGTCAGAACGTTAACACTCTACTAAGGTTGTTAAGGCTATCGAAGACCAATAATCGGTGAATATTTATCCATTTTTTAGCCCTAATCCTCGATGATACAGTAGCTACACCAACCCTTTCACGAATATAATTCTTTCATATTTTATTTACAAGTGTAAAGCCGCTTATCCACCTATGTATTCTCATCTCAACAACTCTTACTAAATTACATTCACACCTATGAACAAAATTTGAAAATGAAATGTTTCATATGACACAAGTGTGTTCACTTTATCATCCAATGAGAAATCTAATTTTCATTCCCTAAATAAAAATTTAATTCAAACATTATGTTCATGACATTGCAGAACATAATGTTTCAAGTGGATTTTCATTTTGAAAATGGAAACTAGATTTTTTATTAGATGATGAAGTGAACACTCATATTTCATATGAAATTATTCCTTCTCAAAATTTGTTCATAGATGTGTGAATAATCTAGTTAAAAGTTGAAGTGACGAGGATGATTAGATTTATGATTGACATTTCATTTGGAGAAAAAATGTGACACAAATATGTCTATGTGATGCCTAGTACAACTACATTGACATATAATATTAGAGGGAGAGCCGTCTTAATGGCTTGTGAATCATTGTTCAACCAATTCATGGTCTTCGACAGAAGTAATATTAATAATATGTTAAATGATATGACTTGTATTAGATCTAATGGTGGAGTGGTAACAAAAGGTGATAAAATCTGGAAATAATAAACACAATGTAAGGGGAATGAACGCTTTGTTAGTACTGATCCTTTGAATACAAGGTCCAATTTGGCTCTACATACTAAAGGCACTGTTTCAAAGAAAGGTACAAAAGCTGCCACTATTGAGGCTCAGCCCTAGGTATTGAAAGATGTTGATGATCATACTCTTGAGCTACCTACTACCAATAATATTATCTAAGTGGAAGAATTGGGGGCTGAATTGGAAACTCTTCCAAGGCAATTGACCAACCCTGAAATTCTTGAACCTGTCATCGATACCCCTACTGAAATCAATGAAGTTACACTCCTGCCATAACCAACATGCTTCTTAGAGTTACAATCTTAACATGAAGATATTATCATTGTGGCTAGAGGCTCCTCTTATAACCAAGAGGCTTCTTCCCTATCTAGGTTGACTATAGCTGGGAAATCCTTACACCTTGATTAACATTTTATGTTGGAATGTTATTGCTAGCCCTAGCATTGTTAATAGGCTTCTCAAACTCAAGAGGGCCTATAAATTTTGGCTCTTGGCTATCTAGACCATTAGGAAGTTTCATGTGGGAGAGTCAGCATAAACAAATGCACTGGTCTAATTGGACCAACCTTTGTAAACCAGTGGATGCTAGTGGACTAGATTTAAAAACATTCAACGAATGAGGCATGTTTTCTACTGCAAGCAGTGGATAAAATTCAAAACAAATGAATCCTTATGAGCTAATTTCATGTGGGCAAAGTACTGTAGGAAGTCTCATCCAAATACAAAACAACCTAAATTGGGGGATTCTAAACACTTGAAAAGTTTATTAAAAGTGAGAACACATGCCAATGAACTATTCATGTGGGAAGTAGGGGAATCAATTTCTGGCTAGAGAATTGGTTGGTGGATGGTGTAGTCTCTGTCTTAGATAACAACCACAAAAATCTAAAGAGTAAAGTCTTTGAATTCTGGAATGGAGATTAGTGAAATGTTGAAGCCCTTAGCCAATTGGTTGATCAGAATATAATAAAGCACATTAAAGAAATGCTTATAAATCTTAGCAGCAAGGGAAGAATAATAATCAAGAATTCTTCTAGCCAATTCCTCAATGCTTTCATTTTCAGATCTTCCTTCAGATGAAATGTTTTTTTTTTGGGAAACACATATGGGATAAAATGTTAACTCCTTGTATTTCTATGTTTAGCTGGAGGTCGTTTAAAAAGTTCTTACCTTGATGATTTTATTCACAAACTGAAGGGGGCAGAGGGGAGCTTCAAGATGTTGTTTATGTTGTTGTGAGGAAGAAACCCTGAACCGCTTGTTCTTATCATGTCAGATCTCAACTTCAGTTTGGTCTACCACACTGGAGTATCTAAATCTAAAAAAATCATACCCCAACTGGACCAACATGGATGACTTATGGAAGGACTGGAAGGAGCATAAGTTACATATTATCCCTCTTATTGTAGCTTGGTTTATTTGGATGACTCGAAATAGTGTTAAATATGATGATAAAAAAGTCTCTGCTTTGAATATATTTTTAAGCTGCTGCTGTCACGTTGATAGAGTAAAAACTATTTCAAAGTTAATTTACCTGATTCAATGGTTGGTCTATAAAGAGGTCCACTGGTGCAGATAGTAAAATGGGGGAAGTCAGCTATCTTTTGGGCTAAGATCAACACTGATGGAAGTTTCTCTCCCACTGTTTATGGATTTTGGGTGTCTGCAGAGATCACTTTAGAAAGTGCTTCAGGTTTTTTTAGTCTTCTATCATGACTAGCACCGCCTTACAAACTGAAGCTGTTTCTATCTTTTTGGATCTTAAAATTGCTATTTCACTTAAGAAGAAATATATCCTCATTGAATCTCATGCTCTACAACTAATTCATATCTTGTAGTAGAAGACTACCATACCCTAGCAGCTTATTGGGCTAAGAAGATATTGAGGCTCTCTCCAATGGCTCATGTTTTTTGGAGTCAAATTCCTACAGAAGGTAACTAGCCTGCCAATTGGATGGCTAAATCTAGTTGTTCCACTGAGCCGATCCTTTGCTGTAATATCCCTTCGAGATATTTGAAAGATTTTCTCCATGGAGACTCCCTTTATCTCCCTTTTATCAGATGAAAAACCTTTTAGGTGGAATTTGAAGTCCGAATCTTGGGTTTTTTTTTTGTTATACTTACTTTAGGGGTCTTGGACTTTCACGGGACTTATTCTAGGTGTTATTCATCATGTTATAGAGGTGGTTTTTTAGGTTGGACGTTGTTTTGGGTGTATTGGGACTTACTGCAGGCATTATTATATGTATTATTCAACGTGTTATGAGAGTCGTATTTTAGTTCTCACGCTGCTTTGGGTCTTTTGGAAATTATCGTGGGAGTTATTCTACGTGTTATTAATCATGTTATCAGCAGAAGTTATTCTAATTGTTATTGAGGCAGTATCCGGTACAAACAACGTAAGGTTCACATTTTTATTTGGGACTTTTTTGTGGGTATATTGGTGGTGTTATTTAGAGCTTATCACGGGTAGTATTGTGGTTGTATTGGGTTCTCTCATGCGAAGGCTATAGGCCTTAAATCGAATTTATTTTAGGTAGTATTGTGGTTGTATCGAGTGCTCTCATGTGGGGGCTATAGGCCTTACATGGGGTTTATTCAAGTGTTATTTTGGGTTTAAAGTGGTAGTATTGTGGCCGCTTTTTTGGATTAATAGTGGGTGTTATAACAACAGTGTTTGTTGTATCGGCTCCCATGTTGGTGTTATTCTCCACTCCAACCACCAATCCATCTCCCCATTTGACCTTCGAGCATTACTACCTTGTTATTATTTTAGGGGGTATACTTGTACATTTTTTAATATTTTTTTTGAGTGAGTTGTATACCTTGTGAGGGAGTTCATTATGCCCACTCGCTAAAAGCTTTGTATCTTCTTTTTTCATCAATGAATTTGCTTTCGGGCTTCAATATATATATATATATATATATAGATGAGAGAGACGAGGAGAGATAGAGAGATGACGTTGAATACTACCACTGTGCAATATATTTTAAAAACTATATAAATATTTTAATTTTGTATTGATTAGAAATGCATGTTATTATTATATCTAATTTATTATATATTACCAAAATTATTTATATTAAATTTATATAATATTTATCATTACATTGTTTTTTTTTTCACAATTGAAGATGTTCTTATTTATTGTTCCTTAGATTGTTCTCTTCATTTTCTTTTAAATAGTTGCATATATGCCTATGAATAAAATTATATCATGATATCCTGTATAATTAACATTAAGATTAACCGCAACCATCACTATTATTTGATTTCTTTTTAATTTTTGTTGAGATTAATGGAATTGTAAGTCATATATAATAGTAATCATTAGAGAAAACTAATGTTTGTCAAGCCACCATGATACAATTTATATCAAAATATTCTGATATTATTTCACTGCTTATACTATTATAAGCATAAGCATATTTTACTAAAACATAGTGCACATTTGCAATAAAAATTTATTTCATAGGAAACTTGAAAACATAATAATTGTGTTGGGGACTTTCATGATTGAAAAACTCAACAGTTATAACAACTCAACTTTTCACTAAATTTTAATTTTACTGTTATAAGAAGTAAACTTATATATATATATACTCTGAAGATACAAAAAATATGAAATAGAACAACAATAAATCAAAAAGTTCTCCTGACATTTAATAGCAATGAATCTGATTTGTTTTTTTTTTTTTTAGTTTTTGTCACCGCAATGAACTGGCAGATACAGATTAAAACTCTGACTAATTACTGAAGAGTTGGCCAGGGATATGCGTTCGAACAGTTCAGTTACATAAATGCAATCAGAAATTGATAAACTCATTGGCCAACTTATCCCCCGAGTCCACGTTTTCTTATTCCTTCCATAATTTCAGTCTCATTTTATGTTACTTCTGTCCTGTCGGTGAGCATTAAATTACTTATTGAATTTGACAAATGTTATTGGAGAAATCTTATTGTGCAAGCTTTTAAAATGTTACTAAACAGTAAATATAAATATGTAGGTCATAGCAGTATAGTTTTTAATATAATGCCTTACACAAATTACAGAAAGCAAAATCAGCATAGAGTCTTCCCTGAGAAGCTGCTTTGCAGATGTGTCCTCGAAAATTTCCTCATTGCTTTTGCATGGACCTTGTGTTGACTGTGGCAGTCATATTTTTTTTGGGAAAACAAGTAAAATATATGACTTTTTTACTTAAATTTTTTGCGTAAATGCTTCGCTTTGGGATTCTTTATTTCTATCGTTTATTTTTTATGCCGAACGTGAGAGTCTATAATACGTTTATATGTATAAAACTTTATAATCTAATATTTGAATTTATATATCTATGGGCCTCTTTGGGGCAGTTTATTTGGTTTGTTGGCGTTTCGAACACGCACCAGATGCGTTTTCAAAATGCTAAAAACAACATTTTCAAAATGCTGAAAACAGCGTTTTCACACCACACCTTTCATGCAGCATTCTGGCTGCGGTCTGACTTTTCCAAAAAAAGAAAAAATTGTACTAGCCACCTCACCTAGCTTATAAGCAAATTATTTTTAATCAGCTTATCACTGGATTGTTCAATAAGTTGCAACTGCCCCAACAGGCCCTTAATCACAGTGATCTACACAATATTTCAAGCCTGTTCTCCGAAATATTCGATGATCCAGATAATATTATTTTTACGGGAAGTCTATGCAGACATGTTCTAATGTTTGAAATTTATTTTTTATGCTTGAAAGAAATTTGGGATACTGCCAAGCCTCTCTGTATACAAGTCATAAAATATTTATTTCACTTCTAAACATTCCAACCGTATGAAACGTTTTGCTATTACCTTGTTTTGTAAATAGTCTCTTGTCCAATGCTCAACTATAATAGGTCTATATCTTTAAACAACATTATATATATAATAATCTACAAAATTTCTGCCAGGCTTAAGCTCATTATTCACCATGCTCTAGCAGTTCTTATCTCTTGGAGAGTTGTCGCAGAAAAAATTATCATGGACAATGATTTTTTACATAGATTTAATAGTTATGGTGATCCTAGAGCTTTTTGATCTAAGGCCAATCTTATGAAAGCCTTTGGGAGAGTTGACAGCAGCTTTTTATGATAGAATGGTTGCCTTGGGTTTTCCTCAACTTCATTGGCTGGATTAAGGCTTGCAAAACTCAATATACTTCTCGTTGATCAGAAATAGTGAGCTTCATGTTTTTTTCAGTACAATTTCTGGCTTCGGATAGAGTTTCCTCTTTCAATTCTCCCTATTTTTTTTTTTGCCATTTCTATGGATGTGTGCTCCAAATTAAAAGGATCTACATCAAAGATCTAATTTATGTTAAATAATCTTAAAATAATTAACTTTATATATGTCGATGATCTAATAATGCTTTGGAAAATTTTTTTTTTCTCTATTAAGTCCATTACTTTTGTTCTTCAAATCTTTTTAGAAGCAACTAATGCCAATGTTTCTAAATGTACTAGTTGTTACTCTAAAGCTGTCAATACAATCCTTCAGTAAAATATTTGTGATATCTTATGGTTCAATCGTTGGTAACTATTTTGGTTTTGCTATTAATTCTATAAAATTAAATGTTATTGATAGATTATGATCATTGATATAATTCAAGTTAGGCTTCCGGATTGGAAACAAAAGATTCACTCCTTCATCAATAGATTCCATTTAGTTAAGATAACTATTTAGAATTATCTCCATTATTACTTTAGATCTTCTATTATCCCTAAAGGTTTGAGAAAGAAAATCTCATCTCTTACAAATAACATAATTTATCTTAATGATAAAGATAAAGAGTAAAGTGCCAAAATTGTCCTCAACTATTTACATGAGCCGTTTTATTCCCAGAATTTATAGAAATGTCAAATTATTTTGTAGACTCTTTAAATTGGGTTTTAAATATTCAACATGGACTATTAGAGCTTAATTTTAAAATAGTCAGGACTAATTTAATACTTCTGAACATTAGGACTAAAATGGTCCCATATCAATTATCTGGGACTATTTTGGAACTTTGCTCTAACGATTAAAAAAAAAGTTTGTAGAATTGCCACTAAACTGAAGGAAAATGGTGGGCTTGGCATGCCTGATATGCATACTATGAAGACTGTTTATAAGGCCAAGGTTTTATGGAGACATTATAATACTAACTCCCTTTTCTCTACTTGGTGTCATAACCTTTATGGATCTCTTTGCGCTGAAGTGAAACATAAGATATTTCCCTTTATCAGAGGACTTATGCAAACTGAAGTTCATTTAAAAAATTATCTTTCTTTTAGTTTCATGTGCAATAGCAAAGTTTCATTTCTTTCTTATATTTGGCTTACAAAGAGCTCCATATTTGAATTTTTCTTGCTATGCTTTTATTTTATGGTTTAGATGTGGTTTACATGGCATTGTTTCTCAATTTACTAGCCATAATCAATGGAATATTAATTGCAGTAATGGGACTGTTGGACATTGCTTGCAACTTATTCTCAATAGTCCCATTTTATTATAACCAACTTATGTGTCTTTGGCATAACAATAAGTGTTTAGTCTTATAGTCTCATATGCACTGATCTTTTTAAGGATTATCCGTATATATGCTTTATTAATTATACTTTTTAATATACTACTATAGCTTGGAAGGTTATGGTTCAGGCTTCAAAACTAATGATACGTTACCTACAACAGGCTTAATGAATGAGCATACTTGTGAGCTTTGCAACATACATAATGAGTCTCATCTTCATAATTTTTTTTTGTAAATGTCCCTATTCATTTCAAGATTTGAAAAGATGCATCCCCTAAGTGTACTTATTTCATATGGGTTGCAACATACCTTAAGTTATTAATTTTGTTGATATGTTGGGTGAAATATTAATAAATGATTTTACTTTTTCCATACATGTAACCACACATTACTTGTAGTTGGGAAGGAATAGCTGTCGGCCATTAAGTTCCTATTGATCTTTATTTTGGAGAAAATATTGGATATATAATATATGGTTTTGGTTTAATTTAATATATACATACATGTATTGATTTTGAAAATAATATTTTAATTTTGAAAATTAGATGAACGAATTTCATTCATCTTGTAGTTTAAATAAATGAGAACAATATCTCAAGTAACACACCTATCCCGAGGAACAGACACACTACTTGATGATAAGGTTCAATAAAAAACTACAAAACTAATGACATCTCTTTGGTTTATGAACCTTTTCTATTGACCGATAATTTCCCCTATCTAATATGAAACAACTAGATAGAATTTATATTAATCTGTGTCTTTAATTTTCTTATAAGGGTAAGCCTCTATAGTTAATTACATCTTAGATAACCGAAGTCACCTAAGAAAACTCTTGATAGAGATCAGGAAATATTTATAGTCATGACTTCCAAAAGATAGGGTTCTTCAAGAAAACGTGATAATAAGAAATCCAATAGGTGAGTGGCTCAAATCTCGGAACTATTATTGTAGGAATCGAAAGGAAAATAGAACTAAAGGAAGAAGATAGATTCAAGAAGAATCTTGGTATTTTCCCAACTATCCTATGGTTTGGCTTCAGTTTGAGATATTTATTTAATGTTTTATCCTGTAAATTTTATTATTTAGGGCTTACATTCACTTGATACCGATCATGTGAACCAGCCTGGAAGATGAGAAGGTTTATGTCATATCAGAGGACAACCTCAGAACTTAAGGCGAGTTAGGGCTTATATTACACAACATGGTCATGCAAAGGCCTAAAGGGATAAGTGAGGGTTTATGCTGCACCAAGCAAGCTACCTCAAAGTCATATGGCTTGTTGTTTATTTTTAAGGAGTTTTGTTGTTGAAGATGGCCGTGCTGCCCACTGCGCATGCTCTAAGCTCTTCTTCGTAGAGGGTTTAGTTTAAGGAAGTGTCAATTGTAGGAGAAAAGAGAAGTGTCATGTTTTGGAAATGTTTAAATTGAGGTGTCTTAATATCTTATTGGGGAATATTTTAATTGATTATAGCGACACCTGTTAGAGATCCCACGGTTCCCTCATTTCGGCACCACTATTTTCTTTAGATTCACTAAGTCCAGATGAATTTATTAAACTCAAATTAGTGAGTTCCATACTTTCATTTTGACCGTGAAAAATCTCGTTGGTAGCCGTAGGTTACATCCTCCGAGGTATTTTCGATCATCAGATAAAGGTGTTTTAATTTAATTGTAATTATGATTTTGGTTTTGTTTTTGATTAAATTTTGAGTTGTCTTATATTTTGAATATTTTGGCGGTGAATTTTATCTTTGTTTTATTTTAATTTTGATTTTTGGTTTCAATTTTGTAGCTATCCTAAAAGTTTTGATTTTTATGCAGGGTGACATTGTTGTTTAACATGCAAGCTTGTAAGTAGAAAAAAAAGTAAAGTAAAGGAAGTACTGAAAAGAAGGTAATGTAAAATTATAAAAGTGTACATGTCGAGTCTTCTCGTTCCTCCACCTGAAACTTTAATATTTTTTGCAATAAACAATTGTAATTTGCGGAAAAGTAAAAGCCTATAGATAGGTTTGTCACAGGCCTACAAAATTCTATGTCATGACTTGGTGGGTCCTATGTATTCATTTGGGAGATGTTTTCCTTTAATAAATTTGATAAGTTCAGTTGTCCTATAAGATGTCCAAAAGACTTGTGAGAAGATCCAGAGAGTACCTAGATATTCCACAACCCTTTTGAACTTTCTCGAGTTCATTTGGACTTATCAGAATTACTAAATGATTCATCTATTTTATACCCTTATGCTCAATGAGCTAATGTCTTAATAATCCCAAAAGGTGGGGTAAATATCACTTGATATTTAATTTCAGAATTATGTAAGTGGGGCCCTTAGAGACAATTTAATTTATGAAAGAATTCAACCAATTTTGATGGGCTTTTAGTGTTTCAAACGTATTTTAAAATTAATTGTGTTTTCTTTTCTAAACATCATTATTCAAATTTCAATTAAGCCTAGCTCACTATTAAGCCCTTAAGGTTTTAGTAGGTATATTTTGTGATTTTAGAAAAGTTAAGTTATATAATTATAATTATTGTTAAATTAATGAATTATCATTTAATCATCAAGTAGGGGTATTAGATAAGTGGATTATTGACTTCCAAAGTCAACCCCTAACCTTAAGGATCACTTAATTTAATTTTCATCCAAATTAATGCGATTAATAAAATTGCAAGCTCATCTTTTAATGTGCCAAAAATGAGATGGGTATCTACAATTCATCCCTTCATGTTTTTCAATCATCTAAATATCTTTATTAAGATCATTCATTACCCATTTCCCACTTTAATTAAGCCTAAATATTAATTAGGGTTAAACTCTTCAAAATTACAACTTTGCCTCTAAGGCCTTAACACTCCATAATTAATCAAATTTAATTCAAATGACTTCAAAATTTTTATTCTGCCCCACTCATGGGTCAATTAAAGCATTTGTAGAGAAAATATGATTTTTCTTAACTTAATTTAATTTATATAATTATTTTTATGCAAAATAGGGATTTTAAAAGAAAAGTCACTAACTTGATAAAAATGAAACATATGTTTTGAAGAAAATTATTGGAGTTTCGCATAAACCAGGGAATCATTTGGACCAAATTTCATGTTTTTTTGAATTTTAAGTTAATTACTATATTTATTTCAATTTTTGTAGTATTAATTAGATATAAAATATTATTTAATTAGAAAATCATGTTTTATATTTTTCTTTAATCTCTCTAAGGTCAGGAAACCCAGAAGACCAAATTTTATATTTATTTATTTATATTTTAATTATTAAAATTATTTTAGTGAGAAATTAAGGAAATTCCATTTTTAGCCTTTAAAAATAATTTTAACCCTTTAAAATTTAATATCTTTATTTAGAGAGTTAGGAAAATTATTCCAATTGTTCCTAAGTGATTAGGAGGCAATTTGAAACATTTCCATCAATTTTATTGATTTTGTAATTTTTATTAATTTTTAATTATTTAAATATTAAAATAATATAAATTAATGAAAATTTTATTTTAATTACAATTTTATTTTTTAAGGGCTCCTTTGATCACAGAGAACTCCCAAAATTAATTTGGTAATTTTTTAAAGTGTATTTTAATTATTAGAATTATTTTAAAGCCAAAAGTGCTACTTAACTTAGAAAATTAATTTACGTGTTTAAATTAACTCCAATTGAATTGAAAAATTTATGGTTTGTTTTTCTGACCTTAAGTGACAATGGAGACATATTTTTAGGTTATTTTCATTTATATTTATTCCAATTTATATTTCTTTAGAATTTATAATTTAATTACAATTAGGGTTATACTTATTGAGTTAAACAAAGTATATATTTTTTCTATGTTCCTTTGGTCACAACTAAAATTTACTTTGGATTTTTTTTATAAATATTTTAGTTATTATAATATTTATACAAAAACAGACACCTACAACTTGAAAAATCTTCATAGAGATCTCCTCTAATCTTGGAAAAATCAGGGAAGATCCCTCATGACAGAGACAACAAAAGCCCTAAATTTCAAGCTATGGTAAAATGTACATACAAATGGATAATTGAAATAATAAATAATGTATTTAATTAAATCAAAATAAAATGTACATAAAATGAACTTGAAACCATTCCACATTAATGTTCTTTGTTCACTGAGCATGTGGTATTTTTATTTTATTTTTATGATATGCCTACAACAAGTTATGATTTTTTTAAGGTTCACTGATTTAAATAAGTAAAAAATCCATATTTTTCTATTTAAACCACGCGGTGCTGACTGGATCCTCGACAGCTCTGAATTCCCACACGGGACACTGTCATTCGACGCTGCCATCTGACTGAGCGGCCACACATCACACGCTTCATACACCGCGATTATGTCCAGCGCAATCAGAGCCCTCCATTGAATACACGCTTGATCGAACGGCTGCGAGTCATCATCTTCACCTGGTTCATCTTGATAGCTATCCACCTTTTAGACCTAAGAACTCGAGCTAGACTCAACCAAATCGCATGGGGTTTGATCCTCGAGCTTCATCTAAGCAAGAACCTATTTATATGGCTTATATGATATGAAATACAGTATACATGTATGGAGAATGAAGAATAGCTCGGGAGGGGGAGAGCGTTCAATATCTTTGTCTGAGAGGGAAGGCCTCAATCAGATGGTTGCAGCAGCTTCGATTGTTCCCAACAAACCACTAGATGATGCCTTTTTCCTTGGTGAAATGTCTGGACTCAAGTTCAACCAGACCCAATTTTAGGTGTTGATCAAAGTATGGGGTAGAGGCTCTCTGTGATGGGGCTTTGATGGGGAACTCCTCCTTTCAATGTGGGGATGGTGTGGGTGTGGTTAATTTGATTTTAGTTCAGTGTAGAGTGGTAATGGAATATGTCCTGGTTCTGGCAAGGTTTTGAGCTTCAAAATTGAGCTCAGGCTGGCTGGATGAGCTTAGGGAGGTTGCAATTAGCTTAGGGAACAATATGGCATAGTTTCCCCTCAATTTTGTGCACACACCTCCTTTGGCCGTCAAGGATGGTGGTTTAAATAGAGGAGCTTAGAGGGGCTGCCATGGCTGGGATTTGGGTGAGTTTAAGTGCTTATGTGGAGGGCAGCAAGGAGAAATTGACCAATCAGGGTGAGACAACTTAGATTGGTCAATTTCCATGGGAGGTGGCTCTCAGTTTTGGCTCCTCCGGCAAATAGGCCTGCAGACCAGGGTAGCGGAGGTGGCCAGGGGTCAGGCCATCATAGTGAGTAATTAAGCTGGTGATGGCTTTAGGTAAGATATCTTCCTTGGTTTATCCATAAATGGGGGTGAAATCCTCTAATTTAAGGGAACTTTATTCTATGGCTCATGTAGGTTGGGCTAAGTGGTCCTAGGGTGGCTCCTAGGGTCAACTTGGTGGATATGGTGAGCTTGGTTTGATCAATTGGGCTAGGTTTGGTCAATTTAAACCATGGGTTTAATTTTGGGTCATGTGGGTTCAAGTTGGGCAAGGTTGGGCTCAAGCTTGGGTTAGATCTAATTTATTGTTCAAAATGATTTATATGATTGTAATGAAGAGCTTAGAGAAGGATTGTAGTGGTTTTGAATTGATTTGGGAGGTGGATTTGGGGAAATTTGGATATTTGGTTAATTTTGGGCCATTTGGGTTAGCTTGGGTTTAGATTAGGCTAGAGTTGGTTCGAAGGCCAATTGATGGTTTCAAAAGGTCAAGAGGGATGTTATAAAGAGTTCCCAACATTAATTGGGTAGAAATTTTAGGGTTAGGGCATTCAATTTAGTAGATTGAGGACATGAGTCACATTTAGGGGGAATTTGGGGATTTTAGGTTTGTTTTAACTTGGGTGAGGTTTAGGCTCAAATTGGGGGCAATTTATGGTTCAATTGGGTGTACTGGAATGTCATGAAGACTTTAGGATTCAAAATTGGGGGAAATTGATTGACATTGGGTTCAATTTGGGGAGATTTGGTCATATGGTCAAATTTGGGTTTTTTGGTTT
The DNA here is from genome assembly GCA_022702705.1 of Papilionanthe hookeriana x Papilionanthe teres. Lineage (NCBI taxonomy): Eukaryota > Viridiplantae > Streptophyta > Magnoliopsida > Asparagales > Orchidaceae > Papilionanthe > Papilionanthe hookeriana x Papilionanthe teres. The sequence continues at coordinate 94,824,509 of CM040422.1, forward strand.
TGGGTCCAAATTGGGTTAAAATGTGAGTCAAATTGGGCTTGAATTTGGTTTCAATTTTGATTGGGGATGTTGAATAAAGTTTGGAATTGGAATTGGAGATACTTGAAATCAATTTGATGGACATTGGGGTAATTTAGGCATTTTAGTCCTTAAGGGGAAATTTGGGTCTTTTTTGTAAAAATGGGTCAAATAAAGTGGTTTAAATTGAAATTAGGAATATTTGGAGGGCTTTAGAAATTTTTGGTAATTTTTAGAATTTTTGGAATTTTTAGGCTAGGAGAGGCATTTTGGTAATTTTGGGGATTTTGGGGCTATCTTGGGAATTTTGGTAGATTTGATGTGTTTTGAATATTCTGAGTGGTGGGGAATGTTTTGGGATAATTTTTTGAGGGATTTTGATAATTTTAGTTGAGTTTTGGAATCTTGAACAAAATTAGGACTTTAGGGGTAACTTGGTCATTTGGTAGAGTTTAGGGCTAAGGGGTCAAAAATTGAGATTTTTGGTAAAATTTGGGGTTGAGTGAAATTGATAATCCATTTGAGCCATGGACCAAGGGAATTCCCCATTTGGACTATCCATATACTGGTACTATTCAAGCCCTAGCTTGGGGCTAAGAGCTTGGGGAAACCACTAACATGTGTTTCCAAAAGAATAGGGGATCAAGTGTAAGGAAGCTTGGTTTAGAGTTGTGAGGTAGTGTGCGAGAGTGTAATGTAAAAGTGTGTGTGAGCCGCCCCCATACCACCCAAGGTAAGTCCTAAGGCTTGACCATCCTATAGGGAACTCCCCTTGAGCATCCTAATGCTCGGTCTCATCCTCCTAAACACTTAGAGGTTAGACTTTAAGCATTTGAAAACTTCAAGTGAAGCAAAGAAGTGTTTTGAATTTCTATGGGTTGAGGGTTCCATTGCTAGTCTTCTAAGATAGTCACCAGGAATGTCCTATGGCTAGCCTAGGCTATTCTAAAGAAAGACTAGACCTTAACAAAAGTGAGGTCAACAAATGAACTCCCAATAGGAATGGTGTTCAGGACATGCACACCGCACGTATTAGTGTTGTCCGACGAGATCAACAAAACTAACACAAATGTCTAAGTGAAAACTTGAGATAAAACATAGAGTTCAACGAGGAAGTTTTTGCTAGGGATTATCTTGGTAGAGAACCTTCAAGTCCGGGAACTCTCGCTGGGGAAGGAAAATGGAATACCTTCATTAGGGAGCTATGAATTTCAAACCTCCAAACTTTGAAGGAGTCCGATCCAATTTGATTTAAAAATGAAATATGGATTTGGAGTTTGACTTCAGATTTGAATTGGTTTTGAGTTTTGAATTTATGGGAATTTGGGGTTTATGAAATTCATGGAAATTTATGGAAATTTATGGAATTTAGGATTTGTAGAATTTTTACTTTGTTTTGATTGGATTTTAAGAGCTTTAAAAATTTTAGTTTTGTGGGAGTCTTCAAGTTTCAGTGAGTGTAGAGAGGAGAGTCAAAATTGAGGTCCGACCTTAGAAAGAGGAAATCAAAATTTAGGTACTGATCCCAGAGGGTGAGAACTGAAATTTAAGTACCAGTCTCGGAAATGAGAATCGGAATTTGGGTACCTATCTCAAAATATCAGAACTAGAATTTATGTACCAGTCTCGGGAATGAGAATCAGAATTTTGGTACCTACTTTGAAATTACGTGAATGCAGAAATAATCTCTGAAGGGAAGTGAAAATATAGGGAAATTAACATCATCGGACGATAAAGCTCTGACCCGGTAATATCATGGAAGGTGGAAAAATATCTCAAAATGGAAATGGAAATATAGAGAAATTAAAGAATAAGACGACAAGGCTCTAATTCGAAAATATCGTGGAAGACGGAAAATATCTAGAAAAGGATGCGAAAAGATAGGAAAATTAAGGAATTGGCGACAAGGGTCCGATTCAGAAATATCGTGGAAGGCGGAAAATATCTCAGAAAGGATGCTAAAATATTGGAAAATTAAGGAATTGGACGACAAGAATCCGATCCGAAAATATCATGAAAATCTTTGGAATGAAAGCTCAAGGACTTACATCTGGCCCAAGGGGTAGCAGAGTGTACATTAGGCAGAAAAACTCAGGGACTCACATCCAACCTAAGAGGCAACTGAAGGGAAACAAAATTTAGGTACTGATCCAAGAATTTTATGTGAACAGATTTAGAGAGAATTTTATATTGACTTTCAAAGAGAGTAGAATTGTTGCAATTCGACTAAGACTGGCAGCCATTGCAAGACTTGCAGAATTTCGTGATGTTTCAAATTTGTGGGAAGTGACATTGTGTAAAATGCCAAATTTGTGAAGTGCTTTTGGAAATGAAGAATGTGAGGAGAGTGCGGGGACTCGGAGTCTCAAGAGAGAGAATTAGCTTATCATTTGTTTTCAATTTATCTTTATCTTTCAATTTGTTTTATTTCATTTGATTTCATTTTGTTTGCTTTCATTCAACTTGGGGAGTATTCAATTTCATATTCAATTTTATATTCATTTTGTTTCATTTTAATTTTGTATTGTTCTTTGTTCATTTTAATTTGGGGCCAACATATTGTCCTGTGGCTTTCGACCATCGCGCCAAAAGAAACATTTTCAAAAAACTCGGTGAGCTGAAACAAAAATCTCCGTTAATTTTGCCGAAAGTAATAGTAAAACTGATTACATGCTGACAAGCATCCAAAAGTTTATCGTACATACATAGCAGAACAAAACTATCATATCATATTCTGCTGATACAAAAGCGGTGACAACTGATGTGACCCGGTGTAGGAGGTAGTAGATTTCTGTTGTCTGAGGCTGCTCAATGGACAAGCCAACCTACCAAGGCTACGCTCTGGAAAAAAATTCCCCTCACGAACACCCGGACGTACTGCTGTCACAATGGCAAGGGACAAAGGTTTTCCAATTCTGGATCTGGTTCATAGTGAAACGGTGTCTTGTTCTTGTCCATTCTTCTGAAGGTAACTGACACCCATTGTCCTATAACTCCTGGGATGCAGTGATTTGTAAGGTCTTCCCCATTTGCTTTTAGCACCAGCGCTGACCCGACTGGTAGAGGAATCTTGACGAAGCCTCGAAACTCTCCTAGCTCAACAATCTGAATTTCTCGTACGAACAAAATATTACTTTCACTTATAAATGAGACCGTACAAAAAGGCCTCACAAAATCGTGGTGGTCGATATAAGGTGTGATACATTCCCCATCCTCATAGATATTTATAATACAGTTGTTGGGAATACAGTCTGCAGGCAGTACGTGCCACTTAACCATTCTCTTTATCATTTTCTTGATCTGTAGCAGCATCGGATCCACCTCATTATGCTTAAGAATCCCTGGAGGATTACCCTGTCGATCCTTGGCGAAGTTGTTGTAGCACCCATACAGAATGGTGACCCTGTCCTTTCCTCTCTTCCATTTTGGCGGGTCTGTGTATGTCCTCTCTCTCAATAGGCCTACTCTACCTAAGTCTTGGATGGCGAAAATGCAATCTAGAATCTTCAAGAAGAATCTTATCTTGATCATTCTTTGAAAACACGTCTATGTATAGCTCGAGGCTTCTAAAATATTGACAAACCTTCCTTGAACTTCTTCATAGTGCTGGAATTCTTTCTTTCTAACCCTTATGATCTTTGCCATCACGTAGTCTGGAACTCCTCACTGCGGCGGGGGCAGAACGAATTGTGGTAAATATGGCTCTACATCAGGATGCTCCCTGCTCCTGAGTAGCATCGAGGCGGCTACATATGCCTCGAAAGTTCCATACTCCTCTAACTGTAGAACATGACACTGTGGGTATTTTAAAAATGCCCCTGTCATTGAAATCTATCGGGTTAGGCTCGAGTTGCAAGTCGAGCACCCGGTAAAAATTTCTTTCTTTGGATCCCATGTCAATGAGGGATCCTTATCAGTCTCTGGCTCAGTATCTGTACGCGGCAAACTGTTATCAGTTTCTTTCATCTTTGGCTCATAAAATTCTTTTGGAATGAGTTGTAACTCAGCGGCTAACTCCTGATCTTGTATCCTCTCCATCCTGTTTAGGAGGCAACGCTTGCGGCGATTTTCATTTCTTCTTTTTATACGCACCAACGGTGCATCTGGAACTCTCTCAACTGTAGTGGCGAGAAGACCACCTTCTGGAGTATAGATCCTTGACGAAATCTGGCTATGTCTACCAGCGGTAAGGTGTGAGTCAACAAAACCTCCAGTGCCTCCATGTCCTGATGTCTGTCTGGTCTCTCTACAACCAATCTTCTTCATCGATTTCATATTTTGCAGCCTTCTTGTATTTGTTCTTTCTTTTTGGAGTGCAAGGTCCAAGCCGTCTTTGAAAGCAAACACCAACTTGCAACCTGACACTTCCTACATAAGCAAACAAGGGGAAATGTCAGTGGTTGGTGTTTGGCACGAAGAAGAACAATAAAAATCTTATTATTATATATTTAATGATTTTTATAATTATTTTGATTCCAATATCTTATTTAATATGATTTTACCAAATTTGAAATTAAAAATTTGACAAGCGTATTTTATTTTGTGAGAAAATTTTATCTTATTTTATTTTATTACAAAATTTGGACCCAGTCACAGACACTGGCCATATGGCTATTTTGGAATGAACGTCCTTCTTCAGGTTTATCATGATCCGTAGTAATTCTTTAGATATCGTCCATTTATTGGTAACATGGGTCTATGCCCTTAAGAATCCACTAGCTGGTACGACCCTTCTGAGTAAACTTGTTCCACCACGAATGGCCCTTCCCAGGTCGGTTCAAATTTCTCACCTATCTTGCGGTGTGTGAGAATAGGCCATCTAAGAACGAGCACGAGGTCATCGATTATGAACGACCTCTGGAGGACCAATTTATCGTGGGCTTGAATCATCTTCGCCTGATAGAGTTCCAAATTCTGTCACGCGAGCAGCCTCATCCCTTCAAGGTTTTCTAATTTTGCTAATCGCAACTTGGCATTTTCTTTTGTCGTAATCTGGTTGGTGATGGCGATCCGGAGCGATGTTAGTTCAACCTCTAGTGGAAGAACTGCCTTGGACCCATACACAAGTGCGTAAGGTGTAGACTGTGTCGGCTTTCTGACTATCGTCCTGTAGTCCCACAAAGCTTCCAATAACTTGTCACGCTATCCTCTTTTATTATCGTCGAGCATTTTCTTTAAGATCTACACAAGCGTCTTATTGAAGGCTTCTTCCAAGCCATTCGATTTGTGATAGTTGACCCGACCCACAATTACGCAGTAAATTAACTTCCAAAAGATGGCCAAAAACTTGACACGATTTATAAATAGCGGCTAGTGTGCAAAATCTTAAATGATCGAAAAATTGGAAAATATTTAACACACTAGGGGTACTACGCAAGTATACTTATCGTTTCAAATAATATAGAGTTTTCTTTAAAAACCCCAGTATCGATCCCATGAGGAAGTGAAGTAAGAGATCTTTAGTCAAATTCTAGTCTACTACTAATAGTTCTTAGTTTGGAATGTCGATTAAAGTTGTGTTTTATCTAGCAACTACTCCTAAATGCAAGTGTTAAATGTAATAGTAACTATAACTAAATGCAAACAATAATTCTAAAGATAACCCTTTTTGGATGAATTAGTTTGGAGAATTTCAAGATACTAAAAACTACTATTTTTATGTAATGAAATGGATAATGTATAGGAATGAGATGCATTAAATATTGTATGTGTCAAATAAGAGCAATCTTATTCTTTACCCTTTGGTTCAGGCATAAAGAACATTGACTAATCCTATGCTTGGTTACTGAATATGCGGCTAGGCTGGGAGGATACCGGCTCTCACTTCGGAGCTCTCACGTTCCCCTCTCCTGAGGGCTAAAAATCTACACTTTAGCACCCAATCGATAGAACCGAATTGAGGATTTTAGCCTGTCACTCAAAAATCTCCAATTCTAGGCCCGATTAATATATTTCCCTATTTATTTGCACTCAACTCCATGAACTTCACCATTCATGGAATTTGAATGTGGTTCCACTTTGTTGAGAATTACACCGCCCATTCAGGTCAATGCAATTACAACGAATTTTAACAATACAACGGGCCCTTATTGCAATGTAACTGAAGTGCAAGTAAAAACCACCACATTTATAATTAAATTTACTTCTATCATGCATCACAAAATCTTAAACATGATTTCAACTCATTACAAAAGAAAAGTAAAATGAAGATAATGGCATAATCTTCTCATGTCACTATTTTCAAAGAAGAAGAAAGATTAAGAGAGATACATCACAAAGTACGAATAAAACACAACGGAAACTTCATTAAACCAAAGCAAATCGACTATGTAAGTGTTTACAAAATCATAAGATAATGAAGAACAATACTTAGCTTTTTCCCTTTGAAAGAAAGATGAAGATCTCTCCCATAAAGTCTCCCATTGATCCATGCAATGCTAGTGCAATCCCTTACAAATTCTCTCAAAATCTCCTCTCCAATCTCTCCAAAATGGTAGAAATCTACATTTCTACTCTTAATCTAAGAATCCTAAACATTTCTCTCTTTTTTTTCTCTACTTTCCTCCACTTTTTCTCTACTTTTCTAACGCAAATTCGCCATTTTAAAGAGTATGAAAAAATTCCCAAGAGTTCCCTTAAGCACCCCTTTGAAAAAGCGTCCAAATACATTGAACATTACTTGAACCGACCTTCTCGCCGTCGGCGGCTACGATCTCGCCATCGGCGGACTTCTAAAACGTAGGCCAATTGCTCAGGCTCGCTGTCGGCAGGCTCGATCTCACCGTCGGCAAGCTTTTCTTGCATTTTTCGATGTTCTCTGGAAAATCTCACCGTCGTCGAGATCTAGGCCACCTTCGGCGAGCAGACTGCTGCGCAGCTCCACCGTTTGGCTCAGTTTTAGCTCCGATTCGCCCCGTTTCAGTTGCGTTGCATTTGTAATAGATAGCCCTACAAAAAAAAGCATAAAAATAACCTTTTTTAAAGTATAATATCTTTCAAAAATATGCAAGAAGTGTAAAAGAGATTAAGCATCAAAAGACTTATCAAAAGGTATCCGGGCAGAATTTCATTTCTTGCTCGTTTTTGCTCCAATTTGCACTATTTTTGTTTCTTTTTGCTCCAATCACCATTTCTTGTACCTAAAACCAAAAAATATACAAAACACCTTCCTTTAAAGTGTAATATCATCAAAAATGAGTAAAATGATATAGCAAAAAGCGTATATATTTTAGGCATGTCAAAATCCCCCAAACTTAACTGTTACTTGTCCTTAAGTAACCCTTTTACTACATAGAAATATAACTCAAGGCAATGTACTTTTCACCTGTAATACACTAAAATTTTTCATTTAAAGAATATATTGGTTAGACTTTTAGAAAGAAATTCAGTAACTCGGGTTAACACTACAAATATAAGAATATTCATCAATCAAGCCTAAGAGTTCTAGTCTTCTATTTATTTCAAGATAAAACATAATTTATTACATTAAGAATGCCTTGAAAGATTATGTGAAAAAGGAGTTTATGCAAACTTCATCAAAATGTAGGCCAATACTTTAAATATAAATTCTGAAATGAAATCAAGTTCTCCTTTTAGGGTGACTCAAGTGAAGCCAATTTTTTATTAGACATCTCCTCAAGCTTCTCCTCATAAATATTTTTCTTTCTTTTTTTTTCTTTTCTTTCGGGATTATTTTCAATCCCCTCTTTTTTCACTCTCTTTTGTTTTTCTCTTTTTTTTAATGAGGATTACTATATGTGGAGAGCCTGTAATGATTTTGAACTTCACTCTCCTCTTTCTAAAGTTCAAACTTAAAACACATCCTTACTTTATAATTAGGTATGAGCTTTATTATTCATCATAAAGTCATAATCTCTTCTTAACACACAATACTTTAAGTCTCTTAACATTTCAAAAATACAGTTTTCTTTACTTTAAATAGTTAACTAAAATCAAATTATTTCATACCAAATATCTTATCCTTATAAAATTAACTTTTATTACTAAAAACTTTCATCCAATCCTTCCATAATATTCATCTAAAATAAAAAGTTTTAGTTATCTCAAGCGAGGTTCAACTGCCAGAAGTTATGCTAATAATTTTTGAAAATATAACAATTGAGAACAAATAAGAGTTAATATTTTTCTTCCCCCCAAACTTAAATTTTAAAATATTTTGCAATTAATTCCATAAATTGTAGCAGGAAGAAAAAGTAAAGGTTGATCTAATCTAGCCTAAAACAGGCTTGTAATAAAATTACACTAAAAACGAAGTATTTTCACATTAAAATTTTATTTTTCTTCCTACCCTCAAACTTAATTTTTAACATATATAACATTCAGTACAAAAAATATAAGCAGGAAGAAAAACAATTTAGAAATTCTATCTACCACAAATGTCTATCAAAACTATTTACAAGTATTCATTAGGATAGAACTATATGAAGCAGAAAGTAAATCTAAACTAATCATGCCGGAATGAAATTAACTAAACCAAAGTCTAACTAGCATAGCATGTAACAGCATGGGAATATAAAAATGTTCTTCAATTATTATATAAAATTGTAACACAAACATAAACACACATAAGATAAATGAGGTCAATTCTTCCATAAACTCATCACATCACATTGATTTACTTCCAATTTCTAACGAAATCACTACACTAGTAAATTAGGTACTTTTTTAAATGATTTTATAGATTATAATCCCAAAGATAAGATTACCCCTGATATATTGGTTTCCGGACACCAATCTCAGGTATCATCTAATCCCTATAATTAAGCACCTCTAACAGCTATAAAGATAGTGTAAGATTATCCTAATGGTATTCACCAAATAGGTTCGTGACTCCTATAAAATGAAAAAAAAGTTGCAGAAAGGAAGTAACAAATTAAGAAGGAGTTATCAATGTTCTAAATTCATGATTTCTCTTATAAAACTCAAGTTTGAGTGAGACCCAAGTTATAGTGAACTCGTTAATCTAACTACTACAAGAGATCAAGTCTAGCAATAATAAGAAGTTAAGGAATCACCTCCCTCATAACACACAAAGATCAAACTACTAACAATCCCAACATCTACCAATCAACAATCAAACTTATCAATCCATAATGACACATAAAGATTAAGTCTATCCACTCTAAAAAAACACAATACAACACTAACAATCATGAATCTCAAGCACACTAAATCAAAGCTCACTGTTAACTATGGGTTGCCTCCCAAAAGCGCTTGGTTTAATGTCGTTAGCCTGACAAATGATTCCTCCTGGATCAAAATTCCAATTAAGTAATCCTCGATCAATCTCCCAATCCTTTTCAGATCCACGAATTCTTACAAAATCCTCAAATTGTAATTTTTCTTTCAGCTCTCCTTTTTCAGTTGGATTTATATCATTGTTCCTCATATTTCTTTCAGTATCCAATATTCTTTTATTGATTTTCTTAATCCGCATATTAATATCATCCTTGAAATTTATAAAAAATGTATCTCTATAAGATACCTCAATATCTCTTAAATTTTGGATCGGATTCTCTTTAGATAATTCAGATTCTGGATCAATATCTTCTATGTTACTCTTTCGTTTCAAGTTATCTTCCAATTCTTCCCCTTTATAACTATTAAATGATGGAGGATCTATCTTAGTTGAGAAAATAGGTTTTTCTAATTCCTTAGAAATTTCTCCCAATGGTCTTCAAATATCCTTATCCTCTTTTCTCAACTCAAAGTTCTTTTGAAATATATCCTCATATTCTCTTCCAAATCCTAGTTCAATAACTTTATCTTGTTCATCATTCAATTCAGGTTTTTCTTGTGATTGAGTCGCATATAAAGATATAAAGACTGGTTGTGTAGATGAATTCCCTAAATAGATAGGCATTAAAATTGTATGGGGTACATCCATCTTAAGTTCATGAGATTTTTCAATAGATGGAATTAAAAGTTTACTATTTTTGGTAGCGTCCACCATTTCACACCGCTCGTGAACATACATACAGTCTTCTTTAAATAACATTTTCAAATCATCAAGAAAATCCATTTTAATCTCATCTGCTACTTTACTCTCAAAACTTTCTTGGAAATGGTCTTTACTTAGATAATCAATTTAATCTATCCAAAAGCAATCATCATCTTTTCTCTCAGCTAGATATTTCATAGTCTTTAATACATCAAAAGTGACTTCATGGTCATTAATATTCATAGTCAGCTCTCCTTTTTGCACATCTATCATAGCTTCTCCAATAACAAGGAAAGGTCTCCGTAAAATAATTGGAATTTCTTTATCTTCCTCCATATCTAATCCAATAAAGTTCAAAGGAAAGATAAATTTATCCACTTTAACAAGCACGTCTTCTATAACTCCTTTTGCATAAATGATAGATCGATCAGCTAACAGAAGGGTTACAGTAGTGGGAGAAATATCGACTAAACCTAACCTTCTAAATATAGATAGAGGCATCACATTAATGCTTACTCCTAAATCACATAAAGCTTTTCCACATAATCTTTTTCCAATTACATAAGGAATTGTAAAGCTACAAGGATCTTTAAATTTCTGAGGAAAATTTTTCTGAAGTATAGAGCTGAACTCCTCACTTAGTGCAACTATTCCGTAATCACCAAACTTACTTTTCTTGTTAAGTATCTTCTTAATAAACTTTGCATAACTTGGCATCTGTTCTAAAGCTTCAGTGGAAGGTATATTTATCGTTAACTTCTTAAGTACTTTCATGAACTTTGAAAATTTTTTATCCAACTCATGCTGTCTAAGTCTTTGAGGAAATGGAGGTGGTGGTCTTTTCAAATTGATTTTAGTTGGAGATATTAATTTTTCTAGATCCTTAGAAACATGTTCTTCAGGTCTTTTAGTTTCCTTTGTTTCTCTCACAACATCTTTCTCTTTTCTAACCACATCCTCTATCTCTCTTCCACTTTTTAATTGGATAGCTTCTATTTGTTTATTAGTGTTCTCTTTAAGGTTGATCTCAATATTGCTAGGAAGTGTTACTTGGGGTCTATTGCTAAGTGAATTAGCAATTTGTGTCAGTTGATTCTTGATCACAGAAAAATACATTAAGAAATTCATATCTATTTTTGATGAAATTGCACTTTAAAGAAAGGTATTTTCTTTATTTTACTGCAGGAATGAAGATTTATAAGTGATTGAAGCAAAAAGCATGAAATGGAGCGAATTTGGATCAAAAAGGAAGAAATTCATGCAAAATGAACTAAGTCGCCAACAGCGAGATCGAGGCCGCCGACGACGAGATCATGAGGAGAATTTCTGAAGGAATTATAACTACCCAGCCGACAGCGAGCCCGAGCCCGCCGACAGTGAGATCGCGCGGTTTGAAGACCTTCTAGAAGCCCTGCTGACGGCGAGGTCGTTTCCCGCCGACGGCGAGACAGTTCAAAATGCAAATACATTGAACCTGGACGCTTTTTGAAGATGTGTTTAAGCATCCCTTGGACCTTTGCCTACCTCTATAAATAGAAGACAAATTTTAGTCTTTTGTGTGTCTTTTGTGTGTCATTTGTGTGTGTCTCTGGAGTCTTCAGTGAGTTTATTTAGAGAGTCTTAGGGAATCTTTAGTGAGTTAGAAGTGTCTTGTACTAGAAGGAAAAGTCGAAGGAACTTGAGAGTACGCAGGGAGGAAATTAAGATGAGTATCTTTGTTTATTGTTGTTGTTAACTTTAAATGAAATCCATGCTTTGTTTTATTCCCATGCATTACGAGTAGTTTTCTTAGTCTTTCTCCTTGTTTATGAAAATTATGCGAATTGATGAAATTAAATAGAAGTACCTAATTTATTAAAATAAGTTGTGATAATTTTTACTTAAAACTTAATTTACTTTCAATCCGGCAATTGATTTGTTAAAATATGTTGAATTATCAACTATAGTAAAAATTACATCCAATATTCAGGGAAGTCAAAAGCCTTGGAAGGAGGGTGCAAATAAATAGGGAAATATTATTTATCGGACGTAGAATTAGACATTTTAGTGTGACAGACTAAAATATTCAATTTGGTCCTATTGTTTGAGAGCTGATGTGTAGATGTTAGCCCTCAGGTTAGGGGAACGTAGGAGCTACGAAGTGGCGGCCGGTATCCTCCCGGCCTAGCCACGGATTCGGTAATCAAACATAGGATTAGTCGATGTTCTTTGCACTGGACCAAAGGGTAAAGAATAGGAATGCTCCTATTTGTCACAATACAATTCAAGAATTCTATTTAGATTCATCATTCACTTAATTTTCTAAAAACAAGGAGAAGGATACTCTTTCAGAATTATTTAAATCAACTTTATTTCAAGCATTACTTTACATTAGTTGTTGTAGTTACTTTAAATTTTCGATTATCAGTAGTAAGTAATTCCTTTAAATTTTAGCTGATACAAATCTGTTAAAAACTTCCCTGTGGGATCGATAACCAGGACTCCACTAGAGCCCTGTATTACTTGATACGATACGTATACTTGCGTAGAATCCACATTAAGCATTCCATCATAAAATTAAATATATATATATTAAAGCGGGATCAAGTTTTTGGTACCGTTGCTATTAACATAATTTGCAAACATATAAAAAGTGGGTCAAGTTTTTGGCGCCGTTGCCGGGAAGTAAAGAAATTATTTACTAGAGTAACGAATTATTTTGTTTTATAATATTGTATGCGAAAATTTGGAAACGAAAATTTAATACCTTACGATTCGAAATTAGAGCGTACAATTAAAAGAATTAGAAAACAAAAAAGAGAAATTATAAATTTAACACAAATGGCAAATATTCCCGAAAATGAAAATATCGATCAACGAGAGACCATTAAGAGATTATGCCAATCCTACATTAGATGAAATTCATTTAACTATTCAAAACCCCGATGTAGTCTGCTAATTCATTTGAACATAAACTCGCAATTATCCGAATGGTACAAAATAATCAATTTAGTGGTTCACCTACGAAGATCCTAATTTACATCTTGCTAGTTTTTTAGAACTATGTGGTACTTTCAAATATGAAGGAGTATCTAACGATCGTTATTAGACTTAGACTTTTTCCTTTTTCTTTGAGGGATAAGGCTAAAATGTGGTTAAATTCGTTAGCACTTGGATCTATTAAAGCTTGGAGAGAGTTATCACAAAAATTTCTATCCAAATATTTTCCACCATCCAAAACAGCTAAGCTTAGAAATGATATAACTTCTTTTAGTCAGTTTGATGGAGAATCAATATATGAAGCTTGGGAGAGATTTAAAGAACTTCTTAGGAAATGCCCGCATCATGCGTTACCGGATTGGTTAATTATTCAAACTTTCTTTAATGAATTAGTAGGATCTCTAAGATCGATCATTGATCTTCTATCTGTGGAGGATCATTAATGTCAAAATCATTTGATGAAGCCTATGCACTAATCGAAGAAATGGCAACTAATAATTTTCGATAGCTCGCTGATAGAATGAATTCGAAAAAGATAGCTAGTATTCATGAAAATGATGCAATATCTATGTTAGCTTCGCAAATCGCTGCTTGTATCTAAAAAATTAGATCATTTTGGAATGAATTACTCTCCAACTATATTAGAAGAAAATTCATCTGGACAACTTATAGAATCCCAATCTCAATATGAAACTATAAATGCAATTAATAACAGACACAATAATCCTTATGCGAATTATTATAATCCTGGATGGAAAAATCATCCTAATTTTAATTGGAATAATAACACAACTAATCAACCATGGATGAATAACATAACACAACCATTAGGAAATCCCTCTAATCAAGGAAATTCTAATTATAAACCTAATTATCCACCTGGATTTAATAATAATAACCCATGATTTAAAGATAAGAAATTATCTATAGAAGAATTAATATTAAATATTGGTCAACATTTACAAAATCAAGGATATCGATTACAAATATAAGGAAACCAATTACAAAATCAAGGAGCAATTATTAAAAATATTGAAACTCAACTTGGACATATCAGCTACTGCACTTAATAATAGAATACTGGAACATTTCCTAGTAATGTGGAAATAAATCCCAAAGACAAAGGAAATGAAAAAATTAAAGCGATACAATTACGAAGTGAAAAAGAATTAGAACCTCGAATTCAGAAAGAACTTGAAAGTCAAAAAGAGGAAGTGGAAATTGAAAAGGAAAAGAATCAACAAGATCCAAACTTAGAAAATCCTTTAATACCAATGAAAATTTCTGTTGAAAAATCTCCACCATCATTTCCTCAACGACTAATTCAACATAAAAAAGATAAACAATTTGCTAAATTCCTTGAAATTCTGAAGAAATTAACAATAAATATTCCTTTCGTAGAAACTTTAGAACAGATGCCAGACAATGTAAAATTCATGAAAGATATTTTAAATAAAAAAAGAAAATTTACCGATAATGAAATGGTCGCACTTAGTGAAGAGTGTAGTGCTATTATTTAGAAAAAACTTCCTGAAAAATTAAAAGATCCTGGTAGTTTCACTATACCCTGAACTATTGGAGAAAAATTCTATGGAAAAGCTTTGTGTGACTTCGGAGCAAGCATCAATCTAATGCCTCTATCAATTTTTAAAAGATTAGGATTGGGAGAAATTTTACCTACTTCAGTAACTCTTCAGTTCGTTGATCGTTACATTACATATCCTAAGGGAGTTATTGAAGATGTATTAGTAAAAGTGGATAAATTTATCTTCCCTGTAGATTTTATTGTTTTAGATATGGAAGAAGATAAAGAAATTCTTATCATTTTAGGAAGACCATTTTTAGCCACTGGAAAAGCTATGATTGATGTTCAGAAAGGAGAATTAACTATGAGAGTAAATGACCAAAAAGTAACTTTTAATATTGCTAAATCAATGAAATATCCTGCGTTAGAAAAGATGATGAGTGTTTTCGAATGGAAGTACTCGATCATTTACAAAAGGAACATTTTAAGGAATATTATGAAGAAAAATTAGAAAAAGAAAATACTGAATTAATTGAAAAAACCAAAATAAATGAAGAACTAGATTATATTCAAGAGAAATTTGAATTTTTGGATAACACAGAAAACTCTGAAAAAAATATAGTTTCATCAATTATTAATCCTCCTGAACTTGAGTTAAAAATGTTACCTAATCATTTGAAATATGCTTACTTAGGTAATTCTTCAACTCTACCAGTTATTATTTCATCTGAATTAAATGAATCTCAAGAACAAAAACTTTTAGATACATTAAAAAAATATAAGAAAATTTTTGGTTGGACTTTAGCAGATATTAAAGGAATTAGTCCTTCAATCTGTATGCACAGAATTATGTTAGATAATGAACATAAGCCTAAAGCAGATCCGCAAAGGAGATTAAATCTGATAATGAAAGAAGTGGTTAAAAAGGAAATTTTAAAATGGTTAGATAATGGTATTATATATCCTATTTACGACGATGCTTAGGTAAGCCCGATTCACCTGTATTACCTAAGAAAGGAGGAGTAACCATAAAAGCTAATGAAAATAATGATCTTATCCCTATAAGACAAGTTACTTGGATGGCGAATATGTATTGATTATAGAAAATTAAACACGCACACGGGAAAGATCACTTCCCTTTACCATTTCTAGACCAGATGTTAGATAGATTAGCCGGACATAAATATTTTTGTTTCTTAGATGGATATACCAGTTATCATCAAATACAAATTGCTCCTGAGGATCAAGAGAAAACTACATTTACTAGTCCTTATGGAACTTTCGCTTTTCGAAGAATGCCTTTTGGATTATGTAATGCACCTGCAACATTCAGAGATGTATGATGTCTATATTTAGTAAATTAATTGATAATGGAATAGAAGTATTTATGGATGATTTCTCTGTATTTGGAACAACATTTGACACATGCTTAAATCATCTTGAAAAAGTATTTGAAGTATGTGAGAAAACTAATTTAGTTCTTAATTGGGAGAAATGTCAATTTATGGTTACGGGCGGCATTGTATTAGGGCATAAAATTTCGGAAAAAGGTATGGAAGTAGACCCTGCAAAAATTCGAGTTATAGCTAAATTACCTCCTCCAACTACGGTAAAAGGGGTAAGAAGTTTTCTTGGACATCTCTGGATTCAACGGACGCTATATTAAAGATTTTTCAAAAATTACTAAACCTCTATGCTAACTTCTTGAAAAGGACAAGAAATTTGAATTTACAATTGAATGCCTAAATGCTTTCGAATTATTAAAAGATAAATTAATTACAGCATCTATAATAGTTTCACCTAATTGGGAGAAACCATTTGAGCTTATGTGTGATGCTTAGTGATTATCTTATAGGAGCGATTCTTGGGCGAAGATACGATAAGATTTTCAAAGTTATATACTTATGCTTAGTAAAACTCTAAATGATCTTTGAAATAAATTATACGATTCTTGAAAGAGAATTATTAGCGGTTGTATATGCTTTTAATAAATTTCGGCATTATCTAATAGGAACTAAATGTATTGTACATACTGATCACTCTGCTATAAAGTATTTAATGCAAAAGAAAGATTCTAAACCAAGATTAATTAGATGGATATTATTAATGCAAGAATTTGATTTTGAGATAGTTAACAAAAATGGAACTGATAATCAAATTGCAGATCATTTATCAAGATTAGAAAATCATGAATTATCTGATATTGATAATGAAATTTTAGACGAGTTTCTACGATGAACAACTTTATAATATAAATGAGTGGAGAATACCTTGGTATGCTGATATAGTAAATTATATTGTAAGTGATATTTTACCACCTATGTTAACTTTACAACAATAGAATAAATTCATTCGTGATACTAAAACATACTTTTGGGATGAACCATTTTTATATAAGCAATGTAAGGATTTAATTATTAGAAGATGTGTGCCTTATGAAGAAACTGAACCAATCATTCAAAAATGTCATTATTCTGATTTTGGAGGACATTTTGGGACAGATAAAACTGCGTATAAAATTCTACAATCTGGATTCTATTGGCCTACTCTATTTAGAGATGTATATAGATATATAAAAACCTGCGATAAATGCCAAAGAGTAGGAAACATATCGAGAAAAAATGAAATGCCTCTGAATTTTATATTGGAAGTTGAAATTTTTGATGTTTGGGGATTAGATTTCATGGGACCTTTTATTCCTTCATTTGGAAACTCATATATATTAGTAGCTGTTGATTATGTTTCCAAATGGATCAAAGCACAAGCTTTACCTAGGTGTGATGCTAAAAGTGTTTCAAAATTTTTAATAAAAAATATTTTTACTAGATTTGGAATGCGAGAGTGATTATCAGCGACGGAGGAACTCATTTTAGAAACAAATATATTCACAAACTAGTAGAAAAATATAATATTATGCATAAGATATCAACTGCTTATCATCCACAAACTAGTGGATTAAGTTGAAGTTTCTAATCGAGAGATTAAGCGTATATTAGAAAAGTACGTAAACCACTAATAGATCGGGCGGTACATAAGACTAGACACTGCATTATGGGCATACAGGACTGCTTATAAAACTCCGATAGGAATGACTCCTTATAGGCTTATATATAGAAAAACTTGCCACTTACCAGTTAAATTAGAACATAAAGCATATTGGGCGATTAAAGAATTTAATTATAATATGAAAGAAGCTGGTGAGAAGAGATTGTTACAATTAAACGAATTGGAAGAACTAAGGAATGAATCATATGATAATGATAGGATTTATAAAGAAAGGATGAATTTATGGCATGATCGGAAGATTAATCAGATAAATTTTGAACCAGGATAAGAAGTTCTACTATATAATACTAGATTGAAATTATTTCCTGGGAAATTGAAATCTCGATGGTTAGGACCTTTCACCATAACTCAAATATTTTCATATGGAACTATAGAAATTGAAGATCCAAAAACGAGGACATAGATATAAGGTAAACGGACATAGATTAAAACCATATTTCGAAGGTAGAAGACCGAATTTTAAAGAGGTTTTAATGCTTAGTCGACTCGATTACTAACTAAAATTAGGTCGGGGCGACAACGTTAAACCAAGCGCTTTATGGGAGGCAACCCGTAGTAGTCTTTTATTTTAATTATCTATAAATTAGTGAGTACTATATTATTAAAACAAATCTTCTTACTCGAATTTTTAATTAGAATCATCACAAATTCGAACCTATATGATGAGATCGGAAAATATTCGGACCAGGAGCGAAAATGGGCGATTTTTACGAATCTCGTCGACAGCGAGCCTGAGCCCGCCGACAGCAAGATCGTGTGCCATGACTTAATTCAGTTTTATAACTAGCTCGCCGACGGCGAGAAACTTCCCGCCGATGGCGAGGCAGTTGAAATTTTGGTTTCTTAAGAATTTTCGTGCGGTTTTGGAAGGATCTAAGCCATTTCTTTATAGGAAATTATCCCAAATCCAATTTTACACCGTTTTCTTCCTTAGAAACGACTAGAGACCAATACTTTCAATCCGAAATAGCCACCAAACTCTTAGAAACCACAAAAACTGAAGTTTTCAACCGAAAAAAATTCGTCAGTTAGGAGGCGCGGCGTATCTTCGACAAAGGCTTGATGAAGAAAAGACTTATTAAAGAAAGGGGATTTGTCGACGAGAGGAGTAGAGAATTCTATCACAAAAATCGAAGAAATGATCGCACGGCGGCATTGGGAGTATTTTGTTATACGACATCCATTTGTAGTTATTCCGGTAGTTAAAGAGTTTTACTCTAATTTACATGTGATCAACAATGGAAATGTCTACGCGAGAGGAAGATATGTAACATTTACTCCTTCGAGGGTAAATGAATTATTTTCTATAGAGAATACCTCATGTTTGTCATTATTCCAACTTTGTGCCTTGAAGATACAATATGAACGAGATCTATAGATACACGATAGACGAACCTGATGATTGGGAGTTACGCGAAGACGGGTATGTCGGTTTTTACGCATCACTTCTTAACCTCGTCTCGAAGCATTGGCATTTCTTTATCTCATCAAAATTATTACCTACTTATGAGGGTAAATAAAGTTTCAAAGGAATGCGCTATATTAAACTACTGTATTCAAATTGGACTACCTATCGATGTTGGATCAATAATAGTAAAGTCTGCATTGGGATTGATTATGCATGGGTCAGTTCTTGGACTTGGCACCCATCGACTATATTTGCTTTATGCAGTCAGTACCAAGTTTCTTATGAGGCTTGGGAAAAAGTACTTTTGCCATGGAAACCACTTAATCCTACGGATATGTTTCCAACTTTGGATAACAATGATGAGATTACCATTATTTCTGACAGAGCATCACAAAACAATCCTTTAGCAAGGCCCCTTACTGATAAAACAAATTTCATTTTGAAGAAGATTAAAGGATTGGAGAAAGAATTGCAAAATGTGATGAATTCCGTCGACAATATCTACGATATGTTTGATCGCATTAGTTGGAGGATGAAGGAGCACTTTGATCATACTTGGACATTTAGAGGCCGGTTTTATTCATTTACTAAGACGAAGGGATGGATTAATGAAGAATCTCTTTGCAGAATTCCTTTCGAGCCTTTCTACAATTTATTTGTGCACTGCGTCGCATCGGGAATATCAGAGAAGATGATAGTTCAGACACTAAAGAGTAGGAAAGATTTCCATCTTGTGTCATATATTTGTGTATATATGTGTTGATTTGGATTTAGGTTTTATTATGATTTGAATTTTAAATTGATCATCTCAGATTTGATGAGATTATGTGTAACTTGTTATGTCTCAGTATTTAGAGTGTTGTGGTGTGGATTGCGATGCTGAGTATTATGGATTTGAACAATTAAGTTAAGTATGTTGTTAAGTTGTTAGTGTGAAGTTTGTAAGTCTCATGGATTTCATATATAAAGTTATATTATTTGTGTTGTGTGAACTTTTTATGAGTATAAGTATCTAATCTTCATATTATTATTAAATTAAGTGATCGGAAGATTGATTAAGGGCAAATCGAGGTTGAAAATGATTGACAAATTTCAAAATTTTAAAATTTTTGGGATCTCGCCGACAGCGAGACCGAGCTCGCCGACGGCAGATTTTCCCAAAACTTTTGCCTTATCAAATTAATTAGCTCGCTGACGGCGAGAAAAATCTCGCCGACAGCGAGATCGCGAAAAGACCTATATTTGACCAGTCAGCTGACACTATTCATCATCCACTTCCTCAAAACTTCGAAAAAACTGCCTAGGGCTTGAGAGATCTTGGATTTGAGACGATTTCAACACTTTTTGACACCAGATTTCATCTTCCCTTGGTAAGAGCTTCACTCCTATGCAAAAAAATTTTTATTTTCACCATGGATTTCTTCTACATTGGGAAATTTTGAAAAATTTTGAAATGTGGAGAAAATATTTGGAAGAATTTCATGGAAATTGATTTAAATGGATTTTAGATATTGTAGGAAGCCTTATTAGTAATATTTGGGAGTTTAGTTAAAATTTTTGCAAATTTCACATATCGAAAATGGCTCCACGACAAAAGCGACGGATAGATTACGACGAAACCCGATTCATAAACGCAAGAGCACAAACTCGATACTTTCAAAACATACAAGCAAGAAAATGCATTCAAGATCGAGTTTTCAAGAATCCTGGAGGAGAAGTTGAGCGAATCATTAAGGAACGAGGATGGGAAAACTTCGTTTCGTGACCAACAGACGCATTGTAGAAGTGGTAAAGGAATTTTATACGAACTTAACACGAGTGAAGATGCATCAGGTTAAGGTTAGAGGATTTTTTTATGGAATTCAACGCTGCTAGAATAAACACTTATTACGAGGTTAAAGACACCTACACCAGCGAGTATGAAAATTTTGGAACTATGAAAGGACCACTGGAAGAGGTGATCGACTTTCTCACTGATGGGAAAGGCGTCTGGAAGATAAAGCAGCGAGAACGGGTAAACTTCCCTCTTTCTATGCTAAATGCAACATCTAAAGCACTGTCCATTATTTTATTTGTTCTACTTTGTTACCTACCTACCACCATAGTGAGGTAACAAGAGATATAACGATTCGAATTTACGTATTAAGAACCAAAAGAGTATTAATGTGGGAAGTATAATTTATAATAATATATTAGCCACCTCGAAATGAAAGTGGAGGAGGACTAGGACATCACTGGTCTTATCTATGCACTCGCCGATTATGCGGGGTAGAGGCGAGAGATGATGAGGAATGGGTTGAACCTATGAAACCCATTACTCGGGCTAATATAAAGAAATATGAATCCCACGAAGGATGGAGATGCGGGACGAGGATTATGTACCTTCTTCAAGTAGAGATATACCCTCTACTAGTTATGAACCCCCTCAGTACACCACTCCTACCCTTCAAGATCTGATGAATGAATTAACCCTGAGTAGAAAGAGTATTTGGAGAAAATATGGAAAGAAGATTTAAGCATATAGACCAAAGGATTGGAGGCTTGGAAAGAAGACACGATTATGATAGCGAATATCTCCAGCGACATTCAGAGTACGAAATTGCATATTATGAGGCTGAATGTCGATATAGGAGTGGTGATTTAGATGTTGTCTTTCCTGAGTGCCCCCACTATACACAGTACCAGCCTGCTCGGCCTTCTCAGCCTGGAGATCAGGGAGATGATATAGCCTGGGATTTTAATGCAGAAAATTAGAGCCTTTGTTTAGTTTGTTTGGTTTGTTTAGATTTATTGTTATTTTGGAAACTTTATTATTACGTATGTAATTATTACGTACTTTACGTAGATCGTGGATGTTGGTATGTTTGCTTATGCTATGATGTTAGACTCCTTATGTGTGTTAAATTAGTTTGCAATTTTTTTTTTAGATAGGATGTTAGTCTTTCTTTAATGTGTTGTTTAAAGTTTTTATAAGTTATGAACTTTTAATATTGTTTAGATTGTTTTAATATGTTTTAAAGTAGGTTAGTTGATTGTATGTGTAGTAATAGATTAAGTTTTCATTTGTTATGTTTGATACTTATTTTAAAATTTCATCCCTGCTCTTTCTTTTAAATACTATATGTGGAAGATTACTAACAGTACAGGTTCTGTAAGTAATGAAAAAGCCTACAAAAATTTCAAAGAAAAGAAATACCTAAAGCTCAAAGGTATGATGAACTTTACAATATACTTTCCCTTTTCACTATTTAGTATAGATAGAAAAAATTTAAGTTTTGGGGAAGGTAAAAATACAAATTTAATTATTAAATTGTTCTCAATTTCTATTTTCAAAATTATTATCAAATGATTTTCTATAGAAGTTTTTCAATTCAATAAACATGAATTACTTTATTTAATTATTATAGAAAGTTAAATAAAATGTTTCTAGTAATTCAATTAATTAATGGAATAAGATATTTGGTTAAAAGGAATAAGAATATAGTAAACTATTTAAAGTAAGAAAAACTATATTCTAAAAATTGAAATTCTTAAGTATTTAAGTGAAAAAGAAAGGATTGAAACTCAATCAAGTAAAGGCTATGAAATATATATAAGCAAGGAAATATTTGAAGTTTCAATTTTAGGAAAAGAAATTGAAGTTCAAAATTATTAACAGGCTATCCAGATACAGTAATTCTCACTTGGAAAAGAAAAAAAAAAAAGAGAAAGATTGAAAATCAATCTATTAAAAAATAATAATAATAAAAGAAAAGAAAAACATAAGTGAGGAGAAGCTTGAGGAGATGCCTTATCAAAAATTGGTTTCAATGGATTCAACCTAAAGGGTAAAACTTAATTATATTTCTAACCTTATATATATGGATTAGTATTTTACTAAATAGTGTTTTCTTGAACTTCCTATCATCTAAATATCTTAAGTAATTTACTCTTTTTAAATATAGTCATTCTTGAAATAAATAGAAAGCTAGAAATCTTAGACCTGATAACTAAATAATCTTATATCTATAAAGTTAATTTAATTACTTAGAAATATTTCTATTCGACTTTCTTGGAATGTTATTTAAATTTAATTCATATTATATCCGAATTGAAAAATTCTATTACGAAATCATTATTTTTATTTAGTATTAAAATTACTTGAGGACAAGTAATAATTAAGTTTGGGGGATTTTGATCACGAGAAAAATACATTAAGAAATTCATATCTATTTTTGATGAAATTGTACTTTAAAGAAAGGTATTTTCTTTATTTCTTTGCGGGAACGAAGATTTATAAGTGATTGAAGCAAAAAGCATGAAATGGAGCGAATTTAGATCAAAAAGGAAGAAATTCATGCAAAATAAACTAAGTCGCCGACGGCGAGATCGAGGCCGCTGCGGCGAGATCATGAGGAGAATTCACGAAGGAATTATAACTACCTCGCCGACGGCGAGAGCCCGCCAGACGGCGAGATCGCGCGGTTTGAAGACCTTCTAGAAGCCCCGTGACGGCGAGGTCGTTTCCCGCCGACGGCGAGACAGTTCAAAATGCAAATACATTGAACCTGGACGCTTTCTGAAGAGGTGTTTAAGCATCCCTTGGACCTTTGCCTACCACTATAAATAGAGGATGAACTTTAGCCTTTTGTGTGTCTTTTGTGTGTCATTTGTGTGTGTCTCTGGAGTCTTCAGTGAGTTTATTTAGAGAGTCTTAGTGAATCATTAGTGAGTTAGAAGTGTGTTGTACTAGAAGAAAAAGTCAAAGGAACTTGAGAGTACGCAGGGAGGTAATTAAGATAAGTATCTTTGATTTATTGTTGTTATTAACTTTAAATGAAATTCATGCTTTGTTTTATTCCATGCATTCGAGTAGTTTTCTTAGTCTTTCTCCTTGTTTATGAAAATTATGCGAATTGATGAAATTAAATAGAAGTACTAATATATTAAAATAAGTTGTGATAATTTTTACTTAAAACTTAATTTACTTTCAATCCGGCTAATTGATTTGTTAAAATATGTTGAATTATCAACTATAGTAAAAATTACATCCAATATTCGGGAAGTCAAAAGCCTTGGAAGGAGGGTGCAAATAAATAGGGAAATATTATTTATCGGACGTAGAATTGGACATTTTAGTGTGACGGACTAAAATATTCAATTTGGTCCTATTGTTTGAGAGCTGAAGTGTAGATGTTAGCCCTCGGGTGAGGGGAACGTGGGAGCTCCGAAGTGGCGGCCGGTATCCTCCCGACCTAGCCGCGATTCGGTAATCGAACATAGGATTAGTCGATGTTCTTTGCACCTGGACCAAAGAGTAAAGAATAGGAATGCTCCTATTTGTCACAATACAATTCAAGAATTCTATTTAGATTCATCATTCACTTAATTTTCTAAAAACAAGGAGAAGGATACTTTTTTTGAATTATTTAAATCAACTTTATTTCAAGCATTAGTTTATATTAGTTGCTGCAGTTACATTAAATTTCCGATTATTATTAGTAAGTAATTCCTTTAAATTTTAGCTGATACAAATCTGTTAAAAACTTCCCTGTGGGATCGATAACCAGGACTCCACTAGAGCCCTGTATTACTTGATACGATACGTATACTTGCGTAGAATCCACATTAAACATTCCATCATAAAATCAAATATATATATATATATATATATATATATATATATATATATATATATATATATAAAGCGGGATCAAGTTTTTTGTACCGTTGCTATTAACATAATTTGCAAACATATAAAAAGTGGGTCAATTCTCTATGTTTCTAATCGCAGCATTTTGACTTTGCAACTGGTTTCCCATTTGCAATACCACTTCTTCCATATGCATCTTCTTATCCTCAAATTGTTGATCATTGTTAGAGTCTAGTGGATATGAAGGTCTATAGTTTATGTTCCCCTGATTATTTCAACTTCCATTAGGATTTGCATGATTATTTTCCCATTTTTGGTTTCCACCATTAGTAGTATGATTCCAGTTAAAATTAGGATGGTTCTTCCAATATGTGTTTTAAAAGTTAGAGTACGGGTTGTTTATGGTATTTAAAGCATCATATGATAAGTTAGAATCAATCATATGCTCTAATGAACTTTCCTCACTTACTGGAGTAAATTGAGGTTGGTTCATTCCAAATTTGTCCAACTTCCTTGATATTGCAGCACCCTGAGATGCAAGAATTGCAATCGCATCTGTATCATGAACACTAGCTACATATTTATTATTTACCCTTGTAGAGGGCCATTGAAATTCATTTGTAGCCATTTATTCAATTAATGTATACGCTTCAT
Source organism: Papilionanthe hookeriana x Papilionanthe teres (assembly GCA_022702705.1). Classification (NCBI taxonomy): domain Eukaryota; kingdom Viridiplantae; phylum Streptophyta; class Magnoliopsida; order Asparagales; family Orchidaceae; genus Papilionanthe; species Papilionanthe hookeriana x Papilionanthe teres. The sequence continues at coordinate 94,849,752 of CM040422.1, forward strand.
TAAATGTTTTTGACATTAATGAACCACCAGCAACAGCATTTATTATAGACTTAATGGATTCTACTAACCCATTATAAAAAGTTTGAATGATTAACCAATCAGGTAGAGCATGGTGTGGACACTTTTTTAGGAGTTCCTTAAATCTTTCCCAAGCTTCGTATATTAATTCTCCTTCATATTGACAAAATGAGATAATATCGTTTCTAAGTTTAGTAGTCCTTGAAGTTGGAAAATACTTAGCTAGGAATTTTTGAGTTAACTCCTCCTAATTTTTAATAGAACCAAGTGCTAATGAGTATAACAACATTTTAGCATTATCCCTTAGTGAGATATGAAAAAGCCTTAGTCTAACAACATCGTCTGACATACCGTTATAATGAAATGTAGCATAAAGTTCTAGAAAATTTGAGTGTAAATAGGGATCCTCCAAAGAAGTTCCCCCAAACTGATTGTTTTGCACCTGTTGGATAATCTCAGGATTTATTTCAAACGAATCAGCTTCTACGATAGGTTTTTGTGTAATTGAGTGAATTTCATCTGTCGTAGGATTTAGGTAATCCCTCAATGAAGTATGATGATTTTCCAAGTTATTATCTTGAAAGTTTTTCATTTCCATTTCTAGTATTTCGAGTCCTTTCTGTATTTTTATTTTTTTATTTTTTTCAAACTCGGGATCATAAGGCACAAGTCCTGTAGATCCTTTGTTTTGCATTTTTAACATAACAAACAATACATTAACAATAAAACAAATAAAACCAAAAATATATTCAACACAACAAAACATCTTCACAAACACCTTATTTTTCATATAAAAATAATTTTTATTTCAAACACTTTTTCATACAACAAAACACTTTTCACACAAAAACAGTTTTTACGAATCTTCAGTTTTCTAAGTATAAGCCTAATTACTTCAACTAAAATTCTCCTAAAGTTCTTACCGAAGCTTCCCCGGCAACAGCGCCAAAAACTTGACCCGACCCGCAGTTATGCAGTAAACTATCTTCCAAATGATGGTAAAAAATTTGACCCGATTTATAAATAGCGGCTAGTGTGCAAAATCTTAAATGATATAAAAATGGGAAAATATTTAACACACTAGAGAATCGCTAGCAAGTATACGTATCGTTTCAAGTAATATAGAGTTTTCTTTAAAAACCCCAGTATCGATCCCATGAGGAAGTGGAGTAAGAGGTCTTTAGTCAAATTCTAATCTACTACTAATAATTCTTAGTTTGGAATGTCGATTAAAATTGTGTTTTATCTAGCAACTACTTCTAAATGCAAGTTTTAAATGTAATAGTAACTATAACTAAATGCAAATAATAATTCTAAAGATAACCCTTTTTAGATGAATTTGTTTGGAGAATTTTAAGATACTAAAAACTACTATTCTTATGTAATGAAATGGATAATGTATAGAAATGAGATGCATTAAATATTGTTTGTGCCAAATAGGAGCAATCCTATTCTTTACCCTTTGGTCCAGGCATAAAGAACATTGACTAATCCATATGCTTGGTTACTGAATCTGCGGCTAGGCTGGGAGGATTCCGGCTCTCACTTCAGAGCTCCCACGTTCCCCTCGCCTGAGGGCTAATAATCTACACTTCAGCACTCAATTGATAGGACCGAATTGAGGATTTTAGCCTATCACTCTAAAATCTCCAATTCTACACCCGATTAATATAATTTCTGATTTATTTGCACTCAACTCCATGAACTTCACCATTCATGGAATTTGAATGTGGTTCCACTTTGTTGAGAATTACACCGCCCATTCGGGTCAATGCAATTACAACAAATTTTAGCAATACAACGGGCCCTTATTGCAATGTAAATGAAGTGCAGGTAAAAACCATCACATTTATAATTAAATTTACTTCTATCATGCATCACAAAATGCTAAATATGATTTCTACTCATTACAAAAGAAAAGTAAAATGAAAATAATGGCACAATCTTCTCATGTCTCTATTTTCAAAGAAGAAGAAAGAGTAAGAGAGATACGTCACAAAGCACGAAGAAAACACAACAGAAACTTCATTAAACCAAAGCAAATCCACTATGTAAGTGTTTACAAAATCATAAGATAATGAAGAACAATACTTAGTTTTTTCCATTTGAAAGAAAGATGAAGATCTCTCTCATAAAGTCTCTCGTTGATCCATGCAATGCTAGTGTCAGTAGTATATTATAGAGTATCGCTAGTCTATCTCGTGACGTTTGACGAAGTTGTAATTTTTGTGCTCTTGAAAGCGGACCCATTATCTGAAATAATTTTGTCTGGCACACCCAAGTGGTAGACGATCTGATTCTTGAAGAACTGTGGCACTTGCCGTGTTGTGACTTCTCATAACGGAACTGCCTCTGCCCACTTGGAGAAGTAAGTCGTAGTTGCGAGTATAAACCTATATCCCTTTTAAGAGGGAGGGTCTATCAGACCCACAATATCCATGCCCCAACACTCGAATGGCCACAAGGAAATCGTAGGGTGTAGAACATTCAGATGTTGGTGCAAGACCACTCCATACGTTTGGCATTGATGACATTTTTTGCTATGCCCATGCAGTCGGTCATCATTGCTGGCTAATAGTATCCAAGTCGTTTGATTTCATTTTCATCTTTGGCCCTGACTGGTGAGCTCCACAGAATCCAGCATGTACCTCTTTAACAATTTGTTGCACTTTTGCTTTGCTGAGACATCTAAGCCACATCAAGTCAAAAGATCTTTTGTACAGAACATTATCGATTAAGGCATATGAAAGAACCCTCTTCTGAATCTGATGCGTTGCTGATTTGTCTTCCGGCAACCTTCCTTTTTGCAAATATTCTGTTATCGATTGACGCTAGTCTTCTGTATTATTTGACACTGCAGCTACTATCTCTTCTATTCCAATCTTGTGCAAACTCTCGAGGTCGATCTGCGACAAAATCTGACGGACTTACACTTTATTATCTATAGAAGCTTTGGGTAGACAAGCCAATTCTTTAGCAAGCTTATCTAAAGCATCTGCATGGGCATTGTCTACTTGAGGAACTCTATAGAATATCACACTTGGAGTCTGCTCTAGCAATTTCATCGTGTACCAGTGGTATTCTTCCAATCTCAGTTTCAGAATTTTATATTCTCCTGCCACTTACTGGATGACGAGTTGTGAGTCACAATGTCCATTATTTCCATTAGTATTGCCAATTCCAGGCCGGTTATTAGAGCTTCATACTTTCCTTGTTATTAGTGCATGACTTTATCAAGTGGTAAGAAAATCTTAGCATGGCCTGATCTGGTGTCACAAAGATAGACCAATCCCTGCTTTGCCTGGTATCAATCTGTTGTCCTTTGTCTCTTCGGGCTGATGACGCTCCATTGAAGTACATTTTCCAACATTTGCCACAGGGCTATTTCACTTGTAGCATCTGCTCATCAGGTAGTTCGTCGTTGAGAGGAGACTCACTGGCAGTGGGTGCACTGAGAGTAAGTCTGCAAGAATCTACCCTTTGATAATGCGAAGGGGCACAAAAGTCATATCAAATTGCAATACAATCATCGACCACCTCGCTAAACGTCCGGAAAGTATCGATCGAGTCGTCAAATATTACAACGGATTAACTTTCGAAATCAGGTTAACCTTATGAGACAAACATGTAGTGTTAAAGCTTTTGAGCAGCAAAAACCAAAGCTAGAAAATGTTTCTCCATAGGAAGATATTTTACCTCCGTAGGTATTAGACGTCGGTTAAGTAGTAGAGTGTGTTCTCCTTACCCTCTTCATTGACTTGGGCAAGGAAGGCTCTGAGGGACTCTTCTAAAGCCGTGGTATAAAGTATAAACGGTCTACCCAGGATAGGGGCAGCCAAAAAAGGAGGTGTCATTAAGTACACGACTCTCCCCAAATGAACTTTACATCCTTTCAAAGTAATTTCGAAAAGGTTAGACAACTTCCTGACAGATTGGATATAAAGCGCCTTAGGTAGGCCAATTTACCTTGAAATGAACTAGTTGTTTCAAGGCTTTAAGAGGAGGCATTTCTAAGATAGCATTAATCTTGTTTGGGTCAATTTTGATTCCCCGATAATAGACAACGAATCCTAGAAACTTCCTAGAGGTAACGCCAAAGGTGCACTTTAGCGAATTCATCTTGAGATTGTATTATTGTAATCGTTCAAATACAATCCTTAAATCATATAGGTGGTTTTCCTTCACTTTGATTGATGACCAAGTTGTTCACATAGCATTCCACTTGGATGTGAATAAGGTCATCAAAGATCTTTGTCATTGCTCTTTGGTATGTAGCTCCAGTGTCCTTTAATCCAAACGACATTACGGTGTAGCAGTAAATCACGATCGAAGTTCTGAATGTTGTGAGCATTGCATCTTCTGGTGCCATCTTAATCTGATTGTAACCTGACAATCCATCCATGAATGAGAAGAGCACTTGTACCCATGCAATGTCCACCATTAGTTCTGGTATCTGTAATGGGAACTCATATTTCAGTCATGCTTTGTTTAAGTCCATGAAGTTTATAAACACTCATATCTGTCCATTTTCTTCTTAACTGGCACAACGTTGGTTAACCATGTTGGATACTATTCTTCTTGGACAAAGTTAGCATCTATTAATTTCTTTATCTCAGCTGTGACTTGTTGTTTTATTTCGAGGCGCATTCTTCTAGGATCTTGCTTTACTGGCATTGTACTATGATCTACTCCAAGTCGGTGGACTGCAACTTCTGAAGATAATCCTTGCATTTCATCGTAACTTCAAGTGAAACAATCTTTGAATTCTAACAATAACTTGATCAAATCCACAGACTTTTCTTCACTGAGTAACAAGCTAATGAAAGTTGGTAGGGGCTGCTCCTCAGTCCCGAGGTTGATTTCCTATAATTCGTCCACTGTCAATTTGATCTCTTCTTCAAACTCTGGTAGAGCATCATCTATTGCTTGATCTTCAAACTCAATTTGAACGTCAAGACAATCTTCATCTTACTCATTAGTAATAACCATGCAAAATCTCGAGTCATCGACCAACCCAATTGTTCCAAACCCAAGACCTTGTTTTGAATTGAATTTCTTTCCTTTTTTATTCCATAATTTTTCAAATTATTGTAACTTATCTTTTGGCATTTGTTTCTGCACATATCCTTGTTGAATTAACTTTTGAACACATGGCAGAAAGTAACCAAAAGGTATTCCATTATTTCATTAAAATTGTTTTCTTCCAGAATTACACAAGGTTCAGAAGTAGAAGGAGAAACTTGATAAAACTTGATCAGCTTAAAACCATCGTTATGAACTTCCTTGACCTCCATACTTCTGAGGATGGATTGGAGTAAGAGTCATGGCTTGAACATAGTGGTTTATCCGATCTTACAATGATCCAAACTCATTCTTTTCTGTGTCATCCAGAGAGATCTCGAATTGAGGCTTCTTCTAACTCATCATCATTATTTCTTTACTGGATCCATCTTCTTTGGAGCTTCCTTTTATGTCAATGCTGATCGTCAGCTTTGTCTGTTCAACAATCTGGTGAGTTCTTTTCCTAGCCCACGTCCCCAGCCTCGACCTCGGATGTGTGGGCTAAAAGAACTGATGCACGGGACTTATATTGCAGAAATTTATGAACTCAAATTTATATATTTTTAATGATTTTGATAAGTCCAAGCATTCACTGCAAGTATACGTATCGTATCAAGTAATACAGGGCTCTAATAGATTTTGGTTATCAATCCCTGATCCATGAAAAAAATACCTGTTTTTATGCCTTGAGTTTTATCAAAATTTTAAGGATATTATGCTTTAATGAAAGGTATTTTTGAGTTTTTGGATGTAGGTTATGTAAAAATGTTCAAAAAAGAAAAAGGACGAAAAAGGAGCAAAAAGGAGCAAAAATGGAGCCAAAATGCAAAATTGCCAAAATAATGGGCCTGGCGCCTAGGCGCCAGAATCCGGCGCCTAGGCGCCAGAATCCGGCGCCTAAGCGCCAGCTCGATACCAAATCTGTGAAGATTTTTGTAACTACTTTGGGCGGTTATTTTGACTGTTAGAGCTGTTATTGGACCATCTAGAAGATTGGCAGTTATTCCTGGATTATAGGACATGTGATACATTGTATCTAGACGCTTGGAAATGGTTTGGATCGCGAAGAGGTGCAATCCAAAGTGAAGAGGTGCGAAGAACTGGAATAGGAGTCCGGCGAATAGGCGCCAGATGCCGGCGCCTAGGTGCCAGACACACTTTCTAGAAGATTCATTCTGGCGCCTAAGCGCCAAACACACTTTCTAGAAGATTCATTGAACTTGGACACATTTTGAAGAGATGCTTTAGGCAACCCTTGAAGCCTATAAATAGGAGGCCATTTCTACAGAGAAAAATGCCCAATAAGAAGCCAGCCCTAGTCTGCTCCAATCAGAGAGAGAGAATTAGAGAGATAGTTTTAAGGGCCACAATTGTAGTTTACTTTCTTTCATAAATTAGTGAGTTTATTTTATTTAGAGTTTGTATTGAGAGTTTGAAAGAGTTGGTGCTTTTGAAGTCTATTTCGCTTTGGAGTCAGAAGGAATCAGAGGTTCAGTTGGAGAAACACTTGAGATAAGTATTTGTAATATGATTCAAAGTTTTGTTTATATGTTTTGTTATTCAAATTCAATGTGTTCTGAGTAGTTACTTTACTTTTTCCTTTCAATTATAAAAAGATAAATAAGATAATATTAAATTCGTTGGAGAATTAAAAACTAAATGTGTTTATATATTGTGATGATATTAATACAGGATCTTAATTTACTATTTAAATTGGTCATTTAAATTGTTAAAATCTGTTGAAGAATTTTGAGACCTATAAGGAGATGAATTCTTAACTAGTAGATATCACATGAATCCTTAGGTAGTCGAAGGCCTTGTGCGGGTTATTCATGGTGAAGTGCAAATAAATAGAAAAATATTATTCAATGGTTGTAGAATTGATAAGTTTTTAGAGTGACAGACTAAATTCTTGTAAATTGATTTATAGAGAGGGAACAGGTCACTAGTAGGGCCGACCATAGCCACCATTGGACATCTAGTAGTGTGGGCCTATATTAACCCATTCTACTAACAATACATCCAGACCTGATCTATAGATTAGCCAATGTTCTTTATTCTATCGAGCGAAGGTAAAGAATAGGAATGCTTCTATTTGGCACAATACCATAAATTTATATTCTGCACGAATATTTTATTATCTAAAAAGTCTTGGATTAATTGAAAGGAAGAAAGTTGTTTGCTTATTATTATTTACATCACTCATTATTTTATTATTTCTTTAATTATGCATTTAGTAAATTAAATATTAAATTTATAACTTTAAAAGAAATACATAAAAATAAAACTAAAATATTTAAAAATCTATATACCTCCTCGTGGGATCGATACTGGGGTCTTTATTTAAAACCTTATATTACTTGAAACAATACGTATACTTGCGTAGTACCTCTAGTGTGTAAAATATTTTCCATAAAATTATATTATATACACTAGCCGCTATTATTATTTGGGTCAAAGTATTGGCTATAACATATTTTTGAAAGCATAAATTACTGCGTTGTCCGCGGATCGAGGTCAATCCCATAGGGAGGTTTTAAGTTGGAGTAAAGTAAAAAATTCACAAGTTATAATAAAGCACCGAAATCCTATACTCTAATTATGTTTAAAGTTCAACATTTACTTCTACTATTACTATGCAGAAAATTGTAAAAACTAACTAAACTACAATTGCTTCTAATAACTTGAAAACAGAATTATCTAATAGATACACTAAACTAAGTATTTGAAAGTTTTTTAATATATATGAGAAAAGTATATTTCTTCTTGCAATGAGAATATGATGTGCGGATTGATATGGATCAGTTATCGAATTTATTGTGCCAAAAAGGAGCATATATGATTCTTTACCTTTAGAAGAGTACCCCTTCCTCTAAATAAGAAAAGAACATTGACATATTCTAAGTTTAGTCATTAACTCTAAGGCTAGGCTAGGAGCATACCGGCTCTCACTTCGGAGCTCCCACTCACCCTTCACCCGAAGGCTAACCTTTGATATTAATTACTAATCTTAGAACCAATTTGGGGATTTCAGCCTGTCACCCTGAAATCTCCAAATTGGATGTCCTTCAAAACACATTTCCCTATTTATTTGTACGCAATTCCCATGAACTACGCAATTCATCCATGGAAATTGAATGGATCTTTCATTGTTATTGTAGGAGATTAATCTTTTCAAATTTAATGTTCAAGAACATATTTTAACATTTCAATTGGCCAAATCAAAATTAAATTAATTTGTAAATGAAAAACCTTCACAATCTCTTCAATACATTAAAAGCACATCAAATCCACATCAAACCATCATCACATCTCTAAACAAGAAGAAAGACAAAGAAGACTACTCAGAATTCATGGAGAAGATATAATAAAACATGGATTTCATATTTAAAAGAAAAGTCATAAAAACCACAAAAGAAAATACAACTTATCTCTCTTTCTCTTCCCCAATGCAATCCCTTTCAAGTTCCTTTGAAGCCTCTTCTCTCTTCTTTACAACACTTGATTATCTCTTTAGAATGGAAAGGAAGAAGCAATCTCTCACTTTACTTCTTCTCCTTCACTCCTTAGAGAAGAATTCCTCTCAAATCCTCACTTCTACACACTACTTTACTAAACCCTAACACTTAACACACACTAAAACACTAAGAGAAAGCAATAGAATGCAAGAGAACCCCTTCCTCTCGTCCAAAATCAGTTATTTAAGAGTTAGGGATGAAATCCCAAGAGTTTCCATAGGCATCCCTTCAAAATTTTGCCAAAACTCTCAAATTTTGAATTCCACCGACTTTGGGCACCGGCGGCGCCAGATAGGGCTCCGAAGGTGCTCTATCATGCCGAATAATTGCTGGAGTCTCTGGATTTGGGAGCCGGCAGTGCCCATTCTGGCGCCGATGGCATCAGAACACTTTTTTCACCATTTTGCTCCTTTTTCTCCGAATTTGTTCCTTTTTGCATCTTTTCGTTCCAATCACCTAAAATCATCATACCTATAACAAATTATGAAAAATACCTTTCTTTAGAGTGCAATATCACTAAAAATGGGTAAAAATAGATAGCAAAAACCGTATATATTTTTGGTGCATCAAAATCCCCCAAACTTAAACTATTACTTGTCCTCATGTAATCCTTTTACTACATAAAATATAACTCAAGGCAATGTACTTTTTAACTGTAAGACACTAAAATTTTCATTCAAAAGAATATATTGGTTAGATTTTCAGAAAAAGTTTAGTAACTCAGGCCAACATTACAGTTATTAGAGTATTTAGTAATCAAGTCTAAGAGTTCTAGTCTTCTATTTATTTTAAGATAAACCATAATTTGTCATATTAAGAGTGTCTTAAAAGAATATAAGAAAAAGGAGTTCATGTAAACTTTACTAGAATGTAGGCTAGTACTTTAAATATAAATTTAGAAATGAAATCAAGTTTTCCCTTTAGGGTGATTCAAGTGAAGCCAATTTTTGATTAGGCTTCTTCTCAAGCTTCTCCTCATAAACATTTTTCTTTCTCTTTTTTTTTTCTTTGGGATTGTTTTTCAATCCTTCTTTTCTTTTCTTTTCTTTTCTTGAGGATTACTATATCTGGATAGCCTTAAATGATTTTGAACTTCACTCCCCTCTTTCGAAAGTTCAAACTTGAAGCACCACCTTACTTTATAGTTAGGTACAAACTTTATTATTTTTCATAAAGTCACAATCTCTTCTTAATACACAATACTTTAAGTCCCTTAACATTTCAAAATACAGTTTTCTTTACTTTAAATAGTTAACTATAATCAAATCCTTTCATACCAAATATCTTACTTCTATAAAATCAGCTTTTATTACCAAAAATTTTAATCTTATCCTTCCATAATATTCAACTGAAATAAAAATTTTTAGTTATCTTACAATAAGGTTCAACTGCCAGAAGTTATGCTAATAACTTTTTTTTAAAAATAATATAATAACTGAAAACAAATAAAAGTTTAGGATTTATCTTCCCTCCCCCAAACTTAAGTTTTTCAATAAATTTAAAACAGTTCAGAGTAGAAGAAAACTAACCTCTTTGTGCTGGGATTCCGAAACCTTCAACAGCTATCTGGTATTAATTAAAATTTACAACTAGCAGACATGAAACAATTAGTAGTAGTGATATAATAATGTTTAAATATTTGCATGGGTAAAGAGAAATTAACATTAAACATCTAACAGAACACTACAACATGAAACAAAAAATCACACTACTAACAGTACAACTAACAGTTTTAAAATTTCAGTACAACATAACAATACAACATGAAAAGTAAATAACACTACATCACATAGTACAACATAGGGTTACACATCACATGAAAAGTAAATATCCACTACATCACATCAGTACAACACATCACAACAAGATCAACAGAAATAAAAAACAAACAAACTATCTACCAATCTCCATCACCAGGATCAGCAGCAGGGTCATCAACAAGGTCATCAGCAGGGTCAGGTCTATATGGTGTATAGCTGGGGCAAGTAGGAAAAATCACATCAGTCTCCCCCCTCATAAATCTGACCTAAGCATCATAATAAGCAATATTAAACTCCACTCTCCTCTGCAGATAATCTTCGTTCACATCACTCCTGGCCTCAAATACATCCATCCGACCATGGAGTCTATCCATATTAGTACTCTCCAGTCTCAGTTGCTCCATAATATCAGATAAGGTGGGCGACTCAGAAGTAGATGGTACATCATAACTCGTAGTAGGAATATCAGTACTCGTACGCTCAACACTGACTCCCTCATGAGACTCATAAGTATGAATAATATTCTTTGTAATTGGTCTCAATGGTATAGCCACTTCCTCAGAAATACTGAACTCCACTCCAGACTGAACACACAAGGCATGGATTAAAGCAGGATGTCATAATCCTCCAGTCGTCTCGCCTTTCGCAATCGTCTGAATATTCTTGTAAATAATAGATCTTATATCAATCTTTTTCATCTTCTGTATACAGTAGTTCAGAGTTGCTCTATCTCTAGTAACTTCGCTGTGGTGATAAGATGGTAATAGCCTTGCAGAAATGAAATAATGCCAGACTTTTAAAGCAACATTCAAAGTGGAGGCGGGGAAATTTATTAATTGTTTTTGACTTACTTTCCATTCTCCTCGCCCGTCAGTCAGAAAAGCAATAACTTCTCTCATATTCTCCCTTCCAGTGTCAAAGTTTTTGTACTCACATACGAATGGTTCCTAAGTCTGATAGAAAGCATTAATGTGTTGAGGAGTAAACTCAACCATCTTTCCTCTAACAAGCACATATTCAATCTCAGTCTAGGGTATGTTAGAATAGAATTCTCGAACAACTCCCATAACAACATCCACAGTGATATAACAAAATCTTTACTAATTTTGCTCTACAATTAATTGTCCTACAAATCCGCCAGGATTATCAAAAGCTCGATCCTGGATACACTTCTTGTTGTGAAGGATAGAGTTATAGCGAAATTGGGCTTTGATATTGATGAATCTCTCCTCATCAAAATCCAATTTCCTCTTCTTCCTTGGAGCCATGTGAATTTCTAAAATTTACAAAAAAAATTCCAATAAAACCCAAATTCACAATGTATCAACTCCAAAATCTATTCTAAGCAAGTAAGAGCAAATTTCATCATGGAAATCTTCAAAATCTCTCTAAAACTCCAAAAATTCCACCATAAGAAATGTGAGAGATTTCCATGGTGAAAATTCAAAAATAGAAGTGTAAATTCAGTGTCAAATAGCCTTGAAAACTCCTTAAATCCTATATCTAGTAAGCCCTAGATCTTTAAAATCACGAAAATGGAGGAAGAAGACGAAGGGAATGGAAAAATTTGATGGTCCTAGGGCAAAAATTCTGAAATTGAGGGTTTAAGACCTATTTCTGGGTTCGGGCACCGATGGCGCTCTATTTAAAATAATGGCCACACTCTCTGGATTTGGGCGCCAGTGGCGCCAGTCCAAAATATTTTCTGGGTCAGAATATTTTTTCATAATTTTGATCGTTTCGACGTCCACAATGATGTTTAACACTTCAATAAGCATTTACATCATCCCATAAGCAATAATTAACGCATTTTTCACACAAACAACACACAACAATCTTATATATATTAAATCCAAGTTACATCAAACACACCAAATAAGTTCATTCAAACCAACTATTCTTAGATATTTAGTGCAACAAGTACTCTATGGTAGGCAAGCACTAATATCTAAGTACACAATAAAAGCAAACACATCCAAATCCAAGTTCTAAGCAAAGCAAATACTACACAAACCAATCATAACTAAGCAAAGCAAACTAAACACACAACATATATAAGTAGAATCCATCAAATTACTCCACATCAGTTTCAGAACTATCTTCTTCTCTAATGTCTCCAATTGATTGCTGATGCACAAACAAGTTGTAGAATGGACGAAATGGAAATTCGTCAGATGATTCTTCAGTAATCATTGCGTTCTTCTTCATCAGATTGATTAATCCCATCTCAATTCAACCAGTGTGATCAAACTGCTCTTTCAATCTCTAATCTATATGATCGAACAAATCAGAAATGTTATTAATCGTGCTCATAACATTTCATACCTCTTTGTCCAATTGCTTGATCCTCTACAATATAATTCTGGAACCTTCATGGAAGTAGGGTTGAATCAGCTGTGAAATCTGCGTCGGTTGATCAGTAAGTAGATTCATGTCAACTTCATCTCCAACTGTCTGGTAGTCATAGAGATTGATTAAATCAATAGGTCTCCATGGAAGAATAACTTTTTCCCAACTTTCATATGGAACCTGTGACTGTCTACATAACAGGAATATGGTGGACGGGTGTCCAAGCCCATATTTAGATCCATGCACAATTCGTCCAATTACTGATTTCATAATAAGATTACCAATGTCAACCGGCCTTCCAGTTTGAATGAAGAAATTCAAAATGGCACTTTCCTTAGTCACCTTACTTATCTTCAACATCGGAAGCAATTTTACCAAAATTAAGTAATGTCACTGCTTTGATACTGGATTGAGAGATGTAGATGGGAAACTAATATATCCATTCTCCCTGATTTCCCATTCCTCATTCTCATCCGTCAAATATCAATACACATCATTCATATTATCCTTCGTGGCATTGATATTAGAGTAATGGAAAATAGGAACTTTTTCAATCATGAAGAGATCGTTGATTCGTGCAGGAATGAATTGCATGAATCTACCACGCACAAATACAAACCCTTGGTTGATCCCGTGAAGATTTGCATAGAATTCGCTCACGACAGGAACAACAACGGCGGCGGTAGTGAAACAAAGGACTTCCTAACGTCTCTCCTTAATAATTTCTTCAGTTCTATTTGTAGGATTATCCATATCGTAATTTAGGAAGCCCCCTTTCTTGATAATACGACATTTCATCATCACTTTGTTGAACAAACACTGCGCTTCGAAAGTTATGAACTTCCTTCTATTGCAAATGCAAGTTCAACAGGTTTCAATGGCATAGGAATCCATAGAAATTGGCTATTGGTGGTTTTCATTTTTCTGGTGTTATGAAGTGAAAAATGGAGTTTGGGGAGTTATAAGGAGGAAGATCCCACCAAAATTCGTGTTTTGTAACTTAAAAACAATCAAGACGAATTTGGGAGCCGGCGGCGCTCGATAGGGCGCCGGCGGCACCAGTGGTCAAAAACTTTCACCAAACTTCATTTGATCCAAAATATTCCAATATCTCGATTCGATCCATCATTTATTAATTTTTTAAGTATTTAGGAATAATTAGGATTGAGAAACAACTATCTAAAAAGCATAACTATAAAAAATAAGCAAACATACAACAAAGTTACATATGGGTTGCCTCCCATAAAGCGCTTGGTTTAACGTTGTCAGCTCGACAAACCATTTAGTTAATTGAGATGACTCAGCATTAAAACCTCTTTGAAATCAGGTCATAACCCGTCAAAGTAAAGCTTTGATCGATGCCCATTAACCTTGAAAATCTTCCCAGTATTAGGATCTTTAATATCAACAGCTCCAAAAGAATGAACTTTTACAACTGTAAAATGTCCTAACCATTTAGACTTGAGCTTTCCAGGAAATAACTTCAATTTTGTGCTGTATAATAAAACTTTTTGTCCAAATTCAAAGTTCCTTTTCAATATCTTCTGATCATGTCATAATTTCATTTTCTCTTTATAAATCCTATCATTGTGATAAGATGCAGTTCTAATCTCTTCCAATTCATTTAATCTTTTCTCTCTAGCATTTTTGAAATTTAAATTTAACTCTTTTATCGCCCAATATGCTTTATGCTCCAATTCAACTGGTAAATGCTAAGTCTTACCAAACACTAGTCTATAAGGAGACATTCCAATAACGATTTTAAAAGCAGTTTTATAAGCCCATAATGCAGTATCTAATCGAGCAGACCAATCTAATTTATGATTATCCACAGTTTTCTCCAAAATTCTTTTAATTTCACGATTAGATACTTCTTCTAGACTACTAGTCTGGGGATGATAAGCAGTAGAGATTCTATGAATAACATTATACTTCTCACTTAATCTCTTAATTTGATTATTCCTGGAATGCGATCCACCATCAGTTATGATCACTCTCGGCATTCCATATCTTATAAATATATTTTTCTTTAAAAATTTTGAAACACTCTGAGCATCACATCTTGGTGAAGCAACAGTTTCAATCAATTTCGAGACATAATCAACAGCAACCAATATATATAGATTTCCAAATGAAGGAGTAAAAGGTCTCATAAAATCTAATCCCCATACATCAAAAATTTCAACTTCCAAATTATAATTTAGAAGCATCTCATTTCTTCTAGATATATTACCTACTCTTTGACATCGATTACGTGATTTAATATATCTATAAAAATCTCTAAATATAGTAGGCCAATAAAATCCAAATTTTAAAAACTTAAAAGCAGTTTTATCAACACCAAAATGACCTCCAAATTCATAATCATGACATTGTTCAATAATCAATTTTGTTTCTTCTTGTGGCACACATTTCCTAATAATCAGATCCTTACACTATTTATATAGATAGGGCTCATCCCAAAAATAGAATTTTGCATCATATTTAAACTTCTTCTGTTGTTGCATTGTTAAATCAGGTGGTACAATATCACTTACAATATAAATCACAATATCAGCATACCAAGGCAAATTTCTTTCCATAATAGTATAAAGTTGCTCATTAGGGAAAGTTTCTATAACTTATTTTTCAAATTAAGATAATTTATCATTTTCTATTCTGGACAAATGATCAGCTATTTGATTATCAGTTCCCTTCCTATCAACTATCATAAAATCAAATTCTTGTAGAAGAAGTATCCATCTAATGTGTCTAGGTTTTGCATCCTTCTTTTACATTAAATATTTTATAACTGAATGGTCTGTATGCACAATACTTTTAGTTCCAATTAAATAAGTTCTAAATTTTTCAAAAGCAAGTACTATAGCTAATAATTCTCTTTTTGTTGTGGTATAATTAATTTGAGCCTCATTAAGAGTTTTACTAGCATAGTAAATAACTTTGAAAACTTTATCATACCTTTGCCCTAATGCTACTCCGATTGCATAATCACTAGCATCACACATAAGTTCAAATGGTTTCTCCCAATCGGGTGAAACAATTATAGTTACAGTGATTAATTTTTCTTTTAATAATTCGAAAGCTCTTAAGAATTCATCATTAAAATCAAACTTTCTATCATTTTCTAAAAGTTGGCATAAAGGTTTAGTAATTTTAGAAAAATTTTTATTATATCGCCTGTAAAATCCAGCGTGTCCTAAGAAACTCCTCACCTCTCTCACAGTAATGGGTGGTGGCAATCTCTCAATCACTCTAATTTTAGCAGGATCGACCTTCATACCATGTTCAGAAATTTTATTCCCAAGCACAATTCCTCCTGCAACCATAAATTGACATTTCTCCCAATTCAGAACTAGATTTGTTTTCTCACAAAGCTCCAAAACTTTTGCCAAGTTTTTTAGACAAATTTCAAATGAAGTCCCGAATACAGAGAAATCATCCATAAAAACTTCTATTCCATTATCTATCATACTATTGAAGATAGACATCATACATCTTTGTAATGTTGCAGGTGCATTAGACAGTCCAAAAGGCATTCTTCGAAAAGCAAAGGTTCCATAAGGGCTAGTAAATGTTGTCTTTTTTTTATCCTTAGGGGCAAATAGGTATTTGGTGGTAACCAGTGTATCCATCCAAAAAGCAGTAGTACTTTGTCCAGCAAGTCTATCTAGCATTTGATCGAAAAAAGGAAGAGAAAAGTGATCTTTTCTGGTGGCAGTATTTAATTTCCTATAATCAATACAAATTCACCATCCATTAATTTGTCGTGTTGTTATAATTTCATTACTTTCATTCGCTTCAACAGTCACTCCTCCGTTTTTTCGGTACACAATGTATTGGACTTACCCAAGCACTATCCGAAATAGGATAAATAATTCCAGCATCCAGACATTTTACAATCTCTTTCTTAACTACTTCTTTCATTATAGGATTCAGTCTCGTTTGTGGATCAACTCTCGGTTTATGTTCTTCATCTAATAAAACTCTGTGCATACAAATTAAAGGACTAACTCCTTTAATATCTACTAAAGTCCATCCAAAAGCTTTCTTGTATCTTTTTAAAGTTTCCAATAGTTTATGTTCTTGATAATCTTTTAACTCCGAAGATACTATAACAGGAAAAGTAGATGATTCTCCTAAAAACATATACTTTAAATGATTACGGAGAAATTTCATCTCAAATTCAGGAGTTTTTATGATAGATGAAATTATACTATTATTTCCACCTTCCATAGTGTCTAATATTTCGAATCTCTCCTGAACGTACTTCTAATCTTCATTCTTCTCATTATCAAAATTTTCATTATCTTTAATTTCTTCTTAAAATATTTTTTTATATTCTTCTTCTTTTTCAAATATATTTTTGAAATGATCGTTTCTCAGATAATCACAGACCTCCATCCTAAAACATTCATTATCTTTTTCCATTAAGGGATACTTCATAGATTTTAGAATATTAAAAGTCACCTCTTGATCATTAACTCTCATAGTTAATTATCCTTTTTGAAAATCAATTACCGCTCTTACAATAGAAAGGAGTGGTCTTCCCAAAATGATTGGAATTTCTTTATCTTCCTCCATATTAAGTACAATAAAATCTACAGGAAAGATAAATTTATCCACTTTCACTAACACATCTTTCACCACTCCTTTAGGGTAAGTAATGGAACGATCAGCCAACTAAAGAGTCACAGATGTAGGAGAAATTTCTCCTATTCCATTATAAAATCTATTATTAAGTGCAGTGAAAATATGTCCTAATTAATTTTCAATATTTTTCATAGCAACACCTTAAGCTTGTAATTGATTTACCATATTCAGAATCATTTCTTCAGTAGACAACTTCTTATCCTTAAATTGTGGGTTACTATTGAATCCAGGGGGATAAAATGGTCTAAAATTAGTATTTCCTTGATTGTTTGAATTTCCAATTGGATTCATAGAATTGTTAGCCCAGTGCAGGTTAACATTAGCATTGTTATTATTCTTCCAACCAGGATTATAATAATTCAAATAAGGATTTTTAGGTCTATTGCATTTAAAGTCTCGTAAGGTGTTTGAGATTCAGTTATCTGTCCAAATGAATTTTCCTCTAACACTTGAGGAGGTTGAGAATAATTCATTCCATATTGATCTATTTTTTTAGAAAGGGCCGCAATTTGAGAAACTGCCATAGTCATTATATCTTAATCATGAACACTAGCTACTCTCTTAGGATTTACCCATTCAAAGGGCCATTAAAAACTATTAGTAGTCATTTCTTCAATTAATGCATATGCTTCATCAAAAGGTTTTGACATTAATGATCCACCGCCAGCAGCATCTATAATAGATCTCAATGATCCCACTAATCCATTATAAAATGTTTGAATTATTAACCAATTTGGTAAAGCATGATGTGGGCACTTCCTAAGAAGATCTTTAAATCTCTCCCAAGCTTCATATGTTGACTCTCCTTCAAACTGACAAAATGATGTAATATCATTTCTTAGTTTAGCAGTCTTTGACGGATGGAAATATTTTGATAGAAACTTTTGAGATAATTCTCCCCAAGTTCTAATAGATCCAGGTGCTAATGAATTTAACCACGCCTTAGCTTTATCCCTTAACGAGAAAGGAAAAAGTCTAAGTCTGACAGCATCACTAGACACTCCATCATATTTAAAAGTAGCACACAGTTCTAAAAAACTTGCGAGATGTAAATTTGGATCCTCCTTAGGTGTTCTAGAAAATTGATTATTTTGTACCATTTCGATAATAGCAGGTTTAAGTTCAAATGAATTAGCAGCAATAACAGGATTTTGAATAGTTATATGAATTTCATCTGTTGTTGGGTTAGCATAATCTCTTAAAGGTCTTGGCAAATTTCCAATATCATTTCTCTGATTATCTTGAATATTTGTCTTTTCGCAATGATTTTCGATTTGTTTTTGTTGTTTTCTATTTTTTCTGACAGTATGCTCTATCTCTGAATCGTAAGGCACTAAACCTATAGATCCACTACTACGCATATACAATAACACCTATTTTTTTTACTTACTTTTTTTTACTTTGACTTCGTTACCTCCCCGGCAACGGCGCCAAAAACTTGATGCGCGGGACTTATATTGCAAGAATTTATGAACTCAAATTTATATATTTTTGATGATTTTGATAAGTCCAAGCAATCAACACAAGTATACCTATCGTATCAAGTAACATAGAGATCTAATGGAGTCCTAGTGGACTGCAACTTCCGAAGATAATCCTGGCATTTCATTGTAACTTCAAGTGAAGCAATCTTTAAATTCTGACAATAACTTGATCAAATTCGCAGACTTTTCTTCACTGAGTAATAAGCTTATGAAAGTTGGTTGGGGCTGCTCCTCAGTCCCATGGTTGATTTCCTTTAATTCGTCCACTGTCAATTTGATCTCTTCTTCAAACTCTGGCAGATCATCATCTATTGGCTTATCTTCAAACTCATTTTTAACATCAAGACAATCTTCATCTTACTCACTAGTAACAACCATGCAAAATACTGAGTCATCGACCGGTCCAATTATTCTAAACCCAATACCTTGTTTTGAATTGAGTTTCTTTCCTTTTATATTCCATAATTTTTCAAACGATTGTAACTTATCTTTTGGCATTTGTTTCAGTACATATCCTTGTTGAATTAAATTTTGAACACATGGCAAAAAGTAACCAAAAGGTATTCCATTATTTCATTAGAATTGTTTTCTTCGAGAATTACGCAAGGTTCAGAAGTAGAAGGAGAAACTTGATAAAACTTGATCAGCTTAAAACCATTTTTATGAACTTCCTTGACCTCCACACTTCTGAGGATGGATCGAATTTAGGGTCATGGCTTGAACATAGTGGTTAATCTGATCGAACATTGATCCATACTCATTCTTTTCCATGCATTTCAGAGAGATCTCGAATTGAGGCTTCTTCTGACGTATCATCATTGTTTCTTAATTGGATCCATCTTCTTCAGAGCTTCCTTCTATGTCAATGCTGATTGTCAGCTTCTTATGTTCAACAATCTGGTGAGTTCTTTTCCTCGCCCACATCCTCGACCTCGACCTTAGATGCTTGGGCTAAAAGAACTGATGCGCGGGACTTATATTGCAAGAATTTATGAACTCAAATTTATATATTTTTAATGATTTTGATAAGTACAAGCATTCAACGCAAGTATATGTATCGTATCAAGTAATACAGGGCTCTAATGGAGTCCTAGTTATCGATCCCACAGGATGGTTTTAAGTTGAAGTAAAGACAAAAATTTCACAAGTTATAATAAAGCACTAAAATCCTGTACTCTAATTATGTTTAAAGTTCAACACTTACTTCTATTATTACTATGCCAAAAACAGTAACAACTAACTAAACTACAATTACTTGTAATAACTTGAAAACATAATTATCTAACAGACACACTAAACTAAGTATTTGAAAGGTTTTTTATATATATGAGAAAAGTATCTTTCTTCTTGCAATGAGAATATGATGTGCGGATTGATATGGATCAATTATCTAAATTATTGTGCCAAATAGGATCATAGATGATTCTTTACCTTTAGAAGAGTACCCACTCCTCTAAATAAGAAAAGAACATTAACGTATTCTAAGTTTAGTCATAAACTCTAAGGCTAGGCTGGGAGGATACCGACTCTCACGTCGGAGCTCCCACTCACCCTTTACCCGAAGGCTAACCTTTGATATTAATTACTAATCTTAGAACCAATTTGGGGATTTCAGCATGTCTCCCTGAAATCTCCACATTGAAGTCCTTCAAAACACATTTTCTTATTTATTTGCACGCAATTCCCATGAACTACGCAATTCATCCATGGAAAATAAATGGATCTTTTATTATTGTTGTAGGACATTAAATCCTTTCAAATTTAATGTTCAACAACATATTTTAACATTTCAATTGGCCAAATCGAAAGTAAATTAAGTTCTAAATGAAAAACCATCACAATCTCTTCAATACATTAAAGGCACATCAAATCCACATCAAACCATCATCACATCTCTAAGCAAGAAGAAAGACAAAGAAGACTACTCAGAATTCATGGAGAAGATATAATAAAACATGGATTTTATATATTAAAGAAAAGTTATACAAACCACAAAAGAAAATACAACTTATCTCTCTTTCTCTTTCCCAATGCAATCCCTTTGAAGTTCCTTTGAAGCCTCTTCTCTCTTCTTTACAACACTTGATTCTCTCTTTAGAATGGAAAGGAAGAAGCAATCTCTCACTTTACTTCTTCTCCTTCACTCCTTAGAGAAGAATTCCTCTCAAATCCTCACTTCTACACACTACTCTACTAAACCCTAACTCTTAACATACACTAAAACTCTAAGAGAAAGCAATAGAATGCAAGAGAACCCCTTCCTCTCGTCCAAAATCAGTTATTTAAGAGTTAGGGATTAAATCCCAAGAGTTTCCATAGGCATCCCTACAAAATTTCGCCAAAACTCTCAAATTTTGAATTCCACAGACTTTAGGCGACGACGGTGCTAGATAGGGCATCGGCGGTGCTCTATCGTGCCGAATAATTGCTGGAGTCTCTGGATTTTGGCGCCGGCTGTGCCAGAACACTTTTTTCACCATTTTGCTCCTTTTTGCTCTGAATTTGTTCCTTTTTGCATCTTTTTGTTCCAATCACCTAAAATCATCTTACCTGCAATAAATCATGAAAAATACCTTTCTTTAAAGTGCAATATCACAAAAAATGGGTAAATTTAGATAGCAAAAACCGTATATATTTTTGGTGCATCAAGAACCTCTAACAACTCGTTGCAAAGGAGTGGTGGGAGACTATTGAAGTGGATCTGTATGGTCCTTTTTCTGTGGTTCTTCTGAATCCTTAATTTTTCTTGTCACAACTTCTCTTGAAAAGACTATTTTCTTCGAGTGAGCTAGTAGGCGACGTCTTCATGAATGCCCACTTCATGTATTGAGAACGGTTGTAAGTCTCCCTTAATGCAATGTTCTTGTCCGTATTTGTAGTATTTGATACATTGGTGAAGTGACGATAGGACCATATTGTACTTGTGATGCTATGGTCGACTAAGCAGGGTGTTGAACGAAGTATCTGCATCGATGATATGGAATTTTACGGTGTTTACTAGGTTTACAAATTTCATTTTCAATGTTGTAGATTTGTGGGCTCTCTCTCCTTTCTAGTTGAATTTTCCTAACATCATTTTGTTTGTGAAAAGCTCTCGTGCATCGACATCCAAGTAAGACAACATTTGTAGACTCATTATGTTGAGTGACGCTCCAGGATCTACTAAAAATTTGGAGAGCACAAACCTGCCAATGATGACAGAAATGTAAAGTGGATGGTTGTTATTGGCTGTATCGAGTAGTAAATCTTCATCGGTGAAGGTTACGCCAGACTGTTTCTTCAAAGTACAAAATCCATTCGAGGATGTGCTAGTCAACTGCGCTAAGCAAATGTCTGTATTAAGTAGAGCCTTAATCAAATTTTCTCTCATCACCTTTGACAGGATCAGAGCATCATAAATGCTTAGTTTGGCTGAAAATTTCCTAAGATGTGCTAGCACATTATAATCCACTTTATTTGAACTTTCAATCTCTTTTCGAATATGTACTTCTTCCATTGCTGGAGGCATTTCAACTTGAGTAATTATCTGCTTCTTTTCTCCACTTGAGCTGTCATTGGCGGCAGTACCTTGCCACTCCTTAAATGTACTTCTTTTATTTCCTTCTCCTCTGGACCCAAAGGTTCTCCTAGTGTTGTAGCTGATTCTTCTGGTACTGTTTCTGTATCTGAAAAATCTAAGTTGATGGCAAGTGGAGTTCTTTTGCACTTGAGGACTGGCTCCTCGCTTCACGTACTGTCATAACCAGTGATGTCGATGTCTCATTCATTTTCATTAACATTTTCTTGGGGAAGTAATATAATTTGAGGATTATCTTGAGAATCGAAATCAGGGTTAAATAGGTTGTTATTAGTTACGTCATCACTAGAGACAGTAAGAACGTCGCCAAGGTCTTTTCTATTATTATTACGAGATCCTACGGGACATAAAGATAATCGTACAAAGTTAGGGGTTCGAGAGGGTTCACCCCTGAATCTAAGACAACCAATCTAATAAGGGCAACCCCTATCCTACTTTTCGCGCTATTGTCCTTCATTTCATTCTCTATCTCCTTCTTCTTTCTTTCCCGCTGTGATGGTTTCCTTGGTGAAATTTTTGTCTTAGGTTGGGCTGGTGGCAGCTTCCAGACAGTGGTTCTCCTTGAAGTGGACTGGATCTGATCCATGACTCTCTTGAGCTCATTCCAAATTGTACTACATCCACCCTTGCCGGCATACGAGTCAATCAGAGAGATTGGCTCGGCCAAAATCATATTTATAAAACCTCTTTCGGGTTCTTTCAATATTCTTTCGGTATCGTTATATTTCCTTCCTTTTGATTCCTCTCGAGCCAATCCTTAAAACTGAAACATCCTTTTATCGTGTGTCCGAACAACCTGTGGTAAGGACAAAAGTTGGGTTGATCCTTCTTGTTCATCTCTTCCGACTGCTTCAGCTCGGATAACCTGAACTCAGGCTTCTTCTTCAAATTTTTTAAATCACTGTTGCAGCATCGTCCTTGAAGGAGTAGTTCCTGCGCAACTATTCTGATATTGTCGGACACTATCATCCATCTATCTTGTACGAACTCTGTTGCTGACCAGACTGGTTGCTCTGCTGTAAATGAGGCTGACCATACTGCTGAGACTGACTGTACTGTAGTGGCTAGCTGTATTGAGGTGACTGATTGTGCTGCTGTGGTGAGTGAACCTCCCTGCGCTTTAATCCAATTCGAATTTTACTTTAGTATCAATTAAATATTTTAAGCTTTTAATCACAGAGTTACTTTCAAACACAAGTATACGTATCGTTCAAGTAATATAGGGCTCTAATGGAGTCCTGGATATCGATCCGACCGGGAAAGTATTAAAGCCTACGGACTTAGAATTATAAAAATCAATTCAGAATTACGACTAAATTGAAATGCTTATCTGTCACTAATATGCACTCGATAGTAATACTAAACTAATATTAAAAACTAGTTTTACTAACAACTTACTAATACTACTACTACTACTAAAGCCAAGTTCAAATATAGATAATAACAAGAATCTTTCTCCTTAGTTAAGATATTTAAGTGAAATGATAATTATAATTAGTTTTTAATGTGTTTTGCCAAATAGGAGCATACCTATTCTTTATCCTTTGGTCCAGGCATAAAGAACATTGACTAATCCTATGCTTGGGTTACTAATTCTACGGCTAGACTGGGAGGACACCGGCTCTTACTTCGGAGCTCCCACGTTCCTCTCACCTGAGGGCTAACATCTACACATCAGCACCTAAACGATAGGACCGAATTGAAGATTTTAGCCTGTCACTCTAAAATCTCCAATTCTACGACCGATAATATTATTTCCCTATTTATTTGCAGTTCTCCTTACGACGATTTACTCACTCTACCTTTGAAATAGAATTGTGATACATACAAGTTAAAAATCCTTAGCCCACGGCCAGATCGTAAGAATTCTTCACGAATTTTAACAATACAAATGACCAATTCATATAGTAAATTATGTTTAGGTATAGTATCATCACAACTTCTTTATAATTTTTTTAATATACTAATTATATAATCATTTCACAAAAACATCGAAACTAGGAGAAAGATAGAACAAATAATTAGATTTCATGAAGAGGATGCAATAAAACTTAGATTTCATAAAATAAAATAAAGTTCTACATACTAAAAACAAATAAACATTACTTATTTTAAACTCCTCCCCATGCAAACTCCTCGAAGTTCCTCTAGATCTTTTCCTTGGAATTCTCCTTCGAAATGTTAATGTGGAAGAGTACTCTCACTTCCTTTCCACTCTTGCAATTCCTCGAAGAATTCCTCACAAATTCTCTATTTGAACACACAACTCACTAAATTACACTCACTAAATGACTCTCTTTACACTATTGACTCACTTACAATCACTTTAGAGACCGAAAGAAGAGCCCTTTTTCGGCCAAAATTCGTTCCTTTTAAAGTTGTAGAAGAGTCTCCAAAGGTTATGAAGGCACCCCTTTGAAAATTGTCCACATTCGACGTATTTCTAGAACAAACCGCCATCCCCATCGTCGGTGGCCTCGAGGCGTCATCGACAGCCTTCTAGAAACTATGCCTTTGAACTGACCCAGCCGTCGACGGCCTCGATCCGCGTCGTTGGCGTCCTCCCTTGTAATTAATTCTGAACTCTCGAGAAAATCACGCCGTCGGCGGCCTAGGTCAAATTTGCATAATTTTTTTCTTTTTGCTCTAAATCAGCTCATTTTTGCATATTATTGTTCTTTTATCCTTAATTCTTCATATCTGCATAAAAACACAAAAAATACCTTTCTTTAAAGTGCAATATCATCAAAATCAGTGAAATATAAGCATGAAAATCTTGAACTTTTTCTCTTAGGTCAAAATCCCCCAAACTTTAACCATTACTTGTCCTCAAGTAATCTTAAATACTACACAAAAATTATGATTTATTGTGATATAGTTTTAATTCAGAAATACTATAATTTTGATTTAAATAAATTTTATAATAAGAATTCTCAAAAAGATTTTCAAATAATTTAGATTAATTCTGTAGATATAAGGATATCTAGTCATCAAGTTTAAGAGTTCTAGTTTTCTATTCATTTCAAGAATGACTGTATGTTGCAATATTAACTCACTTAGAGTATTCAGAAGATACGAAATTCATGAAGAAACTATAAGTAAGAAACCAATCATAAATATAAGTTCAGAAATGTTTTTAGTTTTCCCTTTAGGTTAATCCAAGTGAAGCCAATTTTTGATAAGGCATATCCTCAAGCTTCTCCTTACTTATTTTCTTTTCTTTTTCATTCATTTTTTCTTCATGGTTCCCTTTCCCTTTTCTTTTTCTTTTTCTTTTTTTTTTTGAAGTGAGGATCACTATTTTTGGATGTCCTGTTAATAATTTTGAACTTCACTCTTCTTTTCCTAAATTTGAAACTTTCAACATTCTTTACCTTATATGTATTTCATAGTTTTTACTTAATTGAATCTCAATCTTTTCTTTCTCAACTAAATTCCTAAGATTCTTAATATTTCAAAATATAGTTTTCCTTACTTTAAATAGTTAAGTATAATCTTATTCTCTTATACTAAATATCTTAATCTACAAAATTAATTTTCATTATCAAAAATATTTCTTTGAATCTTTTACAATATTTAGATAATATCTAAACATAGTATTTAGAATTAAATTTTATCTCATAAATCATGAAAATATATTAATTGAGAACAGATAATAATTAAGATTTTTCTTCCCTACCCCAAACTTAAAATTTTCTATAAATAGAAATAGTATATGGGTGAAAGAAAAATGCTAATCATAAAATTCATACATTTGCACTTTAAGCATTTTTGTCTTTTTGAAATTTGCAGGCTCTTTTCAAAATTTCTAACTTCATCTATCCTGTAATATTAAAATCCTTTCTACACACATACAGTTTAGAAAATTTGCTGGGGTAATGAAATTTTAAAATAAGTAGATAAAACTAAAACATTAAATAAAAACAACTAACTACACTACACAGGACATATGCATTTCACAACACATAATAAACAGTTCACAATTACACTTACTATTACAAATATCACAAGCATTCGGAAATAAAAATGCAAACTAATAACTAAACACATATCACAAAAAATAATGCATAGTCCACAACACAATACAATACAAATCAAAGTTCATCAAACAAAACTAAAAACAAACAAATATACCAATACATCACATCAAATCAGATTAGACATTAAAATCCCATGTAATGTCTTCATCACCCTGGTCATCAGGAGGATTGGGCTAATACTGAGTATATCTGGGGCACTCTGGAAAAGTCACATCTGGCTCTCTTCGGTAATATCTAGCTTGAGCATTATAATAAGCCAACTTAAAATCCGAATGCCCCTGAAGATACTCACTATCATGATCATGTCTTCTTTCTAACCCTTCAATCCTGTGATCAATACTTTCTAATCTTTCATCTAATTTCTTAAAACTTTTTCTCTGCAAGGTCATTGCCTTCATTAAGTCATACAAGGTAGGGGAACTGGAGGCAGGAGGGTCATAGCTAGTAGAAGGGATAACTCTACTAGTAGATGGTTCTTTACTCCTACTCCCTGATCTCCATTCCTCATGGGATGTATAAGTCTTTATATTTTCTTTAGTAATGGGTTTCATAAGATAAACCCATTCCTGATCATCTCTTTCTTCAACTCCAGACAGTTGACACAGTGCATAAATATGGCCAGGATGCCCTAAGGATCCACTTGTCTCACTCCTCGTAGTAGTCATAATATTCTTATAGAATATCTTCCCCACATTAATTCTTCTATTATTCTAAATACAGAAATTTAGAACGGCTCTCTCTCTCTCGAGACTTCACTATGATGGCATGTAGGTAGCATAGTTGAACAGATGAAATAATGCCATGCCTTAGCATTGCCATTCATCATCGACAATGGAAAGTTGATCTGTTCACAATTTTTAATTTTCCAAACTCCTTTCCCATTAGTGAGAAAGTCAATAACATCATCCAACGGACCTTCCATTGTTCCAAAAGTTTTAAACTCGCTAGTATAATAGTCTTGAAGCTCGTAGAAAGTATTAATTCTATTAGCATTAAATTCGACAGAGAAACCCCTTACTTGGACAGGCTCGTCCTCAAGTTGAGTCAGATTCGAGTAAAATTCTCTAACAACTTCGACAGCAGCTTTGCTGGTTGTATAGCAGAAATTCTCCCATCCTCTCTCCTTGATTACTCGTTCCACCTCTCCTCCAGGATTTTCAAAAACTCTATCTTGAATACACTTCTTACTTTGGAAAAGTGAAGTGTACCTTGATTCAGCTTTTGCGTTAACGAATCTAGTTTCGTCAAATTCAAGTCTTCTCTTTTTTCTTGGAGCCATCGTTTAATCTATCAAATCACAAAAAATTCCAACTAATCTCTAAAATAATATCACAATGGCTTCTAAATGGGGTTTAAAACAATCTAAATCAATTTCCATGAATTCCTTCCAAGTCTTTTCTCCACATTTTCAAATTTTCCAAAATTTCTCAATGTGGAAGAAATCCATGGTAAAAATAAAAAATTTTTACATAGGAGTGAAGCACTTACCAAGAGAAGATGAAATCCGGTGTTGAAATTGGTTGAAAACGCTCCAAATCCAAGATCTCTCAAGCCCTAGGTCGGTTTTTTGGGTAAAAAGGGGAAGAAGAAGATGAATAGTGGCTTTTGACCGGTCAAAATTGTGGTTAATAGGTGTTTTTCGAGACCGCGCTGTCGGCGGGCTAATTCATGCTGTCAGCTGGCTCTATTGAGTTAATATTATGTTCTTTTCGAGACAAATGCACCGCCGGCGAGATTCCTTAAAATTGAATATTTTGTGATTTTTCTTAATTTTAAGCCTCATCATCTTCCGTTCGATCCTTTTTATCATATATTTTAATTAATTTAGTGATGTATTAACACAAATAAACGTACACACAACAAACTTCACATTATATATATATGAAATACAAGTTTTTGCAATACAATACATAACACACATAAGCAGTTGTTCTTTCAACCTCAATCTCTCGATCAGTGTCTCAATCCAAGCCACAACACTCAAAACGCTAAAAACAAACATTTCAAACCTAATCTCATATATACTGAGATTAAAAGCAAACTAATCAAACACACAACATACAAACATTGATTAAATCAAACATCATATACTGAAATAAACTAATTAAGTCTACTACCCTTCTAAACTAGTACTGGTTTCTCCTTTGATATCTCCCATCATTTGAATATGGACAAATAATTTGTAAAAAGGTCAGAATGGGAATTTTTTAGTGGAATCTTCATCGATCAGTCCCATCCTTTTCATCAATCGAACCAAACTTGCTTCAAATTGTCCAGTATGGTCAAAATGCTCTTTCATTTTGTAATCGATGTGATCGAAGAATTTAAACATATTGTTAACTGTGCTCGTTAAGTTCTGTACCTGATTCTCCATACTTTTAAATTTATGCATGAGTATTCGTGTCTTGTCTGTTACTAATGGTTGAACTGGAACAGAATTATGCGAAGCTTGATCCAGGATCAAACCTACATCACTCTCTATGGTTGGGAACATCTGAGTCGGATCTAAGAGTTTCCAAGGTAGTAATATCTTCTCCCAAACCACGTACGAAACTTGAAACAAACTACAAATAGAGAAAATTGTGGAAGGATGTCCAAGTCCTTGGGATGATCCTTGAACGATCAGGCCATAAACAGATTTCACAATAATCGATCCAATATCAATGGGCCATCCCCTCTAAATGCAGTAGTTTAAGATTGTACTTTCTTTTGTAACCTTGCCAATTTTCATCATCGGCAACAATTTTTCTGAGATGAAAAAGTGTCATTGTTTCAAAATAGAATTTAAAAGAGTAGCAAAAAAACTAAGATACTCGTTCTCTCTAACTTCCCATTCATCGATTTCGTCCGTCAAAAATTAATATATCTCATTCATCTTTTCCTTCGTCGGTACGAAATTTGAAAAGTAATATACTAGAACATTCTCAAGCATATATAACTCATTAATTCCCTTGGAATTAAATGTAATCCACCTACCTCCCACATGAATGCTTCCTTGGTTGATTCCATGTAAATTTGCGTAGAATTCTTTAACCACTAGAACGACTACTGCGGAATTAGTGTAGCAAAACACTTCTCATCTTCTTCGCACAATCATTTCTTCAATTGGTGACAAAGAATCATTTTGTCCTCTATTGACAAATCCTCTTTCTTTAATCAATCTTTTCTTTGAGATTACCTTGTTGAAGAGTCGCTGTGCTTTTGCACTGACGAACTTTCTCCGGTTATAAACTCAAAACTTGGGTTGTCAAACGAATTCGAAGCCATTTAAGAAGAATTGAAAATGGAATCCATTAATTTTAGGAAGTTTGGAATGTTTAGGAAACGTCCATAGAAGTTTTTAAAGGACAAATTCACTAAAAACCGCCAAAACCCGTCGTTTTGAACACGAAAAACTTCCCACTCACCGATCTCACAGTCAACGGCCTCGAAGGCGCCGTCGACGAGCCTTATGTAATTAAATACCAGAGCTCTTGAGAAAAAATGCGCTATCGGCGGTGTCGAGTGCGCCGTCGGCACCCTAGGCAAAAATTTGCATAAAAAACGCCATTGTCCAATATGTTCCAAATTTTCTCTACGGATTCAAATTCTATGATAATCAAAGAGTAAAATATAAGTAGTAGGACTTAATATTACTACAAACTAACAATAATTTCAAACAAACACACAACTATTAAAGATAACTATGGGTTGCCTCCCATAAAGTGCTTGGTTTAACGTCGTCAGCCCGAACTATTCAGTTGTTATTCAGGTTGACTGAGCATTAAAACCTCGTTATAATTTGGTCTTTTACCCTCAAAATATGGTTTTAATCTATGTCCATTTACTTTAAATCTATTCCCAGTCTTCTGGTCTTCAATTTCAACAGCTCCATAAGTAAAAACCTGAGACACGGAAAAGGGTCCTAACCAACGAGACTTTAATTTCCCAGGAAATAATTTTAGCCTTGTGTTGTAAAGCAAAAATTCTTATCCTGGTTTAAAGTTCTTTCGGTTAATCTTTTGATCATGTCTTAATTTTAGTTTTTTCCTTATAAATTCTATTGTTATTGTAAGATTAATTTCTTAACTCTTCTAATTCATTCAATTGCAACTTTCTCTTCTCACCAGCATTTTTCAAATTGTAATTGAATTCTTCAATCTCCCAAAAAGCTTTATGCTCCACTTCTACTGGTAAGTGACAAGTTTTTCCATATATAAGCCTGTGAGGAGTCATACCAATAGGAGTTTTATAAGCAGTCCTATATGCCCGTAATGTAGTATCTGGTCTTGCAGACCAATCTACTCTATTAGGGTTTACAGTCTTTTCTAAAATTTGTTTAATCTCTCTATTAGAAACTTCAGCTAAACCACTAGTTTGAGGATGATAGGCAGTAGAAAATTTATGATTAATACTAAACTTTTATGTCAATCTTTGAATGTATTTATTCCTAAAATGAGATCCTTCGTTAGTGATAATCACTCTCAGCATACCAAATCTTGTGAAAATGTTTTTCATTAAGAATCTAGAAACACTTTTAGCATCACACCGAGGTAAAGCTTGTGCTTCTATCCACTTTGATACATAATCAACAGCAATTAAAATATATAAGTTCTCAAATGAAGGAATAAATAGGCCCATTTAATCTAATCCCCAAACATCAAAAATGTCAACTTCTAATATGAAATTTAGAGGCATTTCGTTTCTACTAGATATATTACCTACTCGTTGTCATCTATCACAGGTTTTGATATATTTCTAAACATCTTTAAAAAGAGTAGGCCAATAAAATCCAGGTTGTAAAATTTTATATGCAGTTTTATCAATTCCAAAATGTCCTCCAAAATTAGAATCATGACATTTTTGAATAATCTGTTCAGTTTCTTCATAAGGCACACATCTCCTAATAATGTGATCATTACATTGCTTATACAAATATGGTTCATCCCATAAATATGATTTTGAATCATGAACAAATTTTTTTTGTTGCTACAATGTTAACATCGGTCGCAAAATATCACTTACTAAATAATTACTATATCTGCATACCAAGGTATTTTCCACTCATTAATAGTATATAGTTTTTCATCATGGAAACTGTCTATTATTTCTTTGTCAGTTTCAAATAATACATTATATTCTAGTCTCGATAAATGATCAACAATTTGATTTTCAGTTCCTTTTATATTAATCACCACAAAATCGAATTCTTGCATTAAAAGCACCCATCTAGTTAATCTTGGTTTAGTATCCTTCTTTTGCATCAGATATTTAATAGTTGAATGATCAGTATGCATAATATGTTTTGTTCCATTTTAATATGATCTAAATTTATCAAAAGCATATAGAATAGCAGTAACTCTTTTTCAGTAACCGTATAGTTAATTTGTGCATCATTAAGATTTCTACTAGCGTAGTATATAACCTTAAAAATTTTATCATATATTTGACCAAGGACAGCTCCAATAGCATAATCACTAGCATCACACATTAGTTGGAACGATTTCTCCCAATCAGGTGAAACTATTACAGGTGATGTGATTAGTTTTTCCTTTAATAATTCAAAGGAACTCAAGAAGTCCTCAGTAAATTCAAATTTCTTATCTTTTTCTAAAAGTTGGCATAGAGGATTTGTAATTTTTGAAAAATCTTTTATGTAACGCTTGTAGAAACCAGCATGTCCAAGAAAACTTCTTACCCCTTTCACTGTAGTAGGAGGAGGTAATTTAGCTATTACTTGAATTTTTGTAGGGTCTACTTCCATACCATATTCTGAAATTTTATGCCCTAATACAATTCCTCCTGCAACCATAAATTGACATTTCTCCCAATTTAGAACTAAGTTAGTTTTTTCGCATAACTCCAAAACTTTTTCAAGATGATTTAAGCATGCGTTAAAAGATGTTCCAAACACAGAGAAATCATCCATAAATAGTTTAATTCCATTTTCTATTAATTTACTAAAAATAGACATCATACATCTCTGGAATATTGCAGGTGCATTACATAGTCCAAAATGCATCCTTTTGAAAGTAAAAGTTCCGTAAGGACTAGTAAAAGTTGTTTTCTCTTGATCCTCGGGAGCAGTGGGTATCTGGTGGTAACCAGTATATCCATCTAGAATACAATAATACTTATTTCCAGCAAGTCTATCTAACATTTGGTCTAAGAAAGGAAGAGGAAAATGATCTTTTCTGGGGCTGCATTCAATTTTCAATAATCTATACAAATACACCATCAAGAAACTTTTCAGATAGGTATTAATTCTTTATTTTCATTTTATTCAACAGTTATTCTTCCTTTCTTGGGAACACAATGAATTGGACTTACCAAAGAACTATCCGAAATAGGATATATAATTCCAGCATCAAACCATTTTAAAATTTCTTTTTTAAATACTTCTTTCATTATAGGGTTTAATCTCCGTTGTGGATCAATTCTTGGTTTATGTTCTTCATCTAATAAAATTCTATGCATAAAAATCGAAGGACTAATTCATTTAATATCAGCTAAAGTCCAACCAAAAGCTATTTTGTATTTTTTTAATGTATCCATTAATTTTTATTCTTGAATTTCATTTAAGTCTGAGGATACAATTACTGGTAATGTTGAAAAATCTACTAAAAATATATACTTCAAATAATTTGGAAGATTCTTTAATTCAAGTTTAGGGGGTTTTACAACAGATGGAATTAATATTTTATTTCCTGGTGATGTTAAATCAACCTTTTTATATTTTTCTTGAATATAATCAGCATTTTCAGTTTCTATTTCTTCATAATTATCTTCTTCTATATCTTTTTTTTCTTCATAATTTTCTTGAAAATATTCACTTTTCAAATGATCACATATATCCATTCTGAAACATTCATCATCTTTTTCTATTGATGTATATTTCATTGACTTTGAGATGTTAAAGGTTACTTCTTGGTCATTTACTCTCATAGTCAATTCTTCTTTTTGAATGTCTATCATAGCTCTTCCTGTGGCTAGGAATGGTCTTCCTAAAATAATGGAAATTTCTTTATCTTCTTCCATATCTAGAATGATAAAGTCCAAAGGAAAAATAAACTTATCAAACTTGACGAAAACATCTTCTACAATTCCCTTAGGATGTGTAATAGATCGATCAGCTAACTGTAAAGTTATTGAAGTTGGTGATATCTCTCCAATTTCTAACCTTTTAAAAGTTGATAGAAGCATCAAATTTATGCTAGCTCCCAAATCACATAATGCTCTCCCATAAAATTTTTCACCAATAGCACACAGAATAGTGGAACTACCAAGATCTTACGTTTTTCAGGAAGTTTACTTTGAATTATAGCACTACACTCTTCACTGAGTGCAACAGTCTCATGATCTAATAACTTCCTCTTTTTGTTGAGTATATCCTTCATAACTTTAACATAATTAGGCATTTGTTCTAAAGCTTCAACAAAAGGAATATTTATTGATAATTTTTTTAAAGTGTCTAAAAATTTAGCAAATCTTTTTCCTTTATCTTGTTGCTTTAGTCTTTAAGGAAATGGTGGAGGTGGTTTTTCACTAGTAATTTACATAGGTTTCAGAGGAAAATCAGGATATAAACTTTCATTTTCTCCTTCAGTTTCTTCTTTTTCCTTCTCAACTACAGTTTCTTTTTGAACTCTTGTTTCCAACTCTTTTCCACTCCTTAATTGAATAGTTTTGATTTGTTCTTTTCCTTGATCTTTAGGATTTACTTCAACATTGCTAGGTAAAGTTCCAATAGGTCTATTGCTTAATGCAGAAGAAATTTGCCCTAATTGGTTTTCTATGTTTTAATAGCATTTCTTTGATTTTGTAATTGATTACCCATATTCAAAACTATTTCTTCCATAGACAACTTCTTTTCCTTGAATTGTGAATTATTATAAAAACTTGGTGGATTAGAAGGTCTATAATTGGAATTACCAGGATTATTTATATTTCTTAGTGAGTTTACAGGATTGTTCCCCCACTGATGATTATTATTATTATTTTGGTTATTCCAATTAAAATTTAGATGATTCTTCCAACCTGGATTATAATAGTTTGAATAAGGATTATTTTGTCTATTATTTATTGCATTTATAGTTTCATATGAAGATTGAGCATCTATGATTTGTCCTAATGAATTTTCTTCTAACACTTGAGGTGTTTGAGAACGATTCATTCCATATTGATCTATTTTCTTTGAAAGAGCAGTAATTTGAGAAACTATCATGGTTAAAGCATCAGAATCATGAATACTGGCTACCTTCTTAGAATTTACCCTTTCAGCAGGCCATTGAAAATTATTGGTAGCCATTTCTTCTATTAACGCATAAGCTTCTTCAAAAAGTTTAGGCATTAGTGATCCACCAGCAGCAGCATCTATTATAGATCTAAGAGATCCTACTAATCCATTATAGATTATTTGAATAATTAACCAATCTGGTAAAGCATGATGTTTCTTTAAATCTTTCCCAAGATTCATATATCAATTTTCCCTCATACTGATTGAAAGATGTGATATCGTTTCTAAGCTTAGCAGTCCTAGATGGTGGAAAATATTTCGATAAGAATTTTTTGTGAAAGTTCTCCCCAAGTTCTTATAGATCCAGATGCTAACGAATTTAACCAGGCCTTAGCCTTACCCCTTAATGAAAAAGGAAAAAGTCTAAGTCTGTCAGCATCATCAGACACTCTGTCGTACTTAAATATAGCACAAAGTTCTAAGAAACTTGCAAGATGTAAGTTAGGATCTTCATTTGAAGTTCCACCAAATTGATTGTTTTGTACCATTTGGATAATTGCAGGTTTAAGCTCAAATGAATTAGCAGCTACATCAGGATTTTGAATAGTTAAGTGAATTTCATCTAATGTAGGGTTAGCATAATCTCTTAATGGTCTAGATTGTTTTTCATTTTCTACTCTTCGGTTGTTTACGTTGATTTCCACAGTTTCAGAATTTATAGGCTTTTTTCTCAGTTTTCTAATTCTCCTAACCATGCATTCTAATTCTGAATCGTAAGGTATAAGATTTTTCAGAACCAAATTTACGCATACACTTGAAATCAGTACACAGTAAAAACAGTTAACTAAATAAGTTGCAATTCTAAAAAGGTTTTCTAATAGTCCTAAATTGTTGTCTGTTACTCTAATTATGTTATATTCCTACAACAATTTTATCTTTCCCTGGCAACGGCGATAAAAACTTGAACCGCCCTGCTCTTTAATCCAATTCGAATTTTACTTTAGTAACAATTAAAAATTTTAATCTTTTAATCACAGAGTTACTTTCAAATGCAAGTATACGTATTTTTCAAGTAATACAGGGCTCTAATGGAGTCCTGGATATCGATCCCACAGGGAAAGTTTTAAAGCCGACGAACTTAGAATTATAAAAATCAATTCAGAATTACAACTAAATCGAAATGTTTATCTGTCACTAATATGCACTCGATAGTAATACTAAACTAAAATTAAAAACTAGTTTTACTAACAACTTACTAATACTACTACTACTACTAAAGTCAAGTTCAAATATAGATAATAACAAGAATCTTTCTCCTTAGATAAGATATTTAAGTGAAATGATAATTATAGTTAGTTTTTAATATGTTGTGCCAAATTGAAGCTTACTTACTCATTACCCTTTGGTCCAGGCATAAAGAAAATTAACTAATCCTATTCTTGGGTTACGAATTCTGTGACTAGGCTGGAGGGATACAGACTCTCAATTTGGAGTTCCCACGTTCCCCTCACCTGAGGGCTAACATCTACACATCTGCACCCAAACGATAGGACCGAATTGAGGATTTTAGCCTGTCACTCTAAAATCCCCAACTCTACACCCGATAATATTATTTCTCTATTTATTTGCACTTCTCCTTGTGAGGGTTTACTCACTCTACCTTTCAAAGAGAATTGTGATACATACAAGTTAAAAATCCTTAGCCCACGGTCAGGTCGTAAGAATTCTTCACGGATTTTAACAATACAAATGGCCAATTCGTATAGTAAATTAAGTTTAGATGTAGTATCATCACAACTTGTTTATAATTTATTTAATATACTAATTATATAATCATTTCACAAAAACATCGAAACCAGGAGAAAGATAGAACAACTACTCATAATTCATGAAGAAGATGCAATAAAACTTAGATTTCATAAAATAAAATAAAGTTCTACACACTAAAAACAAATAAACACTACTTATCTTAAACTCCTCCCCAAGCAAACTCCTCGAAGTTCCTCTAGATCTTTTCCTTGGAATTCTCCTTCGAAACGTCAATGTGGAAGAGTACTCTCACTTCCCTTCCACTCTTGTAATTCCTTGAAGAATTCCTCACAAATTCTCTATTTGAACTCATAACTCACTAAATTACACTCACTTAATGACTCTCTTTACACTATTGACTCACTTACAGTCACCTTAGAGACCGGAAGAAGAGCCCTTTTTCGGCCAAAATTCGTTCTTTTTAAAGTTGTAGAAGAGTCTCCAAGGGTTACGAAGGCACCCCTTCGAAAATCATCCACATTCAACATATTTCTGGAACAAACCACCGTCCCCGCCGTCGGCGGTCTCGAGGGGTCGTCGGCGGCCTCGAGGCGCCGTGGCGGCCTTCTAGAAATTATGCCTTTGAACTGACTCCGCCGTTGGTGGCCTCGATCTGCGCCGTTGGCTACCTCCCTTATAATTAATTCTGAACTCTCGAGAAAATCACGCCGTTGGCGGCCTCGACCTCGCCGTCGGCGGCCTAGGTCAAATTTGCATAATTTTGTCCTTTTTGCTCCAAATCCGCTCATTTTTGCATATTCTTGTTCTTTTATCCTTAATTCTTCATATCTGCATAAAAACACCAAAAATACCTTTCTTTAAATGCAACATCATCAAAATCAGTGAAATATAAGAATGAAAATCTTGACCTTTTTCTCTTGGGTTAGTGAGTGCTCCGCTTGAATCCTCATTGGTTGTTTCTCTTTGTCGACTGTTGCCACTACACAAGATCTCCTTTCATACACTTTGACCGTCATCGTTTACTCTGCTTTCTCTGTAGGTTCCATATGTTTGACTTCTTCTTGTAAATCTTTTGCCTTACTGAGTAGGTTTTCGAATGAATTAATAGTTTTATTTTTAAGCATGAAAACCACTGGACTGTGGATACTCTTGAGTAGTATCTTGATCGCATGTTGTTCCTGTAGCTGAGGCTCACATTTCATGCTAATGTTCCTCCATCTCAAAATGTAGTCGACTAGAGTCTCGTCGGGTTTTTGTCATTCAAATACAAGATCTCCTATAGTGGCATAGTGTTGCGCGCCGTCGAATCTCTTCACAAACATATTCTCCATCTCTACGAATGTCCTTACTGATTCGTTGGGGAGCACGGTATACCAATCAAAAGTTATCCCTGTTAGGCTACTGACAAACTGTAGGAACAAAAGAGCCTCATTCCCTCTTGTGTTGCAACAATTGGCTATGAAGTGTGTTATGTGCCGACGAGGATTTTCCGTCCCGTTGAACTTGTTGAAAGTCGGTGTTGACCTCATTTTTTATGAGGTCTCTTCTCTTCTCTCTCCTCAGTACTTAGGATCTATCCTAAGGCTTTCCCTTTGACTATCTTAGAGGACTAGAAATGGGACCCACCACTTAGAAATTTAAACACCTCTAAACTCCCTGCAAACCCCATAAGTTTGATTGTAAACCCCTAAGTCACTTGGAGGGTTAAGATCAAATGTGGAGGTTTAAAAGATGAGTTCCCTATAGGACTCTTTGGCCTTAGGACTACCCCAGGTGGCACGGTCGCGGTGAGGGTTGACCTGCACACATTACACTTTCACACACATTCCAAATCCTAAAATCATTCATACCTAGCTTGGCTTCCTGACTCATATAGGTAATCCATATGGATGGTCCTCAATCCCTAAGCCCTTGGCTAAGAGGCTTAGGAACAACATAGTGAATCCCTCAAATGAGTCCTCTCATGGCTCTTATGGGCTTGATATAGCTTCATAGCTCAACCAAAGTGATTCCATTCTACTCAAAATTGATCAATCTTCATTTTTCCAAAATTGCAATTTTTGACCCCCGGGGTCCTACTCCCGCTAAACCTACCAAATGTCCTTAAAACTACCCAAAATTTGCAAAATCACCTAAATCACCCAAAATTCCTCAAAACCAATCCTAAACATTCCCCCCACTCAAATTGATTATCCATAGACAAATATACCAAAATTTCCAAAAATACCCCCCAATACCCTCCAAATACCCAAAATGCCCTTCTTAACCAAAAATTCCATAAATTCCAAAAATTCTTAGAAAATTCCAAAAAATCCCTAATATTCCCAATTTCATTTTATTCAACTACACCATAGGCCAATTTTGTTAATTTAACCCACTTTTACCAAAACCCCCAATTTGACCCATTTTTAAACAAAGTAAGCTCAATGTCAAACTAAATCAACCCAATCGACCTCAATTTTGGTCCAATTCAATTCTAAACTTCAATTCAATATCTCTATTTAGACCAAAGCCAAGCCCAATTTGATTGACATTTGGATCCAATTTCAATTTGAAGCCTAAAGCACAATTTTGGCCCATGACCTAAACTTAGCCCAAACCAACCAAATTCAACTCCAATTAACCCCAAATCTTTTCCTAAACCTTCCTAATATCCCCACAAACAAAACCCTAACAAGATTTGCCCCAAATTTGAACCTAAACTCCACCCAAACCTAACCCAAAGTCAAAATCCCCATTTTTGGCCTAAACCCAAACCTAACCCAAATGGGCCCAAATCCCAAAATCAAAGCCCAACCAAAGTTGAAAACTCTTTGTAGCACCCCATAAACATTTCTCAATATTAATTTTACATCAAATCCAACCCTAGCCCAACCTTAGCCCAAATTAGCCCAATTTGA
This sequence comes from Papilionanthe hookeriana x Papilionanthe teres, assembly GCA_022702705.1. NCBI lineage: Eukaryota > Viridiplantae > Streptophyta > Magnoliopsida > Asparagales > Orchidaceae > Papilionanthe > Papilionanthe hookeriana x Papilionanthe teres. Next base: position 94,889,094 of record CM040422.1, read on the forward strand.
CCCACTTTGGCTCCTTTACCAAAAATTCCCAAATTAAACCCAATTCAATTCCAAATCATTTCAATCCTATTCTAAACCACTCATGATACATCCCTAAACTAAACCCAAAATTTTGTTAGCCCAATCTTTTACAAAACTTCCATTTACCAATTTGTTTTCAAACCTAAAAGCCTACCTCCTTAAACCTTTCTAAAGGCCCATCCAAATTAAATCCAAAAGTCCAAAATTGACTCTAAAGCCCACATGGCAATTTCTTTTCATCATACCTTTAATTGATATCACCCCTAAGTTTCAAAATCATCATTGAACCATTCCAAATCAAGCTTCATCCAAATTTCCACCAAAATGCCAAAATTCATAAAGTCCTCTTTCATGAAATTGACCAAATCTTTTCTTAAGCCAAATGAAGCCATGGAGCCATGCATAAGCCATATGCAAGCCATGGGAGTCACTTTACACCTCACCATGTAATTTATGGCAAATGGAGGGGGCCTCTTTCTTAATCCTTCATTAAGCTTTTTAGCCCCATTCATATCACACTCTAAACCAAGCTTAGCCACCTCACCATGGAAAGAGACCTCACCACTCTCTCTTGGCTGACCCAAATGATTCCTCCCAGCCCAAAGTCAAGCCTTGGTGAGGTGCACCTGGCCTAATACATGAGTTGAACCAAACCAAACCAAAATGAGCCTTCTCCCATTCCATTTAAATCAAGCCCTTTACACATGTCCACAGCCAATTGATTACACTAAATTCAAGCCCTGACCTCCCTGACCCTGAGGGTGACCCATACCTGGCCGGCCAGCCACCACAGTCGCCGGAAAACACCAGGCCAAGAGCACCCATTTGATTCAAAAAATTCAAACTCACTAGCTGAGCTGTCCCAACTCAATTGGACTCCATGGTTGTTCTCCTCTTGACCAAGGCAGCTGATCCCAAGCCCTAACTCCCCCTGGGAGGCCCTCCAGCCATGTCTATTTAAACCCACCACCCTCTCGGCCAAACAAGGTGATGAACCAGACCTAAACAAAACTCTGCCAAAACTGCTCCAGGACCTTCTCCTCACCTAGAGCAATTGATCCCCACTGCTCTCCTACCCTAAATCCCATTGATTGAGCTCAATTTTGGAGCTCATTTCTCAGCCCAGAACCAGGACATCTCTGAAACCTCCACCAAACCCAAATTAAACTCACCCACACCTGCACAGGACCAATAGAAGGAGTTCCTCGGTGAAAGCCCCTTCTCAGGGCCACCCGGTTGCTCTAGCCTCCAAGCTTTGAAATCGGCTGTGGACACTTTCATACCTAGACAATTCCCGAGAGCCAGAGACTTCATCTGGAGCTTCCCTGGGTGCAATCGAAGGTGACAAAACTCTCTGATTGAAGCTACACTTCTCAGAGCAAAGGTATGGATCATTCCATCCTCCCGAGCTTCCAGCAATTCTTCATTTCGTTCCAGTTAATTTAATGGCATGTAAACCATATGGATGTGTTCGTCTCTTCAAGACGAATCCATAGAGCATAAGAACATGAAAATCCGTTGAGAAATGAGAGAGTTCTTAGGGTTTTAGTGTGGACGGTCACGGGTGCACACCAGTCATAGACGATGACCAGGCGCCATCCGATCGCGTGTGTATCGGTTGAATGGCTCAGATTGCTTCGGATCAGAGGAAGGAGCAAGACAGAGGGACACGTGGCGGTTGACTCAGATGGCGGCGTCGAATGGGAGCGCACTGCGTGGTCTTTCGATTCGCCGTAGGTTGACGCGGCGCTGAGTCGGATAAGTAGATAAATAGGATTTTTTCTATTTATTTAAATACCCAGAACTTAGAAAATCCATATCTTTGTGTAGAAAAATCATAAAAATAAACTAAAAATACCCTCTTGCTCAGTGAACAGAGGAGAATGATGTGGAAAAGAAATCTAGTTATTTTGTTTAGTATTTTATTTTTAATTAATTATTTACTCATTTCAGTATTTTGATTCTCCATTTGCATAGACAATTCATCATGGCATGAGACCATAAGGCTTTGAAGCCTCTGATCTTAGGAACATTCTCTGAATTTTTCAAGGTCAGAGGCCATCTCTATGAAAAGTTATGTATTTTTCAAGTTTATGTCACTATTTTTGGTATTTTAATTCCAATAATTAGCATGTTACTTAGGAAATTCTAGGAAAATTTGGTGAAGTTTCTTAAGCCAGATGACCCTAGGATAATTATATTTTGAGTTAATTCATTAAGAATAACCCTAATTGGCCTAATAAATTAAAACTTAACTTTAATTAATTAGGGTTAACCACACATTAAAATAATTTGAAATTAATTCTCCACTGATATTTAGGATCAGAGGGACCTCACATAAAAATTTGGAATCAATTGGAGATGATTAGCCCTACTAAATGAATTAATTAAGTCACATGATCAAAATTAAACTTTAAAAATTCATAACTCCAAAAATACATTTCAAAAAATCACTAAATTGGTTTTGTGGGCTCTCTGATATCAGAGGAGTCTTTAAAAATTAAATATGGAATTTTCTATAATTTTTCATTTTTAATGATATTTTTGATATTTAAATAATTAAAAAATAATAAAAATCATAAAAGTATTAAAAATCATAAAAATGTCATATTTTGACTCCTAATTACTTAGGAATAAACCAAATATTTTTTCCAAGTCTCAAAGTAAAGATATTGAATTTTAAATGCATAAAACAATTTTTAATATTAAAAAATGCATTTTCCAACCTTTTCACTAAATTAATTCCAACAAATCAAAGAAAAATCAGAAATTATAAAATTTGTTTCACTGAACTCCTTGAGGTCAGAGAGATTTAAAAAAAATATAAAATCCATTTTTCAACTTTAATTTTATTTTTTAATTAATTAATACTCTAAAACTCAAAATAATTATGATAAATAAAATATAATTTAAAAAATCACCAAAATTGGTCCAAGTGTTCTCTGGTCATTAGGAACATCCCATAATTTTCTTAAGGACAGAAACCTTACCAAGATCATGTTGTTGAATTTTCCTTAAAATCTCTTATTTTTCACTAAAAATAATTATATAAATAAATTAAATTCAGAAAAATCATATTTTCTCGTCTAATGTATTAATTGACATGTGAGTGAGGTGACATAAAAATTTCAACTTCATTTGAACTCAATTTAGTGAGTTATGAAATAAATAAGCCTAAAAGGGCATAAAGGTAATTAAAGAATTTAGACCCCTTTATTAAAATTTTAGGTTTAATTTAAATGGAGGGTAAAATATTTGATTTTATCTTTCTAGGGTGATTGAAACTTTGGGAAATTAAAAGGGTAGGAACCCACTAATCACTTTTAATAAACCAAAAATGAAACTTTAATTATTTAAAATATTTAAATTTTGGAAGATTAACAAAAATTTGAATTATTAAAAATAGGGATATAACTTGAGAGGATATTAATTCTTTAATAAAAAAAATCCATAAATAAATCACTTAAATAATATTTATATCTTAATTAAAATTAAAATGATAATCCAAACTAAGTAATTTAAAAATTAAAAATAAATAACCCTTAAATTAAAGAAAAGCTCAAAATATTAAATGGTTTAACAACTAAATTAAATTAAATTTAAATTAAAATAAATTAAACTAAGTTAAAATTAAATTAAAATTAAAATTAAATTAAATTAACATTTTAACAATTAAATTAAATTTAATTTAAAATGTTGAAATTAAATTAAATTAAATTAAGTTAAACTCAATTAAATTAAATTTAAATTATGTTAAATTAACATCATTCAACAATAAAAGTAAAACAAATTTAAAATATGAAGATCACTTAAAGTATAAAGATTTAAACCAAAATATAATTTGAACACTATTCCAAATTTAAAATTATTAATTAAAACCTCATAATTAAACTAAATCACTTTAAACCATTAACTCAAACTTCAAATTAAGAATGGTTAAAATTCTCAACAAACCAACTTGCCTCTAAAGGCTTTAATTATTATAACTCTTAAATAGAATATTAAGTGAGATGTCACTCCATTCATCAGGTAATCAAATACCCAAGTTCACTGAGCAAGAGATAAAGCTTAACTAAACTCCTGGATGATTAATTCACCTGTGCAACTAAATTTCTCGGGACTCAAAATAATCTCGGAAGTATTGAAAAGATGTTTAGGACTCATCCTAAGCACTTCCTCAATATGACGGGATGTTTTAGAAGAACAATTGAATTTAATCGTTCTTTGATGAAGAAAATCATCCTTAAACAAAACACAAGAACCTAGACGTCATAGGAAGTGACTAGCAATAGGATTAGGACTTTGGTAGACAACCAAAACCTTCCCTTAGCTTTACCTAGGTATTTGTTATAAACATTTAAATGCCTTAAGATGTGTTTTAAGTGCAGCTTGGAATGACGAGACGACCCTCCAGGTACGTTTTTTTATTGCAATTTACTTACATGCACTGCACTTTACTTTTTCTTGCATGTTAAACAAGATTGTTGCATGAAAATTAAAACCTTCTAGGATAGCCACAAAATTGAAACCAAAACTAAATTAAAAGTCACCACAAGATAAAATTTACCGCCACAACATTCCAAAATATAAAACAACTCAAAATTTAATCACAAACAGAACAACAAAACTACAATTACAACTAAATTAAAACGTCTCGTTGAATGATCGGGAATACCTCGGATGATGTAACCCACGTGTTGCTAACGGGATTTCCCACGGTCTAAATGAAAGTGTGGAACTCATTCAGTTGAGTTTAGCAAATTCACCTGGACTAAGTGAATTCGATGAAAATAACGGTGTCAGGATGACGGAACTGTGGGATCTTAATCGGTTTTGTTTAAACAACTTTAAGATTTGTTTTAATTAAAATATTAAAAAATATTTGCACTTTAAGATTTCTAAACCAAAACACTTCTCATCTCTTGATTTTTACCTTCTACAACTAAACCTCTGCAACAACAAGGAGTTCGGAGCATGGTGGGCAGCACGGCCATCGTCATCAGCAAAACTTGGATCTACACCAGCTAAACCTTTCTTAGAATTAAATAAACAAGCCATAGGACTTCGAGGTAGTTTGCCTAGTGCAACATAAATCCTCAACTCTTCGTTAGGCATTTGCATGATCATGTCATGTAAATTAAGCCCTAACAGGTCATAGGACTCCAAGGTAGTCGTTTGATACGACATAAACCCTCACATCTTTGAGGCTATTTGTGTAATTATATCATACAAACATAAGTCCTAATTAATTAAAATTGGCAGGATTGAAACATTAAATAAACTCCCAAATCTAAGCCAAACAACAGAATAGTTTGGGAAATTGCCAAGATTCTTCTTGGATCCTCAACTTCTCCTACTTCTCTTCCATTGGACTCTTAAAATAAATTGTTCCAAATTCGAGCCATTCCCTATTGAAATTTCCAAAATCCAATCCTTTGAAAACCTTAAACTTTGAAATTCTTGAGAGCAAAACCACTGATCATCATCGAGAGATTTCCTAAGTGTCTTCAGACATTTAAGATGTAATTAACTATAGGGGCTTGCCCTTATAGGGAACTTTAATAACCCAGGTAATATAAACCACGCTTAATTTCTTTATATTAAGCGAGGGAACTTGTCGGCTTATAAACTTGGTTCGCGGACCAAACGGATGTCACAAATCTTCTAGTTTATTTAATTGAGCCCCATCATCAAGCAGTGTGTCTATTCTTCGGGATAAATACACGGTTTGTGGTGCTGTACTCGTTTATATAAATTATTTGGGATGTGAGATCTGTTTGATTTCATATCTTAAAATTTTCAAACTTAAAAATTATTTTTAAAATCAAATGCTAATTTCTAAATTATATGTATAAATTAAAATTTAAGATTTGTCGACAACTTCTGTAGGTGACCTCTTTTCAAAACACACAACCTAAAAATAAGCCGTACAGTCGGGGGCACGAAGCCTTTGGGGACAGGCACAGCATCAAACTCTTTCGGATATGTTCTAACCCTTGAAATTGATGCTCCACCTTTAGATTGTGCTAAGTCCTCCCAAACTTGTCATTATATCATTTTCTTGATATCCTCTTCAGGTGGACTCAGATCGAAATCCTTCTTTGGAGGTTCATCCTCGTTAGCAGAAGCAACTTCTCTTCTCTCATGGATGATGTGCATAATTTATGGCTGGTTAACTTCCGGAGATGCCACTAGTCGTAACTACGACTGTCTGTGTAGTGTGGCCATGGCAGTCATGGCGGCGGCCAACTCTTCCATCTTCTTCTCCAGACGATTAATTTATTCATCTCTTGTCAATATGGCCCTTTGAAGCTCATCCGCGGCGTTCTCCTCAAAAGGAGCATCATGCACAGATGATGTGGACCTGTTCTCGACCAAATTAATCTCCATGAACTCTTCTTCCAAGTAATCTGGCAGGTTGTAATCTTCATTTTCAACATCTAGTCCCTGTTCTCTTGCTAATTCTGAAATTTTTGCTCGGAGCTTGCGGACTTTATCATCGACTGCTTTCTATCTAATCACCTTTAGATCGGTAGTTTTCCCTCGACTGTCACTCTTTTCTATAACTGACTCGGAAGCAACAACAGTAGTGGCAACAGAAGCATCAGACTCATGTTCCATCTTATGATCCATAGAATTCTTAGAATGTACTGGTGCAATGACCTTCAGTAACCACACTTTCCTTCTGAAAGTTGATGCCTCGAGACGAGGTGTCTCGGCTGGGACACAGAAGTGGTGAGGGGAAGTGTTCTCCCTAGGTTGTAGACCATGTACAGAAGGAAACAATCATCTTTTATTCTTCCTTTTTTGGGATTCCTTATAATTGTCGGTAGACGGTACTCTCAGACATAACCGAGACTTGACTGATTTTTGTATTGCAGGTGTTGGAACTGCGACAGTATCCTCTGTAGTAGTGGTGGCAACCTCAACTCATCTTCCCAAAAGGTGTCTAACAGAAACTCCGATGGGTCTTTCCAATCTCAGAATTTCACTCTTTATTTCGGGGGATATTGCACATCCCATCTTCTTGAGGGGTTTGGTAATGGAACACTCTTCTATTTTAGCCAATCTTCGGAGAAGGTATGAACTCGGGTGATGGGTGTGGGCCTCTCCCTCACCTAACCATGTGGTGATGGAAGCATAGCAGCAATCTTGTGGTGGCTTTCATCTCCAGTAGTATCAACCAATGGGTGGAACCTACTCCCTCAAAGGAGAGGAGTGGTATCCGGTAAACCGAGTTCCTCCTGTTAAGGAATCACATCAACCACATGAAGATCTACAGCTTGTGCCCTGGCGGCTTTGAGAATCTTATGATTACGGTCCTCCTTTGAGATCTAGTTGGCGAGGGAATTCTAGAGCTAGAACCAATCTTAAATACTGACGGTGGAGCAAGAAAGGCATTATCATAATCTTCTTAAAACATAATTTCCTTCCCTTTTGCAAACGGGAAAGTAGGTGCGGTGATGGCAAAACTGAAAGCGCTAGGGGTGACAACTCTCCTAGGCACGGAGACGACTGACTTAAAGGGGGCAGTCGAAACCTTCACCTTCTTGGCAAAAGAGAAATACTGATGGGAGTTCACGTCAAACTTGGTAGACAGCTCTTGAACTTTGGGGGTAGCAACTTTCACGATAATGAATGGAGCTTTTCCATGTACGACTTCGAACGCACTGAAGCCGGACCCGAACTGGATCATTGGAGCGGCAAGATGGGCCTCACGAGAGGTAGGCAAGTTGTAGGAGAAAGTAAGTGTAGGAGCTAACATCTTGACTATCGAAAGAAACATTCCGAAAGTTAGCAAAGGCAAAAATCTTGTAATCATAGTGCAAACACTATGAAAAAGGTCGCTCTGTGAACTGGGCATAATTTCACTTCATTTTGAATTTTAGAATTTTTTACTTTTTTTTTATTTGTTAAAAAGAGTTTAAGATTTAAGAGGGACTGGTTCAAATTGTCGATAGCAAGCTCGAACACGGGAGGCACAAAGGGAAAGTGAAGTGTGGGACCTACCCAGGATCCCTTTCACAACGCACATTAACTTGGTGAAACTTATTCACCAGCACACCTTTTGGGGGTCCGACCCCATAAAAATCAAGAAGAAACCTAAGGACTCCTGAACCCCTCTGTTTAAGGATGGTTAAATAGATGATCCTGAAATCGAGGAGAGTCAATCATACTTTCCCAAGAAAGAAATGGGTAAAGCATATTGCTGACCTCATTTTTGCTGAGGTCTAATCTTCCTCTTAGTGCTTAGGATCTAGCCATAAGACATCCTCTTTAACTATCCTAGAAGACTAGAGATGGAACCCACCGCTTAAGAATCTGCACCACTTCTTATCTCCTTTTGGAATCCTACATGGATGGTCATAAACCTCCAAATCACTTGGAATGTTAAAACCAACATGTAGAGAACCAAAGGTGAGTTCCTATAGGAGTTCTTTGGAATTAGGGCAATCTTAGGTGACTAGGGCTTGGTCATTGCTCACACACCCCTAATCCCTTGAATCCCTCATTTGTTCCAAAATTCTAAACCAAGGATAGTCCCAAGCCTCTAATCTTTGATAAAGCTGACTATGATCAATATGTGAAGGTTCACAAAGTGATGACCATTTGGCTAGACTTGTTCCCAAAGTGGTTAGACATGACTAAGACCCATGAGCACATGCCCCTAAACCCTGATTCCATTCTGAATTCCAATTTTCAATTCAAAATTCCCAAAATTTTCCAAAAGAACTTCAAATTCATTCCAAAAAAAAAAACTCACCCAAATCAAATTGAACCAACAATTGCCCAAAGTACACCCAAATATACCAAAATTGGCCAAATTACCAAAATACTCCAAAAATACCAAAAATTCCACAATTCCAAATTCCATCAAATTAAATCCTAAAAATCTTTTGAAACTTCCCTACATCATCTAATTGGCCCAAATTTGACAAATTTGACCAAAATCCCAATTTTACCCTAAAATTTCAAATTCCCAAATCAAGTCCAATTTCCACCAAACTGATCCCAAAATTCCCCAACTTTAATTCTAAACTCAAATCAAACATTTTCAACTCCAATCTATACCAATTTGAAGTCCAATTGGACCAACCCAAAACCCTAATTTAAATTTTGACCAAAAATCGCCAATTTGACCAAGTCCCTAAAACTCATCCATTTGGACCCCGTAGCCAACCCAATTTCCTCAATTTCAGATTTTAAACTCTTCATAACATTCCTTTAGGAAAATTTGGACCATCAATTGGGCTAGAATCAAACTTAAACCCAATCTAAACCAAAATTCCCAATTTTGACCTAAAAGCCCAAATTCCCCAAATTGAATCTCATGACCAAACAATTTCCCCAAATTTTAATCCCAAATCAAATTTCAACTTGTATAGATTCAATTTCAACCAATTTCAATCTTATTTGATTGTCCCATAATCAATTTCAGAAATCAAAATCATCACATGCATGATAAAAGACCCATCCCCTTGTGCATTTTTAAAAGCCCATAAAATCAAATTTTAAAAGCCCAAAATTGAGCCCATATGACATGAAATTATTCCCTTATCATTTCATGACATCTAAATCACCACATCATGGAATCATAGGGATCATTCCATGCATATACATGGCACCATACCAAAATTAGGCATATTGAATCTATCACATTTAATTCCATAAAATCAAAATTCCATTTGCATGAAACCTTTTCATGGCCTCATACACATCATGACATGACTCATGAACCATCTCATGGCCATTCCAAAATCAATTTGGCCAAAAATGGCAAAGGGGAATTGACCACTTTCCCTTCCTCATGCATTTGGACTTTCCCCCATGTCAAACATTTAAACTCTTGCCCAAACTCCCATGGCAGCCAATGGACCTCACCTAAACTTGCTCAAGGGCCTTAAAACTAGCTCTAAACACTTTGGGAAAAGGTTTAGCCAAAGGACCAAGGGATTGAAACCAAGCTAGCCCCTTTAACCCAAACCTCCATTACACTTTTAATTTTCTCCTTTAAGCCATGCTTAACCCAAATTGATGCCACCACTCAACCCCCCTTGCATCACTAAACCTTGACCTGACCTGACCCTGGCGCGCCGACACCCCAGCCGCCGGAAAACACCACGCCGAGAAGACTAAATATAACTTAAACCCAAAATTCCACCCAGCTGAGTTGGCTAAACCCAATTGGTCACTGCAGCTTGTTGACCTCATTTTTGGTGAGGTCTTTCTTTCCTCTTAGTGCTTAGGATCTAGCCATAGGACTTCTCCTTGACTATCCTAGAAGACTAGAAATGGAACCCACAATTAAGAAATTCAGCCAAATCTAAACTCTCTTTAGAATCTTACATGGATGGTCATCAACCTCTAAATTACTTGGAAGGTTAGGACCAATGTGTAGGAAGATAAGGATGAGCTTCTATAAGATGGTCAAGCCTTAGGACAACCCTGGGTGGCCTGGTCTTGGTGAGGTCCAGCTTGCACACACCAGATTGTTGCACATACCTAAACCCTGAAATCACTCACACTTAACCTAGCCTCCTGACTCTTTTAAGAGACTCATATGGATGGGCCTCAACCCCTAGTCCTTAGCTAAGAGGGTTAGGAACAACATATGGAGTGCCAAAAATGAGTCCTCTCATGGCTCTTGTGAGCTTAAGATGGATTCATGGCTCAACCAGAGTGATTCCATGTTACTCACCTTGATCCAATCTTCATTTTTCCAAAATTTTCATTTTTGACCCTTGGGGCCCTAAACCTACCAAATTACCCAATTACCCTTGAAAAGGGCCAAAATTTCCCAAAAATCCCTTCAAAATAATTCCAAGTTATTCCCTAACATCCAATTTGACCAAAATTACCCAAATATGACAAAATTTTAAAAATTCCCAAAATACCCCCCAAAATTACCAAAATACCCTTCATAGACAAAAATTTTGAAAATCCCAAAAAAATCTTAAAAAATCCAAAATATTCTCCACATCATTTTCATTAACTACCACATACCCCAATTTTGTCAATTTAACCCAATTTGATAAAAATTCCAAATTTGCCCTTAAACCCAAACTTAACCCAAATTGAACTCAATGTCAACCAAATTGATTCCAATTTTCTCCAAACAAAATTCTAAACCTTCATAACACTCCCACAAACCAAAATTTTTGTTAATTTGCCCACAATTTGAACCCAAGATTTAACCAAACCTTACTCAAACCAAAATTCCCAAGTTTTCCCTAAATTGTCCATGAACCCAAACATACCCAATCCTAAAATTTCCACCCAAAAAACGTTGAAAAATCTTTGTCACATACCCATAAACATTTTGCAACATTAGTTTTGCATCTAGCTCAACATTGGCTCAGCCTTAGCCCAAATTAGCCCAATTTAATCTAATTTGACCATACACTTAAAATACCCAAATTAAATCTGATTCAACTCCAAATCACTCCAAATTTGTTTCAAACTCTTTATAACACATCCCTACACCAAACTCAACATTTATTTGATCCAAATTTTGACAAAAGTCTCACTGAAATTCCCATTTTTGATCAAAGTCCCAATCTAATCCTAAAATTGTCATATTGCCAAACATTTCAAATTAATTGTTCAAAATCCAAACATTTCACCTAAATTTTGTTGGAAACCTTTCATGAAATTATTTTTGACCTTATTTAACATTTAATGGAGAATTGAATTCACTTTGGGCCAAACCTAAACCCATTTGACCAAAAAAGCCCAATGTTGGCTCAAAAGCCCAAAACCTCTCGAAATTGAACCCTATGACCCATGAAAATTCCCAAATCAAATTTAAATCAAAATTCAACTTGTCCTAACCCAATTTCAATAAAATTCAATCTATTTTGGTCATGGAACAATCACTTTCAAAAAAAAAACAGAAAACCCTTCATGCATGCGGAGGCCCATCCTTAAGCATTTTTAAAAACCCATCTCATCAATTTGGAAAAGCCCAAAATTTGCTCTAAAAGCCCATATGTCATTTTCCTCATCATGTGTTTGATTAAAATCATTCCCTAAAGTTCCAAATTCATCATTTGAATCAACCAAAATTGACCTCATGACATTTTTCCATCAAATCACCCAAAAGTCATAAATCCATTCTCGTGCAAACTCCCAAGCCAAATGTAAGCCATAGAACTTTGTTCCAAGCTAAATGACAAGCCATGCTTGAGCCACATGAAGCCATGAGGGCCATTTCCATGTCACCAAAACATTAATGGTAAATAAAGGGGGCACTTTCCAACCTCCTTAAAAAGTTTTTAACCACTCTAATATCACACTCTAAACCATGATTAGCCACCTCATCATGGATAGGGACCTCACCACCTAAAGTCAGCTGAACCAAAGCTGAACCAAATGATTCACGTCAGCCCAAATTAGGTCATAGGAGGGTGAACTAAGCCCATTTACATGATTTGACTCAATTGGACCAAAAATGAGCCCTTACCCCATTCCATTTTAATTAAACCCCTTTACACATGTCAAAACTCAATCGAACTCACCAACTCCAACCCCTGACCCCACTGAGTCAAATGGTGACTGACCACTGGCAGGCCAGCCACCAGCTCACGTGAAAACCCCATGGCCGAGAGCTCAATGTGAGCCAAAAATTCAAATTTTTCCTTGCTGAGTTGTCACAACAACAATGGTCACTGTGGCTCTTCTTCCCTTGACCTAGGCAGTTGATTTCAAGCCCTAACTTCCCCTGGTGAGCTCTCTAGCCATGGCTATTTAAACACCTCACCTCCACGACCACAAGGTTTGTTGAACTAGACCTTACCAAAACTCTGCCCAATTCACTCCAAATCCTCCCCGCAGCATAGAGAAGCTCAGCCCCACTGCATTTCTGCCCTAATCCCCATTGATTGAGCTCAATTTCAGGGCTCAATTTTAGGCCAGAAAACAGGACACTCTTTGAACCATCACCAAATCCAATATAACTCTTCCCACACCTTCACCAGAGGTAGATAAGGAGTTCCCTCATCAAAGCCCCATCAACAGAGGTCTCTGCATTGGACTTCCACCAAGGCCTGCCACCATTTGGAGGAGTTCTACAACAACTTCAAAGGGAGCTTGAGTGCTGCTTATAGGAGCTTCGCTAGACCCCACTGAAGGTGTCACAACCATCCAATTGAGGCCACACCTCTTGGACTAAGGTAATGGCTCAAAACACCCAAACCCGAGCTCGGGTTGGGACTTTTTGAAGAAAACATGAAATTAATGCTTGATCAACCGTATGGATGTGTAGAGCTAGGTTAGATCTAGGTGTAGAAACAAATTTCATGAAAATCCGTTCAGAATCAAGTGAGAAATTAACCCTAGAAGGCGTGCGTTCGTCGTCTCACACCAGTTGGGGATGATGAATGAGGGCCGTCGGATCACTCGTGTAATGAATGGAGGGCTGGGATTGCGCCGGTCGAGCAAATGATCCTTATATAGCGGGACGCGTGGCGGCTGACACGAAATGTGGCACCAAATAGTGGAGCGACGAGTGGCACTTTGACAGGTTCGAGGATCCAGTCAGCGCTGACTGGGTTAAGTGAGAAAATCCCCATTTTCTAATTTATTAATTATCCTGAACTTAAAAAATGCATAACTTTGTGTAGAAAAAACAAAAAATTAAAAGAAAAATACCCCCTTGCTCAGTGAACAAAGGAGATTAATGTGGAATTAAAATCAAAATTATTTGCTTAATATTTATTTTTCAATTAATTAAATACAGTAAAACTTCAATCAATTCTCCACTCACACACACAATTCACCATGGCTTGGGACTATGGAGCTTTTGTTCCCTTTTCCTTAAGAACATTCCCTGAATTTTTCAAGGCCAGAGAAGATCCCTAGACAGAGAACTATATTTTCCAAGTTTATGTGCCTATTTTGATAATTTAAATGTAATAATTAGTATAGTGATTGAAAAATTCTAGAAAAATTAGGGTAGGTTCCCCATGGCCAGTGGAACTTAGGAAAATTATTTTGTAAACTAAAACATTAAATATAAACCTAATTGGCTACTTAACTTAAAATCAACTTTAAATTAATTAGGACAACCAAAAAATCAGAATAACTTTAAATCAATTCTCCACTGCTCTTTAGAATAAGAGGAACCTCCATAAAAATTTTAAAGTCAATTGGAATTAATTTAATCCACTAAATGAATTTCCTAAGTAACATAGCCATTTTGAATATTAAAAAATTCATAAAACCCAAAATACATTTAAAAAATTCATCAAACTAATTTTGAGAGTTCTCTGTGATCAGAGGAGTCCAAGAAAAATAAAATTGTATTTTTCATAAAAATTTGATTTTTAGTCATTTTTTAAATATTTAATAATTAAAAATTATAATAATCCATAAAAATATAAAAATTCACCAAAATGTCACATTTGGTCTCTGAATCACTTGGGAACCATCAGAATATTTTTCCTAAGTCTCCAAGTTAAGATATTAATTTTTATTGGCCTAGGATAATTTTTAACATTTAAAAATTGAATTTTCTTAAGCTTTCACTAAAATAAGTGAAATAAATCAAATAAAAAAAAGTAAAATTTTCTTCTTTGGGTTCCCTAACCTCAGAGAGATTTTTAAAAAATATAAAACTTAATTTTCTACTGTTAAAATATTTTATATTTAATTAACACTCTAAAATTTAAACTAATTATTATAATTAAATTAAAATTCAAAAAATCACCAAAATTGGTCCAAGTGATCCTCTAGTTAGTAGGAACCTCCCATAATTTTCTTAAGGATAGATAGTTAATATTTATTAAGTTATTGAATTTCCTTTCAAAACCCTAATTTTCCATTAAAAATAATTCTAAAAATAAAATAAAAATCAGAAAATTACATTTTCTCCCTGATGTCTTAATTGATGTATGAGAGAGGTGAAATAAAAATTTCAAAGTCATTGGGGTTTAATTTAGTGAGTTATGGGGTGATTAAGCCTAATAAGGCATAAGGGTAATTAGGGAACCTTAACCCTAATTAACATTTAGGCTTAACCAAGGGTAAAGAGGAAATATGTGATCTCAATTGTTTACTTGGGTGATTGAAACTTAGGGAATGAAGTGGTAGGAACTTACTAATCACCATCAATATCAAAAGGAAATACTAATTACTTATAATCTTTAAAATTTGGAAGATTAATCAAGTATTAATGACAGGGTTAGGGGTATGATATAGGAAGATGTCCATTCCTTAATTTAAACCCCTAACCAACAACTTAATTAAATATATTTAACTCTTAAGAAGACTTAAAATGAAATAACCTAATTAATCTAAAGTGATTAAAGAGAAATAATGATAAAGTAATAATAAGTAATAATTTTAAACATAAAGAGTTAACTTGAAATTAATTAAAATAATTTTAGAATAATTAAATTAAAAAAAAATAATTTGAAATATTAAAATTAATTTAAAAAATAATTTCTTTAATCAATTAAAAATAATTTAAGATATTTAAATGGTTTCTTTAATAAATAAAAAAAGATATAAAAATTTAAAACATTAAAATAATTTCTCTAATTAGATAAAAAAAATAAATAAAACATTTAAATAACCTTTTCAATTAAACAAAAATGAATTAAAATATCTTAAATTAAATAATCAACTAATTAGATAGTCAATTAAATTAAATAATCAATCAATTAAATTAAATAATCGATTAATTAAAACATTGAAATATCTTAAAATGTAACAATCAATTTAAAACCCTTTAAGAACATTACTACAATTTATTTAAAAACATTAAGAATTAAATTAAATCACCTTAAAGAAACTATTAATCCAACCGGTTAGGTTCTCTAATTGACCAACTTAGCCTTAAAGACTTTCATTTAATAACTCCTAAATGAAATGCCTAATGACATGTCACCTCTCTTATAAGACAACTAAAACATCTAAATTCACTGAGCAAGAGTCAAGACCCGACTAAACCCCGGGTGATCAATTCATCTGAATGATGAAATTCATTTGGACTCAAAATAATCCCGAAAAGTGTTTAGGAAGATGTACAGGGCTTAGGTCCCCGAGCACTTCCTTAACCTAATGGGGTGTTTTAAAAGAACAATTGAACTTCTATGTTCTTTGACGAAGAAAATCATCCTTAAAAACAACTAGGATTTCAACCTAGACATCATAGGACTTGATAAGCAACCAGGATTTCAACCTAGACGTCATAGGACGTGGTGGACAACTAGGATCTGAACATAGACATCACAGGGATGGTAGATGATCAGAATCTTCCCCTAGCCTTACCTAGGAGCTTGTCCTTAAATATTAAATATTCTAACATGCATCTTAAGTGCAGTTGGTGAAAACAAGACGACTCTTCAGTTTACACATTTAAGTTTATTGCAATTCACATTCTGTAATTTATTAAATGCTTTATTTTCTTGCATTCTATAAACTTGTGAAAATGATCGAACCCAGCATGTTTAAACAACTTAAAATTTAACCACCAACAAAAATAAAACCTCGCAATTGTAACTAAAATTAAAACGACTCGTTGGATGAACTGGAATCTCTTGGATGATGTAACCCATGTGTTTTCTAACGAGGTTTTCGACGTTCTAAATGAAAGTGTGGAACTCATTTAGTTGAGTTTAGCAAATTCATTTGGACTAAGTGAATTCGATGAAAATAGTGGTGCTTGGATGATGGAACCGTGGGATCTTAACCGGTTCTGCTTAATAAACTTTAAGATTTCCCTTAATAAAACTTAAGACATTGAATTTAAAACTCAACCTCTAAATCATGACACTTCTCTCGTCCCCTGATTGTCACTTCTTTAAACTAAACCCTCTGCAACAACAAGGAGCTCAGAGCAAGCGCGGTGGGCAGCACGACCATCTTCAACAACAAAACAAGTCTTCATTGACTTATAAATTAAACAAATATCCATAGGATTTTGAGGTAGTTTTTCTAGTGCAACATAAACCCTCATTTTTATCTATTTAGGCATTTGCATAATTACGTTATGCAATTTAAGCCCTAACTCATCTTAGGATTCCGAGGTAGTCGTTTGGTACGACATAAACCCTCACATCTTCCAGGCTATTTGTATGATTATATCATACGAGTATGAGTCTTAATTAAGTAAAATTGGCAGGATTGTAACATTTAATAATTCTACCAAATTCAAGCCAAACAAATAGGATAGTTGGGAAGTCATGAAAGTTCGCTTCGAATCCGTGACATCCCCTATCTTTCTTCCATTGGATTCCCAAAATAAATGTTCCAAATTTGACCCAATCCCTTTTGAAATTCCAAAATAAAATCCTTTGAATGCTTAAACTTTGAAATTATTGAAAGCGAAACCACTGATCTTTATTGAGAGTTTTTTTAAGTGTCTTCGGACATTTAGGTTGTAATTAACTATAGGGGCTTGCCCTTATAGGGAACTTTAAGAACCCACGTAATATAAACCCTGCTTAATTCATTTATATTAAGCAGGGGAACTTGCCAGCTTATAAAATTGGTTCGCAGACCAAATGGATGTCACAAATCTTTTAGTTTATTTAATCGAGCCTAATTATCAAACAGTATGTCTATTCCTCGTTATAGATACACGGTTTGTGATGCGGTGCTCGTTTATATAAACCATTTGGGGTGTGAGATCGATTTGATTTCATATTTTAAAATCTAAAGCTATATTTTCAAACTTAAAATCATTTTCAATAATTAATTGATACTTGCCAAATATTTATAGATATATATATTTAAATTAAATTTAAAATCAAAAATTCACCAACAACTTCTGTAGGCAAGCCCCTTTTCAAAACTCATAACCTATAAATATGCCGACACAGCTCTTCTTCTCCCCACCAGAGCAGCTGATCCCAACCCTTAGCTTGCTCTGTTGACTCCCATAGCCATGGCTATTTAAACAGCTCTCCTCCACTGCCAAAGAGGTTGCTGAAACAAAACTCTAAGAAAGATCTTTCCAATTGTCCCAAACTCCTCCCCCAGCACAGAGAAGTGAATCCCCACTGCATTCCTGCCCTGATCCCCAATAATTGAGCTCAATTTCTGAGTTCAATTTTAGGCCAGAAATAGGACACGTACTAAGGCTCCTCCAAATTCAAATTAACCTTGCCCATACCTTCACCAGAGCCAAAGAAGAAGTTCCCAAGCAAAATCGCCATCAATTGGAGCCTCTGTATAGGACTTTCACCTCAAGCTTCTCACCTGTAGGAGGAAGTCTTACTCAGACAATTCACCAGAGCTAATCAACACATCCACGAGGTTCTCCATACTCCACTGAACCATCTTCAAGCATCCAATTGAGGCTGCACCTCTTGGACAAAGGTAATTTCCAAAAATCATTAATTTAGGCTTGGTTTGAGACATAGTGAAGAGAACTTACATATCATGCTTGATTAAACGTATATATAGGATCTCCTTGAATAGATGAAGGTGTATGAACAAACCCCACGTAATTTAGTTAAGAATCCAGGGAGAAATTAGGGTTAGAAAATGTGTGGTTGTGGGTTCGCACCAGTTGGGGATGAAGTCTCTCAGCCGTTGGATCGCACGTGTAACTCTTGGACGGCTCAAATTGCACAGGATGAGGGGAAGAGACGAGACCGCAGAGCTGCGTGGCACTGAGGTGGTTTTTGGCACCGAATGGGAAACAGTCGCTTGGAGGCTTCGATCCGTCGTAGGATTGCGCGGTGCTGACGTGTTTAAGTGGAAAAGCCCTATTTTCTTGATTTTTTTAATTGAGTAAATTTTAAAAATGCATAACTTAGTATAGAAAATTCATAAAAATAAAATAAAAATACTCTCCTACTCAGTGAACAGAGAAGAACAATGTGAAATTTTATGAAGCTTATTTGATGCATGTTTTATTTTTAATTAGTTAAATACAGTATTTAGTATTTCAATTCACCACTTACATAGACAATTCACCATGGCATGAGACCATTGGGCTTTTGTTCCCTCTGCCCTTAAGAGTTTTTCGTGATTTTTCTAAAGTCAGGGAGCATCCCTAAGTGGAGATCTCTAATTTTCAAGTGAATGGTCCTTATTTTGATTAAAAAATTATAATAATTATAATATAAATCAAAAAATTATAAAATCAAGTTTGGTAGGTTCACTGAGGTCACACAGACCTAAGAAAAATATAAAATGGATTTGAGTAAATAAGGAGCCCCCTAAATGTAATTAACTTATTACAATTTAAAAAAAATAAATAATTAAAAAAAATCAGAAAAAATTACAAGATTGATTGTACACTATAGGACTAGAGAAACTCCCCAAAAAAAATTCAAATTATTTGGAGTTGATTTTATCACCTAATTTAATTTTCCAAGTTAAATAATATTTTTGTGATTAAAATAAATATAATAATTAAAATACAAGTAAAAAATCATTAAATTCATTCTAGGAGTTCTCTGTGATCATAAGAACCTAAGAAAAACAAAATTGGATTTTCATAAAATTTGCATTTTTAAACATACTTTAAGTATTTAAATAATTTAGAAATCATAAAAATAATAAAAATATTAAAATTCACCAAAATGTTCTAAATTGTCTCCTAATCACTTGAGAGCAATTAGAATAATTTTCCTAATTTTATAAGCAAAGATATTAATTTTCAAAGGTTAAAGTAATTTTAAAGGCTAAAAATGAATTTTCCATTAATTTCGCAATAAAATAATTCCAATAATTAAAATATAAATTACAAATATATGAAATTTATTTCTCTGAATTCAATCGACTTAGAGAGATTTATGAAAAATATAAAACTTAATTTTCAACTTAAAAAAATATTTTATATTTAATTAATACTCCAAAACTTGAAATAATTATAATAATTAAGTTACAACTCAAAAAATCATGAATTTTGGTCCAAGTGATCCTCTGACGTAGGTGAACCTCCCATAAGTTTTCTAAGGATGGATAGTTAATATTGATTAAGTTATTTAATTTACTTTGAAAATCCCTATTTTGTATTAAAAATAATTCTAAAAATAAAACAAAAATCAGAAAATCACATTTTCTCCTCTGATAATTTAATTTACCCATGAGTGGGGTGCCATAAAAATTTCAAAATTATTTGATTTATATTTAAAGAATTATGAAGTATACAAGCCTAAAAGGACAAAATGATAATTATGGAACTTAAACCTTAATTAATATTTAGGCTTAAAATAAAGGTAAATGGGTAATAGACAATCTTAATTGGCCTTCTTACATGATTGAAACATAAAGGACCAAGAGGTAGAAACCAACTCACCACATTTCCATATTAATGGCAAAGTTGTAATTTCTTAAATTAATTGAAATTTGAAGGTTAATCAAATTTGACGATCCTAAAGTAAAGGGGGTTTGATCTAGGAAGATTGTAACTCGCCAATCTATAGCCCTTAATCAATGGTTGAATAATAATACAATCTTTAATAAAGATCAAATGTTACTTAATTCAATATTCCTTTAAATTATAAATATACTCATGAAAGCTTAAGGGCTAGGTAGTGAATCAGGTTTAATCATAACTATGATTAATTAGGTTTAGACAAGAGAACACAATCATTTACAAATGATTGAAAACACTACTAGACCAACCTTAATCTAAATGGCTAAGTTCCTTAATAATTCAATTTTCCCCTAAAGTCTTGTACCCACATAACTCATAAATGAAACATCAAATGAACATTACCCCACTTAGGAGATAACCAAAGTATCTAAGTTCATTGAGCATGAATTAAAATTTTTTTAACAAACCCTAATTGAGTAGGCCTGATTTGATTGAACATTATGATAAAACCAAGTGAACTCTAATTGATCCCAAAAGTTTTGAAAAGAGGTTCGGGGTTATCCTTCAAGCACTTTCTCATTCTAATGAGATTTTTTAGAAGGACAATTGGATTTCATTATCCTTTGATCAAGAAAATCATCCTTAACACAGCTTAGGATCCACCGAGTTATGAAATAGGTTCCCTTGCTAAATTTAAATCATTGAATTTCAATTACTACTCTTATACCTGCTCTAAAATGCTTCAGCAGGTGTACTTGAAGACTTCCAGGTATGCCTTCATTTTTTGCAATTTACACTGCTTCATTTAATGCTTTACTCCTTGTATGTCAAAGCTGGAACTTTTAGGATAGCCATAACAACAAAAGCATAACCAAGAATCGATTCACAATAATCAAAATATATGACAACTCAAAATTTAATCACAAACCAAACAACCAAAACTACAATCGCAACTAAATTAATACACCCTCTATTTGTTGATCGGGAATCCCTTGGATGATGCAACCTACGGCTAAATGTAAGTATTGAATTCATTTACTTGAATTTGGTAAATTCATTTGGACTAAGTGAATACAAAGAAAATGGTGGTGCCAGAATGAGGGAACCGTAGGATCCTAACCGGTGTCCCTTTAATCAACTTAAAATTCCTCCTAATAAAGCTTAAGACATTAAATATGTCACACTAGAAAATTTGAACTCCAAAATTTGACACTTCTCTCAACCTCTTCAACTTGACACTTTTAAAACTAAACCAACTTCAACAAGGACCTCGGAGCAAGCATCGTGGGCAGCAAGAACACCTTCAAGAGAGAAAATTGATCTTCAACAGCAAAATGAATCTACATCAGCTAAACATTCCTTAAAAATGAATAACAAGTCATAGGACTTCGAGGTTGTTTGCCTAGTGCAACATAAGTCCTCACCTTGTCTTTAGGCCTTTGCACAATCATGTTGTGTAATTTAAGCCCTAACTCTTTATAAGATCTCGAGGTTGTCGTCTATCACGACATAAACCCTCTCATCTTCCAGGCTATTTATATGATTATATCATATAAAAATAAGTCCTAAATAAATAAAATTGGCAGGATTGAAATATTAAATAATTTCCAAAATCAAAGCCAAACAATAGGATAGTCTGGGAAGTCACCAGATGCTCTCCCTCGGGACTGTAACATCCCCTACTTCTCGATGCTTTGGATTCCAAAATAATTGTTCCAATTTGATCATATCTCATTTGATATTTCCAGGTCCATCCTTAAAAATCTTAAACTTTAAAATTATTGAGAGAAAAACCATTGATCTTTATTGAAAGCTTTCTTAAGTGACTTCAGTCATTTATGATGTAATAAACTATAGGGGCTTGCCACTATAGGGAACTTTCGAACATAGATAATATAAACTCTATTTAATCTTTTGAGTTAAATAAAAGAACTTGTTGGCCCTAAATAGTTTCGCAGATCGACCAAATATTATAGACTCTGTAGTTAGTTAATCGAGCTCCACCATTTAAGTAATGTCTACTCTTTATGATAGATATATTACTTGCGGTACTGTGCTCGTTTAATTTAAACTATTGAATGTATGGTATCTTGTCTTATTTTTCAAAAATAAGATATCATTATTTTCAAAAGATACATACTCTAATTTCTAAATTAAACTATTTTAAACCTAAACTATATTTAAAAAAAATCACCTTTCAAATTTAACAGCCAACACATGTCAACAGAAGAATGGTAATCTGGTTCCTGAAGGACATGAAAACATTACCGATATATGAATATATATTTCCTAATCTTAATGAAGAGAGAAACCATTCCTTAGTGGAGTCACCAGAAAATTATCTGTCGTTAAGTTCCTATCGATTTTTATTTTGAAGAAAATATTGGATATATAAAATATGGTTTTAGTTTAATTTAATATACACATATATGTATTGATTTTGAAAATAATATTTTAAATTTAAAAAATGAGATGAACGAGTTTCATTCATCTTGTATTTTAAATAAACGAGCACAATATCGCAAGTAACACACATATCCCAAGGAACAGACACACTTGATAATAAGACTCAATCAAATAAACTATAACACAAATGACGTCTATTTGTTCTGCGAACCATTTGTATTGACTGACAATTTCCCCTATCTAATATGAAACTACTAGATTGGGTTTATATTAATCTGGGGACTTTAAATTTCTTATAAGGGCAAGCCCCTATAGTTAATTACATCTTAGATAACCAAAGTCACTTAAGAATACTCATGATAAAGATCAGAAAATATTTGTATTCATGACTTCCAAAAGATAGGGTTCTTCAAGAAAATGTGATAATAGGAAATCCAATAGGTGTGTGGCTCAAGTCTCGAAACAGTTATTGTAGGAATCGAAAGGAAATGAGAACTAGGGGAAGAACATAGATCCAAGAAGAATATTGGTGATTTCCTAACTATCTTATAGTTTGGCTTCAGTTTGATATATTTTATTTAATGTTTCATCCTGTCAATTTTATTATTTAGGGCTTACATTCACATGATACTGATCATGTGAATAGCATGGAAGATGAGAGGGTTTATGTCATATCAGATGACAACCTCAGAAACTAAGGCAAGTTAGGGCTTATATTACACAATATGGTCATGCAAAGGCCTAAGGGATAAGTGAGGGTTTATGTTGCACCAGGCAAGTTACCTCAAAGTTCTATGGCTAGTTATTTATTTCTAAGGAGTTTTGCTGTTGAAGATGGTTGTGTTGCCCACTGCACATGCTACAAGCTCCTCGTCGTAGCGGGTATAGTTTAAAGAAGTGTCAATTGTAGGAGAAAATATAAGTGTCATGTTTTGGAAATGTTTAAATTGAGATGTCTTAATGTCTTATTGGGGAATACTTAAGTTGATTATAGAGACGCCAGTTAGGATCCCACGGTTCCCTCATTCTGGCACAACTATTTTCTTTGGATTCACTAAGTCCATATGAATTTACTAAACTCAACTTAATGAGTTCCATACTTTCATTTAGACGGTGGGAAATCTCATTAGCGTACCGTAGGTTGCATCCTCTGAGGTATTCCAGATCATTTGATAAAGGTGTTTTAATTTAGTTGTAATTGTGATTTTGGTTTTGGTTTTGTTTTTTATTACATTTTAAGTTGTCTTATATTTTAACTGTTGTGGCGATGAATTTTATCTTCATTTTATTTTAATTTTGATTTTTGGTTTCAGTTTTATGGCTATCCTAAAATTTTTGGTTTTCATGTAGGGTGACATTGTTATTTAACATGCAAGCTTATAAGAAAAAAAAAGTAAAGTAAAGGAAGTACTGAAAAAAAATTACTGTAAACTTATAAAAGTGTACCTGGCGAGTCTTCTTGTTCCACCACCTGAAACTTTAGTATACTTTGCAATAAACATTTGTAATTTGTGGGAATGTAAAAGCCTATAGATAGGTTCGTCAGAGGCCTACAAAATCATATCTCATAACTTGGTGTGTTCTATTTATTCATTTAGGATATGTTTTCCTTTAATAAATATGATAAGTTCAGTTGTCCTACAAGGTGTCTAAAAGACTTGTGAGAAGAACCAGAGAGTACTTAGATATTTCATAACCTTTTTGAACTTTCTTGAGTTCATTTGGACTTATCATAATTACTAAATGATTCATCTATTTTATACCCTTGTGCTCAATGAGCTAATGTCTTAATCATCCCAAAAGGTGGGGTAAATATCACATGATATTTAATTTCAAAATTATGTAAGTGGGACCCTTAGAGACAATTTAATTTATGAAAGAATTCAACCAATTTTGATGGGCTTATAGTGTTTCATATGTATTTTAAAACTAATTGTGTTCTCTTTTCTAAACCTTATTAGTCAAATTTCAATTAAGCCTAGCTCACTACTAAACCCTTAAGGTTTTAGTGGGTATATTTTGTGATTTTAAAAAAGTTAGGTTATATAATTGAGATTATTGTCAATTTAATAAATTATCATTTAATGGTCAAGTGGGGGTATTAGATAAGTGGATTATTGACTTCCAAAGTCAACCACTAACCTTAAGGATCACTTAATTTAATTTTCATCCAAATTAATGCGATTATAAAATTGCAAGTTCATCTTTTAACGTGACAAAAATGAAAAGTGTTTCTACCATTCATCCCTTCATGTGTTTCAATCGTTCAATCATCTTTATTAAGATCATTCATTACCCATTTCCCACATTAATTAAGCCTAAATATTAATTAAGGTTAAACTCTTCAAAATTACAACTTTGCCCCTAAGGCCTTAACACTTCATAATTAATCAAATTTTATTTAAATGACTTCAAAATTTTTATTCTAACCTAGTCATGGGTCAATTAAAGCATTAGTGGAGAAAATGTGATTTTTCTTAACTTAATTTAATTTATATAATTATTTTTATGCAAAATAAAAATTCTAAAAGAAAATTCACTACCTTCATAAAAATAAAACATATGTTCCAAAGAAATTACTGGAGGTTGACATAGATTAGAGAATCATTTGGACCAAATTTCATGATTTTGTGAATTTTAATTTAATTATTATAATTAGTTCAATTTTTACAGTATTAATTTGATATAAAATATATTTAATTAGAAAATCATGTTTCTTATTTTTCTTAAATCTCTCTAAGGTCAGGGAAGTTATATTTTTTTATTTATATTTTAGTTATTAGAATTATCTTAGTGAGAAATTAAGGAAATTCTATTTCTAGCCTTTAAAAATAATTTTAACCTTTTAAAATTTAATATCTTTATTTAGAGAGTTAGGAAAATTATTCCAATTGTTCTTAAGTGATTAGAAGGCAATTTGGAAAATTTCCATCAAATTTATTGATTTTGTAAATTTTATTAATTTTTAATTATTTAAATATTAAAATAATGCTTAAAATTGAAAATTTTATTTTAATTAAAATTTTATTCTTCAAGGGCTCCTCTAAACACAGAGAACTCCCCAAATTAATTTGATAATTTTTTAATTGTATTTTAATTTTTAGAATTATTTTAAAGCCAAAAGTGTTATTTAAATTTGAAAATTCATTTAAGTGTTTAAAATAAATCAAATTGAATTGAAAAATTTATGGTAAGTTTCTCTAACCTTAAGTTACAATAAAGAATGATTTTTAGGTTTTTTTCATTTATATTTAATCCAAATTATTTTTCTTTAGATTATATGGTTTAATTTTAATTAGGGTTATAATTAATATGTTAAACTAAGTTTACATTTTTCCTATGTTCCTCTGGTCAGAGTGAACCCACCAAATTTACTTTGGATGTTTCTGATAAATATTTTAATTATTATAACTTTTATACTAAAATAGGTACTTACAACTTGAAAAATAGAGATCTCTTCATAGAGATCTTCTATGATTTTTGAAAAATCAAGGAAGATCCCTCATGATAGAGAGAACAAAAGATAAATTTCAAGCCATGGTGAAATGTATATACAAATGAAGAATTAAAATAAAGAATAATGTATTTAATTAATTAAAAATAAAATATACATCAAATGAACTTGAAACCATTTCCACATTAATTTCATATGTTCACTGAGCAAGAGGGAATAGTTTATTTTATTTTTATAATGTGTCTACACCAATTTATGATTTTTCTAAGGTTCACTGATTTAAATAAATTAAAAATCCCTATTTTTATATTTAAACCACGCGGCGCTAACTGGATCCTCGGCAGCTCCGAATTCCCACACAGCGTACTATAATCGAAACTGACATCTGACTCAGCAGCCACGCATCGCGTGCTTTATACGCCACGGTTCAATCCAGCGTAATCAGAGCCCTCCGTTGAATACACGTTTGATCGAACGGTTGCGGGTCATCATCTTTACCTTGTTCATCCCGAGAGCGGTCCACCTTCTAGACCTAAGAACTTGACAAATTGTATGGGGTTTGAACCTAGAGCTTCATCTAAGCAAGACAAACATATCTATAGAGCTTATACGGTATGAAATACAGTATACATGTATGGAGAATGAAGAATAGCTTGAGAGGGGGAGAGATTTCAATACCTCTATCTGAGAGGGGAGGCCTCAATCAGATGGTTGCAGCAACTTCGATTGGTCCTAACAAACCTTCAAATGACGCCTTTTTCCCTGGTGAAATGTCTGGACTCAAGTTCAACTATACCCGATTTCAGGTGTTGATCAAAGTCTAGTGTAGAGGCTCTCTGTGATGGGTTTTTGATGGGGGAACTCCTTATTTCAGTGTGGGGATGGTGTGGATGCATATACTTTGATTTTGGTTCAGTGTAGAGTGGTAATATAATATGTCCTGGTTCCGGTAAGGTTTTGAGCTTCAAATTGAGCTTAGGCAGTGGGGGAAATGGCAGGGTAGTGGCTGGGATGAGCTTAGGAAAGTTACAATTAGCTTTGGGAACAATTCAGCAGAGTTTCCCCTACGTTTTGTGCACACACCTCCTTTGGTCGTCAAGGATGGTGGTTTAAATAGAGGAGCATAGAGGGGCTACCATTGCTGGGATTTTGGTGAGCTTAAGTGCTTAAGTGGAGGGCAGTAAGGAGCAATTGACCAATCAGAGTGAGACGGCTTGGACGGGTCAACTTGGGTTTTGTCCATCGAAGCTGGCTCTCGGTTTTGGTTCCTCCGGCGACTAGACCGGTCGACCAGGTGAGGGAAGGTGTCCAGGGGTCAGGTGAGCAAGAGTTCAGGCCATCATGTTGAGTAATTAAGCTGGTGATGGCTTTAGGTAAGAGATCCTCCTTTGTTTAGCCATAAATGGGGTGAAATCACCTAACTTAGGGGACCTTTGGTCCATGGCTCATGTATGTTGGGCAAAGTGGTTCTAGGGTGGTTCCTAGGGTCAACTTGGCGGCTGTGGTAAGCTTGGTTTGATCAGTTTGGATAGCTTTGGTCAATTTAGAGCATGGGTTTAATTTTGGGCCATGTGGGTTCAAGTTGGACTAAGTTGGGCATTAGATTAGGTTAGGTCCAATTAATTTTTCAAAATGATGTATATGATTGTTATGAATATCTTAGAGAAGGTTGGAGTGGTTTTGAATTGATTTGGGAGATGGATTTGAGGAAATTTAGATATTTAGTTAATTTTGGGACATTTGGGTTAGCTTGGGTTTAGATTAAGCTAGAGTTGGGTCAAAGGCTAATTCATGGTTTCAAATGGTCTAGGGGGATGTCCTAAAGAGTTCACAACTTTAATTGGGTGGAACTTTTAGGGGTAGGGCATTCAATTTGGTGGATTTTTGACATGAGGCACATTTTGGAGAAATTTGGGGATTTTAGGTTTGGTTTGACTTGGGCGAGGTTTAGGCTCAAATTAGGGGAAATTCATGGTTCAATTGGGTGTAGGGGAATGTCATGAAGAGTTTAGGATTCAAATTTTGGAGAAATTGGTTGACATTGGGTTCAATTTGGGGAGATTTAGTCATATGGTCAAAACTAAGGCTTTTTAGTTTAGGTCCAAATTGTGTTTAAATGTGGGTAAAATTGGGCTTGAAGTTGGTTTCAATTGGGATTGGAGATGTTGAATTAAAGTTTGGAATTGATACTTGGGAGAATTGAAGTCAATTTGGTATACATTGGAGGTAATTTAGGCATTTTGGGCCTTAAGGGGTAATTTGAACTTTTTTGGTAAAAATGTGTCAATTTAGTCAAATTGGGTCAAATAAAGTAGTTTAAATTGAAATTAGGAACCTTAGAAGGTTTTGGAAATTTTGGTAATTTCTGGAAATTTTGGAATTTTGGTAATTTTGGGTATTTTGGGGCTATCTTGGGAATTTTAGTAGCTTTGAGGTGTTTTGGGTATTTTGAGTAGTGGGGAATGTTTTGGGATGATTATTTGATGAATTTTGATAATTTTGGTTGATTTTAGGAATCTTGGGCAAAATTAGGGCTTTAGGGGTAACCTGCTCATTTGGTAGAGTTTAGGGCTAAGGGTCAAAAACTGGGATTTTTAGAAAAATTTGGGGTTGACTGAGATTGATAACCCATTTGAGCCATGGACCAAGGAAATTCCTCATTTGGACCCTCCATGCAGTGGTACTAGCCAAGCCCTAGCGTGGGGCTAAAAGCTTGGGGAACCCACCTACATGAGTTTCCAAAGGAATAGGGGATCAAGTGTAAGGAAGCTTGGTATAGGGTTGTGAGGTAGTGTGTGAGAGTGTAATGTGCAAGTGTGTGCGAGCCTCCCCCAGACCACCCAGGGTAAGTCCTAAGGCTTGACCATCTTATAGGGAACTCCCCATGAGCTTCCTAATGCTTGGTCTCATCCTCCTAAACACTTAGAGGTTAGACTTTAAGCATTTGAAAACTTCAAGTGAAGCAAATAAGTGTTTTGAATTTCTATGGGGTGAGGGTTCCATTGCTAGTCTTTTAAGATAGTCACTAGGAAAGTCCTATGGCTAGACCCTGGGCTATTCTAAAGAAAGACTAGACCTCATTAAAAGTGATGTCAACATTTATATGCTTTTTCCAATGCTTTGATGGAAGAGGATATTATCAAAGAAATATGTATTTTATCATTAGATTGAAAAGCGTGAATTAGCACTTCATAAAAGAGATTCATTCTATTATAAGTCATTTATATTTTTCTACTTGAATCTCACCTGATAGGATTACACGGAAGGACTATATTTTTATTCTGTCTTTGCACTTTTCTTTCTTTGAACATTTTTTCTATCTTCTCATTATACTACGATGTCTACAATGCTTCCCTAATGAAGCTCAATTTGTACTAATTCTTAATTTGGTGATATTTAAAATCTCTTCTATAATTTTGTGATTTTACATGGATACTACACTTGCACTATCTAGCATACCATTAGATATTATAATTTTTGGTTTGTTCTTCTCCTTCTTTTTTGAATGGATGATGGAATGCTGCTTGATCCCACCTTTTCCATCTCCTAGCTACTAATTCATTATCTACAAATTTTTCTCTGTTCACTTATTGGTACATATTTTTTTATCATTTGGTTTT
Organism: Papilionanthe hookeriana x Papilionanthe teres; assembly: GCA_022702705.1. NCBI lineage: Eukaryota > Viridiplantae > Streptophyta > Magnoliopsida > Asparagales > Orchidaceae > Papilionanthe > Papilionanthe hookeriana x Papilionanthe teres. The sequence continues at coordinate 94,918,873 of CM040422.1, forward strand.
ATGTTGGCAGAAAAGAATATTTTATGGCTAGATCTTGGTTTCAAATTTGATGCATTTCCTATTCTTACCTTTCTTAGACTATTGGTTTTGGTTTTCCCTTAGGATTTCAATTCTGCAGATACTCCACCTATTTTTTTTATTGATATACACAAATACTAAATTTTATTTTATTTTTTTTTCAAATTTTGTGGGAACTATGATTATTATGTGGATGGGCTGGGATATAATTGGGCATTTCCTTTGCTGCAAAGTTTGTAACCTACTTAAATGGTTGCAAATTCGTTTTCTTATTTTGAAGCTCTATTTATAACCAACATGTTTAAAGGCACACAACCAATTATACATCAGTATTGGTATAAAAAAGTTTTGAGTTCTCCTTTTACTAATTGGGACATCTATCTCTCCTTTTGTTTGATACTTACGTTATACCTACTTTGATGTGCTAAACACATTAAGGATTTATCTTTTGAGGCTTTTTTAGTGAATTTTCTTATTGACCTGTACCTTATGGTTTTCTTGTACTTATGCTCTGGATAATTTTGGATGATATTCTCCTTTTAGATGTTGTAGGTTTTTTTGAGCTCTTTATTTTTATTTACATTTTATTGTTTGTTGATTGTTTTCTTTTTATTTGCACGAAAAGTTATTTTCCTTTGTTGTTGTTTCACCTCCTTGAGGTAGCATATCACTATTATTTATCCTTGAAAGCTAGGTGTAGCTCTCAAAATTTTCCAAAAAAAAGAAAATAATAAATAATCACAAAAAATTCATACAAAAGGTATAAAAAGATTGAAATATGAAAATTCTTAAGAAAATTGACAAGTTCAAGAAACAAAATGGGCTCAATTAATTCAAAAATGAAGATTATAGGAGCCGACATTAGGCTAACCTCTTGCTATAAGGACCAAAAGAGTAGCAAAGTAGATTTAAGGTAGTGTGCATTATGTAATGGCCATGGGTGGAGCTAAAATGGAGGACACTTGGGCTTAACTAAAAAACATAACTTTAGCATTCCAACTATGGATATATAAGCTCATGGTCTTCCATCTAAACAATTTCTAAACAAAGCATACTAAGGTTTAGCAACTTGCTTCTCAGCCAAATAATATTGTGAAAAGTTTTTAATAAATAAGAAAGAAAGAGTGAGAAAGAGTGAGAGAGAGGAAGAGAGAGATAGAGAGAGGTGGGAGAGAGAGAGGGAGACACATAAATGAGATAGAAAATTGAATGAAAAATAAAAAAAAAAATTTGCAGTAGACTAGCTTATGATTTAAATATGGAGTTCTTATTGACTTGGATTCTGTGATTTTCTAGTATATTTTACAATTTCTATAATTTAAATAATATATTCTTAAGAATTCTCAAATATATGTCATATATTTGAGTATAAAATAGATTTTAATCTTAAACAAATTAATTTATTAACAAAAAAGAAAAAAAAAACTTGATCATTTTTAAATGAAAGTGAAAATGTATTGTTTAACATTATTTCATTATATTCAAGAGAATAATATACTCTAAGTCGCACTGAGAAAAATTATCTCATATAAAGTTGTAAGCAATTTCAGATTTATTAAATTGTGCCCCTGCATAATTTTTTGGCTCTATATTATGTATTAGCACGAGCAAACTGAGGAAAAAGGGAGGCCAAATCCATGTAAGTATTGAAAGAATGCACACTTCCAAATGTAAATAATGACCACAAAAATAGAAATGTCCTACTCTAAACCATGAAAATAACAATATATTGTTGACCTCATTTTTGATGAGGTCTTTTCTCTTCTCTCTCCTTAGTACTTAGGATCAAGCCTTAGGCTTTCTCTTTGACTATCTTAGAGGTCTAGAAATGGAACCCACCACTTAGAAATTTAAACACCTCTTAACTCCCTGCAAACCCCATAAGTTTAATTGTAAACCCCTAAGTCACTTGGAGGGTTAAGATCAAATGTGGAGGTTTAAAAGATGAGTTCCCTATAGGACTCTTTGGCCACAGGACTACCACAGGTGGCCCAGTGCAGTGAGGGTTGACACGCATACATTACACTTTCACACACATCCAAAATCCTAAAACCATTCATACCTAGCTTGACTTCCTGACTCATGTAGGTAAATCATATGGATGGACCTTAACCCCTAGGCCCTTGGCTAAGAGGGTTAAGAACAACATAGTGAATGCCTCAAATGAGTCCTCTCATGGCTCTTATGGGCTTGATGTGGCTTCATGGCTCAACCAAGGTGATTACATTCTACTCAAACTTGATCAATCTTCATTTTTCCAAAATTTCAATTTTTAACCTCCGGGACCCTACACCCACCAAACCTACCAAATGCCCTTGAAACTACCCAAAATTTGCAAAAATTACCTAAATTACCCAAAATTCCTCAAAACCAGTCCTAAACATTTCCCACCATTCAAATTGATCAACCTTAGTCAACTATACCAAAATTTCCAAAAATACCCCCCAATACCCTCCAAATACCCAAAATGCCCTTCTTAACCAAAAAATCCATAAATTTCAAAAATTCCCAGAAAATTCCATAAAATCCCAAATATTCCCAATTTCATTTTGTTAAACTACACCATAAGCTAATTTTGTCAATTTAACCCACTTTTACCAAAACCCCCAATTTGACCCATTTTTAACCCAAGTGAACCCAATGTCAAACCAAACCACTCCAATTAACCTCAATGTTGATCCAATCCAATTCTAAACTTCAATTCAATATCCCCAATATCAATTTAGACCAAATCCAAGCCCAATTTGATTAACATTTGGATCCAATTCCAATTTGAAGCTTAAAGCCCAATTTTGGCCCATGGCCTAAACTTAGCCCAAACTAACCCAATTCAACACCAATTGGCCCCAAATCTTTTCTAAAACCTTCCCAATATCCCCACAAACAAAACACTAACACGATTTGCCCCAAATTTGAACCTAAACTCCACCCAATCCTAACCCAAAGTCAAAATCCCCTGAATTGGCCTAAACCCAAACATAACCCAAATAGGCCCAAATCCCAAAATTAAAGCCCAACCAAAATTGAAAACTCTTTGTTACACCCCATAAACATTTCTAAATATTAATTTTATATCAAATCCAACATTAGCCCAACCTTAAACCAAGGTAGCCCAATTTGACCCACTTTGGCCCCTTAACTAAAAAGACCCAAATTAAACCCAATTTAATTCAAAATCACTTCAAATTTGTTCCAAATCACTCATGACACATCCATAAACTAAACCCAACATTTTTTTGACCAAATCTTTTACAAAATTTCCATCTACCAATTTGTTTTCAAACCTAAAATCACACCTCCTTAAACCTTTTTAAAAAGCCCACTTCCAACAAATTCAAAAGCCCTAATTTCATTCCAAAGCCCACATGAAATTTTCCCTCATCATTCCCTATGACTTAAATCACCCCTAAGTCCAAAATCCATCATTTTGATTAAACCAAAATAGCATCATGATAAAACCAATCAAAAAATCCAAAGTTTTCAAAAAATTCCAAATAACCTTTTTTTATGAAAATTGACCAAGCCATGGACAAGCCATAGGCTAGCCATGAAGCCATCCTTAAGCCCCATGCAAGCCATGTGAGTGGTGTTCATGTGACCATACCATATTGGGCAAGAGGAGGAGCCTCTTTCTTGATTCCTTTAAAGTAATTAAGCACTCCCATGTCTCCCCTAACCCATGCTTAAGCCTAATTGTACTTGGATTGTGACTTCTCCCCACTAATCAAGCTGAATCAAGAGAGCTTTTCTCAGCCCAAATCAGACCATGGAAAGGTGAACCAAGCCCAACCTCATGCTTTGAACAATTTGAACTTAAACTCCTCTATTTAAGCTCCATTCATGGCCAAATAGAAGAGAGGCAAAAGATTACCTTGGGGAAACTCTGCCAAATTGTTCCCAAAGCTTCTCCAAGCACTCCTAAGCTCAATCCAACCATTTCCAATTGAGGCCTCACCTCTTGGACAAAGGTATCAAATTTTTTCTCCTCCAACCGAGCATATTTTAAATTTATGTAAATATTCACATGCTTTAAGTATATCATCACCATATAGATGTGTGCTACTCGATTAGAAGACCATTTTAAAAAACAATTCACTCAATTTCGTTGAGAAACGAGTGAGATATCAAGGTTTGAAGGTAGACGGTTTTGGGTGAATAGAACTAGGAGAGAGGAGCAGTAGCCGTCCGATCACATGTGTATCGCACGAACGGCCTAGATGCAGTCGGATGGGAGCTTCATCCATAAGCAAAAACGCGCCAGCCAATCATGGAGCGACACGTGGCCCCCTTGATAGCGATAGTTTGAGAGGGAAATTGGATTTTTGATTTATTTTTGAACATAAACTTCAAAAAATCATAACTTTTCATAGAAAAATCACAAAAATAAAATAAAAATACCTGCTTACTCAGTGAATAGAGGACAACAATGTAGAAAAAGAATTGGGCTAATTTGATGAGTATTTTATTTTTAATTAATTATTTACTATTTGAGTATTTTGATTCTCCATTTGCATACACAATTCACCATGGCATGAGACCATAGGGCTTTTGAAGCCTCTGATCTTGGGAACATTCTCTGAATTTTTCAAGGTTAGAGGCTATCTCTATGGCAAGTTATGTATTTTTTAAGTTCATGTCACTGTTTGGTATTTTAATTCCAATAATTAGCATATTGCTCAATAAATTCTAGAAAATTTGGGGAAGTGTCTTAGGACCAGAGGACCCAAGAATAATTATGGTTAGGCTTAATTCATTAAGAATAACCCTAATTAGCCTAAATACTCAAAATTGAATTTTAATTACTTAGGGTTAACCACACCTCAAAATAACTTGAAATTAATTCTCCATTGATCTTTAGGATACAGAGAACCTTGCATAAAAATTTGAAGTCAATTGGAAATGATTAGCCCCACTAAATGAATTAATTAAGCCACATGATCAAAATTAAACTTTAAAAATTCATAACTCCAAAAATACATTTCAAAAATTCACCAAATTGGTTTTGTGGGCTCTCTGATATCAGAGAAGTCTATAAAAATTAAAATTGGAATTTTCTAAAATTTATCATTTTTAATGATGTTTTTGATATTTAAATAATTAAAAAATAATAAAAATCAAAAAAATAATAAAAATCATAAAAATGTCACATTTTGACTCCTAATCACTTATAAACTAACCAAATATTTTTCCTAAGTCTCTAAGTTAGGATATTGAATTTTAAAGGCTCAAAACAATTTTTAATATTAAAAAATGTATTTTCCAACCTTTTCACTAAATTAATTCCAATAAATAAAAGAAAAATCAGAAAATTGTAAAATTTTTTTCTATGAACTCCTTGAGGTCAGAGAGATTTAAGAAAAATAGAAAATCCATTTTTCAACTTTAATTTTATTTTTTAATTAATTAAAGCTCCAAAACTCAAAATAATTATAATAAATAAAGCATAATTTAAAAAATCACCAAAATTGGTCTAAGTGGTTCTCTAGTCATTAGGAGCATCCCATAATTTTCTTAAGGATAGAAACCTTATTTTGTTCATGTTGTTGAATTTTCCTTGAAATCCCTTATTTTTCACTAAAACTAATTATATAAATAAATTAAATTCAGAAAAATCACATTTTCTCCTCTAATATCTTAATTGACATGTGAGTGAGGTGACATAAAAATTTCAAGTTCATTTGAACTCAATTTAGTGAGTTATAAAATAAATAAGCCTAAAAGGGCATAAAGGTAATTAAAGAATTTAAACCCCTTTATTAAAATTTTAGGTTTAATTAAAATGGAGGGTAAAATATTTGATTTTATCTTTCTTGGATGATTGAAACTTTGGGAAATTAAAAGGGTCGGAACCCATTAATCACTTTTAATAAACCAAAAATGACACTTTAATTATTTAAACAATTTAAATTTTGGAAGATTAATGAAAATTTGAATTATTAAAAATAGGGATATAACTTGAGAGGATATTAATTCTTTAATAAAAAAAATCCCTAAATAAATCACTTCAATAATATTTAACTCTTAATTAAGATTAAAATGATAATCCAAACTAAGTAAATTAAAAATTAAAAAAAATAACCTTTAAATTAAAGGAAAGCTCAAAATATTAAGTGGTTTAACAATTAAATTAAATTTAAATTAAATTAAATTAAATTAAATTAAGTAAAAATTAAATTAAATTAACATTTTAACAATTAAATTAAATTAAATTTAAAATATTGAAATTAAATTAAATTAAATTAAGTTAAATTCAATTAAATTAAATTTAAATTATATTAAATTAACATCACTCAATAATAAAAGTAAAACAAATTTGAAATATTAAGACAATTCATAATTAAGAATATAAAAAATCAAACTAATAAAAATTAACCTAAAATATCATAATTAACCTAAACCAAATCATTAAGATATATGAATAATCTAAGTGAATTTGAAACACCAAAGATTAATTTAAAATATTAAGATCACTTAAAGTATAAAGATTTAAACCAAAAATAATTTGAACACTATTCCAAACTTAAAATTATTAATTAAAACCTCATAATTAAACTAAATCACTTTAAACCATTAAGTCAAACTTCAAATTAAGAATGATTAAAATTCTCAACAAACTAACTTGCCCCTAAAGGCTTTAATTATTATAACTCTTAAATGGAGTATTAAGTGAGATGTCACTTCATTCATCAGGTAAACAAATGCCCAAGTTCACTGAGCAAGAGACAAAGCTTAACTAAACTCCTGGATGATTAATTCACCTGTGCAACTAAATTTACTTGGACTCAAAATAATCTTAGAAGTATTGAGAAGATGTTTAGGACTCGTCCTAAGCACTTTCTCAATATGATGAGATGTTTTAGAAGAACAATTGAATTTAATTGTTCTTTGATGAAGAAAATCATCCTTAAACAAAATACAAGAACCTAGACGTCATAGGAGATGACTAGCAATAAGATTAGGATTTTGGTAGACAACCAGAACCTTTCCTTAGCTTTAGCTAGGTACTTGTTATAAATATTTAAATGCCTTAACATGTGTTTTAAGTGCAGCTTGGAATGACGAGAAGACTCTCCAGGTACGCTTTTATTTCATTGCAATTTACTTTATTGCAATTTATTTATATAAACTACACTTTACTCTTCTTGCATGTTAAACAAGACTGTTGCATGAAAACTAAAACCTTTAGGATAGACACAAAACTGAAACCTAAAACTAAATTAAAAGTCACACAAGATAAAATTCATAGCCACAACATTTCAAAATCTAAAAAAACTCAAAATTTAATCACAAACAGAACAATAAAACTACAACTATAACTAAATTAAAACAACTTGTTGGATGATCGGGAATACCTCGGTTGATGTAACATACGTGTTGCAAACGGGATTTCCCACGATCTAAATGAAAGTGTGGAACTTATTCAGTTGAGTTTAGCAAATTCATCTGGACTAAGTGAATCCGATAAAAATAACGGTGTTGGAATGATGGAACCGAGGGATCTTAACCAGTGTTGTTATAATCAACTTTAAGATTCCCCTAATAAAACATTAAAGACATTTGGACTTTAAGATTTCTCTAAACCAAAACACTTCTCTTATCTCCTAATTTTCACCTTCTACAACTAAACCTCTGCAACAACAAGGAGCATGGAGCAAGCATAGTGGGTAGCATGGCCATCTTCGTCAGCAAAACTCGAATCTACATCAACAAAACCTTTCTTAGAATTAAACAACCAAACCATAGGATTTCGAGGTATTTTGCCTAGTACAACATAAATCCTCAACTTTTTGTTAGGCATTTACATATTCTTATTATGTAGATTAAGCCCTAACCGGTCTTAGGACTCCAAGGTAGTCGTTTGGTACGACATAAATCCTCACATCTTCGAGGCTATTTGTATAATTTTATCATACAAATATAAGTCCTAATTAATCAAAATTGGCAGGATTGAAATATTAAATAAATTCTTAAATTGAAACCAAACCATAGGATAGTTTGGGAAGTTGCCAAGATTCTTCTTGGATCCTCAGCTTCTCCAACTTCTCTTCCTTTAGACTCCTGAAATTAACTGTTCCAAATTTGATCCATTCCCAATTGAAATTTCTAAAATCCAATTGTTTGAAAACCTTAAACTTTAAAATTCTTGAGAGAAAAACCACTGATCATTATCAAGAGTTTTCTTAAATGATTCCCGTCATTTAAGATGTAATTAACTATAGGGGCTTGCCCTTATAGGGAACTTTAAGAACCCGAGTAATATAAACCCCGCTTAATTTCTTTATAGTCGGCGGGGAACTTGTCGGCTTATAAAATTGGTTCGCGGACCAAACGGATGTCACAAATCTTCTAGTTTATTTAATCGAGCCCCATCATCAAGCAGTGTGTCTATTCTTCGGGATTGATACATGGTTTGTGGTGTGGTGCTCATTTATATGAACTATTCGAGATGTAAGATCGGTTTGATTTCATATCTTAAAATTTTCAAACTTAAAAATTATTTTCAAAATCAAATGCTACTTTCCAAATTATATTTAAATTAAATTTAAAAATTTAAAATTCGCCGACAACTTCTGTAAGCGATCCCCTTTTTTCAAAACACACAACCTAAAAAATATGCCGACAACTTCTAGCGACTCCGCTGGGGAATAGTTCCTCTCTCCATTTTGATCAGATGGTTTTACTTTCATAAATCGGTAGTGCATCCATGTCCCTAGTGGACAAACTACCATTCTTTCCGTTGGCATACCATGTTCATTTCTATCTTGAACGGGTATAGCCAACTTCTCTCGGATTTAGGAGCCACTGTATAGACACCCCTAAATAGAGAGGTTCTGAAATCCTTTTACCTCTTTTCTGAGGTGGGGTGGACCCCCAATAGGTGTTAGCTTAGGAGCGGTCCTTTGGGTTGAGAAGTCTTACGAGACTTTCTCTTCCTTTCCAATTCTGAATCGGGTCATTTACCTTTTCTATACCTTTAATCATTTTGTTCCTAACAAACAAATCCTCTAATAAACAACCTTCTAATAAACGAATTCTCTTAAAAATCACAAATACATTAAGATAAACGGGAATGTGTTCGGACTCTTTCTTTTTCGTCCTAAGTTTTGTGATGAAAGGAAGCATAATTCGGGACTGGCATTCGGAATCTACACTGCAGAAAATGACTGCCCCAAAGTTAATTTTCTCCTTCACCAATGGAATGGACTTCGCTGTCTACAAGGATGAACTTCCCGACAATGAAATCATCCGTTTTGGACAAGGATTCGACAATACAGATATTAAGTTTGCTGACATTACTCTTTTCACACTAATGGACAAAGTGCCAAAAACTGAGGAGCCCGTAATTGAGTTCAACTTGAAGTCGACTCAAGAATTCCCTCCCCTGCAAAGGGTTCCAGCTAAAAGAAGTACTGTTATTCGTAGGAGGACAGTTGTCTCTACCCCCACCGGTCTAGTCATCTCTGCACCTACCCCGGCTTCGCCAAGCCGAAGGGGAAGGAAATCCGAGCTCGTGATGAGCCTCGTCATCATGGAGGGTACAGATTTTGCTACAATACCATCTGTTTTCGAGATTTGGTCCGGTTCAAGAGTTGCACCCCTATCTCGGACTCAAAGGAGAAATAGAAGCACAAAGATGGCCAGGATTGAAAAAGCCAAGGCCGCTGAAGTTGCTTTCCTGGAAGAGATCCCTGAACTACCTGAGTATACACCTCTGTTGGAAGGAAGTAGGTTTCACCCCCTCTCTGCTGCATCAGATGAAGAAGATGTCCGAAGGATTGCCGCGACATTACCCCGACCTGCATACTGTAGTAACTACAAAAGCAAAAGGGGTAAGACTACACCATTTGCTCGATTACAAGCTGTGATAGAAAAATTGGCAAAGAAAGAAAGATGCCCCGTGTTAGAAATCCTAAGAAGGATGGGACGAGTGCCAGCTAGATCCCGCCTCGGACCGCGAGTAGAGCCTGTCACTGCCGTAGAGAAACCAAGGAAGAAAATGAGAGCAAGTTCACCTGTTGTTGTATCGGGCCATCATATTAGGGAGGACACCACCTACAAGCATATAGCCGACAGACCGTCCGGTCTTAGGCCTCCTGCTGTAAGAAGGATGGTGTGGCGACCTATTATTACAGAGTCGAGACCAACACAATGTCCTGAGAAGGAAAGCCTCGTCAAAGATCCTGAATCAGAAGAAAGTGCTACTGCAATAAAAGAAACTCCCGAGAAAGAAGTCCAACAGTCATCACATGACAACCGGGAGACCGTCTGGAAGAGACCCCTAGAGGATGCTATAGGAAAGCTAAGGACGGATATCCGCCGGTTGGCATAAGAAAGAGGAGAAAAAAGTTGGAAAATGAGTTGATTCATCAGAGTTCATGGATGAGGAGTATGCCGAGATCAACATGGTTGAGACACGAGCATCATCAGCTTCGCAAGGTGCTCCGACAGCTGTGGAAAGAGATGAACCAGGAGTGATGAGAGCACAGCTTCGGGAAAGAGATGACACAATTTCCCAGATGGCTAAGAGGATGGAAGAGATGGCTGCAGCTTTAGCCACTCACCAGAGTCAGGTACAACCTCAGAAAGAAACACCCCCAGAGATCATCCATATTGCGGATGGAGGAAAAGAGATCACATCTGTCAACAGAGAGGAGCCACCAAAGAAGGATTATACACAGAGTATGATTCCTGAAAAGGATATTAAAAACATGGTAGAACAGCAAGTGCGAGAAGCCCTAGCACAATCCAAGAGTGGAGCATCTATTCAGATGGGTAGGCCTTACCCTGAAGAATTTGATGTCATCCAATACCCAAAAGGCTTCGTACCACCTCTGTTTAAGACTTTTGATGGCACGGGAAACCCCCGGCAGCATGTCGCACATTTCGTGCTAGTTGCTGCAATGCCGGTGGGAGTGATGCTTTACTCTTTCGACAGTTTGTCAGCAGCCTGTCAGGGATTGCCTTCGACTGGTACGCAGAATTGTCAAATGGTTCAGTTAAGACCTTTTCAGAGTTAGAAAACCTCTTCGTTAAGCGGTTTGTCGGAGCTAGGCACCACATCACCATCAGTGATCTAGTGGTGGAGCACTAGAAATCGAACGAGACTTTAGTGGATTACATACTTCGATGGAGGAACTTAAGCATTAAGTGTGAACCACAGCTTCAAGAATAGCATGCAGTCGGCATCTTGCTTAAGAGTATCCACGGCCCGATAGCACTTTTCCTAAAAGGATTTACAATCAAGACTTTCGAGAAGCTGCTTAGCAAAGCTGGGAGCTTACAAGAGGAAACAAAGCAGCTAAGCTTCGTGGACAAGACCGATAAGCAGAAGCCCATAAAAGCATTCGAAAAGAAGTCTGGAATCATCGTGGCAATTGATAAAGGCAAGCAACCAGTACAGATACAGCCAGAGCGGCCACAGCCTAGCTATCAACCACCGCAACGTACTTACCAACAACCTCAGCAGGGTTATCAACAGCCTCGACCGAGCTATCAGCCGCCTCAGCATTATGAACAACCGCCTCGTTCACAGCGTACCCTGAAAGATTTTCTAAATAAGGAATATCCATTCAAAATTGAAGCAGTAGCAAAGATCTTCCGCAGTTTAATGAAGATACCTGATTTTTAGCTACCAGAGCCCAGGAGGCCGGAGGAAGTCAACAAGAAAGATCATCCAAACTATTGCCCTTACCACCGGATGCTCAGGCATAAGATAGAGGATTACATCACTTTCAAGATTTGGCATGACGACAATCTTCGGAAAGGGAACATAACGATCCCGAAGGAATATATGAAGGAACCCCAAAAGGGAGGTTCCGTCAATATTATTACAACGGATCCTATTGTTCCAATAGACCCTTACACGACCCATAATGGATGAAGTACCGTCTGGACAAAGTCTTCAAAGAAAATCTTGGATCATATCCAGAACGCTTCGATGCACGCTTCAACTCAAAGTTTGAAACCTGCCGAGCCGGCACTATTGCTTGCGATCGAAGAACCGCCTCAGACGGAGGTGAAAATCGTGGAAGAGAAGTAAACTGAGGATCCGAAGGGTAGACTAGGGGCTGCTTATCCTAGGATGGTTGTTTCCGATTCGGGGGAGAAATCCCTCGAACCTCTGACTCTGTATGATTATTTGCTCGCCCCGACGGGATCTTATAATGATAAGAGTTTTGGTGTTGGCTACGTTTTGATTGTTTCTAACGATTACGTAACTAACGAAAACCAAGCTAATCCGGATCTCGATTCCAATGTAAATAACGATTCTCAAATCATACTAAACCTCGATGACCACGACGAAGAAGATGTTCACAAAGGAGGCTACGAAAGCTCAACAAGCAACGAGTCCATTTGTGAATTTCGAGGAGCTCCAATCGCGATAGAATTAGAGTCATCAGATTCTGAAGCAACTTTAGAAGAGCCAGTCATTCCAATTCAAGAGGATACACAGGCAAATTTAGTACCAGATGCAGAAGATATAACAGAAGTTAATTTAAGAAGTGGAAAAGTTTTACCCCCGAGAATGGGTCCAAAAGATAAATGAAAGAAGGTGGTTGCTCAGGAGGAGCCAACCCCAATAGAGAAATTGCCCATTCGGGAAGAAATTGGAGAACCTGGTAATAAAGTGGACTATAATGTGCTAGCCCATCTTAGGATGCTACCAGCCAAACTGAGTATTACGACGCTCTGATCTTGTCAAAGGAGATGAGGGAAGCTCTGATCAAGGCTCTACTTGATCTAGAGATTTATTTAGCTCAAATGGCCGGTAATTCCTTCGACGAGGTTTGCTCGTTAAAAGAATAGCGAGGTGTTACCATCACGGAATATGATTTACTACTCGGAACGGCTGATCACAACCGACCGTTGTACATTTCAGTCACTATTGGAAAGTTTACGCTCTCCAGGGTGTTGGTTAATCCGGGAGCATCAATCAACATAATGAGCCTTCGAACGTTAGCATATTTAGAAATTGATGCTCGTGACCTCGAAACAAACAAGATGTTATTAAGAGGGTTCAATCAGAAAGGAGAAAGAGCTCTTGGATCAATAACATTACTAATGAAGACTGGAGATTTAGCAAAGACAACCGTAAAATTCCACATAATTGATTCTGAAACATCATTCAACGCTCTACTGGGTCGGCCATGGATCCATGAAAACTGGATGATACCGTCGTATTTGCACCAGTGCATAAAGTATTACGAAGGAGGAGAACAGTGTATCAAAGGTGACTTGCAACCATTCTCTATGCATGAAATCAGAATTCACGAAGATGCAGCCTATTACGCGCCTCCGAAGAAAACAATCTTCTCCAGAAATGTCATACCAAATGAAGCAAAAGAAGTGCAAGACGATGAAGAGCCTAAAATTCTAGTCCAACAGTTACTCACCACTCCCTTACGACGAGATGGTGAAGGTTTCTCCAGAACTCGCACCCGAGGTCGAGGCCGGGGACGGGGTCGTGGAAGAAACGTTAGAACAGTTGGACAGAAAAAACCAGTCATCGACGTTGATTGGGAGATCAGTTCCGAAGAAGAAGAAATCAAGAAAGAAGCAGCGGCAGTAAATCAAAAGAAACCCCAGTTCAAGATCTCTCTCGAAGATGAAAGGAATGAAGAATACAAATCAATGTACGAGAAGATTAACCATTATGTACACACTATGACCCTGACCCCGATCCATTCTAATAAGATCGAGGGTATGGTGGTCAAGGAAGTGCATGGTGGTGGTACTAAACCAATCAAGTTTCACCGTGGTGCTTCTTCTACAAGAATTGAAAATGATGTACAATTTGAAGATGTTGCTTCATCTGAACTAATGGAACTGCCTTTTGAGTGGTACTCTCCCTGTGTTCAAAATTTAATTCAACGTGGTGTCTTAACTCGACAATAGACAAAAGGTCAATCACAACACTTTAAAAAATTATGGAATAATGTCAGCCGGCCTCCCAATTCAAAACATGGTCTCAGATTCAGCACAGTAGGATCAGTTGACGATACGGGATTTTGCTTGGTTGTCACTTGCGAGCCTAATGAAAACTGCTTGGAAGCTTCAGAAGATCTCGAAGATCTACCAATCGGAGATGCTCTGCCAGAATTCGAAGAAGAAATTAAATCTACAATAGACGAGTTAATGGAAGTTAACTTAGGTACTAGCGAAGAGCCTAGGCCGACCTTTGTTAACTCCTTACTCAATAAAGAAGACTCCGAAGAGATAATCAAGCTATTGATGGAATTCAAGGACTGTTTTGCTTGGAGTTATGATGAAATGCCAGGATTAGCTCCAGAAGTCACAGTTCACAAGTTAGGAGTAAATCCCACTGCTGTTCCAGTCAGACAAGCTCCGAGAAGAATGCGTCTGGAGATTGAACAACAAGTAATAGCAGAAGTTAAGAAGCTAATAGACGCTAAATTTGTCCATGAAGAACAATATCCAACTTGGTTAGCCAATGTGGTACCAGTCAGAAAGAAGAATGGTCAGATCAGAATCTGCGTGGATTTCAGAGATTTGAATAAAGCATGTCCAAAGGATGAATTCCCGCTACCAATTCCAGAATTGATGATCGACATTGCTTCAACACATGAAATCTTTTTCTTTCATGGATGGATCTTCGGGATACAACCAGATAAAGATGTCACCAGAAGATGAAAAGCTTACAGCCTTCAGAACACCAATTGGAGTATACTGCTACACAGTGATGTCGTTTGGATTAAAGAACGCAAGAGCAACCTATCAAAGAGCAATGACAAGGATTTTTGATGATCTCATTCACAACCAAGTCGAGTGTTACGTGGATGATGTGGTCATCAAGAGCAAACTAAAGGAAGATCACCTGTATGATTTGAGAATTGTTTTCGAGCGGTTAAGACAAATATAACCTTAAGATGAATCCCTTGAAATGCGCCTTCGGCGTCACCTCTGGGAAATTCTTAGGATTTGTTGTTCGACATTGTGGAATTGAAATCGATCCGAAAATGATTAAAGCTATCTTAGAAATGCCGCCTCCCAAAACCTTGAAACAACTACGATCCATTCAAGGAAAATTGGCATATCTTCGACGCTTTATCTCGAAATTGTCAGGAAGGTGTCAGCCTTTTTCTGCTTTGGTTAAGAAGGATGCCAAGTTTACTTGGGACTCCAAATGTCAACATGCCTTTGATGACATCAAACGATATTTAATGACACCTTCTTTTTTAGCGGCCCGGTCTCGGGTAGACCGTTGATACTTTATACTGCAGCCTTTAGACGACTCTCTCGGAGCCCTGCTAGCCCAGGTCAATGACGAGGGAAAAGAAAATGCTCTCTACTACTTAAGCAGTCGTCTAATTCTGACGGAAGTAAAGTATCCTCCTATTGAGAAGCACTGCTTGGCCCTGATCTTCGCCGCACAGAAGCTCAGGCACTACATGCTTTCTCATAAGGTCAACCTTATTTCGAAGTTCAATCCATTGCAATATTTGATGACCCGACCGACGCTTTCCGACAGACTTGCCAGGCGATCAATGATACTATTGCAATTAAATATAACTTTCGTTCCTCTTCATGCCGTAAAGGGACAAGTCTTGGTAGACTTCCTTGCAGCACACCCTTTACCGGTAGAATCGCCTCTCAACGACGACTTGCCAGACGAGCAGATAATGAGCCTAGAAGACCCCGATGATCAACGTTGGGAATTGTACTTCGACGGAGCATCCTCAGCATAGAAAGATAAAGAATCGCAAACGATAGTACCCGGTAAGGCAGGAATCGGACTAATCTTTATAACACCGGAGTGGGGGATGTTAAGGTACTCCTACCATCTAACAAAACCGTGTACGAATAACGAAGCAGAATATGAAGCCCTCATAACAGGATTGGAATTAACCATTCAGATGGGGATAACAGACATCAACATCTATGGGGATTCTCAGTTGATCATTCAACAGGTCGCAGGACAATACAGAATTCTAATATCATGACTCGAACAGTACTTTCAGTATGCCATGAAATTGTTGGAGTAGATTCTGAATGTAACGATCTACAAGATTCCCGGAAGAGAAAATGCTCTCGTGGATGCGTTAGCTCGACTTGCAAAAGAATTTGCCTGCTTACGGGATGAGTCAGTTGAAGTGTCAGTTCAGGAAAGGCAGGTTCTCTCACAGCTCGACATGGATACAATACACAAATCAGACAGAAAAGAAAAGAATCGGTCGCAGCAGTAACAGAAGTTAACGAAGATTGGCGGCAGCCACTAATAGACTACTTGCAAACGGGAAAACTACCCGACGATAAGTCGTTAGCTCATCAAATCAAGAAAAGAACTCTGTCTTACGCATTAATAAACAACACGTTATACAGAAGGTCTTTTGATCAAATGTGACTAAGGTGCCTGAGCGGGTCCGAGGCTCATGAAATTGTTAAAGAAGTACACTAAGGACTTTGTGGCTCTCATCAGTCGGGTCCGAAAATGAAAATGAAGACTAAAAGATTAGGGTACTACTGGCCCTCAATGATGACCGATTGCATGAAAGTTGCCAAAAGTTGTCACCAGTGCCAAGTGCATGGAGTGGTTCTACATCAACCTCCAAATGTGCTACATCCGACAATCGCGTCGTGGCCATTTGAGTGTTGGGGCACAGATATTGTGGGTCCGATAGAACCTCCTTCTTCAAGAGGACATCGCTTCATTCTTGCAGCTACAGATTACTTTTCTAAGTGGGCAGAAGTAGTACCGCTCAGAGAAGTGAAAGCACATCACGTGCTACAGTTCTTCAAGAATCAAGTTGTCTAACATTTCGGAGTACCGCGCAGAATCATTTCAGATAATGGGTCCGCGTTTAAGAGTACAAAGATCAACAATTTTGCCAGAAGACACGGGATTGATTGGCGTTATTCGACAATCTATTACCCAAGAGCGAACGGCTTGGCTGAGGCTTTTAATAAAACTCTCGTTCAAATCCTAAAAAAACTTTGGACGAAAACAAGAGAAATTGGCACGAGAAGTTGTTAGAAGCCTTATGGGCCTACAGGACGACTTTCAGAACTCCCACCTAATCTACGCCTTACGCCTTAGTGTACGGGTACGAGGCCGTTCTACCCTTAGAGGTCCAGCTTCCGTCTCTCAGAATTGCAGTTGCAAACAAAATCACTACAGGAGAAAATGCCAAACTACGACTAGAAGAGTTAGAAAGCTTGGAAGGGAAAAGACTTTCAGCACAGCAGAATCTGGAACTGTATAAAGCCAAGATGATCCAGGCCCATGATAAATTAGTCTGTCCAAGGACATTCAAAGTCGGTGACTTGGTATTAGTACTCAGAAGACCTATTCTTGCACACCGCAAGTTAGGAGGTAAATTTGAACCAACTTGGGAAGGGCCATTCGTGGTCGAGACAGTTTACTCAGGAGGTTCCTACCAGCTTGTAAATTGCCGTGGAGAATGACCTATGCTTCCAATTAATGGATGATATCTAAAGTAGTATTACGCAACCTGATGTTTCGAAGGATGAATCCTCATTCCTAGAAGCACGGGCAGAGTAATTACTTATGACTGGGTCCGAACCCAAAAATATAAAAAAAATGGATGATAAAGAAAATCGTTTAAAAAAAATGTTAAAAGAAAACATGTGAAATCGTGATAATAAAGTTTTTATCCTTCCTTTCAAATCGAGTCTCACTCTTGATCTTTCTTCATCTTTTCCTACTCCTATTTAAATTTGAAATAAACGAATAAAAAGCTCTTCATTAATAAACAAATTTGTTTTTATTTTCCTTCTATTGTTCTTGTTCTTGGTACAGCCACTGATCCTTTCCTTGTTTTTCGCAGGGAAAAGTCGAACGGGCGGTTGGTTCTGAACTTTAAGAATGGCGTGAGTCTAGCATTTGATGAAAAGAGGGTGAGGGATGGAGCCGTGATCGAGATTGACTCTGACTTCACACCAGCCGGGCTACAGTACGAAGAAAATGATTGGACCCCGATTGATCGGGAAGAACTCCGCAGCCATACAGTGATGAAATTGGGTGGCTCAAATCAACCATCTACCAGCAAGAAGAGAAAAGTAAATACCGCTCATGCAACAGGAGAAGATAAGAAAGTTAAGTTCATTGTTGCTACAGCAGAGGGGCGAGCTTGTCCGCGCCATGCCCACGAAATCCAAGGGGTAAGGAGAGCTACTCTCACTGCCACCCAGCGGAGGAACAAGAATCGCCACATTCGCAAGATGTTAACCAAGTTAGCAGCAGATAAACATGAAGAGACAGTTGCTACCGTCAATACAAATACTCCGAAGAAATTGGTTCATTAAGAACCTGAAAGGAGGAGACCAACTCCAAGGAAAGTAGAACAGATAAAGGAAATTCCAAGAAGAGCAGAAATAGAATCAGCGCCTTGACGCCAAACAGATGCACCAGCTCTGAAGAGTCTTGTTGTGAAAGCAACCCCAGAGGATGTCCCGATAGAGACTATCCCCGAGGAGCCAAGACATGCAGGAGAGCGTGCTGAGGTTGAACCATACATTCCCTAGTACGTTACTAGACCTCGCCGATTGCAGATAATTTCGGAATATGAGTTGGAAAGAATGTCGAATGTTGAAAAGAAAACTTTTGAATACTTTGAGAGAATTGGAGGCAAGAGGATCAATATCTTAGAAGGCCTTGAGCTGCATACAGATGTGTTCTCAGATTACGAGCAACAACAAATTGTAGACTGCATTGTTGAACTTCAAAAAATGGGCCGAGCTGGTCGTCTGAGGGAGAAAACTTATTTAGAACCTCAAAGGTGGATGCCAGGGAAAGGAAGAGTTACGATCCAGTGCGGATGTTACTACAACTTCGCGGTAGACAGAAAAGGAAATCTACCAGGGACACTTCATAGCAGTGAGGTGGATCTGATGCCAAATATTACTAAAGGAATGGTAAAGAGGATGATAACATGAAGGGTATTGCCTGCAGATTGCATACCCAACAGCTGCATCATTAACATCTACAAGGAGGGCGACTGCATACCTCCACACATAGACCATCATGATTTCGTTAGACCCTTCTGCACAGTGTCTTCTGTCAACCAATGCAATATCATGTTTGGATCTGACCTCCGGATAGTAGGCCCCGGTGAGTTCCGAGGGCCAGTGGAGATACCACTACCGGTAGGTTCCGTCATGGTGTTAAAACGGAATGGAGCGGACATCGCAAAGCATTACATTCCATGAGTGCCTGTTGATCGGATCTCTGTTACTTCAGGAGAATTTATGACAGAAAGATTCCTTGGTGGACCTCCTTTCGCTTGGAAAAGGGGTAAAATTTGGGAAAGGCTTAATAGGATTTTAGTAAATAACAGTTGGCTTAATAACTGGCTTCTTACTTTTTTGTCACACCTTAGCCTTGCTGGGTCTGATCATAGACCACTCCTTATTTCCATTACCTCCCCAGTTCATACCAACTCACCCCCCCCCCCATTTTAGATTTCTGAATTTGTGGTCTTCCCGCCCAGACTTTCTGAATCTTTTTTTCCACACACTGGTGTAATATTGATCACTCCTGCCCACTTACCAAACTGAGTCTACTGCAGATTAAGCTCAGCAAAGCCCTCAGGTACTGGAGTTGGAATTCCATTGGTAATATTTTTCAAGCTGTCAAAGAGGCTGAAGAAGATGTGGCAAAGTTAGAAGCAGATGTCCAAGCTGGCCTTGCTGAGGAGGAACTGTTATTTAATGACCAAAATAATCTGATGATTGCTATTGAAAGACAGGAAATGTTCCTACAGTAGAAAGCTGCTATAAACCACTTTCCTAATGGGGATAAGAACACCAAATATTACCATGCTTATATCAGATATAGGAGAAAATGTAATAACATTCATTCTATAATCTCTGATGATGGCGGGAGAATTCAGGATGTCAATGATATTACACAAGATGCTATTAATCATTACCAGCAGTTACTTAACCATATAAATGTGCACCGACCTTCCATTGATGCTTCTTACTTTACCACTGACTTCTATTATACCAATTGTATGGATCTAACTGATAATCCATCTGAACAGGAGATTTAGGATGCCATTAAATATGTTGAAAGCTCAAAATCTGCTGGACCAGATGGCTATACTGCTGACTTCTACAAAAAAGCCTGGAACATTATTAAGTTGGATGTGGTCACTACTATTCAATGTTTCTTCCAAGGTTATCCTCTCCCAAGTTATTTCAGTGCTTAAAATTTTGTGTTGGTTCCAAAGAACAATACTATGCAGAATTGGGATCATTTCAGACCCATATGTCTCTCATCTGTGATCAGTATGGCTAAAAGCAAAATAATGGTGGGTAGACTCCAACCTCACCTTGATAAGCTAATTTTTCCTAATCAATTTGCCTTTATTAAAGGCAGATCTATCATTGACAATGTCCTCTTAGCTCAAGAACTCCTGTTGGATCTGGATAAAATACATAGAGGAGGCAACCTTATTTACAAATTAGATATTCATAAAGCCTACGACACAATTAATTGGGAGTTTATCTTGGATGTTCTCAATGCTAGAGGTTTCAACTCCCAGTTCTGCACTTTCATCAGAAGATGGCTAGAGTCTAATGAGCATTATATCCTTATTAATGGCCAAGCTAGAGGCAATTTCAAAGCTACTAGAGGGCTTAAACAATGAGATCCTCTCTCACCTACTATTTTCATCCTTGCTTTAGATTACATTTCTAAAATGTTGGAGAGATCTATCAATAATCAAAACTGCTCCAGGTACCATCACAAATCCAATATAGCTATATCACATCTTATTTATGCAGATGAAATCATGCTCTTTTCAAGTGCACATAGGAATGCTGCCAAGAAAGTGAAACACTGCCTGAATCTTTTCCAAGCTCATTCAGGTATGGTTTCTAACCTTGCTAAATGCCAGATGATCTTCTCTAAAAGGACTCCAGCTAACACTAAGCAGTGGATTCTGGATTATACTGAGTTCTCTAGCTGCACCCTCCCTATTAAATAGTTGAGGGTCCCTCTAATCAGTGGCAGAGTCAAGGAAATTCAGTTTGATGATATTCTCAATAAGATCAACTCCCAACTCTCTTGTTGGACTAATTCCTTCCTTTCAAATGGGGGCAGAATTACTGTACTTAAGAGCATCCTTACTACCTTCCCTTCCTACCTGTTACAAATGACTACCATTAAGAAGAGCACCCAACTGCAACTGGAAAGAGGTTTAAACAGATTCTTGTGGTTTGGCCAAAGACAACAACTCCATTGGGCATCCTGGAAAAAAGTAACTAAACCTATTGTGGCTGGTGTTCTTCGCTTTAAGGGTTTACAACATCTCTTGCAAGTTAATTTATGTAAACTGTGGATTAATTTTAGAGCCCATACCTCCCTTTGGGCAAAGTTTTTGAAAGGGAAGTATTGCAAGCATCATCACCCTTCCCTTTTAGTTAGAAAACTGGGAGATTCAAAAATCTGGGTTAAGATGCTCAAGATTAAACATATTGCTGAGGAGTTGTTTGTTTGGAATTTGGTAATGGGGAGATCAATTTCTGGCTGACAATTTGTGCCCAAAGGATTGGCTCAGTCCTAGAATGGAACCTGCAGACCATTCTCTCAAAGTGGTTGATTTCTAGGAAGGCCAAAATTGGTCTCTTCCACATCTCAGAGCTATTTTACAGAAACAATCAGTCACTCAAATATCTAGAGTCAAATTCAACAGGAACAGATCTGATAAAATTAATTGGCAAATCTCTCACCTCATGAGTGTTACCAAAGTTATTTATTGCAAATCTTTTACCTGGCTCCTGTACCTTGGAGGGAAATCATCTGGAGTAAATTTTTGACCCACTCTATGTCATTTTTTTGTTGGAGGCTCTTCCACAGTATCATTCCTACTGATGACATTTTAAAATTTAAAGGGTTGAGAGGACCTTCTAGGTGTATGCTGTGCTTAATTCAGGAGGAATACATCCCCCATTTGTTCTTTAGATGCTCCTTTTCCCAAGCTGTATGGAAGGATCTACTCTCTTCACTGCATTTGGGGAGAAACACTATACACTGGGACCATTTTCATACTGGATGGCATAACTGGAGAGATCAAAGATTCCACACTGTACATTTCATAGTCATTTGGTTCCTTTGGATAGCCAGAAACCAGTCCAAATTTGAGGATGCGCCTACTACTGTCACTTAGGTGGTGAGGAATTGTAGATCTTATTTGAATAAGATCATTAATTATAAAAGGTTCCCCAATATTTTGAAAATTGATATTCCAATTGCTGATGTCTTTCCCCTTGTCAAACCTGTCTATTGGAAGCTCCCCTCTTCCTCCACCATCAAGCTCAATACAGATGGTAGCTTCTCCAAAGATAGTAGTGCTGGGGTAGGGGGTGTTTTCAGAAACAAACTTGGTCAATGCTTACTGTACTTTTAAGCCCCTGTTGTTGCCCAAGATGCTCTTCAAACAGAATTTATTGTCGTGTTCTGGGCTTTGCAGCTTGCTCGGAAAGCCTCCTGGACCAAAATTTGAATTTAGGTGGATTCTAGATTGTTGTTAAATATCCTTGACAATGATACCCAATCTAGTTGGAACCATAAGTATTGGATTGAACAAATTCACTGCATTATGATGCGGCGACTTATATACTTAAAAATGTAGGACTTTATGAATTTAGATTTATATATTTATAATGGTTTAATAAAGTCACACTTTCAATGCAAGTATACGCATCGTATCAAGTAATACAGGGCTCTAATGGAGTCCTGGCTATCGATCTCATAGGGAGCTGAACGTTCTTTAAATCAGGTAATATAGCACTAAAATCCAATACCAAATGTAACCATTTCTTAAGTGTACTACAACTAGTTAATGCAAAGTTTAATAATAAAATTACTACAATTACTTCTACGTACTAAACTCTTAACTAACACACGCACTAACTTATGTGATTTATAAGATACTTCTATATGAAAAAGTGTCTTTCTTCCTGCATAAAGATCATGATGTGTGGATGATGAAGAATGTTAATTATTTGTATTGTGCCAAATAGGAGAATATTTGCTTCTTTACCCTTAAAAGAGTACCCCCTCTTCTAAGAATGTAAAGAACATTGCCATATCTTAAGTTTAGTCACTAAGTCTAAGGCTAGGCTGAGAGGATACCGGCTCTCACTACGGAACTCCCACTCACCCTTCACCCGAAGGCTAACCATAGGCTTTAGTTACTAATCTTAAGACCGAATTAGGGATCCCATTCTGTCACCATGAAACCTCCAATTTGAAGTCCATCAAAACTCATTTCCCTATTTATTTGCACTTAATCCCCATGAACTACGCAATTCATTCACGGACATTAAATGATTTCTTCATTCTTGTTGTAGAATATTCAATTCTTTTGGAATTAATATTCCTCAACATGTTTTAACAATTCAATTGGCCGGATTGAAAATTAAATTAAGTTCTAAATGAAAGAAACATCACAACATTAAAATACTTTAAGGGCACATCAATTCCACATCATCACATCATCACTACTTCATGCAAGAAGAAAGGCAAGGGAAACTACTCACAATTCATGGAGAAGATATAAAAACACATGGAGTTTATATATAAAAGAAGAGTCATACAAACCACAAAAGTATATACAACTTATCTCTTTCTTTTCCCCAAGCAAATTTTTCAAAGTCTCCTTGATTCCTTTTCTCTTCCTTGCAACACTTGATTTCTCCCTTTGGAACAAAGATGAAGAAGCAATCTCTCACTTTACTCCCTCTTCTCCCCTCCTTAGAGATAAATCTCTCTTAAAATCACAAACCCTAACTCTCTCTTACACTTTCCTCATGCTCTCTACAACAATTCTCTTCTCTTCCTCCTCTCTATTTTCATCTTGGACACTTAATTTAATGTTAGGAACGAATTTCCCAAGAGTTTCTTCAAGCACCTCTTCAAAAATCTGCCAAAACTTTTGAATTCGAAGTGAACCGACATAGGGCGCCGGCGGTGCCCTATCGTGCCAATAAATTTGAACTCTCTGGAATAGGGTGCCGGTGGCGCCCATTCGCGCCGGCGGCGCTAGAACTGTTTTCCTCCAAATTGCTCCATTTTGCTCCAAATTCGTTCTTTTTTTGCATCTTTTCACTCCAATCACCTATAATCATTATACCTGCAACAAATCATGAAAAATACCTTCCTTTAAAGTGCAATATCACCAAAAATAAGTAAAAACATATAGCTAAAAGAGTATATATTTTTTGTGCATCAAAATCCCCTAAACTTAAACTATTACGTGTCCTCAAGTAATCCTTTTACTACATAAAATTTAACTCTAGGCAATGTATTTTTCAATTGTAAGAGACTAAAATTTTCATCCAAAAGAATATAGTGGTTAGATTTTCAGAAAAAATTTAGCAACTCAGGTCAACATTACAGGTATAAGAGTATTCAGTATTTAAGTCTAAGTATTCTAATCTTCTATTTATTTCAAGATGAACTATAATTTGTTACATTAAGAGTACTTTAAAAGACTATGTGAAAAAGGAGTTCATGTAAACTTTATTAGAATGTAGGCTAGTACTTTAAATATAAATTCTGAAATGAAATCAAGCTCTCCCTTTAAAGTGATTCAAGTGAAGCCAATTTTTGATTAGGCATCTCCTCAAGCTTCTCCTCATAAATATTTTTCGTTTCTTTTCTTTTTCTTTTTTTTCTGAGGATTACTATATCTGGATAGCCTTTAATGATTTTGAACTTCACTCTCCTCTTTATAAAGTTCAAACTTAAGTCAACTCTTTACTTTATATTTAAATACAAGCTTTATTATTCATCATAAAGTTACAATCTCTTCTTAACACACAATATTTTAAATCCCTTAACATTTCAAAAATACAGTTTTCTTTACTTTAAATAGTTGACTATAATCAAATTATTTCTTACCAAATATCTTACTTCTATAAAATTAACCTTTATCACTAAAAACATTTTCATCCTTTCCTTCCATAATATTCAACTGAAATGAAAAGTTTTAGTTATCTTATAATGAAGTTCAACTGCCAAAAGTTATGCTAATAATTTTTGAAAATATAATAATTGAGAACAAATAAAAGTTTAGCATTTCTCGACCCTCCCCCAAACATACATTTTTCAATAAATTTGAAATGGTTGAGAGTAAAAGAAAACCAACCTTTCTGTGTTGGGATTTTGAAATCTTAATAATCTATCTGGTATTAATCAAAATTTACAGCTAGCAAGCATGAAACAATTAGTAGCAGTGATATAATAATTTAAATATTTGCATGGGTAAAGAGAAATTAACATTAAACAACTAAATATCCAACAGAACACTATAACATGAAGCAAACTATCACACTACATAACATTACAACTAACAGAACATGAAAAGTAAATGACACTACATCACACAGTACAACACAGGATTACACATTACATAAAAAGTAAGTATCCACTACATCACATCAATACATCACAACGAACTAAAAACAACGAAATAAAACAAACAAACTATCTACCAGTCTCCATCACCAGGATCAGCAGCAGGGTCATCAGCAGGGTCAGAAGGTCCAGGCCTGTACGGTGTATAACTAGGACAAGTTGGAAATGTCACATCGGACTCCCCTCTCATAAATCTGACCTGAGCATCATAATAAGCCATATCAAACTCAACTCTTCTCTGTAAATATTCTTCATTCACATCACTCCGGGCCTCAAATACATCCATCCTATAATGCATCCTATCCATACTATCACTCTGTAATCTCAACTGCTGCATGATATCAGATAGTGTCGGGGACTCAGAAGTAGATGGAACATTATAGCTCGTAGTAGGAATATCAGTACTCCTACTCTCCTCTCTTGCACCCACATAAGCTTCATAAGTACGGATAATGTTCTTCGTAATCGGCATCAAATGTATTGCCACTTCTCAGAACTACTATACTCCACTCCAGACTGAACACAAAGGGCATGAATCAGGTCAGGATGTCCTAATCCACCAGTGGTTTCTCCTTTGGCAATAGAGTGAATGCTCTTAAAAATAATGGCTCCAATATTAATCTTCTTCATATTACGGATACAATAATTCAACGTAGCTCGTTCCCTAGTAACTTCATCGTGATGATAAGAATGTAATAGTCTTGCAGAAATGAAATAATGCCACACTTTAGAAGCAACATTCAAATTAGAAGCAGGGAAGTTAATCATCTATCTCTGATTCATCTTCCACTCCCCTCTTCCATCGGTCAGATACGTGATTACATTCATCAAATTCCCCTCACTAGTATCAAAATTTTCAAATTCACAAACAAAAGGTTCTCGAATTTGATAAAATGCATTGATATGTTGTGGGGTGAATGATCCATGAAAAAAATACCTATTTTTATGCCTTAATTTTTATTAAATTTTTAAGGATATTATGATTTAATGAAAGGTATTTTTGTGTTTTTGGATATAGGTGATGCAAAAATGTTCAAGAAGGAAAAAGGAGCAAAAAGGAGCAAAAAAGAGAAAAAATAAAGCCAAAATGCAAAATTACCAAAATAATGGGTCTGGCTCCTAGGCACCAGAATCCGGCGCCTAAGCGCCATGCTCGATACGAAAACAGTTACGATTTTGTAACTACTTTGGGCAGTTATTTTGACGTTTAGAGCTGTTATTGGACTTTCTAGAAGATTGGCAGTTATTCCTGGATTATAAGACATGTGATACATTGTATTTAGACGCTTGGAAATGGTTTGGATCCCGAAGAGGTGCGATCCAAAGTGAAGAGGTGCAAAGAACTGGACGCGGAGTCCGGCGCCTAAGCTCCAGACACAGTTTCAAGAAGATTCATTGAACTTGGACACATTTTGAAGAGATGATTTAGGCAACCCTTGAAGCCTATAAATAGGAGGCCCCCAATCAGAAAAAGTGGCCCCCCAATTAGAGAGATAATTTTAAATAAAGGGCCACACTTTTAGTTTACTTTCTTTCATAAATTAGTGAGTTTATTTAATTTAGAGTTTGTATTGAGAGTTTGGAAGAGTTGGTGTTTTTGAAGTCTATTTCGCTTTGGAGTCAGAAGGAATCAGAGGTTCAGTTGGAGAAACACTTGAGATAAGTATTTGTAATTTGATTCAAAGTTTTATTTATATGTTTTGTTATTTAAATTCAATGTGTTCTGAGAAGTTACTTTACTTTCTCCTTCAATTTTGAAAAGATAAATAAGAAAATATAAAATTCGTTGGAGAATTAAAAAACTAAATATGTTTAAATATTGTGATGATATTAATATCGGATCTTAATTTACTATTTAAATTGGCCATTTAAGTTGTTAAAATCTTTTGAAGAATTTTGAGACCTAGAAGGAGATGAATTCTTAACTAGTAGATATCACATGAATCCTTGGGTAGTCGAAGGCCTTGTGCAGATTATTCAAGCTGAAGTGCAAATAAATAGGAAAATATTGTTCAATGGGCGTAGAATTAATAAGTTTTTAGAGTGATAGACTAAATTCTTTTAAATTGGTTTATAGAAAAGGAAAGGTTCACTAGTAGGGCCGACCATAGCCACCCTTGGACATCTAGTAGTGTGAGCCTAGATTAACCCATTCTACTAGCAATATATCCAGACCTGATCTATAGATTAGCCAATGTTCTTTATACTATCAAGCGAATGTAAAGAATAGGAATGCTTCTATTTGGCACAATACCATAAATTTATATTCTCCACGAATATTACATTATCTAAAAAGTCTTGGATTAATTGAAAGGAAGAAAGTTGTTTGATTATTATTATTTACATTCTCATTATTTTAGTACTGCTTTATTTCTGCATTTAGTAAATTAAATATTAAATTTGTAACTTTAAAAGAAATACATAAAATTAAAATTAAAATATTTAAAAATCTATAAACCTCCTCGTGAGATCGATACTGGGGTCTTTATTTAAAGCCCTATATTACTTGAAACGATATGTATACTTGCGTAGTACCTCTAGTGTGTAAAATATTTTTCATAAAGTTATATTTATATACACTAACCGCTATTATTATTTGGGTCAAAGTATTGGCTATAACATATTTTTGAAAGCATAAATTACTGCGTTATTTGCAGTCGGGTCAAGTTTTTGGCGTCGTTGCTGGGGAGGCAAATTTTTAGATTTTAAATATTTTATTTTATTTATTTCTTTTATTGTTAGAATACAAAAATATAAAATACAATAAGAAAAAGTAAGTAAGTAGAGATTTTATTTCTTGCTATTTTACTTTTTATTTACTTTTTATGCGTAGTTCTGGATCTGAAGGATTATTACCTTTAGATTATGAATTAAAAAGAATTTTAGAAGAATTAAAAAAAAGGAAAACAAATTCAAAAATATCAAGAGATGGCTAATTTACATAACAATTTACAGAATCCAATTGAAATTAATGAACAAAATGTTTATAAACCATTAAGGGATTATGCTAACCCTACAGTTGATGAACTTCATAATAGTAGTCAAATATCTGTTGTAGATGCTAATTCTTTTGAGCTTAAACCGTCTATTATTTAAATGGTTCAAAATAATCAATTTGGGGGAACACCAAATGAGGATCCAAATTTACAGTTTTTCACACGATTTTCTCCTATAAACTACCCCATCTTCGTTCCCAATCCCTAAGCAACCAAAGATACGACCTTTAAACTTCATTCTTGAGGAGATAAGAGAAGATTTTGAAGAAATAGAGAGAAGAAATCATGGAGAAGAGGCTAGAGATAAGAGTTCAAAGGATCCTCAAACTTCCTTCAATGGTTTTATTGCTGTAAGTTTGGAGAAGTTTTCGAGTCTCCTAGATAAGTTTGAAGCGGAATTCAAAAGTATTGGAGATCGCCTCCATTAGATGTATCATCAAATTGAGCATCTGGAATGGCAGGAAAAGCTTCAATTCGATCATCTAGCGTCCTATCAAGATGCTCAAGTGGAGATGTATGCGAAGAACAAATGGATCGACGAGAAAGCTGCTACGGATTTTCCAAGGGCGTTAGTGTTCTTCCCAAGTAGGCCGAGTAATCTTCATTGCGATGAGGATGGAAATTTCAAATTTGAAGATTAGATAGTAAATGTGGTTATATCAAGACTTTATCTAGTGTGTCGTTGCATCGATTTGGTAAATCGAATGTGTTGTTTATGTGTTTATTTTATTGTTCAATGTGTGTTGTATTTGCTTTGAAATTGTGTTGTTTGATTGTTTGTTTAAACTTGAATCTTATTATTATACTTATCTATAATGTTTTGAGCCCGAAATTGAAGATTATGAATAGAATTAGAAGAGTTTGACTTAAACTAGTGTTGGATTGGTGGATTTAATTTATAATTTTTAAAATTTATGAAAAATATTTTGGAAGTTGGAAACTGAAGCAATACTCTTATATGAGTAATTTAAAGTTGAAGTTGTAAGTTTTGGTGGAAAATTAAATTTTTAAAATGATTTTTGTGAAAGGCGAGTCTGGCGCCTAGGCGCCAGAGGTCGGCGTCTAGGCACCGATTCGGCCTGCTAAATCAAAAATCAGGATTTAAACCCCCATTAGCCATTGCCGACGCCTAAGCTTCATCCCCTTCCTCTTTTTCACGAAAACCTACCCCTTAGATCCATCTAGAGGCCAAATCTTCAAGTTTTTTATCCCGAAATCACTTGATTTCTTCATCTTGAGGTTAGATCTACCTTCTAATCCATTTATTTTTTATTACTACCCTGGATTTCCTATTTTTGCTAAAAACTGAAAATTTGGAGAAAAATTTTGATTTTTAGAAATTTTTCCATGGATTTTTAAACTCATTTTAAGTTTCTCAAGATTAAAAGAGTTTAGCTTATTTGATTCCTTAATTTATTTGTGTTTCCTTTCACATTTAGATGACACCTAAATCTAAGCACAGAAAAGAACGAGAAAATTTCGATCGCAGCAAATTCGCTACTGCGGCAGCACACTTTCGTTACCACGAATTTGCGTCATCGAGGAAATTTATCTCGAAACGTAGTTTTTACAATCCTGGAGAAATGATCGAGAACACGATCGTTGCACACAACTGGCAGCGATTCTGTTATTTCACTGTCGTCGTTGTTATTCCTGTTGTACGAGAGTTTTATGCCAACTTTATGGATGCGGAAGACTATGAAGTCTTTGTTAGAGGTGTCGGAGTGGGATTCACTCCGGAACGGATCAACATTTTCTACGGCCTACCATCTACCATCGAGTGCTATTATTATGGTCTGTCTCCATCTGAAGGTGATCTGGAGATGATCATTGCATATCTGACTGGCGGCACTGGAGCTTGGAAGATCCGGAACGACAAAAGGGTAAACTTTAAATCTTCTAAGCTGAATGATATTTCAAAGGCCTGGCACTATTTTATTTCTACTAGATTACTTCCTTCCAACTACCTAAGTGAAGTTACCTGAGATAGAGCTATCCTGAAGTACTGTATTCAGGAAAGGAAGCTGATAGATGTTGGTAGCATTATCTATGATTCTGTGGAGTTGATTGCACGATCCAGTACTTCTGTGGGATTAGGATTCCCATCTTTAATATATTCTTTATGTGTGAGCGATGGAGTTATTGCTAATATTTCTGAGGAGAAGTTGAAGACTACAAAGCCTATTGGGCAGGAGAGTGTTAGTATTTATGATCGTCTTCGCTGGAAGAGATCTACTGCTCCTTCTACTTTTGTACATGCTCCAGGTAGAGATTCTACTTCTAGACCTTCTACTTCTGCTACACCACCACCTAGTTTTTGGGAGACTATGGATGAGAGGTATTCAGAGCAGTAGAATACGTTACTCTTAGCTAATTTTCGCATAGATGAGACCGATGCGAAATTTGATCATCTTGCTGATTTTACCCTTAGGAAGAGCAATTATGATGCTAAGTATGATGAAGCTCTTGTTAGATTCCTAAAGGGAGAACAGTCTATTCAGTTCCCTACTTGTCCTAGATTCACACCTTATGATCCGAAGAAGACTAAGGATTTTTCCTTTGGTATCGATGATGATGATGATGATGAGACTGCGAGTAATGATTAGATTGTTGAGATTATGTTCTTGTTTAATTTATCTGTGTGTTAAACTTAGTAGTATGATTGGTTTATGATTGTTTGATGTTTTGTTAATGTTAGCTGTATTGATGATTGTCGTACTATTTAGTTATTGATGATGTTTTGTTTCTGTTATTGTGATTAGTATAGTTGTTTAATTTAGCAATTGATATAAAAATTGAACCTGCTTACTTTTATATATGCTTCGTTATTTCAGTGATATTCATAAAAAACATGTGTAGAAGTAAATTTTTCTTTGAATAATATTTTTACATACTTATAAAGTTCCTTTTTAAATTATGTCTTTCTTTCTCTCCTACTTTAGAATTTTTCATGATATACCAAAACTTAAGTTTGGGGGAAGGGAAAATACATGCAAATTTAAATTTTATTTGTCCTTAAGTGCTAATATTTTCTTTAATATATATATATATTAATATAACATAAGGAATGAAGAATCTTTTTAAGATCACTTAAATTTCAATTATAAATAATTTAGTAGACTTAATCAAAATTTTAATAACTTTGATTGATTTTAAGAATAGAATTATTCAACTTAAATAAGAGTAAGATTAAGAATTTTTTCTATTCATGGTAGAGATAATTGAATTTTAGAAGTACTAAGAAATCAAGAATTATAACTTGAAAAAGAAAAGATTGAAAGTCTTTTTAAAAACTATTCATGTTATAGTGATTAAGTGAAGATGTATAAGTTTGTAAATATAAGTTAAGGATAGTGAAGTTCAAAATCATTAATAGGCTATCCAGATACAGTAATCCTCACTGAAAAAAAAAAAGAGAAGCTTGAGGAGATGCCTAATTAAAAATTGGCTTCACTTGAATTATCTTATAAGAAGAAAACCAATTACATATTTTACTTAATTTTTATGCATGCATCTTTATTAGAAAAGATTTTCATGAAGATCTTTTTCTTGTAAATAATTTATGTGATCTTAATATAATAAACTACAATTATTTTTGAAATGAATGAAAAATTTTTGAAGTCTTACGATTTGGTAGTTAAATATTCTTTAAATTCTTAAAATTAAACTTAGTTAATGAAATTTGGTTAATGATTTACTAAATCCTTTATAAAATCAAAAATTACAAGGAATCTTAAATATTTACCTTTTATTCCAATTGTTATACATTTTATATAGTAAAAAAGGTTACTTGAGAACAAGTAACGTTTAAGTTTGGGGGATTTTGATCCATGAAAAAAATACCTATTTTTATAAAAAAATGTATTTTTCAGGATTTCGCCTTAAGTGGGAAAAATCTCACCGTCGGCGAGCTAATTAATTCAAATAGGCTTAAAGTTTCTTGGAAATCTCGCCTTTGACGGCATCATTCTCCATTTGTTGTACGGCTTATTTTTAGGTTGTGTGTTGTATTTTGAAAAGGGGGGTCGCCTACGGAAATTGTCGGCCGAATTTTTAATTTAATTTAAATAAATAATTTGAAAAAGTAGTATTTGGTTTTGAAAATAATTTTAAATTTGAAAATTTTAAGATATGAAATCAAGCTGATCTCACATCTCGAATAGTTTATATAAACGAGTACCGCATCTGTTGTGTATCTATCTCGAAGAATAGACACAGCATTTGTTGGTGATAAGGGCTGATCAAAATAAACTAGAAAATTTGTGACATCCGTTTGGTCTATGAAGACAATTTTATAAGCCGAAATAGCAATTCCTACTTAATATGAAAGCATTAAACGGGGTTTATATTGCACACAGGTTCTTAAAGGTGCTATGTATGGGCAGGCCACATAGTTAATTACATCTTAAGTGACGGGAATCACCTAAGAAAACTCTCGATAATAATCGATGGTGTTTGCTCTCGGGAGATTTCGAAGATTAAGTTTTGAAAAGTTGAATTTTGGAATTCGATAGGGAATAGCTCGAATTTGGAATAGTTTATTTTAGGAGTCCAAAGGAAGGAGTAGAGGAAGTTGAGGATCCAAGAGGAATCTTAGCAACTTCCCGTGACTATCCTATTGTTTGGTTTTCGAGTTTAAAGAAAATCCTAATGCTGCTTATGCGATATTTCAATCTTGTCGGTACAATTAATTAGGACTTATATTAGTATGATAAAATCATACGAAATGACATGAAGATGTGAGGTTTATGTCGTACGAACGACTACCTCGGAGTCCTAAGACTGGTTAGGGCTTAATCTACATGACATGATCATGCAAATGCACAACGAAGAGGTTGAGGATTTATGTTGCACTAGGAAAACTACCTGCGTCCTATGGCTTGGTTATTTAATTCTGAAAGTTTTGCTGAAGTAGACTCGAGGGTTTTGCGCTGATGACGATAGCGTGCTATCCACCATGCTCGAGCTCCTTGTTGTTGCGAGAGGTTTAGTTTTAGAAGTCATCGTAGGGAGATGAGAAAAGTGTTTGGTTTAGAGAAATCCTTAATTTCCAGTATTTTTTTTATGTTTTAATTAAACCAATCTTAAAGTTGATTATAACAACTCCGGTTAAGATCACGGTTCCATCCTTAGGCATCGTTATTTTTATCGAATTCACTTAGTCCGGATGAATTTGCTAAACTCGGCTGAATGAGTTCTACACCTTCATTTAGGCCGTGGAAATCCGGTTAGCAACACGTAGGTTACATCATCCGAGGTATTCCCGATCATCCAACAAGACGTTTTAATTTAGTTGTAATTGCAGTTTGTGTTCTGTTTGTGATTAAATTTTGAGTTGTTTTATATTTTGAAATGTTGTGGCGGTGAATTTTATCTTGCAATGACTTTAATTTGGTTTGGTTTCAGTTTTAGGGGCTACCCTAAAGGTGTGGGTTTTCATGCAACAGTTGTTTATCATACGAAAAGTAAGTGCGATGCGATTAAATAAATTACAATAAGGTAAATTATGAAAATAAAAGCGTACCTAGAGGGTCTTCCCATCATCCCAAGCTGCACTTAAACACAATTTAGAATATTTAAGCAAGTTCCTAGGTAAAGATAAGGGAAGGGTTATGGTTTTCTACCAAATTCACAATCCTGTAGCTAGTCATTTCCTAGCAGCGTCTGGGTTCTTGTGTTTTTGGTTTTGAGGACAATTTTCTTCATCAAAGAACAATTAAGTTTAGTTGTTCTTATAAACATCCTATCATATTGAGGAAGTGCTTAAGAAGAATCTTAAACATCTTTTCGATATTGCTAAAATTGTCTTAAATCCGAATGAATTTAATTATACGAATGAATTACTCGTCGAGAATTCAAGTTTTGTTGTTATCTTGCTCGATTGAACTAGGACATTTGAATATCCTATGCAGTGAAGTAACACTTCATTTAACGTTACGTTTTAGGGGTTATGACAGTAAAAGCTTTCGAGGTCAATTGGTGTTGATTGGTTTGTGATTTAATTTTATTTCAGTTATCGGGTTTAAATTTGCAATAGTTTTCAAGTTGCTTTATTTTGAATTTCTTTATGTCTTAGGTGATGTAATTTTTAATTTTTTTTTTAATTCAATTTAAATTAACTTTAATTTAATTTAATGTAGTTTAGTTTCAATTTTGATTCAATTTAACTTGATTTTAATTTTAGCTTGATTTTATTATTTAATTTAATTTAATTGATTTAGTTTGATTTGATGTGAATTAATTTAATTTAATTTAACTTGATTTAATTTGATTTGATTTAATTTAATTTAATTTGATATGTTTTAATTTAAATTTATTTCATTTAATTTACTTTTAATTTTAATTTAATATTTTATTTTATTTTATTATTATTTTTTTATTTTTTTAAAAATGATTTAATTTTAATTATTAAAGTATTAATTTAATTGAAATTTTAAAAGGATTTAATTTAAATAATTTAACTTCAATTTAATTTATTGATTAAGTCTTTTAGCATTTTAAATCTTAAACTTGGATTATCATTTTAATTAGGAATTAAATATTATTGAGATTATTAATTTAGGGATTCTTAAATTAAAGAACAAATCTCTTCTATTAATATTCGTATTTTAATAATTCGATTTTATTATTTTCCAAATTTAATCGATTATTTAATTAAAGTTTATTTTAATTATTTTTAAATTGTTTGGTAGGTTTCTACTCTCTAATTATTTAAATTTCAGTCATCGAATCGAGATTAAGATCAAATATTTTACTCTATAATTTTATTAAACCTAAAGTTTTAATTAAGGGTTAAAATTTTAATTACCATTTTGCCCTTGAGCTTAATAATTTCATAACTCACTAAATTTAAGGCTTAAATGAACTTAAAATTTTTATGTGACTTCACTTTCATTATGCCAATAAAGACATGAGAGGAAAATGTGATTTTCTGTATTTAATTTATTTATGTAATTATTTTTGGTGGAAAATAGGGATTTTCCAAGGAAGACTAATAATATGACCAAGGGAAAGTTTGTCCTTAAGAAAATTATGGGACATTTCTAATGGCCAGAGGACCACTTGAATCGAATTTTGGTGATTTTTTTGAATTATATTATTTTTATTATAATTATTTTAACTTTTGGAGTATTACTTAATTTAAAAATAAAATAAAGGTTGAAAAATAAATTTTATATTTTTCAAAAATCTCTCGATATCGAGGAAATCAGAGAATCAATTTTTATAATTTTCTGATTTTTCTTTGATTTTATTAAAATTATTTTAGTGGAAATGCTAAAAGTATACATTTTTTAATTTTAAAATTACCTTAAGGCTTTTAAAATTTAATATCTCATCAAATAATTTTAAGAAAATATGGGGGTTTATTAAGTGATTAGAATTCGAAATGTAACATTTTAGTGAATTTTATTATTTTTGTGATTTTTATTATTATTTATTAAAATATTAAAATAATGCAAAAAAATTAACTTTTTAGAAAATTAAAATTTTTATTTTTCTTAAATTCATGATATCGAGCTTCATTTCCAGCAAATTTGGTGAATTTTGAAAAGTATTTTGAAAGTTATGAATTTTTAAAGTTTAAAATGGGTAAATGGGCAATCGACGTTTAGTAGGGCTAACAGAGAGTCAAATTGACTTCAAATTTTTATGGTGGGTTCTCTAATCCTAAAGGTCAGTGGAGGATTGATTTGAAGTCAATTTGATGCATGATTAGCACTAATTAGTTAAGGACCTATTTTGGGTGTTTAGGCGAATTAGGGTTATTCAAGTGAATTAATTCAAAACCTGTTTTCCTAGGGTCCTCTGGACATAAGAAACATCACCAAATTTTTCTAAATTTATTTCACAACATGCTAATTATTGGATTTAAAATACTCAAAACGAGTAACATGAATTTGAAAAATTAATAACTTCATGGGGATGGCCTCTGACTTTGGAGATTCGGGGGAATGTTCCCCAGTGGAGGCCCAGCACTGTGGTGCCGTACACGTGGTGAATTCTGTATATGCATGGAGAATTAAAACAATGCAGAGGGTAAATAAATCATTAAAAATAAAATACTTAATGAAATTAAATGATTCCTTTCTACATTATTCTCCTACATTCGGCTGGCAAGAGGGTATTTTTATTTTATTTTTCTGATTTTTCTACCACAAAAGTTATGCATTTTTGAAGTTGAGGAATTAAATAAATCAAAAAATACCCTAATTTCCTACTTATCCGCGCGACGCCACGCCATCCTCGGCGGCTCCGAAACGCCGCGTGTCGCGGCGCCGTTCGACGCCGCCGTCCAACTCGGCGCTCAGGGGCCGTAGCTGTCGTTCCATCTCCTCATCAGGCGTGATCACGGCCGTCCGTCGCGTGCGTGTATGGAATGAATGGCATCCGTTCATCATCCCCGAGCGTCCTCACCGGGCGCATCCACACACAAAACCTTTAAGAACTCACTCATTTCTCGATGGATTTTCGTGTTCTTGTGCTCATGGGTTCGTCTTGAAAGAGACGAATACATACATACGGTGATCATGCATTGAAATTAAGGCATTTGAAATGGAGAATCTCCAGAAGCTCGGAAGGGATAAAGAGTTAGCTCATACCTTTGCTCAGTGTGGCTTCAATCTGAGGTTTGTGTCACCTTCGATTGGGTCGACGAGCTCAGGATGAGTCCCTTGGCACACAGTGAATTGTACGAGTACTTCAGTTTTGACCAAGCCCGATCACAAAGCTTGGGTCACAGGTGAATGGGTGGCACGGAGAGGGGGCTTTTGCTGGTGGACTTCTTCCCTTGGTCTGGTGAAGAGGTGTAGGACCAATCAATTTGAGGATTGATCCTTTGTGAAGAGGTATCTGGTTTGGGTGGAATTTTGGCTGAGAAATTGGGCTGCGGTGGTGGGGATTAGGGCAAATTGTCACTGGGCATCAACTGCTCTGGCGTATGGAGAGTGATGCGGAGCAATTTTAGCGGGGTTTCGACAAGGTCTGGTTCGGCACCTCTCATGGCCGAGAGGGGATGGTGTTTAAATTGGAGAGGGTGGGAGGGCCTCCCAGGGGGAGAGTTAGGGCTTGGGATCAGCTGCTCTTAGAAGAAGAACAACTACAATGGCCACTAGGGATTGGGCGGCTCGGCGGTGGGAATTCCCGAGTTTGGGCTCACATGTGAGAGCTCTCGACCTGGTGGTTTCCGGCGGCTTGTGGTGGTGGCGGCAGGTCAGGTCACTTTTGTTGTCATCAGGAGGTCGGGCGGGGCTTAGTGTAGTCAATTGGCCAATGCCATGTGTAAAGAGCTTGGATTGAAATGGAATGGGGGAAGGCTATTTTGGGTTCAAATGAGTCGACCCATTATTTTGGGCTAGGTTCACCGCCGAGGCCTGGTTTTGGGCCGAAAAGGATCACTTGGGTCGGTCGAGAAAATGGTGTGGTCTCCGTCATGATGAGGTGGCTAAGCATGGTTTAGTGTGTGACATGCTTAAGGTAAAAAAGGGTTTAAGAAGGATTAGGAAGGGGGGCCTCCTTTGCCCGAATGTGGTAAGGTCACGTAGCAGACGGCTCGCATGGCTTACATGTGGCTTAAGAGTGGCTTCGCTGGCTCACTTGGCTTTGGAAAAAGTTGGCTTGGTTTCATGAAAATGGTTTTTAAGGATATTGGGTATTTTGATGGAATTTGGATAAAGCTAAATTTGGAATAATTTGATTATTGATTTAGGCTTTAGGGATAATTTCGAATTAATGGAGTGATGAAAAGAATGTGTCGTATGGGCTTTAGCGCTGAAGTTTGGGCTTTTAGGAAGGTTTAAGAAAGTGGGCTTTTGGTTTGAAATTAAATTTATGGATGGGAATTTTGTGAAGGATTGGGCCAAACAAGTGTTGGGTTTAGCTCGTGGATGTGTCATGGGTGATTTGAAGCGAAGTTGGGAGTGATTTGGGTTTGAATTGTGGGTTGAATTTGGGCTTCTTTGGTGAATGGGCCAATATAGGTCGAATTGGGCTAACTTGGGCCAATGTTGGGCTAGGGTTGAAATTGATGTAAAATAAATGTTGGGAAATGTTTATGGGAGTGTTTAAGAAGTTTTTTGGCTTTGGTTGAGTTTGATTTTGAGGTTTGGGTTTATTTGGGTTAGGTTTGGGTTTAGGTCGAAATTGGGCCTTTTAGCTTTGGGTTGAATTTGAGTGGGGTTTGGGTCTAAATTTTGGGTAAGTCATGTTAGTGTTTTGTTTGTGGGGATGTTAAGGAAGGATTAGAAAAGGTTTGGGATTAATTGGAGTTGAATTGGGTTAGTTTGGGCTAAGTTTTGGTCGTAGGTCCAAATTGGGCTTTAAGGTCAAAAATGAAATTGGGTTCAAATGCCAATCAAATTGGAGTTTGATTTGAGGTAGATTGGTGTTGGGGATGTTAAATTGAAGTTTAGAATTGAATTGGACGAGAATTTGGGTCGAATGGGTAGGTTTGGCTTGACATTGGGTTCACTTAGGGTTAAAATGGGTGAGTGGGGGTTTTGACAAAAGTGGGGTAAATTAACAAAATTTGCCCATGGTATAGTTGAACGAAATGAAATTGGGAATATTTGGGATTTTCTGAAATTTTCTGGGAATTTTCTGAATTTTTGGATTTTTTGGGTCGAGAGGGTATTTTGGGTATTTGGAGGGTATTGGGGAGGTATTTTGGAATTTTTGATATTTTGCTATGGATGGTCAATTTGAGTGATGTGGAAATGTTCAAGGTTAATTTTGAAATTTTGGGTGATTTGGGATTTTTTGAAAATTTTGGGTGATTTCGAGAGAACTTTGGGTAAATTTGGCGGGTGTAGGGGTCCGAAGTCGAAAATTGAAAATTTGGAAAATTGAAGATTGGGTGAATGTAAGTGGAATGAAATCATTTTGAGAAGTTTGAAAGACACGCAAGCATATCAAGCCCATGACATGAAGGGACTCATTTAAGGCAGCATCCTTGTATTGTTCTAACCTGCTTGCTTGAGCTTAGGGGTTAAGGGCCAAATCCATGTGAATCACCTTCATGAGTCGGGGAGGTCAAGTTAGGTATGGGTGTGTTTTTAGGAGGTGTGCGAAAGTGTAGTGTATAAGCTGTAGTGTGTGTGTAGGTCAGCCCTTCACCGGTCCGGGCAGCCCGGGGCGATCCCCAAATCCGAGTCTATAGGAACTCATCCTTTAAACTCGCGTTGATTTGACCCTCTAGGTGATTAGGGGTCTACAGTCAAGTTTGTGGAGTTTGCAGGGAGTTAAGAAGTGGTTTGAATTTTTAAGTGGTGGGTCCGATTCTAATCCTCTAAGATAATTCAGAAAGGAAAAAAACTGGGCTAAGTCCTAAGTACTATAGAGAGAAGAAGACCTCATCGAAAATGAGGTCGACAAATGGACCCCCCAATAGGTGTAGTGAGCTGACGGAGCACACCGCGCATATTAGCGTTGACCGAAAAGATCAACAAAACAAACACAAATGTCAAGTGACAAACTTAGGATGAAGTAGAAGAATTTCGCTGAAATTATCGAAATATCTCTACGAGGCTGGAGATTCTGAACACTCGGCTGAGGGAAAGGAAAAGGAGGTGAATCCCAAATCACATGACCTGGGGAGCTAATTTAAATTTTATTTTGTCTCAATTTATAAAAGATTTAAATGTGTGAAAATAATTTCAGTTGATTTCAATTGGGTGATTTTCTAGAATTAATTCAGAGTTTGGTTTCTGATCAGAAAAAAAGTAATTACGCAGTACTGGGCAACGTCTCAGCTACTCAGTGGGTGGGTGGGAATCATTGCAGGGGGGAGTCTGGAGCTTGCAGTGAGCTGAGATCAAGTCCGCAGCTCGAGTTGCAGTTTCCGTCGTTTCATTAGACGAAGAAATCAAACGTGCGTTCCGATCAGGGTCACCATTTAAAGTTTTGTTTGAGTGTGATTTCATTCACGTGGGAAAGTCTGGCATCAGTCTCGGATGTAAAATCCTCGACTCGAAAAATTTGAATTTGATGTATTTCATTGCGATAGGGAAAGAATCTAAAAGCCGTACGGTCTCGGATGTAAAATCCTCGACTCGAAGTTTGAATTTGATGTATTTCATCGCGATGGGAAAGAATCCTAAAGCTATGCGGTCTCGGATGTAAAATCCTCGACTCCAAAAGTTTGAATTTGATGTATTTCATCGCGATAGGGAAAGAATCCTAAAACGATACGGTCTCGGATGTAAAATCCTCGGCTCGAAAAGTTTGAATTTGATGTATTTCATGGCGATAGGGGAAAGAATCCTAAAGCAATGCGGTCTCGGATGTAAAATCCTCAACTCCAAAAGTTTGAATTTGATGTATTTCATTGTGATAGGGAAAGAATCTACATGATACGGTCTCGAATGTAAAATCCTCGACTCGAAAGTTTGAATTTGATGTATTTCATTGCGATAGGGAAAGAATCCTAAAGCAATGCAATCTCGGATGTAAAATCCTCAACTCCAAAAGTTTGAATTCGATGTATTTCATTGCGATAGGGAAAGAATCCTAAAGCAAATACGGTCTCGGATGTAAAATCATCGACTCAGTTTGAATTTGATGTATTTCATTGCGATAGGGAAAGAATCCTAAAGCAATGCAGTCTCGGATGTAAAATCCTCAGCCCCAAGAGTTTGATTTTGATGTATTTGGTTTGCGAAAATTTGTAATATTGATTTGAAAAGTGTGGAATTTTGGTGTTTCGAGAATTTCATGAAAGTTGTAAAAGACTTTCATGGAAGGAAATAGATTAACGGGGAATATGTAGATGCTACATATCCCATTCAAAAAGTTGATCGAAAGTTCTTTGGTTTGGATTGGATACAATTCCTCGCCATCGATTCGATGCAGTATTGAATAGGAATCGGCCAGCTTCCATCGAGACAAGGGAGAGTAGAACGGATTGGATTTCGAATTTGGAAGTTGAGTTGAAATTCGTTTAGTGACTTGAGATTTAATTTGAGATTTGATTTAAGATTTGATTTGAGATGCGATTTGAGATGCGGAAGGATTGAATTTGAAATTTGATTGAGATTTGATTTAAAATGTGTGTTCATTTTGTTTGTCCTTTAACGATTCA
Organism: Papilionanthe hookeriana x Papilionanthe teres; assembly: GCA_022702705.1. Taxonomy (NCBI): domain Eukaryota; kingdom Viridiplantae; phylum Streptophyta; class Magnoliopsida; order Asparagales; family Orchidaceae; genus Papilionanthe; species Papilionanthe hookeriana x Papilionanthe teres. The sequence continues at coordinate 94,960,370 of CM040422.1, forward strand.
ATTTATTTTTATCGTTCATTTAATGTTCATGTGAATTTGGCGTTCATCATTTTTTTATTTAGATTTTTTAGGGAAAGTTCTCTTTTATTCCTTTTTTTCTTTTGCGATTTCTTTGTTCGAAGTTCATTTAACTTTAATGGTGTTTCCCGAGTCGATTTGCCTGAAAGGGTGAAGGCCAAAAATATGACATGGTCACTTTCATTCCAATCATCTTGAAGATACATCATACAACTCGTCTGGAATACATCTCATACAATCATGTAGACTCAAAACGTTACATGTGATCTTTGTCGATCCATCCAAAAAAAAAGTATACATCGAGAAATCCATGTACGAATAGTGGGGTACGTAGTCGATAACATCACCTTCCAAGCCATCCTTAGCGAGGATGCCGTATGGATGTACGTTGGAGGTGTGATATTTTCCATGTAACTCACAGCACTCGTAGGTCGGAGGCTCTCTAGCTCCGGGTACGGGGCGGAAGTGGTAAGGTGCTCACATCGTATTCTTTTGAAAGTAGCTGAAATCCGCTTCATTGGTACTCCTGGTATGCGATGTTTAGCGACATGTTGCTGTGCCCTTGATGTCATGACGGAACCTACCGGTAATGGTATCTTTGCGACGCAGAACTCACACAGACCCCTTCTCCGAGATCAGATCCGAACATGATATTACACTCGTTCGAAAAGAAACCATGTAGAAAGGTACGACGAAGTCGTGGTGATACATGTGCGGGGGTATGCGGTCACCCTTCTTGTAAATGTTAATGATGCAAGCGTTGGGTATCTGATACGCGCGTGCCCTCCATGTTATCATTCTTTTTTTACCATCCTTTTGATGACTAATGGCATTGGATCCACACAGCCATGACGGAGTATTCCGTGGGTTTCCCTTCCTTTTGTCTTTCGTGAAGTTGTAACGGCATCCACATTGTATTGTAATTCTTCCTTTCACGCATCCATCTACGGGGTTCGAGTAAGTGTTTTCTCTTGGGCGGCCCGCCGGCCCATTCTTTTCAAATCCGGATGCGATCCGAGATTTGTTGTTGTTCGTATTCGAGAACACGTACGTATGTAGCTCGAGCGCCCCAGTATATTGATCATAATGGCTCGATTCTCTCGAAGTATTCAAGGATTTCTTTTCGTGATGCATTCTTTCTAGCTTGTATTCCGAAATAATCTGCAAATGGCGAGGCACAGTGACGTATTGTTGGGATATATGGCTCAATCCCTTCACTCTCACCGCATACCTCGGCTCTCGGGGATGGTGTCCGTCGGGACATCCTCACAGGTTGCTTGCAACAAGGTTATGTATTGCGGTGACTTTATGCGGTGGCGTGGTAGTCTTCCTTCTTGTTCTCCTTAATATTTCCCTGGTCTCTTCATCATCCTCGGTAGCCCCCTTCATGCACAGTGAAGAGCGCGTCGGCAAGTATATGCGCGATATGGCTGCCTGCGTCGCGGCGGAGTCGGCCCCGCTGGATTTAGTTAGCATCTTGCGGATACGGCGATTTTTATTTCTTCGTTGAGTTCTTTGTGAGAGTAGCTCTTTGTATTTCCTGAGTTTACGTAGGCGCGACGGCGACAAGCCGCCCTGCTATGCTTATTGCAGACTTGATTCTCTTGTCTTGGAGTGCTTGTTTTCCTTTTCTTATTCTTTGGAGTGGTGGCTTGGGCCGCCCCCACTTTCATGCTTGTCGGCCCAGGCGGGTTCTCTCGATCGAGCGGTACCAGTCACTTTCCTCGTATTGCGGGCTGTGCCCCACGGTGCAGTACGAGTCGATCTCGATTATCGCTCCATCTTTCACCCTCTTTTCGTCGAGTACGAGGCTTACTCATTTCTAGAAGTTCGGGACCAACCGCCGTTCGACATTTCCTGTGAAAAGACGAGGAAAAGGATCGGGGGTTTGTACAAGAAGAAGAACATTAAGAAAATGTTTATTAAAGACGGCTTTTTTTATTTATTACTTTTATATTTTTAAATTTAACGAGGGAATGAAGTGGGATAAGATCGAAGAGATTTTGATATGGAAGAGAGAAAGCAAAGGAAAACTTTATTATCATGATTTTATTTATCTTAGCACATTTTAATTATTTTTTGGGTTCGGACCCGATCATAAGTAACTACTTCGCCCGTGCTTCTAAGGATGAAGAATTCATTCCTTCGAAACATCGGGTAGCGTAATACTTTTCGAAGTATCACCGTTGTCGGCATATTTTTAGGTCGTATGTTATTTTAAAAATTCGCCTAACAGTATCGGCGGAATTTTTAATTTAATTAAAATAAATAATTTGAAAAGTAGTATTTGATTTTGAAAATAATTTTAAATTTGAAGGTTTTTAAGATATGAGGTCGCCAGGATCCCGCATCCCAAATAGTTTGTAAACGAGCACCACACCGCGAGCCGTGTATCTATCACGAGATGAACCTGCTTGTGATAGTGGGGCTCGATTAAATGCGCCAGAAGATTTGTGACATCCCGTTTGGTACGCGAACCAATTTTATAAGCAAACAAAATTCCCGCATGGCCATGAAAACATTAAACGGGGTTTATATTACACAGGTTCTTTAAAATTCCCTATGGGGCAAACCCTATAGTTAATTACATCTTAAGTGATGGGAATCACACTAAGAAAACTCATAATAATCGATAGTGCATATAAAGGGAATTTAATTTAAGATTTTCGAGGGATTAAATTTTGGAATTTCAATAGGGAATGGATCGGAAGTTTGGAACATTTTGTTTTGTGAATCCAAAGGAAGAAAAGTAGGAGAAATCACGAGATTTGAAGCGAACTTCGGTAATTTCCCGACTATCTTTATTATTTAGCTTGGATTTAGGAAAGTCCTAATATTTATTTAAATGTTTTAATTTTGCCCGATTTTAATTAGTTAGAGCTTATATTTGCATGATAAAATCACGAATAGCCTCGAAGATGTGAGGGTTTATGTCGTATCGAACGACTACCTCGGAATCTAAGCACGGTTAGGGCTTAATTTGCAATGCAAATGCCTAACGAAGAGTTGAGGATTTATGTTGCATAGGCAAATTACCTCGAAATCCTATGGTTTTGTTGTTTAGTTCTAGGAAAGTTTTCTTTGTAGAAGTAGACTCGAGGTTTTCTTGATGACGATGGCCGTGCGCCCATCATGCTCAGGAAAGCTCCTTGTTGTTGCGGAAGGTTTAGTTTTAGAAGTCATAAATCAGGGGATGAGAAAAGTGTTTTGGTTTGAGAAAATCTTAATTTTAGTGTTTTTTATGTTTTAATTAAAACAAATCTTAAAGTTGATTATAACGACACGGTTAAGATCCCGGTTCCATCCTTAGGCATCATTATTTTTATCGGATTCACTTAGTCTAGATGAATTTGCTAAACTCAACTAAATGAGTTCCACACTTTCATTTAGACCGTGGGAAATCCCGTTAACGACACGTAAGGTTACATCATCAGGGGTATTCTAGATCATCCGACGGGACGTTTTTAATTTAGTTGTAATTGTAGTTTTGTATTAGGTTTGTTATTAAATTTTGAGTTGTTTTATATTTTGAAATGTTGTGGCGGTGAATTTTATCTTGCAATGACTTTTAACTTAGTTTTGGTTTCAGTTTTAGGATATCTAAAGGTGTGGTTTAAATGCAACCAGTGATTGTTTATCATGCAAGAAAAGTAAGTGCAATGCGGTTAAATAAATTGCAATAATGTAAATTGCGAAAGAAAATTGCAATAAAATAAAAGCGTACTGGAGGGTCTTCCCATCATCGAAGCTGCACTTAAAACACAATTAGAATATTTAAGCAAGTTCTTTAGGTAAAGGTAAGGGAAGGGTTATGGTTTTCTACCAAGTTCTAATCCTATAGCTAGTCTCTCATTTCTATGACGTCTAGGTTCTTTTGTGTTTTTGTTTGAAGACGATTTTCTTCATTAAAGAATAATTAAATTCAATTGTTCTTATATTATCTATGCGTATCGAGGAAGTGCTTAGAATAGTCTTAAAAACATTTTTTTCAATATTTCTAGGATTGTTTAAAGTCGAATGGATTTAATTATATAAATGAATTAATCGTCCGAGAATTCAAGTTTTGTTGTTATCTTACTCGGTGAACTAGGACATTTGAATATCCTATAAGTAAAATAACATTTCATTTAATGTTAAATTTTTAGGAGTTATAATAACGAAAGCTTTCGAGGGTAAATTGGTATTCCAAATGATTTGATTTAAGTTAATGGGTTTAAATTTGGAATAGTGTTCGAAGTTGATTTATATTTAATTTCTTTGTTTTAAGTGTTGTTATTTAATTTAATTTAATTTAATTTAATTTAATTTAATTGAGTTTTAATTTTAATTTAATTTAATTCAATTTAGTTTGATTTGATGTTAAATTAATTTAATTTGATTTAATTTAATTTTAATTTAATTTGATTTAATTTAATTTAATTTAATTTAATTTAATTTAATTTAATTTAATTTAATTTAATTTAATTCATTTGATTTGATTTAATTTAGTTTAATTTAATTTGATTTAATTTATTTCATTTAATTTAATTTAATTTGATTTAATTTAATTTAATTTAATTTAATTTAATTTAATTTAATTTAATCTTATTTTAATTTTAATTGAAATTTTTTAAAAGAGTTTAATAATTTAATTTTAGTTTAATGATTAAGTCTTTTAATGTTTTGAATTTGAGTTATCATTTTAATTAAAATTGAATATTAATGAGATAATTAATTTAGGGATTTTTGAATTAAAGAATAAATCTCTTCCTAATAATATCCCTATTTTAATAATTCCAATTTTATTATTCTTCCAAATTTAATCAATTATTTAATTAAAGTTTAATCATTTTAAATTTGCTTAATGGGTTTCTACCCTTTAATCATTTAAATTTCAATCACCCAATTCAATTAGGATCAAATATTTTACTTGTTAATTTTTTTATTAAACCTAAAGTTTTAATTAAGGGTTAAAATTTTAATTACCATTTTACCCTTTAAACACTTGATTTCATAGCTCACTTCCAAATTGAACTTCAAATGAGCTTGAAATTTTTATGAGACTTCACTCGTATGTATTAAAGACATGAGAGGAGAAAATGTGATTTTTCTGTATTTAATTTATTTATATAATTATTTTTGGTAGAAAATAGAGATTTTCAAGGAAAATTTAATAACATGACCAAGGGAAAGTTTCTGTCCTTAAGAAAATTGGGGACATTCCTAATGACCAGAGGACCATTTGGACCAATTTGGTGATTTTTGAATTATATTCTTTTTATTACAATTATTTTAAATTTTGGAGTGTTAATTAATTTAAAAATAAAATAAATGTTGAAAATGAATTTTATGTTTTTCAAAAATCTCTCTGATATCAAAAGGAAATCAGAGAATCGAATTTTACAATTTTCTGATTTTTCTATGATTTATTATAATTATTTTTAGTGAAAATGTAGAAAATACATTTTTTTAATTTTAAAATTACCCTAGAGCTTTAAAATTTAATATCTCACTAAATAGACCTAAGAAAAAAGTGGGGTTTGTTCCTAGTGATTAAAATTCAAAATGTGACATTTTGGTGAATTTTATTATTTTTGTGATTTTTATTATTTTTTAATTATTAAAAATATTAAAATATTATTAAAAATCAACTTTTTAGAAAATTGAAATTTTAATTTTCTTAGGTTCCCCTGATATCAGAGAGGCTCAAAACCAATTTAGTTAATTTTTGAAAGGTATTTTAAAAGTTATGAATTTTTAAAGTTTAAAATGGCTAAGTGGTTTAATCGACGATTAGTGGGGCTAACGAGTCGATTGACCTCAAATTTTTATGGTGGGTTCCTCTGATCCTAGGAGTCAGTGGAGAATTCAAGTCAATTTGATGCATGGTTAACTCTAATTAATTAAAGACTATTTTGGGTGTTTAAGCGATTAGAGTTGTTTTAAATATTTAAAGTCAGCATATTTTTACGGGTTGCGATGCATAAGAAACGTCACGAATTTTCACAGAATTTATTTGACAACATGCTATTTATTGGAATTAAAATACTCAAAACAGCAACATGAATTTGAAAAATCAATAACTTTTTATAGGGATGGCCTACGACTTTGGAAAATTCGGGGAATGTTCCCAATTGAGCTTAAGCCCATTTATGGTCTCGTACCATGGTGGTGTATACATGCATGGAGAATTAAAAGTATGCAGAGAAATAAATAAATTATAAAAATAAAATACTTGGTGAAATTAAATGATTTCTTTTCCACATTATTCTCTTACGTTCCCTTTGAGAAGCGAAGGGTATTTTTTATTTTATTTTTTCGATTTTTCTACACGAGTTATGAATTTTGAAGTTTAGGGAATTAAATAAATCAAAAAATACCCCTAATTTTCTATTTATCCACGCGGCGCCAGCTCATCCTCGGCATTTCCGAAACGTCGCGTGTCGGCGCTCCCATTCGACGCCACCACACAAGTCGAGCGGCCGGGCCCAGCGGTTCTAGTACCGTCTCCACCGGTCCGACGCCATCGAGCCATTCGTTCGCGCGTGTATTGAATGGACGGCATCCGTTCATCGTCCCCGAGCGTCCTCACCGAAGGCCTTCCACACTAAATCCTAAGATCTCACTCGATACTCAATGGATTTTCATGTTCTTGTGCTCATGGATTCGTGCGAAAGACGAACACATCTATATGGCTATCATGCATTGATTAAAGCATTCGAAATGGAAAATCTCTAGAAGCTCGGGATGAAAAATTAGCTCATACCTTTGCTCGGAGAAGTGTGGCTTCAATCTCGAGAGTTGTTGCACCTTCGGTGGATCAATGACTCGGATGAAGTCTGCGGTACGGTGAATTGTCTAGATGTTATTTCGACCGAAGCCGTCCACCAAAGCTTAGGAGGCTAGAGCAACTGGGTGGCCTGGAGATGGGGCTTTTGCTGGTGGACACCTTCCCTTGGTCTGGTGAAGGTGTAGAACCAATCAATTTGGGAATTGGCTCAACACATGGAGAAGTGTCAGGGTTTTGGGTGGGGCCCCCAGTTGGGGAAATTGGAATTTATCAGTGGGGATTAGAGCAAATTGACACTGGGGATCAACTTCTCTAAGGGTGGAGAAGGGTTTGGAACAATTTTGGCAGAGTTTCGGCAAGGTTTGTGTAACTCTCTTCCATGGCCGTGAGGGTGAGGGGTTTAAATGAGGGTGGTAGGAGGCCTCAGGGGATAGCGAGGTTGGGATCAGCTGCTACGGTCATGGGAAGAACAGCCATGGTGGCCATTGGGCATGGGGCAGCTCAGCAAGGTGGAATTTCAAAGTTGGCTCACATGTGAGCTCTCGGGTGTGGTGTTTTCCGGTGATCCCGAGTGGTGGCCGGCAGGCAGCAGGTCACCATCTTGACCAGGGAGGTCGGGGCTTGGCAATGGTGAGATTCGGTGGGCTTGGACATGTGTAAAGTGTTTGGATTAAAATGGAATGGGGGAGAGGCCACTTTGGATTAGGTGGTCCCAATAGTGGTTTGGGTTGGGTTCACCTCCCCATGGTGAGGTCTTGGTGAGAAGATCAGTTAGGCTAGTGGTCGAGGTGGTGATGTGGGCTTTTGGAAAGTTTAAGGGAAATGGTCTTTTTGGTTGGGATGGGCATTGGGTAAAGATTTTGTGAAGAACTTTGTCAAATAAATGTCATAATTGGTTTAGGGGTGTTCTATGAAGGGCTTGGAATCAATTTGGTGTGATTTGGAGTTGAATTGGTTTGAATTTGGATTTATTTGGTAAGTGGGCCTATGTAGGTGAATTGGGCTAACTTGAAATTTCCAATGTTGGGCTGAGTTGAAATTGATATAAAATCAATGTTGAGAAATGTTTATGGGAGTGTTCCGAGGTTTTGACTTTGGTTGGGCTTTGATTTTGGGGTTTAGGCTCATTTGGGTTAGGTTTGGGTTTAGGTCGAAATGGGGCCTTTTAACTTTGGGTTGAGTTTGAGTGGGGTTTGGGTCAATTTTGGAGGCGAATCATGTTAGTATTTTGTTTGTGGGAATGTTAAGGAAGATTTAGAAAAGATTTGGGGTTAATTGGAATTGAATTGGGTGAGTTTGGGTTAGGTTTGGGTCATGGGTCCAAATTGGGCTTTAAGGCCAAAAGTGAGATTGGATCAAATATCAATCAAATTGGACTTGAATTTGGTCTAGATTGGTATTGGAGATTTTGAATTGGAAGTTTAGAATTGAATTGGACCAAAATTGGGGTCAGTTGGGTAGGTTTGGTTTGACATTGGGTTCACTTTGGGTTTAAATGGGCAAATTGGGTTTTGACAAAAGTAGGGTAAATTGTCAAAATGGGCCCATGGTGTAGTTGGACAAAATGAAATTGGGAATATTTTGGATTTTTTGGAATTTTCTAGAATTTTCTGAATTTTGGATTTTTGGGTCGAGAGGGGTATTTTGGGTATTTGGAGGGTATTGGGAGTTTTCTTGGAATTTTTGGTATTTTTGGGTATGGATGATCAATTTAAGTGATGTGGAAATGTTTGGGATTGATTTTGGAGAATTTTGATCATTTAGAAATTTTGAGAAATTTGGGTAATTTTGGGGGTTTTTGGGTAGGCTAAACGGGTGTAGGGTCCGGGGGGTGAAAAATTGAAAATTTGGGAAATTGAAGATTGGGTGAATTTAAGTGGAAAGAAGACATTTTGGTTGAGCCATGGGAAGCCATATCAAGCCCATATGAGCTATGAAGGGACCCATTTGAGGCATTCGGTTATGTTGTTACGCGCCATAACGCGAGGCTTGGGGGTTAAGGACCATCCATGTGAATCACCCACATAGTCGGGAATTCGAGTTAGGTATAAGTGTGTGAAGGTGTAGTGTATAGGTGTAGTGTATAAGTGTAGTGTATGAATGTAGTGTGTGTGTAAGCCAGCCCCTTCACCGGACCCCTAGGCCGCGCGGGGCAGTCACAGGCCCGAAGAGTCTATGAACTCATCCTTTAAACTTCCACATTTGATTTCAACCCTCTGAGTGATTAGGGGTCTACAATCAAGTTTGTAGAGTTTGCGGGGAGTTAAGAAGTGGTTTGAATTTCTAGAAGGTGGGTCCCAATTCTAGTCCTCTAAGACGGTCGAAGGAAAAACTGGTAGATCCTAAGTACTAAAGAGAAGAGAGACCTCATCAAAAATGAGGTCGACAAATGGACCCCCGATAGGTGTGGTGAGGGCGGCGGAGCACACCGCGCGTGGCGTTGGCCAGGAGCGATCGGCAAAACCGAACACGGATGTCGAGTGACGAACTTAGGACGAAGTAGAGGGAGTTTTCGCGGGGGAGTAGCAAGTATATCTACGAAATAGGAGATTCCTAAACTCTCATTGAGGGAAAGGAAAAGGAGGTGAATCCGAATTACATGACTGGGGAATTGATTTAGATTTTATTTTTGTTTCAATTTAAGTTTTGATGTGTGAGTTTAGATTTCGATTTGGAGTTTGATTTAGATTGAAGTTTGTCGAATTAATTTGAAGGATTTGATTTGAAATGAAAATTGGAATTCTAGGGTTGTAGATGTAACATCTTCAACCTCGAAAGAAAATTGAATTGATCGGATTGAATCATTACAATGAGGAAAGATCTCGGAAGTAATGCGGTGTTGGATGTAAAATCCTTAACCACTAAGAGTTTGATTTTGATGTATTTCATCGCAATAGGGGAAAGAATCCTAAAGCAATGCGATCTCGGATGTAAATCCTCAACCCAAAAGTTTGAATTTTGATGTATTTCGGTGCAATAGGAAAAGAATCCTAAGCGGTACAGTCTTGGATGTAAAATCCTCGACGAAAAGTTTGAATTTTTGATGTACTTCGGTGCGATAGGAAGAATCCTAAAGCCGTGCGGTCTTGGATGTAAAATCCTCGACCCAAAAGTTTGAATTTGATGTATTTCGGTGCAATAGGAAAAGAATCCTAGCGGTGCGGTCTTGGATATAAAATCCTCGACCCAAAGGTTGGACGGTATACTTCGGTCACTGATAGGAAAGAATCTAAGCGGTGCGATCTTGGATATAAAATCCTCGACCCCAAAGGTTGAATTTGATGTACTTCGGTGCAATAGGAAAGAATCCTAGCGGTACGGTCTTGGATATAAAATCCTTGACCCCGAAGGTTGAATTTGATGTACTTCGGTCTGTTAGGAAAGAATCCTAAAGCGGTGCGGTCTTGGATGTAAAATCCTCGGCCCCGAAAGGTTGAGATTTGATGTACTTCGGTCATGATAGGAAAGAATCCTAAAGCGAGTGCGGTCTTGGATATAAAATCCTCGACCCAAAAGGTTGAATTTTGATGTACTTCGGTGCAATAGGGAAGAATCCTAAAACGGTGGAGTCTTGGATGTAAAATCCTCGACCCGAAAGTTTGAATTTGATGTATTTCAGTGCAATAGGAAAAGAATCCTAAAGCGATGCGAGTCTTGGATATAAAATCCTCGACCCAAAGGTTGGGTGATGTGCCCGGTGCAATAGGAAAGAATCCTAAAGCGATGCGGTCTTGGATGTAAAATCCTCGACCCAAAAATTTGAATTTGATGTATTTCGGTGCAATAGGAAAAGAATCCTAAAGCGAGTGCGGTCTTGGATGTAAAATCCTCGACCCGAAAAGGTTTGAATTTGATGTACTTCAGTGCAATGGGAAAGAATCTAAAGCGGTGCGGTCTTGGATGTAAAATCCTAGACCCAAAAGTTTGAATTTGATTTTGATTGGTTTTTGATTCGAGATGCGGAAGAAATTGAATTTGAATTTGATTGAGACATGAAATACGGAAAGATTGAATTTGAGATTTGGAAGGATGAGTTTGAACTCGATTGAAATTTGATTTAAGATTTGATTTGAAATTTGGAAGATCAAATTTGAAACTTGATCGGGAGTGGATTTGGAATTTGATTTAGAATTTGATTTGTGATTTGAAAAGATTAAAATTTGATTTGGAATTTGGAAAGATTGAATTTGAAATTTTATTGAGAATTTGCTTTGTGATTTGATTTATCATTCATGTTGATTTCGTTTATCTTTTAATGATTCAAATTTTATTTTATCGTTCATTTAATGTTCACGTGAATTTGGTATTCATCATTTTTAGATTTTTAAGAAAAGTTTTCTTTTATTCTCTTTTTTTTTATTTCTTTTATGTTCTTTGTTCGAAGTTCATTTAACTTTAATGAGTGTTTCCCGATCAATTTGCACAAAAGAGGTGAAAGGCCAAAAATGTGACATGGTCACTTTCATTCCAATCATATTGAAGATACATCATGCAATTCGATACGGAATACATTTCATACAATCCATGTATACTCGAAACGAACATGCATGATCTTTGGCGATCCATCGAAAGCATGCGGCGAAAAATCCATGTCTGAATAATGGGGTACATGGTTAATAACATGCCTTGAAGCCATCCTTGCGCGAGGGATGCGAGTTTGGATGTACGTTGGAGGTGTGATATTTCCCATGTAACTCGCGGCTCGTAAGGCGGAGGCTCTCTGGCTACGGGTGCAGTTGGAAATGGTAAGGTGTCTTCTTGTCGTCCATTCTCTGAAAGTAGCGAGATCGCTTCAGCGGCACTCTGGTATGCAATGCTTAGCGATATCTGCTCCATTGCCCTTCGGTATCATGACGGAACCTACGGGTTAAAGGTATCTTTCTTGACCACCGGAACTCACCGGAGCTATTTATCGGAGGTCGGATGCGAACATGATGTCGCACTCGTTCGGGAAAGGGGCGTACGAGAAGGTGCGACGAAATCGTGGTGATCTATATGTGGGGGTATGTAGTCACCTTTGTTTGTAGATGTTGATAATGCGGCTATTGGGTATGCAATACGCGCGCGTACCTCCATGTTATCAATCTCTTTACCATTCTCTTAATGACTAATGGCATCGGATACACTTGCACATGACGGAGTATTCCGGTGGGTTTCCTTCTGTCTTCGGCAAAGTTGTAGCAGCATGCATTGTATTGTGATTCTTCCTTCCACGGCATCCATCTCTCGGGTTCGAGTAGGTATTCTCCCTTAGGCGGCCTGCTCGGCCCATTCTTTTCAAATCCGGATACGATTAACGTTCTTGTTGTTCATGCTACGAGAATACGTTGGTATGTAGCTCGAGGCCCTCCCAGTATGTTGATTCTTCTACCTTTAATTCTCAAAGTATTGAAAGGTTTTCTTTTCAACATTTTGCATTCTCTCCGGCTCGTATTCGGAATGATGCAGGATGGCGAGGCCTTGTGACATATTGTGGGATATATGGTTCAATCCCTTCACGTTCTCTTGCATATCTCGGCTCCTCGGGGATGATGCACATCGGGACATCCCCGGGGTTGCTTCTGCAACAAGGTCATGCATTATTGGTGGTTCTATCCGGTGGCGTGGTAGCCTTCTTTCTTCGATGTTCTGGAGATTTCACGATTCTTTACGGTATCCTAGGAACTGGCCTCCTTTCTTCGGGTTCTGGTGAACCGGTGTCCTCGAAGTGTATGTGCGGCATTATGGCTTGTCTCGTCGGCGGGTCCGCGGCTAGTTTTGTTAACATCTTACGGATACGGCGATTCTTATTTCTTCGTTGCGTGGCTTTGAGGTAGCCCTTCGAACTTCATGAATCTCTGTGGGCGCGGCGGCAGGCACCGCCCTCATTTGTAAGCGACTACGGACTTCATTTTCTTATCTTCTTCGGTGTTTGCTTTTCTTTTCTTGTTGTTGGATTGGTGGCTTGAATGCCACTTTCATCCTTTTGTCGCCGGGGTAGTTCTTCTCGGTTAGCGGGACCCGGTCACTTTCCTCGTCTTGTAGGCTGCGAGTGCGAAATCCCGAGTCGATCTCGATTATCGCTCGAAGTAACTTTCGCCTCTTTTCGTCGAGTGCGGGGGCTTACGCCATTCTTAAAGTTCGGGACCAGCTGGCCGTTCGACATTTCCCTGCGAAAAGACAAGGAAAAGGATAAAGAGGGCATACTAAGAACAGAACATTAAGAATATGTTTATTAAAGGTACATTTTTATATATTTTTTATTTTGAATTTAACGGGAATGAAGTAGGATAAGATCAAAGGAAGAGATTTTGATTTGGAAAAGAAAACAAGGAAAACATATTATCATGATTTTATTTATTTTAGCACATTTTATTATTTTAGGTTCGGACCCAATCATAAGTAATTACTTCGCCCGTGTTTCTTAGGGATGAAGAATTTATTCCTTCGAAACATCGGGTAGCGTAATACTTTTAATTATCGTCGTTGATCGGAAGCATATGTCGTTCTCACGGCAATTCACTGGGCGGTAGGAACATACGAGCTATCTTGTTTCAACCACAAACGGTCCTTCCCGAGTGGGTTCAAATTTTCCTCTATCTTGCGGTGAAGCGGGAATGAGTCTCTTGAGAACGGGGCAAGTCACCCCGGCTTTGAAGGTTCTTGGGCGGACCCGGTTTGTCATGAGCTTGAACCATCATAGCTTGGTATAGTTCTAAATTAACATTCTTGTGCAAGTCTTCCCTTCACGAGCTTTCTAATTCTTCGAGTCGTAATTTGGCATTCTCTTATTCGTGATCTTGTTTGCAAGTTGCAATTCGAGTGAAGGGCGAACCTCACAAAAAGGTAACACTGCCTCGGACCCTTACACCGGGCGTAAGGTGTAGCTTGAGTAGGAGTTCTAAAGGTTTGTCGGTAGGCCCATAAGGCTTCTAACAATTTCTCGTGCCAGTTTTCTCTTATTATCGTCCAAGGTTTTCTTTAAGATTTGGACGAGTTTTATTAAAAGCCTCGGCGAGACCGTTTCTTTCTTGGGTAGTAAATTGTTGAGTATCGCGGTCGATTCCGTGTCTCCTGACAAAATTGTTGATTTGCGTGCATCTGAATGCGGCCGTATACGAGATGATCCTGCGTGGCACTTCGAAACGGTAGACAACTTGGTTCTTGAAAAAGCTAGCACGTGGTGTGCTTTCACTTCTCCCAAGTGGAACTGCCTCTGCCCGCTTGGAAAAGTAATGCAACAGCCGCAAGAATGAAACGATGTCCTTTTGAAGATGGTGGTTCTATTGGACCCACTATATACGGCTGCCCCAACATTCGAATGGCCACGACGCAATTGTCGGGTGCAGCATTTGGAGGTTGGTGTGGAACCCTTTCCGTGCACTTGGCATTGGTGACAGCTCTTGGCGATTTTCATGCGGTCGGTCATCATCGGGCCAGTAGTACCCTAGTCTTTTAATTTTTCATTTTCATCTTCGGACCCGGTGAGCGCCACTTGAGTCTGAATGCACCTCATAACAATTTCACGGGCCTCGGACCCGCTTAGGCACCTTAGCCACATTTGATCAGACGCCACATGCAAATATGTTGTTTTATTAATGCGTAGGACAGAGTTCTTTTCTTGATCGGATGGGCTAGCGACCTATCGTCGTAGCTTTCTGTTTGCGAATGTGTCAATCGATGAGTACATCCTTGATCTTGTGTTTTTACGTCGCTGTTGCAGCTGATTCTTTTTCTTTTCGATTTGTGTATTGTAATACATGTCGAAGTTTGTGATAGGACCTGACGTCCGTCGGGCGACACTTCCAGCGATTCATCTTGCAAACGAGGCAAATTCTTTGCGAGACGGGTTAAAGCATGTTTCTTCAAAGCATTTTCTTTTACGGGAATTTTGTAGAATGTCACATTTGGAATTTGTTCCAACAATTTGTATGGCATCTTGGAAGTATTGTTCGAGTGCCTTTAAAATTCGTTTGTATTGTCGTGATACGTTGAATGATTAACTGCGAATCCCGTAGATGTTGATGTCTGTTATTCCCATTTGAATAGTTAATTCCATTCCCGTTATGAGGGCTTCGTGATACCTTCGTTGTTTGTACACGGTTAAGTTTGTCAAGTGGTAGGAGTATCTTAACATCCCCCGCTCCGTGTTATAAAAGATTAGCCCGATTCACCTTACCGGGCACTATCACTTGCGATTCTTCATCTTTGTGTGCTGAAGATGCTCGTCGAAATGCAATTTCCCAACGTCGATCATCAAGGTCTTCTAGGTTCATTGTTGTTCATCGGCAAATCATCATTGAGAGGAGATTACGCGGCAAGATTGTCTTTGCGAAAGTCTGGTAAGACTTGTCCCTTCACGCGCGCGGAAGACACGAAGTTATATCGAATTCTGATAATATCATTGACCATGCGGCAAGTACGCAGTGAAAGTGTTGGACGAGTCATCCAAGTATTGCAATGGATTAAACTTCGGGATCGGGTTGACCTCATGAGAAGCACATGTAGTGCACGAGCTTTTGACGGCGAAGATCGGGGCTAAACGTGCTTTTCAATTGTGGGATACCTTACTTCCGTCGGAAGTAAACGACGGCTTAAGTAGTAAAGAGCATTTTCTTTACCCTCATCATTGACACAGGCTAACGGGGCACCAGGAGAGTCGTCAAAGGCATTTAACGGTGTAAGTATGTCGGCGGTCTACCGGGCGGGAACACAAGACGGGAGGTGTCATTAAATATTGTTTAATGTCCTCGAAGGCAACACGGCATTTCACTTCCCGAATAAATTTGGCATCATTTTTTAACTAGTGCCGAGAAGGCTGACACCTGCGACAGAGTTTGAGATAAAGCGTCGAAGATATGCCGGCTTCCCTTGAAAAGATCGTAGTTGTTTAAGGTTTTGGGAGGCGGCACTTCTAAGATGGCAATCTTTTCCGGATCGATTTCGATTCCACGATGTCGGACAATGAACCCTATAAAGAATTTCGGAGGTGACGGCGCATTTAAGGGATTCATCTTAAGGTTAAATTGTCTTAATCGTTCGAAACAATTCTCGAATCCTTCTGAATGGTTTTCCTTTACTTTGCTTTTGATGACCACATCGTCAACGTAGCATTCGACTTGATTGTGGATGAGATCATCAAAAATTCTTGTCATTGCTCTGCAGTAGGTTGCTCTGCGTTTTGATCCGAATGACATTCTAACGTAGCAAAATACTCCGATCGGCATTCGAATCTTTGTAAGCTTTTCATCTTCTGGAGCCGTTTTTATGCAGTTTGTACATCTTTGAAGATCCATCCATGAACGAGAATATTTCGTATGTGTTGAAACCGTATCGATCATTAATTAAGGGATCGGTAGAGGGAATTCATCTTTGGACATGCCTTGTTTAAATCTCGAAGTCTACACAAATTCTGATTTGACCATTCTTCTTTACGGCGGCACCACATTGGGTAACCGAGTCGGGTATTTGTTCTTCGCGGACCAGTGGCGATACATTAGCTTTTAACCGGTATAACATTCGATTTACAGGCCGCATTCTTACGGGACCTTGTACGGCAGGACGAAGTAGGATCCACTCTAGCTTATGGTGCGACCTCTAGAGCTAATCTGGCATCTAGTCATAATTCCAAGCAAAGCGATCTTTAAATTCCATTAATAATTTGATTATTTCTTCGGAGTCTTCTTTGTTGAGGTAAGGAGCTAACAAGGTAGGTCTAGGCTCTTCGCTAGAACCTAAGTTAACTTCCGTTAACTCATCTTGTGTAGATTTGATCTCTTCTTCGAATCTGGTGGAGCGTCTCCGATTTGTAAATCTTCAAATTCTTGTAGTTTCCGTGCGAGTTTTCATTGGATTCGCCGAGTGACGACGAGCAGAATTCGGTATCGTCGAGTGACCTCTTGTGCCGAATCCGAGTCCATGCTTTGAATTGGGAGGACGACCGGAGTTATTCCATAATTTTTCAAAATGTTGTGATTGGCCTTTTGTCCATTGTCGAGGTAAGAAACCACGTTGAATTAAATTTTGAACACGGGGAGAGTACCGCTCGAAAGGTAATTCCATTAATTCGACGAAGTGACATCTTCGGAATTGTACATTATTTTCGGTTTTGGAGGTAGAAGCACCACGGTAGAATTTGATTGGCCTTACTATATCGTTACGTACCTCTTGACCACCATACCCTCGATCTTGTTAGAATGGATCGGGGTTAGGGTCATAGTATGTACGTAGTGGTTAATCTTCTCGTACATTGATTTGTATTCTTCGTTCTTCTCATCTTCGAGAGAGATCTTGAATTGCGGCTTCTTCGACTTATTGTATTGCTTCTTGTTTGATTTCTTTTTCTTTTTCAGTATCTTCGATGTTGACATTGATGGCTGGTTTCACTGCAATCCATTGTCTACTTGTCTCTACCACGGCCTCGTCCCCGGCCTCGACCTCGGATGCGGATTGTGGAGAAACCTTCACCATCTCGCGGAAGGGAGTGGTGAGTAGTGTTGGACTAGAATTTCGAGTTCTTCGTTATCCGAACTTTCTTTGCTTCATTTTGTTACGGTATCTCTGGAGAAGATTGTTTTCTTTGGCGGTGCATAATAAGGCTGCATCTTCATGGATTCAATCTCGTAGTACGGAGAATGGTTATGAAAGTCGCCTTTGATACAACTGTTCCCCTCCATCTTAATATTTGATGCAACGATGTAGAGATGATAGTACCATCTGTTTTCGTATCCACGGTCGGCCCGGTAGAGCGTTGAACGATGTTCAGAATCGATTATGTGAAATTTTGCGGTTGTCTTTGCTAAGTCAGTGTGGCTACATCGATGGCGTTATTATTTGAGGAGCTCTTTCTCATTTACGGTTGAATCCTCTTAATAACATTTTGTACGCCGAGCTCGCGAGCATCAATTTCAAGTATGCTAGTGTTCGAAGACTCATTATATTGATTGATGCTCTTTGGATCCACCAATACTCTGGAGAGCGTAAACTTCCCAGTTATGTGAAATGTACAACGGTCGAGTTGTGATGTTCTTTGTCCCAGTAGTAGGTCATTGTCCCAGTGAAGGTAACGCCTCGGCTTGTTCCTTTAACGAGCAAACCTCATCTAAGGAATCTCCGGCCATTTGAGCTAAGCGAATTTCTGGATCGAAGTAAGGCCAGTCGGAAGCTTCTCTCATCTCCTTTGATAAGATGAGCATCGTAAATGCTCGGTTGGCCGGTAGTTTCTAAGATGGGCTAACACGTTAGTTCACTTTGTTCTCATGCGTCTCGGCTTCTTCTCGGAATGGGTATTTCTTCGCTTTGGGGTTGGTTCTTCTTGAACAACCACCTTTCCTTTGTCTTTTGGACCCATTCTTGGGTAGAACTTTTCCACTTCTCGAGTTGACTTCGGTAATTTCTTCGAATCTAGTGTTGAACTTGTCGGTGTCTCCTCCTGAATCGGAATGGCAGGAGCTCTTCAGTTATCTTGAAGTCTGAAGGCTCTAACTCTATCGTAAGCGGAGCTCCTGAAACTCACAGATAGATCCGTTGCTTGTTGAACTCTCGTAGCCTCCTTGATGGATGTCTTCTTCGTTATTTTGCTCGTCGAGATCGTGTATGATTTGAGAATTGTTGTTATCGAAGTCGATGTCCGGATTGTCGCCAGTTACGTAATCGTTAGAAACGGTCAAACGTAGCCAACGCCATCACCCTTATCATTATATGATCCCATGAAGTGAAGCGGAGGATAATCCTCTGAAAATCCCGAGAGGTTCGAGGATTTCTCCCCAGATCGGGAAAGCTTATTTATCTTTATGATAAGCAGCCCCTAGTCTAGCCTTAAGAGTCTCGGTCCCCTCTTCTTCGTCGATTTTTCTTCTTTTCTTTGATCGCCTCCTGGTGAGGTGGTTCTTCTATCGCAAGTGATAGTACCGGCAACAGGTCTCGAGCCTACGAATTGAAGCTCGCACCGAAGCGGTTCGGATGTTGTCTAAAATCTTCTTTGAAGACCTCGTCGAGAGCGGTAGTCCATCCATCGTCGGTTGCATAGGGATCTATCGAATGACGGGATCGGTTGAGATAACATTGACGGAACCTCCTTTGCAGGGGTTCCTTCATGTAC
Source organism: Papilionanthe hookeriana x Papilionanthe teres (assembly GCA_022702705.1). Classification (NCBI taxonomy): domain Eukaryota; kingdom Viridiplantae; phylum Streptophyta; class Magnoliopsida; order Asparagales; family Orchidaceae; genus Papilionanthe; species Papilionanthe hookeriana x Papilionanthe teres. Next base: position 94,979,236 of record CM040422.1, read on the forward strand.
TCCTTCGGGATTGTTATATTTCCTTTCCGAAGGTTGTCGTTAGTGAGCTTTTAAAGGTAATGCAATCTTAAACATCTTGTGCCCAAACATCCGATGGTAGGGGCAAAAATGGGATCACGGATTCTTGTTGACTTCCTCTGGTCTTTTAGGTTAAATTTGAAATGAGTCTTCATTAGGCTACGGAACATTTTCGGTCTTGCTTCATTCTCGAACGGATATTCCCTGGCTCGAAGCTCCCTCGATGTACGTTGCGGACGAGACGGTTGTTCATCTTGCGGGTGACTGATAGCTGGACCGGGGTTCTTTGACCAATTCTGTTGTGGTTCTTTGCGGCGTTCCGTGGTATTTGCATCGGTTGCTTGCCTTTATCGGCTTCTTTGCAATAATCCCGAGATTTCTTTTCGAAGGTCTTCACGAAGCTTCTGCTTGTCCGTCTTGTCGGCAAAACTCAATTGCTTCGCCTCTTCTTGCAAGCTTCCGGTCTTGCTTAACAACTTCTCGAAAGTCTTAATAGTGAATCCTTTGAGGAGAAGTCTTGTCGAACCGTGAATGCTTTTAAGCAGGAATGCCCATTGCATATTGTTCTTGCGGTTGTGGTTCACACTTCATGCTCAGCGATTTCTCCATCGAAGTATGTAATCCACGAAGTTTCATTCGGCCTTTGTTTCTCTGCCACTAAATCACCTATAGTGATGTGGTGCGGGTTCCGCTTCGTACGCTTGATGAAGAGGCTCTCTAGCTGCGAGAATGTCTTCCATAGAACCATTTGGTAATTCTGCATACCGATTGAAGGCGATTCACGATGAGCTGACGACGACGCATCGGAAGAGTAACGCATCGTTCCCGCCGGCATTGCAACACAGCACGAAAGTGTACGACATCTTCTTCCGAGGGTTCCCCGGTTCCGTCGAAGGTCTTGAACGAGAGGTGGTACGAAGCCTTTGAATTATTGGACGGTCATCGAATTCTTCGCAGGTAAAAGATGCCCGTACGAATGGATGTCCCGTTCTTCGATTGTGCTAAGGCTTCTGCTTTCTTTATTCACCAAGTCTTGATATCCTTTTCGGGGATCATACTTTGTGTTGTATCCTTTTTCGTGGTCATCCCCATTGACGGATGTAATCTCCTTTCTCCGTCTGCCTTGAATGACCTGCAGGGGTGTCTCTGTGGTTGTACTTGACTGCGGAAGTGGCCAGAGGTACGGCCATCTCTTCCATCCTTTTTCACCATTTGAGCGATCGTGTCGTCCTTTTCACAGTATTTGTCTTCTCATGGGTTCTGCTCCTCTTCTGAAATTTGCGGGGAGCACCTTGCGAAGAGGCGATGAAGCTAAAGTGTCTCAACGATATTGATTCTGCATATTCGTCGTCCATGAACTCCGATGAATCGATCTCATCTCCGAACTTTTCTTCTCTTTCTTTTGCCCGGCCGTCGGATATCGGTTCTCGGCTTTTCCGCGCGCTCTTCCGGCGAGGAGCTTTACGTGTGTCTTTGCGGTTGTCATGCGATGGATTGCCCGGGTCCCCTTTTCCGAGTTCCCTTCTCGGCAGTGCTTGCTGCTGAGATTGTGACCTCTGGCCGAGACTTTCTTTCTCGGGCTGTGCTGATCTGCTTCACCCGGTGAGTGGACGCCATACCATCCTTCTAGCAGCGAAGGTCTAGGACCGGATGGTGCATTCGGCCCGAATGCGGAAGGTGAAGTATCCTCCTAATGCGATCACGAGACTACGACGGGCGGACTCGCCTTCATTCTCTTGCTTGGCTTTACTGTCCATGACGGCGGGCTCTACGGGAGGAGGCGAGACGGGATTTGGGCGCGCAGCCATCCTTCGTAAAATCTCCGATACGGGGCGAGTTTTCCTTCATTCTTAACTTTTACACCAAGGGTTGCGGTCGAACGAATGGCGTAGTTTAGTTCTTTTCTTGCGGCTATCGTTGTATGCGGGCTGAGGTAATGTGGCAGCAATCTTGGGCTGCTCTCCTCGTCCTCTGCGGCGGAGGGGATGGAACACTTCCTCCAAAGTGGTATGTAGTCGAGCGGCGGTGTATATTCGGTAGCGGTGTATATTGCAGCGTCGGGAATTTCCTCACAGGAAGGCAATTTCGTAGCTCGCTTCTACGCGCGATCCTTCTACTTGTTTCTTCTTTGGGTCCTGTCGGTGACGGAATCTTTGAAGCTTGGACCCGATTTCGAAAACGAGAAGGTCTTACGGGAAGATCCGTACCCTCCACGGTAACGGAGTTTACTATAGTTCTGGATTTCTTTCCCCTTTGATTTTCCGAAGTCGGGGTAGGTGCGAAACAACTAGACCGAGTGGGGGTAGTAAGAACGGTCCTCCTATGGACGGCGGTACTCCTCTTTAATCGGGATCCTTTGCAAAGGAGGAAACTCTTGGGTCGACCTAAGGTTGAACTCGAGCAGCGGCTCCTCGGCTTCGGATACCTTGTTCGTCGGTGCGAAGAGGGAGACGTCGGTGACTTTGACATTCGTGTTTTCAAATCCTTGTCTGAATCGGATGATCCCAGTGTTGGGCGGCTCATCCTTATAGACGGCGAAGTCGAGTCCGTTGGTGAAGGAGAAAATCAGCTTGGGGGCTTCCATTTACGGGGTAGATTCGAGGTTGTCGGTCACGAGAGTTATGCTTCTTTCTTTAGGACGAAGAAAGGAATTGAAAGAGTCCGAACTCATTCTTGTTCATGTATTTATAAGAAGGAATCATTTGTTAAAAGAATCACTTATTAAGAGGTTTGTTTATTTAGAACGGAATATTCGAAAGGTGTAGAGAAGGTAAGGAATCTGATTCAGAGTTGGAAAGGAAAAGAAAGTCTTAAGCGAAGACTTCTCGACTCGAAGGATCATTCTAGCTAACACTGTTAAGGGGGTCCACCCCCACCTGAGGAAATGAGGTAAAGGATCTCGGAACATCTACGTTTAGGGGTGTATGCAAACGGTGGCTCCTAATCCCAGAGAGAATGTTGGCTATACTGGAATTCAGATAGAAATGAACATAGTATTCTTACGGAAAGAAGGGGTGATTTGATCACTTAAGGACATGGATGCCTTACGATTTTGAAAGCGAGAATTATCGATTATAATGGAGAGAGAAATTTTCCACAGCGGAGTCGCCGAAATCTTGTCGGCATTATTTTTTAGGTTGTATGTTATTTTAAAAGGGGGGGTCGCACACAACGGAGAAGGCTGTCGGCGAATTTTTAATTTAATTAAAATAAATAATTTGAAAAGTAGTATTCGATTTTGAAAATAATTTTAAATTTGAAGGTTTTGAAGATATGAGATTAAACCGATCCCCATCCCCAAATAGTTTATATAGCGAGCACCGCACCACAAACCGTGTATCTATCCTGGGATAGACACAGCATGACGGTGGGGCTGCGATTAAATAAACTAGAAGATTTGTGACATCCGTTTGGTGCAGAACCAATTTTATAAGCAAAATAAATTCACACTTAATATGAAAACATTAAACGGGGTTTATATTACACAGGTTCTTTAAAATTTTATAAAGAGGGCAAGCCCCCATAGTTAATTACATCTTAAGTGATGGGAATCACCCTGAAAACTCTCGATAATAATCGATAGTGCTCTCGGGAATTTGAAAGTTTAAGATTTTTCGAGGATTGAATTTTGGAATTTCAATAGGGAATGGATCGAGTTTGGAACATTTTGTTTTGTGAATCGAAAGGAAGAAAAGTAGGAGAAATCACGGATTTGAAGCGAACTTCGGTAATTTCCCGACTATCATATTGTTTGGCTTGGATTTAGGAAAGTCCTAATATTTATTTAAATGTTTTGATTTTTGCCAATTTTAATTAGTTAGGGCTTATATTTGTATGATAAAATCACACAAATAGCGCCGAAGATGTGAGGGTTTATGTCGTATCGAACGACTACCTCGAGATCTAAAGCTAGGTTAGGGCTTAATTTGTAATGCGAATGCTAACGAAGAGTTGAAGTTATGTTGCACTATTGAAATTACCTCGAAATCCTATGGTTTTGTTGTTTAGTTCTAGGAAAGTTTCTTCGAAGTAGACTCGAGGTTTTGCGGTGACGATGGCCGTCTTGCCCATCATGCTCGACTCCTTGTTGTTGCGAGGTTTAGTTTTAGAAGTCGTAAATCGGGGGATGAGAAAAGTGTTTTGGTTTAGAGAAAATCTTAATTTCAGTGTTTTTTATGTTTTAATTAAAACAAATCTTAAAGTTGATTATAACGACACCGGTTAAGATCACGATTTCCCGTATTAGGCATCATTATTTTTATCGGATTCACTTGAGTCCGGATGAATTTGCTAAACTAAACTAAATGGAGTTCCACACTTTCATTTAGACCGTGGGAAATCCCGTTAGCAACACGTAGGTTACATCATCCGAGTATTCCCGATCTATTGACAGGACGTTTTAATTTAGTTGTAATTGTAGTTTTGTATTACATTTGTTATTAAATTTTGAGTTGTTTTATATTTGAAATGTTGTGGCGGAGAATTTTATCTTGCGATGACTTTTAACTTAGTTTTGGTTTTCAGTTTAGGGTGTTATCCTAAAGGTGTGGGTTTTCATACTGTGATTGTTTATCATGCAAGAAAAGTAAGTGCAAGCTTGATTAAATAAATTGCAATAATGTAAATTACGAAGAAAGTAAATTGCAATAAAATAAAGGCGTACCTGGAGGGTCTTCCCTTCATCAGTACACTTAAAACACGATTAGAATATTTAAGCGAGTTCCTAGGTAGTAAGGAAAGGGTTATGGTTTTTCGTACAAATTCCTAATCCGTAGCTAGTCATTTCTATGACGTCTAGGTTCTTTGTGTTTTTGTTTGAAGACGATTTTCTTCATCAAAGAATAATTAAATTCAATTGTTCTTATAAATGTCTCATCATATCGAGGAAGTGCTTAAGACAAATCTTAAACATCTTTTCAATATTTCTAGGATTGTTTTAAGTCAGAATGGATTTAATTATATAAATGAATTAATCGTCGAGAATTCAAGTTTTGTTGTTATCTTACTCGATGAACTAGGACATTTTGAATATCCTATAAGTGAAGTAACATTTCATTTAATGTTAAATACGTTTAGGAGTTATAATAGCAAGCTTTAGAAGTGCGTGGTATTCAAATGATTTGATTTAAGTTAATGGGTTTAAATTTGGAATAGTGTTGAAGTTGATTTATATTTAATTTCTTTCTGTTTTAAGTGTTGTTATTTAATTTAATTTAATTTAATTTAATTTAATTTAATTTAATTGAGTTTTAATTTTAATTTAATTTTATTCAATTTAGTTTGATTTGATGTTAAATTAATTTAATTTGATTTGATTTAATTTTAATTTAATTTGATTTAATTTAATTTAATTTAATTTAATTTAATTTAATTTAATTTAATTTAATTTAATTCATTTGATTTGATTTAATTTAGTTTAATTTAATTTGATTTATTTATTTCATTTAATTTAATTTAATTTGATTTGATTTAATTTAATTTAATTTAATTTAATTTAATTTAATTTAATTTATTTAATTTAATTTAATTTTAATTTAATCTTATTTTTTAATTTTAATTGAAATTTTTTAAAAGAGTTTAATAATTTAATTTTAGTTTAATGATTAAGTCTTTTAATGTTGAATTTGAGTTATCATTTTAATTAAGAATTGAATATTAATGAGATAATTAATTTAGGGATTTTGAATTAAAGAATAAATCTCTTCCTAATAATATCCCTATTTTAATAATTCCAATTTTTATTATTCTTCCAAATTTAATCAATTATTTAATTAAAGTTTAATCATTTTAAATTTGCTTAATGGGTTTCTACCCTTTAATCATTTAAATTTCAATCACCCAAATCAAATTAGGATCAAATATTTTACTTGTTAATTTTTTTATTAAACCTAAAGTTTTAATTAAGGATTAAAAATTTAATTACCATTTTACCCTTTAAGCTTAACAATTTCATAACTCACTAAATTGAACTCAAATGAACTTGATATTTTTATGAGACTTCACTCATATGTCAATAAAGAAATGAGAGGAGAAAATATGATTTTTCTGTATTTAATTTATTTATATAATTATTTTTGGTAGAAAAAAGAGATTTTCAAGGAAAATTTAATAACATGACCAAGGAAAGTTTTTGTCCTTAAGAAAATTAGGGGACATTCCTAATGACCAGAGAACCATTTGGACCAATTTTGGTGATTTTTTAGACTATATTATTTTTATTCTGATTAGTTTTAAGTTTGGAGTGTTAATTAATTTAAAAATAAAATAAATGTTGAAAAATGATTTTATCTTTTCAAAAATCTCTCTGATATCAAGGAAATCAAAGAATCAAATTTTACGATTTTTCTGATTTTTCTGTAGTTTATTATAATTATTTTAGTGAAAATACTAGAAAATACATTTTTTTAATTTTAAAAATTACCCTAGAGCTTTAAAATTCTTAATATCTCACTAAATAGACCTAAGAAAAATGTGGGAGTTTTGTTCCTAAGTGATTAAAATTTAAAATGTGACATTTTGGGGAATTTTATTATTTTTTGTTATTTTTTTATTATTTTTTAATTATTAAAAATATTAAAATATTATTAAAAATCAACTTTTTTAGAAAATTAAAATTTTAATTTTTTTAGGTTCCCCTGATATCGAGAGAGGCTCCAAAACTAATTTAGTGAATTTTGAAAGGTATTTTAAAAGTTATGAATTTTTAAAATTTAAAATGGGTAAGTGGCTTAATCGACGGTGGTGGGGCTAACCGAGTCCCGATTGACGTCGGGGGTACATGGTGGGTTCCTCGATCCTAAAGGTCAGTGGAGAATTAATTTCATGTCAATTTGATGCATGGTTAACTCTAATTAATTAAAGACTTATTTTGGGTGTTTAAGGCGATTAGAGTTGTTTTAAATGAACAAAAATTAAAACCTATTTTTCTAGGGTTCTCTGGTCATAAGAAACATCACCAAATTTTCCTAGAATTTATTTCACAACATGCTATTTATTGGAATTAAAATACTCAAAACAGCAACATGAATTTGAGAAAAATCAATAACTTTTTATAGGGATAGCCTCGACTTTGGAAAATTCAGGGAATGTTCCGGAAATTCGAGGATGCTTCAAAAGCCCTATGGTCTCATGCCATGGTGAATTTTATACATGCATGGAGAATTAAAAGTATGCAGAGTAAATAAATTATAAAAAATAAAATACTTGATGAAATTAAATGATTTCTTTTCCACATTATTCTCCTCTGTTCGAAGCGAGAGGGTATTTTTTATTTTATTTTTCGGTTACTACGCGAGTTATGAATTTTTGAAGTTTAGGGAATTAAATAAATCAAAAAAAAAATACCTAATTTTCTATTTATCCACGCGGCGCCAACTCATCCTCGGCATCTCCGAAACGCCGCGTGTGCGCTCCCCCGACGCCGCCGCACGAGTCGGCTGACCCCGAGCCCCGCGGTTCTCGTACGCGTCTCTGGGAGTCGGCATGCATACGAGCCGTTCGTCAGCGCGTGTATTGAATGGACGGCATCCGTTCATCGTCCCACAGGCGTCATCACCCGAATGCGTCCACCTTGTAAATCCCCAGATCTCACTCGATACTCAATGGATTTTCATGTTCTTGTGCTGTATGGATTCGTCTTGAAGAGACGAACACATCTATACGGCTATCATGCATTGAAATTAAAGCATTCGAAATGAAGAATCTCTAGAAACTCGGGATGAAAAATTAGCTCATACCTTTGCTCGGAGAAGTGTGGCTTCAATCTGAGAGTTGTTGCACCTTCGATTGGATCCCGACAAGCTCGAGATGAAGTCTCTGAGTGCGGTGGTGTCTAGATGTGATTTCGGCCAGCCCGATCACAAAGCTTGGAGGTACAGGTGTGGGTGGCCTGGAGATGGGGCTTTTCTTTGGTGGACACCTTCCCTTGGTCTGGTGAAGGTGTAGAACCAATCAATTTGGGAATTGGCTCACTGTGGAGAAGTGTCCTGGTTTTGGGTGGAATTTCGGTTGGGAAATTGGATTTTATCCGGGGGATTAGGGCAAATTGACGCGGGATCCGCCTTGCTCTAAGGGTGGAGAAGGGTTTGGAACAATTTTTGCGAGTTTCGGCAAGGTTTGTGCGAAGCTCTCTTCCATGGCCGTGAGGGTGAGGGGAGTTTAAATAGAGGTGGGTACGGAGAGCCTCCCGGGGATGACGAGGTTGGGATCGGCTGCTGCGGGTCATGGGAAGAACGACGGCGGGCGGCCATTGGGCATAGGTCAGCTTGACGAGGTAGAATTTCAAAGTTGGCTCACATGTGAGCTCTCGGGTGTGGTGTTCCGGCGATCCGGGCGGGCTGGCCGGCGGGCATGGGTCACCATCTTGACCGGGGAGGTCGGGGGCTTGGCAATGGTGAGGTCGGTGGGCTTGGACATGTGTAAAGTGTTTGGATTAAAATGGAATGGGGGAGAGGCCACTTTGGCTTGAAGTGGTCGGCCATTGGTTTGGGTTGGAGTTCACCTCCATGGGTTTGGTCTTGGTGAGAAGATCGGTTAGGCTAGCCGAGTCGAAGGTGGTGATGTCCTTATCCAAGAATATTTGGATTAAATCTTGGTGGGGAAACGTACTTAAGGCTAATGACTTTTAGGAGATGGTTAAAAGGACCTCCTCATTTTGCCAAGTAATGGCATGGTCGCATGCCAGAATTTTCATGGCTTCATACTTGGCTTGTGGATGGCTCGCATACGGCAGGAAAGGTTTGGTCAATTTCATGAAAATGGGTTTTAAGAATTTTTGGTAATTTGATGGAAATTTGTATGAAACTTGATTTGGAATAATTTGATGGTGAATTTAGGACTTAGGTAATGGCTTTAATTAAGTGGATGACAAATGGAGATGTCATGTGGGCTTTAGGGTAAATTTTGGGCCTTTGGATGTGGTGAAGTGGGCTTTTAGGAAAGTTTAAGGGAAATGGGCTTTTTGATTTTAGAATGGGCATTTGGGTAAAGATTTTGTGAAGAACTTTGTCAAATAAATGTCATAATTGGTTTAGGGGTGTTCTATGAAGGGCTTGGAATCAATTTGGTGTGATTTGAGTTGAATTGGTTTGAATTTGGATTTATTTGGTAAGTGGGCCTATGTAGGTCAAATTGGGCTAACTTGGGCTAATGTTGGGCTAGGGTTGAAATTGATATAAAATCAATGTTGAGAAATGTTTATGGGAGTGTTTCAAAGAGGTTTTGACTTTGGTTGGGCTTTGATTTTGAGGTTTAGGCTCATTTGGGTTAGGTTTGGGTTTAGGTCGAAATAGGGCCTTTTAACTTTGGGTTGAGTTTGAGTGGGGTTTGGATCCAAATTTTGGGCAAATCATGTTAGTATTTTGTTTGTGGGAATGTTAAGGAAGATTTAGAAAAGATTTGGGGTTAGTGGAATTGGGTGGGTGAGTTTGGGTTAGGTTTGGGTCATGGGTCCAAATTGGGCTTTAAGGCAAAAGAGGTAAGGATTGGATCCAAATATCAATCAAATTGGACTTGAATTTGGTCTAGATTGGTATTGAGGATTTTGAATTGAATTTTAGAATTGAATTGGACCAAAATTGGGGTCAATTGGGTAGGTTTATTTTGACATTGGGTTCACTTTGGGTTAAAATGGGCCAAATTGGTGGTTTTAACAAAAGTAGGGTAAATTGACAAATTGGCCCATGGTGTGGTAAGACAAAATGAAATTGGGAATATTTGGGATTTTCTGGAATTTTCTGGGAATTTTTGGAATTTTTGGATTTTTGGGCCAAAGAGGGTATTTTGGGTATTTGGAGGGTATTGGGAGGTTTTCTTGGAATTTTGGTATTTTTGGGTATGGATGATCAATTTAAGTGATGTGGAAATGTTTGGGATTGATTTTGGAGAATTTTAGATAATTTGGAAATTTTGAGAAATTTGGGTAATTTCGGGGGTTTTGGGTAGGGATTTAGCGGGTGTAGGGTCCGGGGGTCGAAATTGAAAATTTAGGAAATTGGGAGTGGGTGAATTTAAGTGGAAAGAAGTCATTTTGGTTGAGCCATGAAGCCATATCAAGCCCATATGAGCTATGAAGGGACCCATTTGAGGCATTATTTATGTTGTTCCCCAGCCATAGCAGCGAGGCTTAGGGGTTAAGGACCACGTGTGAATCACGTAGTCGGGAGGTCGAGTTAGGTATAGGTGTGTGAAAGTGTAGTGTATAGGTGTAGTGTATAAGTGTAGTGTGTGAATGTAGTGTGTGTGTAAGGCAGCCCCTTCTGAGACCCGGCGAAAACGGGGGGCGATCGAAAGGCGAAGAGTCACATGGGAACTCATCATTTAAACTTCCACATTTGATTTCAACCCTCTAGGTGATTAGGGGTCTACAATCAAGTTTGTAGAGTTTGCGGGGAGTTAAGAAGTGGTTTGAATTTCTAGAAGGTGGGTCCCGATTCTAGTCCTTTAAGACGATCGAAGGAAAAGCCTGAAATTTCAGATCTGAAATCTTAAAGAGAAGAAGAGAAGACCTCATCGAAATGAGTCCAGCACGCGATGGTGGGACGCCATTACCATCCTTCAACGCGAGAAGGTCTAGGACCGGATGGTACGTCGGCCAAATCTTTGGAAGGTGTGTCACCCTGTCTGCCCGATCCGCGAGACTACGACGGGCGGACCTTCATTCTCTTGCTTGGCTTTTACGCTCATGACGGCGGGCTCTGCTCGGGACGAGACGGGATTTGAGGCGGCACCGCCTATCCTTCGTAGAATCTCCGATACGGGGCAGTTTTCCTTCCTTCTTGGCACCTGCCAAGTTTGCGGTCGAAGCCAAGCAGGCGTAGTTACAGTTCTTTCTTGCGGCTATCGTTGTAGTATGCGGGCTGAGGTGGTATGGCGGCAATCTTGCGAACATTCTCCTCATCCTCTGCTTGTGGGAGAGGGGATGGAACACCACTTCCTCTCAAAAGTGGTATGTAGTCGGGCGGCGGTGTATATTCGGTAGCGGTGTATATTACGACGACCTGGAATTTCCTCGGGAAAACGATCTCGGCGGCTACGGCTCTCTGGCAATCCTTCTACTTGTTTCTTCTTTGGGTCCTTGTCGGTGACGGAATCTTTGAAGCTGGACCCGGATTTCGAAAACGAGAAGGTCTTACGAGAATCTGTACCCTCCACGGTAACGAGGTTTACCATAGTTACGGATTTCTTTCCCCTTTGGTTGGCGAAGTCGGGGTAGGTGCGAAACAACTGGGCCGGTGGGTGTAGTAAGAACAGTCCTCCTGCCGGACAGCGGTACTTCTCCTAGTCGGGATCCTTTTCCGGAGGGAACTCTGGGTCGACTAAGGTTGAACTCGAGCGGTGGCTCCTCGACGAGGATACCTTGTTCGTTAGTGCGAAAGAGGGAGACGTCGGTGACCTTGACGTTCGTGTTTTCAAATCCTTGTCCAAATCGGATGATCCCATTGTGTCGGCGACTCATCCTTATAGACGAAGCCGAAGTCTAGTCCGTTGGTGAAGGAGGAAAATCGGCTTCGGGGCTTTCATTTGCGGGGGTAGATTCACAGTTTGTCGGTCCCGAGTTATGCTTCTTTTCTTTAGGACGAAGAAAGGAATTGAAGAGGTAGAACTCATTCTTGTTCATGTATTTATAAGAAGGAATCATTTGTTAAAAGAATCACTTATTAGAGGGTTTGTTTATTTAGAACGGAATATTGAGTGTAGAGAAGGTAAAGAATCCGATTCGAGTTGGAAAGGAAAGAAAGTCTTAAGCAAGACTTCTCGACTCGAAGGATCATTCACAAACTAACACATTTATTGAAGTCCACCCCGCATCGAAATGAGGTAAAAGGATCTCGAACCTCTCTTGTTTAGGGGTGTCTAAGCAGTGGCTCCTAAATACGAGAGAATGGCCATTATACTCATTCAAGATAGAAATGAACATAGTATTCCAACGGAAAAGAAGGGTAGTTTGATCCACTTAAGGACATGGATGCCTTACCGATTTTGAAAGCGGAATTATCGATTATAATGGAGAGAGGAATTTTCCCCAGGCGAATTATCCAAAAATCTTGTCGGCATATTTTTAGGTCGTATGTTATTTTAAAAGGGGGGTCGCCTAACGAAGGCATCGTAATTTTTTAATTTAATTAAAATAAATAATTTAAAAGTAGTATTCGATTTTGAAAATAATTTTAAATTTGAAGGTTTTAAGATATGAGATTAAACCGATCCCACATCCCAGATAGTTTATATAAGCAAGCACCGCACCCACAGAGCCGTGTATCTATCCATAAGGATAGACACAACGCAGTGGTGGGGCTCGATTAAATAAACTAGAAGATTTGTGACATCTAGTTTTGGTACGCGAACCAATTTTATAAGCCGACAAAATTCCTATTAATATGAAAACATTAAACGGAGTTTATATTACCTGGGTTCTTTAAAATTCCATATAAGGCGAAATTTTATAGTTAATTACATCTTAAGTGATGGGAATCACCTAAGAAAACTCTCGATAATAATCGATAATTCGCTCAAGAATTTGGTTAAGATTTTCGAGGGATTGAATTTTGGAATTTCAATAGAGATGGATCGAGTTTGAGACATTTTTGTTTTGTGAATCCAAAGGATAGAAAAGTAGGAGAAATCACGGATTTGAAGCGAACTTCGGTAATTTCCCGACTATCTGTTATTTGGCTTGGATTTAGGAAAGTCCACAATATTTATTTAAATGTTTTGATTTTGCCAATTTTAATTAGTTAGGGCTTATATTTGTATGATAAAATCACACGAATAGCCTCGAAGATGTGAGGGTTTATGTCGTATCGAGCAGTTACCTCGGAATCCTAAAACCGGTTAGGGCTTAATTTGTAATACGAATGCACAACAAAGAGTTGAGGATTTATGTTGCCTTAGGCAAATTACCTCGAAATCCTATGGTTTTGTTGTTTAGTTCTAGGAAAGTTTTGAAGTAGACTCGGGTTTTGCTGATGACGATGGCCGTGCTGCCCATCATGCTCCAGAGACTCCTTGTTGTTGCGAGAGGTTTAGTTTAAGAAGTCATAAATCGGGGATGAAAGAATGTTTTGGTTTAGAGAAAATCTTAATTTCCAAGTGTTTTTTATGTTTTAATTAAAACAAATCTTAAAGTTGATTATAACGACACGGTTAAGATCCGCGGTTCAGCCTTAAAACATCATTATTTTTATCGGATTCACTTAGTCCGGATGAATTTGCTAAACTCAACTAAATGGGTTCACACTTTCATTTAGACCGTGAGAAATCCCGTTAGCAACACGTAGGTTACATCATCGAGGTATTCCCGATCGTCCGACGGGACGTTTTAATTTAGTTGTAATTGTAGTTTTGTATTAAATTTGTTATTAAATTTTGAGTTGTTTTATATTTTGAAATGTTGTGGCGGTGAATTTTATCTTGCAATGACTTTTAACTTAGTTTTGGTTTCGATTTTAGGGTCTATCCTAAAGGTGTGGGTTTTCATGCAACGAGTTGTTTATCATGCAAGAAAAGTAAGTGCAATGCAGTTAAATAAATTGCAATAATGTAAATTGCAAGAAAGTAAATTACAATAAAATAAAAGCGTACCTGGAGTTAAATAAATTGCAATAATGTAAATTGCAAGAAAGTAAATTGCAATAAAATAAGCGTACCTGGAGGGTCTTCCCGTCATCCCAGAGCTGCACTTAAAACACGACTAGAATATTTAAGCAAGTTCCTAGGTAAAGCTAAGGAAGGGTTATGGTTTTCTACCAAATTCTAATCCTATAGCTAGTCATTTCCTATGGCGTCTAGGTTCTTTGTGTTTTTGTTTGAAGATGATTTTCTTCATCGAAGAATAATTAAATTCAATTGTTCTTATAAATGTCACATCATATGGGAAGTGCTTAAGACAAATCTTAAACATCTTTTCAATATTTCTAGGATTGTTTTAAGAAGTCGAATGGATTTAATTATATAAATGAATTAATCGTCGAGAACCGAGTTTTGTTTGTTATCGCCTCTTCGATCAATGGAACCCGATTGAATATCACTATAAGTGAAGTAACGTTTAAATTTTAATGTTACGGTGTTGGAGTTATAATAACGAAAGCTTTGAGGGTAAATTGGTATTCAAATGATTTGATTTAAGTTAATGGGTTTAAATTTGGAATAGTGTTAAAGTTGATTTATATTTAATTTCTTTCTGTTTTAAGTGTTGTTATTTAATTTAATTTAATTTAATTTAATTTAATTGAATTGAGTTTTATTTTTAATTTAATTTAATTCAATTTAATTTGAGTTTGATGTTAAATTAATTTAATTTGATTTGATTTAATTTTAATTCAATTTGATTTAATTTAATTTAATTTAATTTAATTTAATTTAATTTAATTTAATTTAATTTAATTTAATTCATTTGATTTGATTTAATTTAGTTTAATTTAATTTGATTTAATTTATTTCATTTAATTTAATTTAATTTGATTTAATTTAATTTAATTTAATTTAATTTAATTTAATTTAATTTTTAATTTAATCTTATTTTAATTTTAATTGAAATTTTTAAAGAGTTTAATAATTTAATTTTAGTTTAATGATTAAGTCTTTTAATGTTTTGAATTTGAGTTATTATTTTGTTAAATTGAATATTAATGAGATAATTAATTTAGGGATTTTTGAATTAAAGAATAAATCTCTTCCTAATAATATCCCTATTTTAATAATTCCAATTTTATTATTATTCCAAATTTAATCAATTATTTAATTAAAGTTTAATCATTTTAAATTTGCTTAATGGGTTTCTACCCTTTAATCATTTAAATTCAATCACCCAAATCAAATTAGGATCAAATATTTTACTTGTTAATTTTTTTATTAAACCTAAAGTTTTAATTAAGGGTTAAAATTTTAATTCTCATTTTACCCTTTAAGCTTAACAATTTCATAACTCACTAAATTGAACTCAAATGAACTTGAAATTTTTATGAGACTTCACTCGTATGTCAATAAAGACATGAGAGGAGAAAATGTGATTTTTCTATATTTAATTTATTTATATAATTATTTTTGGTAGAAAATAGAGATTTTCAAGAGAAAATTTAATAACATGACCAAGGAAAGTTTCTGTCCTTAAGAGAATTGGGGGACATTCCTAATGACCAGAGGGACCGTTGGACCCGATTTTGGTGATTTTTTTGAATTATATTATTTTTATTACGATTATTTTAAGTTTTGGCGTGTTAATTAATTTAAAAATAAAATAAATGTTGAAAAATGAATTTTATATTTTTCAAAAATCTCTCTAATATCAAGGAAATCAGAGAATCAAATTTTACAATTTTCTGATTTTTCTATGATTTATTATAATTATTTTAGTGAAAATGCTAGAAAATACATTTTTTAATTTTAAAATTACCCTAGAGCTTTAAAATTTAATATCTCACTAAATAGACCCTAAGAAAATGTGGGGTTTGTTCCTAAGTGATTAAAATTCAAAATGTGACATTTTTGTGGAATTTTATTATTTTTGTGATTTTTATTATTTTTTAATTATTAAAAATATTAAAATATTATTAAAAATCAACTTTTTTAGAAAATTGAAATTTTAATTTTCTTAGGTTCCTAATATCAGAGAGGCTCCAACACCAATTTAGTGAATTTTGAAAGGTATTTTAAAAGTTATGAATTTTTAAAGTTTAAAATGGCTAAGTGGGCAATCGGCCGATTAGTGGTATAGTATCGATTGACCTCAAATTTTTATGGTGGGTTCCTCGATCCTAAAGGTCAGTGGAGAATTGATTTCAAGTCAATTTTATGCATGGTCAGTGGAGAAATTAAAAGTATGGAGAATTGATTTCGAGTCGGTGGGTAGGTTTGGTTTGACATTGGGTTCGCTTTGGGTTAAAATGAAGGGCCAAATTAGAGTTTGTAAAAGTAGGATAAATTGACAAAATTGGCCCATGGTGTAGTCGGACAAAATGAAATTGGAGATATTTGGGATTTTAAAATTTTCTGGGTATTTTGAATTTTTGGATTTTTGGGTGAGAGGGGTATTTTGGGTATTTGGAGGGTATTGGGAGGTTTTCTTGGAATTTTGGTATTTTTGGGTATGGATGATCAATTTAAGTGATGTGGAAATGTTTGGGATTGATTTTGTAGAATTTTAGATAATTTGGAAATTTTGAGAAATTTGGGTAATTTCGGGGGTTTTGGTTAGGGTAAGCGGGTGTAGGGTCCGGGGTCAAAAATTGAAAATTTGGGAAATTAAAGATTGTGTGAATTTAAAGTGGAAAGAAGTCATTTTGGTTGAGCCATGAAGTCATATCAAGCCCATATGAGCTATGAAGGGACCCATTTGAGGCATTCCTTATGTTGTTCGCAACCCTCTTAGCCGAGGCTTAGGGGTTAAGGACCATCCATGTGAATCACCCACATGAGTCGAGAGGTCAAGTTTGGTATAGGTGTGTGAAAGTGTAGTGTATAGGGTAGTGTATAAGTGTAGTGTGTGAATGTAGTGTGTGTGTAAGCCGGCCCCTTCACCGGACCCGGCCACCGGGCGGTCCCCAGGGCGAAGAGTCTTATAGGAACTCATCCTTTAAACTTCCACTTTGATTCAAACCCTCTGGGTGATTCAGGGGTCTACAATCAAGTTTGTAGAGTTTGCGGGGAGTTAGAGAGTGGTTTGAATTTCTAGAAGGTGGGTCCCAATTCTGGTCTCCCAAGGCAGGTCGAAGGAAAAGCTGAGGTAGATCCACAAGTACTAAAGAGAAGAAGAGAAGACCTCGTAAAAAATGAGGTCAGCACCCGTTGATCGGAAGCATATGTCGTTCCCCTTGGCAGTTCACTAGCTGGTAGGAGCCTCTGAGTAGACGGCCTCAACCACAGTAGATGTCGCTGTGGGGTTCAAATTTTCCTCCTATCTTGCGTTGTGCGAGGATAGGTCTCTTGAGAACGAGAACTAAGTCGCAACTTTGAAGGTTCTTGGGCGGACCAACTGTCATGGGCTTGAACCATTTTAGCTTGGTATAATTCTAAATTTTGCGCTGCTGACGCAAGTCTTTTCCTTCCAGGCTTTCTAATTCCTCTAGTCGTAATTTGGCATTCTCTTGTCGTGATTTTGTTTGCAATGTTGCAATTCGAGTGAAGGAAGGTTTGAACCTCTAAGGAGTAACACTGCCTCAGACCCATACACCGAGCATAAGGTGTAGCTTGAGTAGGAGTTACGAAGGTTTAATAGGTAGGCCCATAAGGCTTCTAATAACTTATCGTGCCAATTTCTCTTATTTTTGTCAGAAAGTTTTCTTTAGGAATTGAACGAGAGTTTTATTAAAAACTCAGTAGGGCATTTGCTCTTGGGTAATAAATTGTTGAATACCGCCGGTCGATTCCGTGTCTCACGACAAAATTGTTGATTTGTGTGCTTCTGAATGCGCGACCCATTATACGAGATAATCTGGCGCGGCACTTTCTGAAACGGTAGATAACTTGGTTCTTGAAAAGCGCCAGCACGCTGGTGTGCTTTCACTTCTCGAGTGGAGCTGCCTGCGACGGAAAAGTAATGCAGCCACAAGAATGAAGCGATGTCCTTTTGAAGATGGTGGTTATATTGGACCCACTATATCGAGTGCCCCAACATTCAAATGGCCACGACGCAATTGTCGGATGTAGCACATTTGGAGGTTGGTGTGAGACTTCCTCCGTGCACTTGGCGTTGGTGACAACTCTTGGCGATTTTCATGCGGTCGGTCATCATCGGGGGCCAGTAGTACCCTAGTTTTTTAATTTTCATTTTCATCTTCGGACCGTGGTGAGCGCCACGAGTCTTGAATGCACCTCTTCAACAATTTCACGGGCCTCGGACCGCTTAGGCACCTTGGCACATATGATCGAAAGACCTTCGTAATAACGTTGTTGACCTCGTTTTTGATGAGGTCTTCTCTTCTTTTAGTACTTAGGATCTAGCCTTTGGCTTTTAATTTGACTATCTTAGAGGACTAGAATTGGGACCCACCACTTAGAAATTCAAACCACTTCTTAACTCCCTGCAAACTCCACAAACTTGATTGTAAACCCCAATCACCTAGGGTTGAAATCGAGTGTGGGCCCCAAGAGATGAGTTCTATGGGACTCTTTGGCCTTAGGGCCCTTCTGGATGGCACAGTGCGGTGAAGGAGTGATTTACACATACACTACACTTATACACTAAACTTTCACACACCTCCTAAAACACTACTGCCAAACTTGACCTGCGACTCGTAGCAGGTCGCATGGATGGTCCTTAGCCTAAGCCCTTGGGCGGGAGAGGGTTGGGAACAGCATAGTGAATGCCTCGAATGAGTCCCTTCATGTCATGTGGGCTTGATATATTCATGACTCAACCAAAATGATTTCATTCCACTTGCATTCACCCAATCTTCAATTTTCCAAATTTTTCGATTTTTGACCCCAGGGACCCTACACCTAGCCTAGCTACCACAAAGCCCCTTGAAATCCTCGAATTTCCAAATCACCAAAATTCCTCAAAACCAATCCCAAACTTTCCCACATTACTCAAATTGATCATTCATAGCCAAAAATATCAAAAAGTTCCAAAATACCTCCCAATTACCCTCCAAATACCCAAAATACCCCTCTTGACCTAAAAATCCAAGAATTCAGAAAATTATCAGAAAATTCCAGAAAATCCCAAATATTCTTAATTTCATTTTGTTCAACTACACCAAGGGACAATTTTGTCAATTTACCCCACTTTTATCAAAACCCCCAATTTGACCCAATTTTAAACGCAAAGTGAACCCGTGTCAAACCAAACCTACCCAATTGTGCAATTCTAGTCTAATTCAATTCTAAACTTCAATTCAACATTCCCAACACTAATCTAAACCGAATCCAAGTCCAATTTGATTGACATTTGGATCCAATTTCACTTTTGGCCTTAAAGCACAATTTGGACCCATGACCCAAACCCTAGCCCAAACTCACCCAATTCAACTCCAATTAACCCCAAATCTTTTCTAAATCTTCCTTAACATTCCCAAAAACAAAACACTAACATGATTTACCCAACATTTAGACCGAAACCCACTCAAATTCAACCTTGAAAACCAAAAGGCCCAATTTTGACCTAAACCCAAAACCTAAGCCAAACCAGGCCCAGAACCCCAAAATCAGAAGAGCAACCAAAGCCAAAACCTCTTTGAAACACTCCCATAAACATTTCCCAACATTTATTTTACATCAATTTCAACCTAGCCCAACATTGGCCCAACATAGCCCAATTTGACCTATATTGACCCATTCACCAGAGCCAAATTGACAATTTAAACCCAAATCACTCCCGATTTGCTTCAAGTCACTCATGACACATCTATGAGCTAAACAACAATTATTTGGCCCAAAACTTTGCCAAGAATTTCATCCTAACATCCATTTTAAAATCCAAAAGCCCACTTCCCTAAACCATTTTAAAGCCCATTTTCACGAATACAAAAGCCTAAAATTGGCCACCAAAAGCCCACATGGCAATTTATTTTCATCATACCTTTAATTGATATCACCCCTAAGTTGAAAAATCATCATTAAACCATTCCAAATCAAGCTTCATACAAATTCCCATCAAATTACCAAAAAATTTCTAAAATCCATTTTCCATGAAATTGACGAAGCTTTTCCCCGAAGCCAGCGACGAGCCATGCGAGCCATGGACGAGCCACATGGAGCCATGGAAGGTTTGACATGTGATCGAAGCCATTAATGGCAAAAGGAGGGCTCCCTTTCCTAATCCTTCTTAAACCCTTTTTTACCTTAAAGCATGTCGCTTTGTAAACCGTGCTTAGCCGCCTCATCATGGATGGAGACCACACCATTTTCTCTTGGGCAGTCCGTGATCCTTTTCGGCCCAAAACCCAGACCTTGGGTGGTGAACCTAGCCCAAAATCATGGGTTGACTCATTTGAAGCCAAATAGCCTTCCCCCCATTCCATTTCAATCCAGGCCTTTTACACATGGCATTTGTCGATTGCACACACTATTGACTGCGACCCACCCAGGAACAAGATAGTGACCTGTGCACAGCGGGCCGGCCACAAGGCCGCCGGAAACCACGGGCGAGAGCTGCCCCATCCACAGTGGCCATTGTAGCTATTCTTCTCTTGCCGAGCAGGCGATCCCAAGCCTTTAACTCCCCTTGGGAGGCCCTCCACCCTCTCTATTTAAACACCACCCCCCTCGCGACCATGGAGGAGAGTTGCGCAAACCTTGCCGAAACTACGCAAGAATTGTTCAAACCCTTCTCCATCCTTAGAGCGAGTTGATCCCCAGTGTTAATTTTGATCCCGAGTGTTAATTTGCACCAATCCCCGAACGACAAAATCGATTTCTCGAATTTTACCGAAAACAAAAGGACACTTCTCCACATTGAGCCAATCCCAGAATTGATTAGTCCTACACCTTCACCGGACGAGAAGAGGTTTCCCCCTAAAAGCCCCTCTCCGAGACCACCCGGTTGCTCCGGCCTCAAGCTTTGTGATCGGGCGCTGGTCGAAATCATACCTAGGCCATTCACCGAGACCGGGAGACTTTATACGGAGCTTGTTGGGATCCAATCGAAGGTGACACAACCCTCGGATTGAAGCCACACTTCTACGAGCTAAGGTATGAGCTAATTCTTCATCCCAATGACTTCACGGGAGATTCTCTTATTTCAAATGCTTTAATTTCAATGCATGATCACCACGTATAGATGTATTCGTCTCTTGAGAAAGAATCATAGAGCATAAGAACACAAAAATCCATTGAGTATTGAGTGAGATATTAGGGATTTGAGTGGCTGGACGGCTCTCGAATTAGGGAGCAGGGACGATGAAAAGATGTCGTCCATTTAATACGTACGCGGAACGGACGGCTCGGATCGGGTCGGATCGAGATGATACGCGTAAGGCGGGACCCGGGCTGCGACTCGAGCGGCGGTGTCGGGTCGGAAGCGCCACGCGACGCCGGAGATGTTAAGGTTGGCCTTGTGTAGACTCGGATAAATAGAAAATTAGGGATTTTCGATTTATTTAATTTTAAACTTCAAAAATCCATAACTTTGTGTAGGAAATTCAGAAAAATAAAATAAAAATACCCTCTTGCTCGGTGAACGGAGGAAAATAATGTGGAAAAGAAATCATTTAATTTCATCAAGTATTTTATTTTTTAATGATTTATTTACCTTCTGCATTCTTTTAATTCTCCATACATATAGAAAATTCATATTGGCATGAGACCATAGGGCTTTTGAAGCCTACGAATTTGGAAACATTCCTAAATTTTCCAAAGTCGAGAGGCCATCCTATGAGAAGTTATTGATTTTTCAAATTCATGTTAGCTGTTTTGAGTATTTTAATTCAATAATTAGCATGTTGTGAAATAAATCCTAGGGAAAATTTGGTGATGTTTCTTATGACCAGAGGACCACTTTAGGAAAAATAGGTTTTGAGTTAGTTCATTTTAAAATAACCTAATTGGCTTAAACACCCAAAATAACTCCTAAATTAATTAGAGCTAACCATATATCAAATTGACTTGAAATCAATTCTCCACTGAACTTTAGGATAAGGAACCCATACCATAAAAATTTGAAGTCAATTGGTTTTGGTTAGCCCTACTAAATGGGTTGATTAAGCCGTTTAGCCATTTTAAACTTTAAAAATTCATAACTTTCAAAATACTTTCAAAAATTAAGGTGGTTTGGAGCGCAAAATGTATCAGAGGAATTTAAGAAAATTAAATTTTAATTTTCTAAAAAATTTAATTTTTTGCATTATTTTAATATTTTAATAATAAAATAATAAAATTCACCAAAATGTCACATTTTGAATTTTAATCACTTAGGAACAAATCCCATATTTTTCTTAGGTTTATTTAATGAGATATTAAATTTTAAAGCCACAGGTAATTTTAAAATTAAAAAAAATGTATTTTTCTACTTTTATTTAAAATAATTATAATAAATCAATGAAAAATCGAAAAATTGCAAAATTTGATTCTCTGATTTTAACGCGATATCAGAGAGATTTTTAAAAAATATAAAATTTATTTTTCAACCTTTATTTTATTTTAAATTAATTAATCTTTCCACAAAGTTAAAATAATTCTAATAAAAATAATATAATTGAAAAATCACCAAAATTGGTGAAGTGGTCTGGTAATTAGGAAAGTCCCATAATTTTCTTAAGGACAGAAACTTTCCCTTGGTCATGTTATTAAATTTTCCTTGGAAATTCCTATTTTCTACCAAAAATAATTATATAAATAAATTAAATACAGAAAAATCACATTTCTCACTCCTAGTATCTTTATTGTCGTATGGTGAAGTCGCATAAAAATTTGAGTTAATTTAAGCTTCAATTTAGTGAGTTATAAAATTATTAAAGGCTTGAAGGGCAAAGTGGTAATTAAATTTTTAACCCTTAATTAAAACTTTAGGTTTAATAAAATTAACAAACAAAATATTTGATCTTAATCTGATTTGGATGATTGAAATTCAAATAATTAAAGGGTAGAAACCTACTAAACAATTTAAAATAATTGAAATAAACCTTAATTAAATAATTGATTAAATTTGGAAGAATAATAAAATTGGAATTATTAAGATAGGGATATTATTAGGAAGAGATTTATTCTTTAATTTAAAAATCCCTAAATTAATCATCTCATTAATATTTAATTCTTAATTAAAATGATAATTCAAATTTAAGATTTAAAATAGTAAAAGACTTAATCATTAAATTAAAAGTTAAATTATTAAACTCTTTTAAAATTTCAATTAAATTAAAATAAAAAAAATAATAATAATTAAATTAAAAAGATTAATAATTAAATTAAATTAAATTAAATCAAATTAAATTAAATTAAATTAAATCAAATTAAATTAAATTAAATTAAATCAAATTAAATTAAATTAAAGATTAATTAAATTAAATTAAATTAAATTAAATTAAATTAAATTAAATAAATTAAATTAAAATTAAATTAAATTAAATTAAATTAAATTAAACAAATTGAATTAAATTGAATTAAATTAAATTAAATTAAATTAAAATTAAATTAAAATTAAATTAAATCAAATTAAATTAAATTAAATTAAAGCATATCAAATCGAAGTTAAATTGAATTGAATTAAATTAAATAATAAAATTAAGTTAAATTAAATTAAATTAAATTAAAATTAAAGCCCAATAAATTAAATTAAAGTTGAATTAAATTGAATTAAATACTTGTCCTTTAAGACATAAAGAAATTAAATATAAAGCGACTTGAACAACATTATTCCAAATTTAAACCCGTTAATTGAAGTTAAACTAAATCATAAACCATTTGAATACCAATTTGCCCTCGAGAGCTTTGATTGTCGCAACTCTAAATAGAACATTAAGTGAAATGTTACTTTCATGAGATATTCGAATGTCACAGTTCCTTTGAAGTAAGATAACAACAAAACTTGAATTCTCGGACGATTAATTCATTTGTATAATTAAATTCATTTAGACTTAAAACAATTCTAGCAAATATTGAAAAGATGTTTAAGATTCTTCTTAAGCACTTCCTCGATATGGTAGGATACTTATAAAGAATAATTGAACTTAATTATTCTTTGACGAAGAAAATAGTCCTCGAACCAAAACACGGGAGAACACAGACGTCATAGGAAATGACTAGCTATAGGATTAGGAACTTGGTAGAAAACCACTAACCCCTTCCCTTAGCTTTAAGAGCTTGCTTAAGTATTAATTGTGTTTAAGTACGACGTGGGATGACGGGAAGACCCTCCACTTACGCTTTTATTTTATTGCAATTTACTTTCTTGCAATTTACATTATTACGATTTCTTTAATTACATCGCACTTACTTTTCTTGCATGAGAAACAGCGCTGTTGCATGAAAACCCGCACCTTTAGGATAGTCCACTAGCCCAAAACCAAAACTAAATTAAAAGTCATTGCAAGATAAAATTCGCTGTACGACGATACGAAATATAAAACGACTCAAATTTAATCACAAACAGAACACAAAACTGCAATTACAACTAAACTAAAACGTCTTGTTGGATGATCGGGAATACCTCGGATGATGTAACTGCGATGTTGCGGGATTTCCCGCGATCTAAATGAAAGTGTGGAGCTCATTTAGTTGAGTTTAGCAAATTCATGGACTAAGTGAATCCGATAAAAATAACGATGCCGGAAGGATGGAGCCGTGGGATCTTAACGGTGTCACATAATCAACTTTAAGATTTGTTTTAATTAAAACACAAAAACACTTGGAAATTAAGATTTTTCTAAACCAAAACACTTTCCTCATCTCTTTGATTTATGACTTCTAAAACTAAACCTACGCAACAACAAGGAGCTAGGAGCATGGTGGGCGGCACGGCCGTACGTCGTCGGCGAAAACGAGATACACATCGACCAAAACTTTCTTAGAATTAAACGACGAACGCGGATTTCGAGGTAGTTTACTGGTGCAACATAAATTCTCGACCTTTTTGTTAGGCATTTGCATTGCAAATTAAGCCCTAACCGGTTTTAGGATTCCGAGGTAGTCGTCGATCTGACATAAACCCTCACATCTTCCATCTTGTTGTATGATTTTATCATACAAATGTAAGTCAATTAATTAAAATTGGCGGAATTGAAACATTAGACGAGCATTAGGACTTTCCTAAATTCAAGCCAAACAATAGGATAGTCGGGAGATTACCGAAGTTCGCTTCGAATCTGTAATTTCTCTACCTTTCTTCCTTTTGAATTCCCAAAACAAAATGTGCCAAACTTGATCCATTCCACTATTGAAAATCCAAAATTCAATCCCTTGAAAACTTAAACTTTGAAATTCTTGAAAGCAGAATTACTGATTATTATCGAGAGTTTTCTTTGGTGATTCCCATCACTTAAGATGTAATTAACTATAGGGGTTTGCCATATGAGAATTTTAAAGAACCCGGGTAATATAAACCTGTTTAATGTTTTCATTTTAACGGGAATTTGTCATCCGGCTTATAAAATTGGTTCGCAGACCAAACGGATGTCACAAACCTTTCTAGTTTATCTAATCGAGCCCCATTATCACGCGTGTCTATTCTTCGGGATAGATACACGGTTTGTGGTGCGACGCTCGTTTATGTGAACTATTTGAGATGTGAAATCAGTTTGATTTCATATCTTAAGATTTTCGAATTTAAAATTATTTTTGAAAAAAATCAAATATTTTATTTTTTTCAAATTATTTATTTAAATTAAAATGAAAAATATGCCGACAAACGTGTTGTTTATTAATGTGTAGGACGAGTTCTTTTATTGATACGATGGGCTAATGACTGTCGTACGAGTAGTTTTCACATTTCTGTGTCCCCAGTAATGGTTATGCATGATATTCTGTGTTTTACGTCAACTGCTTGCAAGCTTGATTCTTTTTCCTTTTACGATTTGTGTATTATGTCTATATCGAGGGGTTGTAATCGGACACGGAGTCCATGGGCGGCACTTCCAACGATTCATCTTTGGCTTCGAGCCAAATTCTTTTACAAGACGGGCTAGCGCATCTGTTAAGCGTTTTCTTTTTACGGGAATTTTGTAGATCGTCACATTCGAGTACGATTTCAACCATTGTATGGCATCTTTTGAAGTGTTGCTCGAGTCTTGGCTTTAAAATTACGTATTGTCCGTGATGTTGAATGATTAGCTGAGATCCTAGTAGATGTTGATGTCTGAAATTTATCCCAATTTGAATAGTTAATTCCAGTCTGTTATGAGGGCTTCGTATTACCCTTCGTTGTTTGTACACGGCTCTGTCAAGTGGTAGGAGTATCTTAACATCCCCGCTCAGGTGTTATAAAGGTGTCAGATCCTGCCTTACCGGGCACTATCTGCTGCGATTCTTTGTCTTTGTGTGCGAAGATGCTCCGTCGAAATATAATTCCCGACGTCGATTATCAGGGTCTTCTAGGCTCATTATTTGTTCATACGGCAAATCGTCATTGAGAGGAGATTACGCGGCAAAGGGTGTGTTGCGAGGAGGTACGCTAAGACTTGTCCATAACGAGCGCGAAGAGGCACGAAGTTATATCGAATTGAAATAATATCATTGACCATCGGCAAGTCACCAGGAAAGCGTTGGACGAGTCATCAAGTATTACAATGGATTAAATTTCAAGATCGAGTTGACCTTATGAGAAAGCATGTAGTGCACGAGTTTTTGAGCGGCGAAGATCGGGGGCAGACAATGCTTTTCGGTGCGGGATACCTTATTTCCGTCGAAGTAAACGACGGCTTAGGTAGTAAAGAGCATTCTCTTTACCCTCATCATTGACTGGGCTATGGAGCTCGAGAGAGTCGTCTAAAGCCGCGGTATAAAGTATCAATGATCCCCCACCACAAGGCCAGTGCTAAGACGGGGAGGTGTCGTTAAATATTACTTAATGTCCTCGAAGGCCCTGCGGCATTTCTCTTCCCAAATAAATTTGGCGTCCTTTTTTAACTAGTGCGAAAAGTGCAAGCCATACGACGAGTTTGAGATAAAGCGTCGAAGATATGCCAACTTCCCTTGAAAAGATCGTAGTTGTTTTAAGGTTTTGGGAGGCGGCATTTAAAGATAGCTTTAATCTTTTCGGTCGATTTCAATTCCATGATGTCGGACAACGAATCCTAAGAAATTTACTTGGAGGTGACGCCGGCTGTTTAAGGGATTCATCTTAAAGGTTAAATTGTCTTAATCGTTTGAAAACAATTCTCAAATCATACGAATTGGTTTTTCCTTTACTTTGCTTTTGATGACCACATCGTCCACGTAGCATTCGACTTGATTGTGGATGAGGTCATCAAAAATTCTTGTCATTGCTCTCTGATATGTTGCTCTGTGTTCTTCTGATCCGAATGACATCCTTTGTGTAGCAATATACTTTCCGTCCCGGCATTCTAAATGTAAGTTTTTCATCTTACGAAGCCATTTTTATCTGGTTGTATGCGACCAGTCCATCCATGAATGAGAATATTTCATGTGTTGACAATGTGATCATTGAATTGGGATTGGTAGAGGGAATTCATCTTTTGGACATGCCTTGTTTAAATCTGCGAAGTCCACACAAATTCGATGCGACCGTTCTTCTTTCGGCGGCACCACATTGGCTAACCAAGTCGGGTATTGCTCTTCGCGGACAAATTTAGCGTCTAGTAGCTTTTTAACTTCGGCTATGACTTTTGTTCGATTTCTAGATGCATTCTTCTGGGACCTTGTCGTATGGACGAGCGGGGATCCACTCTAGCTTATGGACTGCAACCGGCGGAGCTAAACACGGCATCTCGCCATTAGCTCAATAATGGTCTTTAAATTAAATTAATAACGATTCCCTCGAAAATCTGGCCAAATACTTTGAATCTAGTTTGAAATCGGGAGAGGGCGCGGTTCGGCGCAAGATAGGGCACCGTCTGGCTCTATTTTCTGCCTTCTGGTCCAAAGTCTCTGTAAATTGGTGCGGTCCGGTGCTGGTGACAGTGTCGTTCAGTACTTGTTCAATAATATGCACTTTTGCTCCATTTTGCTCCAAATTTGCTCCTTTTAGCTTCCTTTTGCTCTAAAGGCTTAAAATCACTGTACCTACATGAAATCATGAAAAATACATTTCTTTAAAGTGCAATATCATCAAAAATTGATATGAAATGGACATTAAAAAGCTATCAAATTTTCAGTGGATCGAGATCCCCCAAACTTAACTATTACTTGTTCTCAAGCAATTTTAGTTAATACATAAATAATGATCTACTGCAATGAACTTTCTTTTAAGTATACCATAATTTTGACTTTGATAAGTACAATAGTAAAATTTTTAGAAAGATCATTGAATAATTCAAGTAAATTCTACAGGTTTAAAACTATCTAGTAATCAAGTCTAAGAGTTCTAGCATTCTATTCATTTCAAAAATGATTGTAGATTGTCCTATTAAGGCACTAAAAAAGATTACATGAAAAGAAGTTATGAGAACACTACTAGTAAAGATGCTAATCTATACATATAAGTTCAGGAAAGTAATTAAGTTTTCTCTTTAGGTAGGTCCAAGTGAAGCCAGTTTTTTATTAGGAATCTCCTCAAGCTTCTCCTCACTTTTTTCTTTTCTTTCTCTTATTTTCTTCTTTTCTTCTTTTTCATCTTTTTTTCCTTTTTCTTTTACTTTTGTTTTTAGCAGGTGAGGATTACTATATCTGGATAGCCTTTAATAATTTTGAACTTCACTTTTTGACCATAAATTTGAAACTAACCACAATCCTTTACCTTATAGCCATTTCTTTAGGTTAATATTGATTCATCATATAGTCCCAATCCTTTTCTTTTACATAAAGTTTTAGGATTTCAATACTTCAAACATACAGTTTTTATTACTTTGAATAGTTGACTAGAGTCCTATTCTCTTATACCAAACATCTTAACCTACAAAATTACTTTTCAATACCAAATACTTTCATTCAAATTCACAAAATACATAAACAAATTCAAAATATAGTTATCTGAAATTGAGTTCTACATAAGAAATCATGTTAATAATTTTGAAAATATTTTTAAATGAAAAAATTAACAGTTAATTCTCTCTCCCCCAAACTTAAATTTTTGAATATCAATACAATTAACATGGGAAGAAAGAAAATATATAAACATATATAACTCATACCCCAATATGTTGCACTTTTCATACTTTTGAGTTTAAGCAAGTTTTCTTCATAAGTTAGAACAGCAGACCTGAAATAATTAAGAGCATTTCTACACACAAATATGAGTTAAAAATCTGTAAAGGAAGAAGTTTAAAATTTTAAAACATAAAACATCAACTAAGTACATAACATTAACATTAAAATGTTTCTATCACGAGATTAAACTAATAAACTAAACACATGTAAACTCTACTATCATCATCATATTCATCACAATCAATATAAAGTTTGCTACAAACACAACCAAATACAAATTACATCACATATATAAATCACAGAGTCTCAGGTACATCACAAATACATCAATAAATAGAAAATACAATGAAAATAAAAATATATAAACTACCAATCATCATCTGCAGGAGCTCTGTTAACCTCATTTTTGTTGAGGTCTAAACTTCCTCTTAGTTCTTAAGATCTAGCCATAAAATTTCTCTTTGACTATCCTAGAAGAGTAGAGTTAGAACCCACTATTTAGAAATTTACAACCACATCTTAGCTCCTTTTGGAACCCTACACGGATGGTCACAAACCTCCAAATCACTTTGGAAGATTAAAACCACCATGTGGAGACCCAATAGTGAGTTCCCATAGGAATGTTTGGACTTAGGGTAACCTTAGGTGACTTGAGCTTCTCTTGCACACACATACCCCTAAACCATTGAGTTCCCTTATCCCAAACCTTAAAATTTATCCCTTCTACCCTTTAAGAAACTCACATGATTGAGCCAAAGCCACTAGTCTTTCATTAAGATTGCTAAGATCAATATGTGGAGGATCATAAAGTGGTTACCACTTGGCTAGATTTGGTCCCAAAGTGGTTTGACATGGCTAAGGCCGATGGGCACATACCACTAAAACCCTAATTCCATTCAAAATCTTAATTTTTAAGCCAATTTCCCAAAATTTCCTAGAGTCACCAATGAGTCTTGAAAATGACACCAAAACATTCCTTATGTCACACTGAAAATTTTGATTATAAACTTGCCATACCTCCAGACAATTTTTTGGCACCTCGGTACCAAAATAACAGATACTTAAAAGACGTTCCGGGGATTATAAAACCCTCTGCATTGATAAAAAATGGCCCCGAACATTTTCATTTGACTCTAAATTTCGTCATAAACCACCTTGGGCCTTCAAATCAGACTTTTGACCACTTTGACCAAAATTAACCAAAATTGGCCAAAATTACCAAAATACCCTTGGAATACCCAAAATTTCAGAAATCCAATTTTTATCCAATTAAATCTCAAAAATCATTTGAAACATCCCCATGTCATCCAATTGCCCCAATTTGACCAATTTTGACCAAAATCTCATTTTTGCTTCTAAATGGCCAAATCCCCAACTTAACCCCAATTTTCACCAAATTGGTTCCAAAATTCTCCTAAACTCCAATTCAACATATTAATCTCAATTGAAACCATTTTGATGTCCGATTTAATCAATTTCAAAACCTAATTTTAATCCATACAAAAATCCCTAATTTTGCCCAATCTTCAAAATCCATCAAATTGAACCTCATGATCAATCAAATTCGTCAGATTTCATTTCCAAATAAAAATTCAATATATCTAAACTCAATTTCAATCAATTCCAATCTAATTTGATCATCCCATGATTAATTACAAATTGCCAAATCATCATGTGCATGTTAAATGGCCCATACCCATGTGCATGTTTAAAAGCCCATTACATGAAATTCAAAAGCCTAATTTTGAGCCCACATGTCATAATTCCCCTCTATTATAACCTCATAACATTTCATCCATCATTCCATGGCATTATCTCCACTTTTTACATGCATACATGGCACTTTGCCAAAATTGGGCATCATGACATAAAATTCCAAAATTCATGAAAATTAAAAATACCATTTGTATGAAACACTCCCATGACATCATGCATATCATAATACATCCCATGGACTAACCCCATGGGCATCATGGAGTCAACTTTGCCATGAATGACAAGGGTAAGTGACCAATCCCTCTTTTCATTCACTTGAAATTATCCCCATTCATGAAAAATTAAAGCACTAGACCTCACCTAAACTCACTTGGGGATCTTAGGAGTTGCTCTAACCATATTGGGACCAAGCTTAGCCGTTGGACCAAGGGGTTAAACCCAAGCTAGCCAACATACCCAAAGTTCTAAATCCACATTGGATTTTCACTTCCCCCTTCAATTATTTTATTCTCCCTCACAACACTCTCCCATATGACATTTTTCTTTTCCTCACTCCTCATCCAAGCACCTAAAATTCCCTACTTCTGTCCCACTCAATTTTTGATTTTTTTCATCACAAAAACCCAAGCTCCCCAACTCACTCTCCCTTCCATTCTTTTCCACCTAAAAAGACCCCTTCCTACTCTCTCTTCAAGTTCTTCCACCGGCGAACCTCCTCCGGCAAGCTCTTCATCAGGCGAACTCCTCCCTCTAGCAAGTCTTCGGTTAGCACTCCTCCCCTCTTCTTCTTCTTCCTCGCATGTGACAAGGAAAAAAAATGATTTTTACATATATGCCACCCAATTCCTATGTATTTGCATTTCCCTTTTTGAAAAATAGAGATTTTAGAATTTTCATATATACCATTCTTTTTTTTTACTTACAGCAAAACAAAGAAAAAATTTAAAAAAAAAAGAAACAAATAATAAGATTTACATATGTACCACTCAACTTCCATGTACTTATTCACAGATATAACACTCAACTCACTTTATTTGCATAAAAGGAGGAGGAATTTACATGCATACCACCCTATTCTTTATGTCGAGAATTTGATATTTCACGTGCAAGTCACACAAATTTTAGGTATATCCACACATACCATTCAAATATTATATATTTACGTGCACACCACTCAAATCTTACATATTTACATATTTGACATCTAAATTTTAATATTTTACGTTCAATCCACTCGAATCTTGTATTTTTATATGTTTGATGCCTAAATTTAAAAAAAAATTACATGCCCTTCACTTAAAGACTTGTGTATTTACATGTCCAACACCTACACTTTAAAATCCAACACCTAAACTTTAAAATTTACATCCATGGCACATATTTTTTATATTTAGACTCATGAAACTTGATTTAAACGCATCATCATCGTATGAATGTATTCTCTTAAGTTAGATGAATATTTGTAAAAAAACTACATTCAATTTGGTTAAGAGTCGAGAGAAATATTAAGGTTTGAAGATGGACGACCCAGAAGGAGTCCGACGGGAACCTGGTCCGTGAACACGCCGCCATAAGAACCGCGCCGGCTAACAGAAACTCAACACGTTGCCCATGTACAAGGATGATTAGGATTGGGTTGGAAAATAGAATTTTTGATTTATTTTTTACACCAAACTTTGAAAAATCATAGCTATTCATAGAAAAATTATAAAAATAAAATAAAAATATTCTCTTGCTCAGTGAACAGAGGAGAATCATGTAAAAAAAATCAAGATGTTTTGCTTAGTATAATATTTTTAATTAATTAAATATTATTTCAAGTCTTTTAATTCTTCATGCGTGTAGGCATAACACCATGACTTGAAATTTTAGTATGTTGTTCTCTCTGTTATTAGGGAGAGTCCCTGATTTTTCTAAAGTCAGAGGAGATCTCTATAAAGAGATCCTTATTTTTTAAGTTTACGTCTATTTCCTTAATAAATTAATCATAATAATTATCATGTCGCTTAGAAAAATCCACAAAAATCTTAGTAGGTTACTTATAGCCAGAGGATCATAGAAAAATTATAACTTGGTTTAAATCATTAAAAATAACCCTAATTGGACCAAAAACCTAAAATATAAATTAAATTATTTTGCATTAAATACACATCAAAATAACTTGAAAATAATTCTCTACTGTAATTCTAAGTTAAAAGAACCCCACATAAAAATTTCAAACAAATTGGAATTAATTTAACCCACTAAATATATTAATTTAGTGAAAATGACATTTTTGACATTAAAAAATTCATAAAATTAAAAATACAATTAAAAATTCGCCAAATTGATTTTGGGACTTCTCTGTGATCAGAGGAGTTTAAGAAATTAAAATTGAATTTTTCGTAAAAAATTCATTTTTAATTATTTTTTGAATATTTTAATTATTAAAAAATCGTAAAAACGACAAAAATATTAAATTTCACCAAATGTCATATTTGGCCTCCTAATCACTTAGGAACCATCCAAATATTTTTCCTAAGTCTCTAAGTAAAGAAATTAAATTTTAAAAGCTTAAGGTAATTTTTGAAATTTAAAAAATGGATTTTCTTAACTTTCCACTAAAATATTTCTAATAGTTCAAATAAAAATTATAAAAATATGAAATTTGTTTCTTTGGCTTCACTGACCTCAGAGAGATTTTAAAAAAAATATAAACTTAATTTTCCACTTAAAAAATATTTTATATTAATTAATACTCCCGAAATTAAAATAATTCTAATAATTTAATTAAAATTAAAAAAAATCACCAAAATTTGTCCAAGTGGTCCTCTAGTTAGTAAGAACCTCCAGTGAATTTTCTAAGGACAAAATGTTCACTTTGGTTATGTCATTGAATTTTCATTGAAAGTCCCTATTTTCCATTAAAATAATTATATAAATTAAATTAAAATCAGAAAAATGACATTTTCTCCTCTCATGCCTTAGTTGACATATGAGTGAGGTGACATAAAAATATTAAAGTCATTTGAGTTTGATTAATATGTTATGGGGTGAACGACGTTAAGAGGGCATAAGTGTAATTAAGGAACTCTAGCCTTAATTAATATTTAGGCTTAAACAAGGGTAAATGGGACTCTTGGATGATTAAAACATAGGGTTAAAAGTAAAAACCCACTTATCACCATTAATCTTAAAAAAAAGGGAATTTTAATTATTTAAATCATTAAATTTTCGAAGTTAATTAAAAAAAATATTAAATGTGTTAGGGTTAAGGGACATAATGTAGAAAGACTTTGATTCCTTAATTTAAGCCCCTAACGAATGAATTAATCAAATAATCCCCATTAGTTAAACTTAAAATTGAAATGAAATTAATTGAAAAAATTTGAAATATTATAATTAATTTGAAATGTTTTAAAATATTATAATTAATTTGAATGTTTTAAAATATCATAATTAATTTGAAAAGTTTAAAATATCATAATTAATTTGAAAAATTTTAAACATTATAATTAATTTGAAAAATTTTATAATTAATTTGAAAATTTTCTAAATATTATAATTAATTTTTTAAAACCAAATTGAATCATTTTAAAACATTATTAATTCAACCTCAATTAAATTAACTAAGTTCTTTAATGAACTAATTTGCTCCTAAAAGCTCTCATGTTTGTAACACTTAGATGAAATGTCAAATGACATGTCACCCTTCTCAAATGATATTCAAATGTCTAAATTCACTGAGCAAGAGTCAAACACAATCAAACTTTAACTAACCTTTAGATGATTAATTGGGAAATCACAATGAAACTAAATGAACTCAGAAAAAATCCCAAAAGCATTGAGGAAGATGTTCAGGGTTATGCCCCGAGCACCACTTTAACCTGATGGGATAATTTAGAAGGACAATTGGATATCATTGTTCTTTGCCCAAGCAAATCATCCCCAACACACCTCAGTAACTCACTAGGATAGGATTAGGATTTGGTAGACAACCAGATCCTCAACCTAGCTAACATAGCAATAGGATTAGGATTTGGTAGATAACCAGAATCTCACTCTAGCTAGTGTAGTGATAGGATTAGGATTTGGTAGACAACCGGAACTTTCCCCAAGCTTTACCTAGGTGTTTTCTCACAAACATTTAAACGTCTTAACAAGCATCTTAAGTGCAGGGGGAAATGACGGCGAGACCCTCCAGGTACACATTTAAGTTATTACAATTTACATTCAACAATTTATTAAATGTTTTACTTTCCTGCATTTTATAAACTTGTAAAAATGATTGAACCCAACATGTTTAAAGAACTCAAAATTTAATCACCAAACAAATATGATCTATAACTTTAACTAAATTAAAACGTCTCATTGGATGACTGGGAATCCCTCAGAGGAGGTAACCTACGGGTTGCTAACGAGGTTTCCTACGGTCTGCATGAAAGTATGGAATCCATTAAGTTGGATTTAGTAAATTTATTCGGACTAAGCGAATCTGATGAAATTGGCGATACCGGAACAAGGGAATCGTGGGATCTAACCGTTGTCGCCATAATCAATTTAAACATTTGTTTTAATTAAGACATTAAGCCATCTCAATATTTTTACATTCTATAACATAACACTTCTCTCGCCCCCTCAAATTGACATCTCTTTAAACTGAACCTGTTACAACGAAGAGCTCGGAGCAAACATTGGGGGCAACACGACCATCTTCAACAGCAAAACAAATCTACTTCAACTAAAATTTCCTTAGAATTAAAATAACAATCCATAGGTATTCAAGGTTGTTCGCCCAACGCAACATAAATCCTCACCTTATCTTTAGGCCTTTGCACAATCATATGGTGCAATCTAAGCCCTAACTCGCTTTAGGTTCCGAGGTAGTCGTTCATCACGACATAAACCTTTCTAATTTCCAGGCCATTTATATGATTATGTCATATGAATATAAGTCCTAAATAAATAAAATTTGCAATATTATAACATCAAATAAATCATTTCAAAATTTAAACCCAACAATAGGATAGTTTAGAAAGTAACCGAATTTCACATCGGATTCGTGGCATCCCCTACTTTTCTTCCTTTGGATTCCCAAAATAAGTGTTCCTAAATTTAACCTATTCCCTATTGAAATCCCAATATCAAATTGTTTGAAAACTTTAAACTTTGAAATTCTTGAAGCAAAACCACTGATCTTTATCGAGAGTTTTCTTAAGTTACTTCGGTCATTTAGGATGTAATTAACTATAGGGGCTTGCCTCTCTAGGGAACTTTAGAACCCAGGTAATATAAACCCTATCTAGTCTTTCGTACTAGATAGGGGAACTTTTCAGTCAACATAAAACTTGGTTCGCAGACAAAACAATTGTCATGGATTCATTAGTTTATTTAATTGAACCTCACCAGTAAGTGACATTTCTGTTCCTCGGAATAGACATATGACTTGCATTATAGTGCTCATTTTTTTAAACTATTAAGTATATGAGATCAGTTTGATTTTATATTTTCAAATTAAAAATTATATTTTCTAAATTACATATAAATTAAATTAAATTAAATTGAACATTTTGTAAAAATGGGCAACGGGATACCCATTTCGGTGGCCGACAACTTCTAACTTGGCGACTGACAATTTCTGGCGACTCCGCTGGGGATAGTTCTTCTCTCCATTTTAGATCAGATGGTTTGCTTTCATAAATCAGTAGTACGTCTATGTCCCTTATAGGGTAAACAACTATTTATCGGCTTATTTTTAGGTTGAGTGTTGTATTTTTGAAAAGGGGTCGCCTACAGAAATTGTCGGTGAATTTTAAATTTAATTTACATATATATATGATTTGGAAAGTAGTATTTTGATTTTGAAAATAATTTTAAAAAATTTTAAGATATGAAATCAAACTGATCTCACATCTCAAATAGTTTATATAAACGAGCACCACACCATAAACCGCGTGTCTATTCCGAGGAATAGGCACACTGTTTGATGGTGGGGCTCGATTAAATAAACTAGAAGGTTTGTGACATCCGTTTGGTCTGCGAAACTATTTTATTTGCCGACAAGTTCCCCTGCTTAATATGAAAACATTAAACAGGGTTTATATTACCTGGGTTCTTAAAATTCACTATAAGGGCAAGCCCCTATAGTTAATTACATCTTAAGTGACAGGAATCACCTAAGAAAACTCACGATAATAATCAGTAGTTTTGCTCTCAAGAATTTCAAAGTTTAAGTTTTCAAGGGATTGAATTTTGGAATTTCAATAGGGAATGGATCAAATTTGGAACATTTTATTTTGGGAATTCAAAGGAAGAAAGGTAGGAGAAATCACAGATTCAAAGCGTACTTCGGTAATTTCCCGACTATCCTATTGTTTGGCTTGAATTTAGGAAAGCCCTAATGTTTATTTAATATTTTGATCTTGCCAATTTTAATTAATTTGGACTTATATTTATATGATGTGATCACACAAATAGCCTCGAAGATGTGAGGGTTTATGTCGTATCGGACGACTACCTCAGAATCCTAAGACTGGTTAGGGCTTAATTTCGCAATGCAAATGCCTAACAAAAGATCGAGGATTTAAGTCGCACTAGAGCAAACTACCTCGAAATCCTATGGCTTGATTATTTAATTCTAAGAATGGTTTTGTCGAAGTAGACTCGTGTTTTGTCGATGACGATGGCCATGCTCGCCCACCATGCTCCGAGCTCCTTGTTGCTTGCGGAGGTTTAGTTTTAGAAGTCATAAATCAGGAGATGAGAGAAGTGTTCGGTTGTAGAGAAGGTCTTAATTTCCAAGTGTTTTTTATGTTTTAATTAAAACAAATCTTAAAGTCGATTATAACAACACCGGTTAAGATCCCACTGTCCCATCCTTCCGACATCATTATTTTTATCGGATTCACTTAGTCCGTATGAATTTGCTAAACTCAACTAAATGAGTTCCACACTTTCATTTAGACGCGGGAAATCCCGTTAGCAACACGTAGGTTACATCATCCGAGGTATTCCCGATCATCCAACAAGACGTTTTAATTTAGTTGTAGTCGTAGTTTTGTTGTTCGTTTGTGATTAAATTTTGAGTTGTTTTATATTTCGAAATGTTGTGGCGGTGAATTTTATCTTGTAATGACTTTTAATTTAGTTTTGGTTTCAGCTTTTAGGACTATCCTAAAGGTGTGGGTTTTCATGCAACAAGTTGTTTATCATGCAAAAAAGTAAGTGCGATGCGATTAAGTAAATTGCAATAAAGTAAATTGCAATAAAATAAAAGCGTACCTGGAGGGTCTTCCCGTCATCCCATGCTGCACTTAAAACACATATCAGAGCATTTAAGTATTCCAACAAGTACCTAGGTAAAGCTAAGGGTAAAGGTTTTGGTTATCTACCAAAGTCCTAATCCTATAGCTAGTCCTCTCCTATGACGTCTAAGTTCTTGTGTTTTGGTTTGAGGACGATTTTTTTCATCAAAGAAAAATTAAGTTCAATTGTTCTTATAAATATCCTATCATATTGAGGAAGTGCTTAAGACGGGTCTTAAACATCTTTTCAATACCTCTAGGATTGTTTTAAGTCCAAGAGAATTTAATTATACAAATGAATTAATCATCCAGGGGTTCAAGTTTTGTTCTCTTGCTCAGTGAACTAGGATATTTGAATGTCCTATAAGTGAAGTAACACTTCACTTAATACTCCGTTTAGGAGTTATGACAACAAGAGCTTTTGAGGGCAAATTGATGTTTAAGTAATTTGTGATTTAATTTAATTTTAATTAATGGGTTTAAGTTTGGAATAGTGTTCAAGTTGTTTTAGATTTATTTTGAATTCTTTATGTCTTTGGTGATGTTATATTTAATTCTATTTAATTTAATTTAATTTTAGTTTAATTTAATTTGGTTTAGTTTTAATTTAATTGTTATATTTAATTTAATTGTTAAAGTATTAATTTAATTGAAATTTTAAAAGGATTTAATTTAAATGTTTTAACTTTAATTTAATTTAATGATTAAATCTTTTAGCATTTTAAATCTTGAATTTGGATTATCATTTTAATTAGGAATTAAATATTATTGAGGTGATTAATTTAGGGATTCTTAAATTAAAGAACAAATCTCTTCATAATAATGTCCCTATTCCAATTTTTCATTATTCTTCCAAATTTAATTAATTATTTAATTAAGGTTTATTTTAATTATTTTCAAATTATTTGGTAGGTTTCTACCCTTTAACTACCTAAGTTTCAAACATCCAAAATCAACTTAGTATCAAATATTTTACCCACCCTTTTAATTAAACCTAAAATTTTAATTATAGGTTAAAATTTTAATTACCATTTTGCCCTTTAAACTTACTAATTTCATAACTCACTAAATTGGGCTTAAATGAATTTGAAATTTTTATGTGGTTTCACTCATATATCAATCAAGACATTAGAGGAGAAAATGTGATTTTTCTGTATTTAATTTATTTATGTAATTATTTTTGGTGGAAAATAGGGATTTTCAAGGAAAATTCAATAACATGACCAAGGGAAAGTTTCTGTCCTTAAGAAAATTATGGGACATTCCTAATGCCAGAGGACCACTTGGACCAATTTTAGTGATTTTTTGAATTATATTCTTTTTATTATAATTATTTTGAGTTTTGGAGTATTAATTAATTTAAAAATAAAATAAAGTTGAAAAATGAATTTTATATTTTCCAAAAATCTCTCTGATATCAAGGAAACCAGAGAACCAATTTTTACAATTTTCTGATTTTTCTTTGATTTATTAGAATTATTTTAGTGGAAATGCTAGAAAATACATTTTTTAATTTTAAAATTATCTTAGGGCTTTAAAATTTAATATCTCATCATAGAGACTTAAGAAAAATATGGGGTTTGTTCCTAAGTGATTAAAATTCAAAATGTGACATTTTGGTGAATTTTATTATTTTTGTGATTTTATTATTTTTTAATTATTAAAAATATTAAAATAATGCAAAAAATCAATTTTTTTGGAAAATTGTAATTTTAATTTTCTTGAATTCCCCTGAGATCAGAGAGGCTCCAAAACCAATTTAGTGAATTTTTTAGAAGTATTTTGAAAGTTATGAATTTTTGAAGTTTAAGTTTGGCTAAATGGCTTAATCAACCCATTTGATAGGGCTAACCAAGTCTAATTGACTTCAAACTTTTATAGTGGGTTCCTCTGATCCTAAAGGTCAGTGGAGAATTGATTTCAAGTCAATTTGATGTATGATTAGCTCTAATTAATTAAAGCTCCATTTTGGGTGTTTAAGCCAATTAGGGTTATTACAAGTGAGTTAACTCAAAACCTATTTTCCCTAGGGTCCTCTACGTCATAAGAAACATCACCAAATTTTACTAGAATTTATTTCACAACATGCTAATTACTGGAATTAAAATACTCGTAATAGTGACCTAGAATTAAAAAATCAATAACTCTTCATAGGGATGGCCTCGACTTTGGAAAATTCAGGGAATGTCCCCAAATTCGGAGGCTTCAAAAGCCCTATGGTCTCATGCCATGGTGAATTGTATACATGCATGGAGAATTGAAAATGTGCATAGAGTAAATAAATTATTAAAAATCAAATATTCAATGAAATCAAATGATTTCTTTTCCACATTATTTTCCTCTGTTCACTGAGCAAGAGAGTATTTTTATTTTATTTTTAGGATTTTCCTACAAAAAGTTATGAATTTTCTATGTTCCGGTAATTAAATAAATAAGAAAAATCCCTATTTTCCTACTTATCCACGCGGCGCCACGCCATCCTCGGCAGCTCTGAAGGGCCACGCGGCGCGCTCTGATTCGGCGCCGCCATCTGACTCAGTGCTCCAGGGGCCCGCGGTTCATGTACCATCCCGCTGTCCGGCTCGATCCCGACCGTCCACTCGATACACGCTTGATCCGTCGGCTCCCAGTCATCGTCTACGACTGGTGTGCACCCGTGACCGTCAACCTTCTAACCCTAATTTCTCACTCGATTCTCAACGGATTTTTGTGTTCTTATGCTCTATGGATTCGTCTTGAAGAGACGAACACATCCATACAGTAAACATGCATTGAAATTGATTCAAATTAAATGGAGAATCTCTGTAAGCTCGGGAAGAAGAGTGAGTCCATACCTTTGCTCAGAGAAGTGAAGCTTCGATCTGAGAGTTGTGTCACCTTCGATTAGGTCCAAGCAAGCTCCGGATGAAGTCCCTCGGCCTGGTGAATTGTCCGAGTATGATTTCGACCACGCCCGATTACAAAGCTTGGAGTCCGGGAACGGATGGGTGGCCCGGAGAGGGGCTTTCACCGAGGAACTCCTTCTCTGGTCTTGTGCGAGTGTGGGTGAGTTTAATTTGACTTTGGTGGAGGATTTGGGAGTGTCCTGTTCGGCTTCGAGAATCGAGCTCCAAAATCGAGCTCAATTAGTGGGATTAGAGCAAGAGAACAAGTGGGGATCAA
The DNA here is from genome assembly GCA_022702705.1 of Papilionanthe hookeriana x Papilionanthe teres. Classification (NCBI taxonomy): domain Eukaryota; kingdom Viridiplantae; phylum Streptophyta; class Magnoliopsida; order Asparagales; family Orchidaceae; genus Papilionanthe; species Papilionanthe hookeriana x Papilionanthe teres. The sequence continues at coordinate 95,020,107 of CM040422.1, forward strand.
ATGCTCTAAGTGTGGGGAGAGTCCGGAGTGATTTTGGCGAAGTTTCCTTAAGGTTTCTTTAAGCACCTCTCATGGCCGAGAGGAGGTGGTGTTTAAATAGGAGAGGGTGGAGGGCCTCCCATGGGGGTTTAAGGCTTGGGATCAGCTGCTCCATGCAAGAGAAGAACAGCCATGGTGGCCACTGGACTTGGGACACTTCAGCAAGGGGGAATTTCAATGTTGGCTCACATGTGAGCTTTCGGCCATGGTGTTTTCCGGCGGCCTGGTGGCTGGCCGACTGTGCATGGGTCACCCTCGAGTTCGGGTGGGTCGTGGTCGGGTTTAGTGCAATCAATCGTCATGGACATGTGTAAAGAAGTTTGATTTAAATGGAATGGGAGAAGGCTCATTTTGGCTCGGTTTGGTTCAACTCATGCATTTGGGCTAGGTTCACCATCCAAGGCTTGACCTTGAGCCGAGGGAGAATCATTTGGGTCGACTGAATTGGGGTAGTGAAGTCCCCATCCATGGTGAGGTGGCTAAGCATGGTATAGTGTGCGACATGCTTAAGGTAAAAAAAGGTTTAAGGGAGGTTTAAGAAAGAACCCCTCTTCTTGCCATAAATGGACTAATGACAAGTCAAAGCCCCCATGGCTTCATGTGGCTTGAGAATGGCTTGTTCATGGCTTGCCTATGGCTTAGGATAAAGCTTGGTCAATTTCATGGAAGTAGAATTTAGGAATTTAGGAATTTTGATGGAGAATTTTCATGAAGCTTGATTTGTAATGGTTTAATGATGGTTTTGAAACTTAGGGGGTGATTTTGATTAGATGGATGATATGGAGAAATGTCATGTGGGCTTTGGATTGAAAACTTGGGCTTTTGAAATAGTCTTGGGTGGGCTTTTAAAGTGGTTTAAGGATGTGGGCCTTTAGGTTTGAAAATGGGCTTTTGAATAGAAAAATTTGCAATGGGCCATGCAAAATAAATGTTGAGTTTTGTCTAAGGATGTGTCATGATTGATTTGAAACAAGTTTGGAGTGATTTGGGTTTGAATTGGGTTGAATTTGGGTTTCTTTGGTAAAGGGCCAATGTAGGTCAAATTGGGCTAATTTGGGCCAATGTTGGGCTAGGGTTGAAATTGATGTAAAATAAATGTTGAAAAATGTTTATGGGAGTGTTTCAAAGAGGTTTCAACTTTTGTTGGGGTTGGATTTTGGGGTTTGGGTCTATTTGGGTTAAGTTTGGGTTTAGGTCAAAATTGGGCTTTTTGGTTTTGGGTTGAATTTGAGTAGGGTTTGGGTCCAAATTTTGGGCAAATTATGTTAGTGTTTTGTTTTTGGGGATGTTAGGGAAGGTTTAGAAAAGGTTTGGGGTCAATTGGAGTTGAATTAGTTTGGTTTGGGCTAAGTTTGGGTCATGGGTCCAAATTGGGCTTTAAGGTCAAAAGTAAAATTGGATTAAAATGCCAATCAAATTGGGCTTGGATTTGGTCTAGATTGGTGTTGGGGATGTTGAATTTAAGTTTAGAATTCAATTGGACCAGAATTTGGGTCAATTGGGTAGGTTTGGGTTTGACATTGGGTTCACTTTGGGTTAAAATGGGTCAAGTTGGGGATTTTGACAAAAGTGAGGTAAATTGACAAAATTGGCCCATATTGTAGTTGGACAAAATGAAATTGGAAATATTTGGGATTTTCTGGAATTTTCTGGGAATTTTCTGAATTTTTGGATTTTTGGGTCAAGAGGGGCATTTTGGTAAATTGGAGGGTATTGGGGGGTATTTTTGGAATTTTGATTATTTTGGGTAAAAATTGTCAATTTGAGTAATGGGAGAATGTTTGAGATTGATTTTGAGTAATTTGGGTGATTTTGGAGAATTTTGAAAAATTTGGGTAATTTCAGGCGGTTTTTGAGTAGAGCTAGGCGTGTCTCGGGTCCCGGGACAAAAATTGAAAATTTGGAAAATTGAAGATTGGGTAAATGTAAGTGGAATGAAATCATTTTGGTTGAGCCATGAAGCCATATTAAGCCTATATGAGCCATGAAGCCATATTAAGCCTATATGAGTCATGAAGGGACTCATTAGAGGCATTCACTATGTTGTTCCTAACCCTCTTAGCCAAGGGCTTAGGGGTTAAGGACCATCCATGTGAATCACCTTCATGAGTCAGGAGGTCAAGATGGGTATGGGTGTGGTTTTAGGAGGTGTGTGAAAGTGTAGTGTATAAGTGTAGTGTGTGTGTAAGTTAGCCCTCACCAGACTAGGCCACCTGCAGGGCGCTCTAAGGCCAAAGAGTCCTATAGGAACTCATCCTTTAAACTTCCACATTTGATTTCAACCCTCTAGGTGATTAGGGGTCTACAATCAAGTTTGTGGAGTTTGCAGGGAGTTAAGAAGTGGTTTGAATTTCTAAGTGGTGGGTCCCAATTCTAATCCTCTAGGATAGTCAAAGGAAAAGCCTAAGGCTAGATCCTAAGTACTAAAAAAGGAAGAGAAGACCTCATCAAAAATGAAGTCAACACCATTCTTCCGTTGGTGTGTGACCCACAATTTTTGTATTATGATATTTTTAATTTAATTGCAACGACGCCAAAAACTTGACCCCACTATATTATATGTATAGAATTGTAAATATTTATGTTGTGGATGCTACGCAAGTATACGTATCGTATCAAGTAACACGGGGCTCTAGTGGAGTCCCGGTTATCGATCCCATGTGGAAAGAGAAAATTAAATAACAACTAATTTTAAAATAATAATAATAATAAAACTAGTATACAAAAATTTGAAATTCTAAATTTAAGCGCAATAAAGTAAACTAAGTATTCTAATCAGGTAACTTAACTAAGTAGAGAATTAATACATATTAAAAATGCAGGAAATTAAACTAAATAAGTTTTAACTATTTAGAGAAAGTATCTTTCCCCTTGTTTAGAAATTTAAGTGATTGATGAATTTAAATAGATAATTTTTAGGGTATTGTGACAAATAGGAGCATTCCTAATCTTTACCCTTTGGTCCAGTGTAAAGAATATCGACTAATCCTATGCTTGATTACCGAATCGCGGCTAAGGCCGGGAGGATACCGATCGCCACTTTAGAGCTCCCACGTTCCCCTAGCCCGAGGGCTAACATCTACACTTCAGCCTCTCAAACAATAGGACCGAATTGAATATTTTAGTCTGTCACACTAAAATGCTCAATTCTACGCCCAAAGGATATTATTTCCCTATTTATTTGCACCTTCCTTCCAAGGCTTTTGAATTCCCCGAATATCGGATGTAATTTTTACTATAGTTGTAAATCAACACATTTTAACAAATCAAATGGCCGCTTGAAAAGTAAATTAAGTTTTAAGTAAAAATTATCACAATTTATTAATATATAAAAGTATCTCTATTTTAATTTCATCAAGTCACTTAATTTCATAAACGAGTGAGAAAGACTAAATAAACTACTCGTAATGCATGGAACTAAACTAAGCATGAATTTCATTTAAAGTTAAAAAAAATAAATACAAATACTTATCTTGATTTATCCCCAAACAGACTCCTCGTAGTTCCTTTCGACTCTTCCTTCCAAGTACAAGACGACTCACTAATTACTCACTAAACTCACTAAAGACACACAACTGCACACAAAACTAGACAAAAGACTAAAAGATTGCACTCAACACAAAAACATAACACCCTTAGAACACACAAAAGACTAATTTTCGGCCTCTATATATAGAGGTAAGCAAAGGTCCAAGAGGTGTGTAAGCATCTCTTCAAAAAGTGTCCAGGTTCAATGTATCTGTGCCATTTGAACTATCTCGCCGTCGGCGACGAACTACCTCGTTGTCGGCGAGGCTTCTAGAAGATCTTCAAACCGCGCTATCTCGCTGTCGGCGGGCTCGGGCTCGCCGTCGGCCGAGACAGCTTATAAATCCTTCGAAATGTCTCCTCGTAACCTCGCCGTCGGTGGGCTCGATCTCGCCGTCGGCGACTCAGCACAAATTGCATTATTTTCTTCCTTTTTGCTCCAAATCCGCTCCTTTTTATGATTTTTGCTTTTATCACCTAAATTCTCCATTCCTGCAATAAAATAAAGAAAATACCCTTCTTTAAAGTGCAATTTCATCAAAAAATAGGTATGAATTTCTTAATAAATTTTTCAGTGATCAGTGTGCTCTGCCCATTTCTACCTTGGACGAGCATAATTAACTCTTTTTTATTCTGGAGCCACTACTTAAACACTTTTAAATAGAGAGGTTCCGGAATCTCTTCTTCACCTCCCGAGGCGAGGTGAGAACCCCCAATAGGTGTTAGTTTAGGAGCGATATACCGAATTAAGATTTCTAGGGGATTACGTTTCCAGAATTCAGAACAGGGTCCGAAACCTTTCTCTCTCTTATGATTGATTATACTCTTAACTAAATCTTTATCAATTTTCTACTCTTCAAACTCCTCTACTGTTTACAAACAAAATGAAATACAATACGATTTAAAAACTTAACAAAAACTTAACAATACAAAAACAAAATTTGCAAAAAATTTACAAAACAAACAAAATTGAAATAAATTAATAAAGACTTGTTCGAACTTTGCCTTGAATGTTCTTTCTCATCCTAAGATCATTGCAATGAAAAGGGAAATATAACATTAACACGTCGAATCTTTTCTCCAAAAATGTCTGCACCAAAGTTGATATTTTCCTTCACCACTGGAATAGACTTAGCAATCAACAAGAATGAACTGCCCGATGACGCAGTCATTCGTTTTGTACAAGGATTTGATAAAACAGACATTAAGTTTGTAGACATTACTGTTGTTGTATTGAAATCCAGGGTACCAGAATCTGTGGAGCCTGTAGTAGAATTCAATCTGAAGTCAGCTTAGGAGTTTCCTTCCCTAAAGAGGGTCCCAATTGAAGGATACACTGCTGTCCGAAAGAGATTAGTTGTCAAAGCTAATAAGACTGCCCCCAGGACTGTTGTTGCTACCCCCGTTTGTCTGGTCGTCACTGCACCTACCCCTGCTCCCGCTAAATGGAAGGGGAAGGAAGTCCAGATAAGTGATGAGCCTGCTACCATGGAGGGTTCAACTTTTGCTGCGACACCGCCTGTGTTCGAGATAGGATCTAGCTCGAAATTTGTGCCCTTAACTAGATCACAAAAGAGGAACAAAAATAGAAGAGTGGCCAAGATCAAGTAAGTGAAGACCACTGAAGTTGTCATTCCTGAAGAAATCCCAGAAGAGGAGGAAGAGCTTCCAGAAGTTTCAACCCTGCTAGGAGGGAATAGGTTTTACCCACTTTCTGTTGCCCCCGAGGAAGAAAGTGCCCAGAGGATTGCTGTTGCGTTACCCCGACTGGCGTATTATGATGATCATAGAGAATGAAAGGCAAGAAGTACGCCATTTACTCTATTGAGGATAATAATTAAGAAATTGACAAGGAAGGAAAATTTCTCTGTATCTGAGATTCTAAGAAGGATGGGAAGAATACCTGCCAAAGCCCGTCTCGGACTGAGAGTAGTTTCCGTTACTGTTCAAGAGAGACTTTCGTTAAGGAGAAGAGGTAAAATAAACAAGAATGACGAAGGATTACCTGCTATGGTATCTAGCCCGCATCTTACTAGACACACCACCTTTCAACCTACCACCGATGGACCGTCCGGTTCTAGGCTCCCAATTTCAAAAAGGATGGTGTGGTGACATAAATTCGCGGAGCCAATATCGGCAGAACAGCCTGAAATGATGAATTTTGATGCTGAATCCAGAACTAAAGGGAGTACTGTCATTTCAGAAACGACTCCAGAAGGTGAGATTCACCGACTACAGTCTACCATTCATAGGAGCGTCAGAGGAAAGCCACTCGAAGTCACTTTAGAGAAGTTGAGAACAGATATCCGACAGTTGGCTAAAGAACGGAAAGATGAATCAGGAAATGACGAAGAATTGTCAGAATACATGGAAGAAGATTTTGCTGAAATAAATGTAGTCGAAACACGGGCGTCAGCATCTCTGCAGGGAGCCCCAGCAACTGCAAAAGGAGATGGTCAGGAGGAGTTGAGGTTACTTATTCAGCAAAGGCATGATATGATCTATCAGATGGAGAAGAGAATGGAGGAGATGGCAACTGCCATAGCTACACTCCAGAGACAACCTCAACTCCCAAAGGAGACACCATCAGAAATCATTCATATTACCGATGGAGGAAAAGAATTCACATCAGTCAACGGAGATGAGCCACCAAGGAAAGATTCCGCTCAAAGTCTAATACCAGAAAAGGATATCATGAATATGGTATAACAACAATTGTGAGAAACCTTAGCCCAATCCAAAGGTGGGCATTGATTCTGAGAGGTAGATCATACCCCGAAGAATTTGATGTCGTGAAATATCTCAAAGGCTTTATACCACCTCTATTCAAAACATTCAATGGACGGGAAACCCCCGACAGCATGTTGCACACTTCCACGCGAGTTGCTGCAACACGGGGGGTAGCGACGCTTTGTTCTTCCCCTAGTTTGTTAGTATCTTATCAGGAATCACCTTCGACTGGTATGCAGAGTTGCCCAACGTCTCAGTTAAAACATTCGCAGAATTAGAAAACCTATATGTGAAACAGTTCGTCGAAGCTCGACACCACATCACCATCGGTGATCTTGTGGTAGAGCAACAGAAACCAAACGAAACTTTGGTGGACTACATTCTGTGGTGGAGAAATTTAAGCATGAAATATGAGCCTTAACTCTAGAACAACATGCCATTAGAATTCTGCTAAAGAGCATTCACGTCCCGATAGCATTTCTCCTTAAGATATTTACAATTAAAACATTCAAGAAATTTCTTAGCAAAGCTGCGAGTGTACAAGAGGAGGCAAAACAACTCAGCTTTGTTGATAAGACCGATAAGCAGAAATCAATAAGAGCCTTCGAGAAGAAATCCAGGACTATCGCAGTGATAGATAAGGGTAAGCAGCCGATGCAAATACAAATAGAACGACCTCAACAAAGTTATCAGCTACCTCCACCGAGTTATCAGCCACCTCAGTAGAGTTATCAACCGTCTCAGCAATACATTCAGCAATCATCTCAGCAATATAACCAACAACCAGTTCAGGAGAGGCGCAACCTGGCAGAACTTTTAAGTAAAGAGTACCCCTCCAAGGATGAAGCATTTGGAAAGATACTCCGTAGCTTGATCAAGAAGGACATATTCCAGTTGTCAAAACCCAGAAAGCCGGAAGAGGTGGATAAGAAGGATCATCCGTTATTCTACCCTTACTACAGGATGCTCAGAAACAAGATAAAAGACTGTTTCACTTTCAAGAATTGGCTCAAGAACAACCTCAAGAGCGGGAACATAACGATCATGAAAGAGTACATGAAGGAGCCCCAAATATGTTTTGTCAATATCATTTCGGTTGATCCTATTGTTCCGATATAACCGTACGTAGCCGATGATGGATGGGATACCGTATGGACGAAGTCTTCAAGGAAAGTGTTGGATCACATCCATACCGCTTCGGTATGTGCTTTAATTCAAAGTTTGAAACCTGGTAAGCTGACACTATCAAACAAAATTAAAGAGCCGCCACAAAAGGAGGAGAATACTGTAGAAGAAGAGAAGACAGAGGCGCCGAAGAGTAGAGTAGGGGCTGTTTTTCCTAGGATGGTTGTTTCTGATTTGGGGGAGAAATCCCTCGAACCTCTGACTATGTATGACTATTTGCTAGCCCCGACGGGATCTTATAATCATAACAGTTATGGTGTTTAATACGTTTTGACTGTTTCCAACGTTTACATAACTAACGACAACTAACCTAATCTGGATATTGATTTGAATTCAAATAACAATTCTCAAATCATACAAAACCTCGGTGGAGATAATAAAGAGATAGACATCAACGAGAGCGACTACGAGGGTCTGGGAGATGACGAACTCATCTGTGAATTCCAAGGATCTCCTATCTAATTGAGCTCCAGTTTTCAGATTCTGAAGCCACTCCAGAAGAGCCAACTGTTCTAGTTCAAGAAGAAGCGCCAACAGATTCAGCACCAAGTTTAGAAGAGATAACATAAATCAACTTAGAGGTCGAAAAGTCCTTCCCCTGAGAATGGGTCCGAAAGAGAAAGGAAAACAAGCAGTGCCTCAAGAGGAGCCTACTCAACCTACAGAACAATTACCCATTTGGGAAGAGATTAAAGAACCAAGCAATAAAGTGGACTATAACAAGTTAGCCTGATCACAGAAAAATACATTAAGAAATTCATATCTATTTTTGATGAAATTGCACTTTAAAGAAAGGTATTTTCTTTATTTTATTGCAGGAATGAAGATTTATAAGTGATAAAAGCAAAAAGCATGAAATGGAGCAAATTTGGATAAAAAAGGAGGATATTCATGCAAATATAACTACTTCGCCGACGACGAGATTGAGGCCGCCGACGGCGAGATCGTGAGGAGAAATTTTTGAAGGAATTATAACTACTTCGTCGACAGCGAGCCCGAGCCCGCCTACAGCGTGATCGCGCGGTTTGAAGACCTTCTAGAAGCCCCGCTGACGGCGAGGTCATTTCCCGCCGACGGCGAGCTAGTTCAAAATGCATATACATTGAACCTGGACACTTTTTGAAGAGGTGTTTAAGTACCCCTTGGACCTTTGCCTACCTCTATAAATAGAGGACGAATTTTAGTCATTTGTGTGTGTCTTTTGTGTCTCTTTCTAGTGTCTTAAGTGTCATTTGTGTGAGTTTAATTTAGTTTGAGTGTGTTTAGTGAGTTTATTAGTTTAATTGAGTGCTATTTAGTTTGCCGTACTAGAAGGAAAAGTCAAAGGAACTTCAAGGAGTCCGCTTGGGGAGGAAATTAAGATAAGTATCTTTGTTTATTGTTGTTAACTTTAAATGAAATCCATGCTTTGTTTTATTCCCATGCATTCTGAGTAGTTTTCGTAGTCTTTCTCCTTGTTTATGAAAATTATGCGGATTAATGAAATTAAATAGAAGAACCTAATATAATATAAATAAATTGTGATAATTTTTACTTAAAACTTAATTTACTTTCAATCTGGCCAATTGAGTAGTTAAAATATGTTGAATTATCAACTATAGTAAAAATTACATCCAAAATTCAGGGAAGTCAAAAGCCTTGGATGGCGGGTGCAAATAAATAGGGAAATATTAATTATCGGGCGTAGAATTGGATATTTTAGTGTGACAGACTAAAATACTCAATTCGGTCCTACTGTTTGAGAGCTGAAGTGTAGATGTTAGCCCTCAGGTGAGGGGAACGTGGGAGCTCTGAAGTAGCAACCAGTATCCTCCCAGCCTAGCCGCAGATTCAGTAATCAAACATAGGATTAGTCAATGTTTTTTTCACCTGGACCAAAGGGTAAAGAATAGGAATGCTCCTATTTGTCACAATACAATTAAAATTCTATTTAAATTCATCATTCACTTAATTTTATAAAAACTAGGAGAATGATACTTTTTCTAAATTATTTAAATCAACTTATTTTAAGCATTAATTTACTTTAGTTTATTATAGTTACTTTGAATTTATGTTCACTTGATTAGTAAGTAATTCCTTTAAATTTAGCTGATAACAAATCTGTTAAAAACTTCTCTGTGGGATCGATAACCAGGACTCTAATAGATCCCTGTATTACTTGATACGATACGTATACTTGCGTAGAATCCACATTATACATTAAATCATATATCTATATTTAAAGCGGGATCAAGTTTTTGGTGTCGTTGTTATAAACATAAAATTAAATACATTTTAAAAGTGGGTCATAGCCCATCTTAGGAAGCTACCAGTCAAATTGAACATCAAAGACGCTCTGATCCTGTCGAAGGAGATGATAGAAACTCTGGTCAAGGCCTTACTTGACCCAGAGATTTTTTTAGCTCAAATGGCCAGTAATTCCTCAGATGAGGTTTGCTCATTAAAGGAACAACGTGATGTTACTTTCACGGACAATGATTTTTTGCTCGGTACACCCGATCACAATTGACATTTGCACATTTCAGTCAATATCAACAATTTTATGCTCTCCAGGGTGTTAGTTGATCCAGGAGCCTCGATCAATATAATAAACTTAAATACTTTAATATATTTGGAAATCGACGCCCGTGAGCTCTCAGAGGATAAAATGTTAATAAGAGGCTATAATAAAAAAGGCGAAAGATCTCTTGGATCGATAACGTTAGCAATAAAGATCAGCGATATAGCCAGGACAACTACAAAATTTCACGTGATCGATTCAGAAACATCATTCAATGCCCTTCTGGTTAACCTTGGATTCATGAAAACCGGATGATATCATCGTCTCTACATCAATGCATAAAATACTTCAAAGGAGGCCAAGAATAGTGCATCAAAGGTGACTTGCAACCTTTTACAATACATGAAATAGGAATCCATGAAGATGTTGCATACTATGCACCGCCGAAGAAAACAATTTTCTCCAGAAGTACAGTACTGAATATAGCAAAAGAAGCACAAGATGATGAAGATCCTCAAATTCTAGTTCAACAATTCCTCACCACTCCCTTATGGTGAGATGGTGAAAGTTTCTCCAGAGCTCACACCCGAGGTCTAGGCCGGGGACGAGGTCGAGGGAGGAACGATAGAATAATTAAACATAATAATTTGGTTATCAATATTGACTGGGAAGGTAGTTCCGAAGAAGAAAAATAAATCAAGAAAGAAGCAGCATTGATGAGTCATAAAAGGCCCCAGTTTAAGATTTCCCTAGAAGATGAAAAGAACGAATAATACAAATTAATATACGACAAGATAAACCACTATGTACAAAATATGACCCTAACCCTGATCTAACCTAGTAAGGTTGAGGCTATGGTGGTCAAGGAAGTACATCATGGTGATACTAAGCCAATTAAGTTTTATCGGCGTGCTTTTTTCTGCCAGCCCTAAGAATGATGTAAAAATTGAAGATGTTGCTTCATCTGAATTAATGGAACTGTTGTTTGAGTGGTATTCTCCCTGTGTTATAAATTTAATTCAACGTAGTGTTCTACCTAAACAATGGTCAAAAGACCAGTCACACCATTTTGAGAAATTATGGAACAATGCCAGTCAACCTCCCAATTCAAAGCATGGTCTTGGGTTCGGCACGGTAGGACCGATTGATGACACAGAATTTTGCTTAGTTGTTACCGGAGAGCCTAATCAAGACTTCTTGGAAACTTCAGGTGACCTCAAAGATTTACCAGTCGAAGATGCTCCGCCAGAATTTGAAGAAGAGATTAAATCTACAATAGACGAGTTAATGGAAGTTAACCTAGGTACTAGTGAAGAGCCTAGGCCGACCTTTGTTAGCTCCTTACTCAATAAAGAAGACACCAAAGATATGATCAAGCTTTTAATGGAATTCAAGGATTGTTTTGATTGGAGTTACGATGAAATGCTGGGATTAGCCCCAAAAGTTGCAATTAACAGGTTGGGGGTGGATCACAACTCATTCTGGTCAGACAAGCTTCAAGAAGAATGCGTCTAGAGATTGAACAACAAGTATTAGCTGAAGTTAAAAAGATAATTGACGCTGAATTTGTCCATGAAGAATAATACCTGACTTAGTTGGCCAATGTGGTACAAATTAGGAAGAAGAAGGGTCAGATCAGAATTTGCATGGATTTTAGAGATTTGAACAGAGCATGCCCAAAAGACGAATTCCCGCTACCAATTCCAGAGTTGATGATCGACATTGCTTCAACCCATGAGATTTTTTTATTCATGGATGGATCATCAGGATACAAGAAGATAAAGATGGCTCCAGAGGATGAAAAGCTCACAGCCTTTAGAACGCCAATTGGAGTGTACTATTACACGGTGATGCCATTTAGATTGAAGAACACTGGAGCAACATATCAACGAGTAATGACAAAGATCTTTGATGTCCTTATTCACAATCAACTTGAATGCTATGTAGAAGACGTTTTCATCAAAAGCAAATTGAAAGAAGATCACCTGTACGATTTGAGAATTATTTTCTAGTGATTAAGGCAATTTAACCTTAAGATGAATCCCTTGAAATGCGCCTTCGGTGTCACCTCCGAGAAATTCTTAGGATTTGTTGTCCAAAATCCTGGAATTGAAATCAATCCAGAAAAAATTAAAGCTATGTTAGAAATATCGCCTTCCAAAACTTTAAGCAACTACGATTCTTTCAAGAAAAGTTGGCATATCTTCGACGCTTTATTTCTAATTTGTCAGGAAGGTATCAGCCTTTCTCCGCTTTGGTTAAGAAGGATGCCAAGTTTACTTGGGATACCAAATGTCAACACGCCTTTGAGAACACCAAACGATATTTAATGAAACCTCCTATCTTAGCAGCCCCAGTCTCGGGTCGACCGTTGATACTTTATACCGCGGCTTTAGACGACTCCATCGGAGCTCTGTTAGCCCAGTTAATGATGAGGGAAAAGAAAATGCTCTCTACTACTTAAGTCATCGTCTAATTCTGACGGAGGTGAAGTATCATCCTAATGAGAAGCATTGTTTGGCCTTGATTTTTGCCACTCAAAAGCTTAGGCACTACATGCTTTCTCATAAGGTCAACCTTATTTCGAAGTTTAATCTATTGCAATACTTGATGACCTGCCCGACGCTTTCCAATAGACATGTCAGGTGGTCGATGATACTATTGCAATTCGATATAACTTTCATTGCTCGTGCCGTAAAGGGACAACTCTTAACAGACTTCCTCGCAGCACACCCTTATCGACAGAATTGCCTCTCAATGAGGATTTACCAGACGAAGAGATAATGAACTTAGAAAACCTCGGTGATCGACGTTTGGAATTATACTTTGGCGGAGCATCATCAGCACAACGAGATAGAGAATAGCAAACGATAATCCATGGTAAGGCAGGAAGCAAACTGATATTTATAACACCGGAGCAGGGCATGTTAAGGTACTCTTACCATCTAACAGAGTCGTGTATGAATAATGAAGCAGAATAAGAATCCCTTATAACCAGACTGGAGTTAGCTGTTCAGATAGGTATAACAGAAATCAATATTTACGGTGATTCACAGTTGATCATACAGCAGGTTGCCGGACAGTACAAGATTATGAAGCCCAGACACGATCAGTACTTTCAGTATACAATGAAGTTGTGGAGCAGATTCCGAATAAGACAATATACAAGATTCTCAGAAAAGAGAATGTCGTCGTAGATGCTCTAGCTTAACTTGCAAAAGAATTCACATGTCTATAGGAAGAATCAGTTGAAATGACAGTGCAGGGACGATAGGTCCTATCACAAATCGACATAGAAACGTTGCGCAGACTAAGAAATGGAGAAACACTTAGAACTATAGCAGAAACTACAGAAGATTGGCGGCAGCCATTAATAGAATACCTAAAAACAAAAAACATACCGGACAATAAGTCATTAGCCCATCAGATCAAGAAAAGAACTCTATCATACACATTAATAAATAATGTCTTATATAGAAGGTCTTTCGATCAGATGTAGCTAAGGTGCATGAGTGGATCTGAGGCTCAAGAAATTATTAAAGAGATGCACTCAAGATCTGTGATGCTCACAAGTCAGGTCCAAAAATGAAGATGAATATTAAGAGACTAGGGTATTAGTGGCCCTTAATGATGATCGACTGCATGAAAGTTGCCAAACGTTGTCACTAATGCCAAGTGCACGAAGTGGTTATAGACCAACCCCCAAATGTGCTACATCCAACGATCACATCATGACCATTTGAGTATTGGGGCACAAATATCACGAGCCTGACAGAACCGCCATCTTCAAGACGACATTGCTTCATCTTTGCAGCTATAAACTACTTTTCAAAATGGGCACAAGTAGTACCGCTCAGCGAAGTGAAAGCACATCATGTGTTACTATTTTTCAAGAATCAAGTCATCTACCATTTTGGGGTATCACGCAGAATTATCTCAGACAACAGGTCTACATTCAAAAGCACGAAGATGAACAATTTTGTTAGAAGGCACGGCATAGACTAGTGATATTCAATGATCTATTACCCAAGAGCGAATGTCTTGGCCGAGGCTTTTAATAAAACTCTTATCAAAATCATAAAGAAAACTTTGGACGACAACAAAAGAAATTGGTAGGAACAGTTATAGAAGCCTTATGGGCATACAAGACAACTTTCAGAACACCTACTAGTCTACACCTTACACTCTAGTATACGGGTCTGAGGACATCTTGCCCTTGGAAGTTGATCCACTTTAAAAATTCCCATTTTGATGCTTATTTATGATTCAATTCTTAAGGATATTATGCTTTAATGGAAGGTATTTTTATGTTTTTGGATGTAGGTGATAAAAAAAGAGTTCAAGAAGGAAAAAGGAGTGAAAAGGAGCAAAAATGGAGCTAAAAGAGCAAAGTTGTCAAAAATATAGGCCTGGCGCCTAGGCGCCAGAATCCGGCGCCTAAATGGCAGTTCGATACAGTCACAGATAAGATTTTTGACGACTTTGGGCAGTTATTTTGACGGTGTTAAGCAGTTATTGGAGCTTCTAGAAGACTGGAAGTTACTCCTAATATATAGGACATGTGATAAAATGCATCTGGATGCAGGGAAACGGTTTTAATCGTGAAGAGGTGTGACCCAAAGTGAAGAGGTGCGAAGACCTGGTCAAAGAGTTCGGCGCCTAGGTGTCAGGTTCCGGCTCCTAGGAGCGACAGTTACCTTCTAGAAGATACATTGTATTTGGGCAAATTTTGAAGAGGAGACTTAAGCAAACCCTAGTCAAATTCAGAGCTCTATAAATAGGAGCTCATTATATAGAGAAAATTGCACCCTATAGTCTCTTTCACCCCTTCTTGCATCTTTAGTCCCCAAGCACTATATTCCATCCAATTAATTTAGGGAGCCACCTTCTTTATTATTTAGTGAGTTTATTTTGAGTGTTAAGTGTGAGATTATTAGTGTTGTTGCTGTTTAAGTCTTTCATCATTGCATTGGAGTCAGTAGGAGTCAGCGGATCACTTGAAGAAACATTCCAGATAAGTATTTGTAACTTTGTTCAAAGTTTTATAAATATGTTTTGTTGTGTGAATTCAATGTGTTATGAGTAGTTAGATTTCTTTCTCCTTTCAACTATGAAAAGATAATAAAATAATTAAACTTTGGTGGAGAATTTAACTTAAAATATTTATAAAAATTGTGATGATATTAATACCTGATCTTAGTTTACTTTTAAAACTGGCCATTTAAATTGTTAAAACCTGTTGAAGAATTCTGAGACCTATCCGGAGATGAGTTCTTTACTAGTACATATCACATGAATCCTTAGGTAATCGCAGGCTATATGAGGGTTATTTAAGGTGAACTGCAAATAAATAGGAAGATATGATTTATTGGGCGTAGAATTCAATAGTTTTTAGAGTGACAGACTAAATTCTAATAATTTAGTTTATAAATAGGGAACGGGTCACTGGTAGGGCCGACCATAGCCACCCTTGGACATCTAGTAGTGTGAGCCTAGATTAACCCATTCTGCTAATAAAACATCTTGAACCGATCTATAGATTAGTCAATGTTCTTTATGCCTGGACCGAAGGGTAAAGAATATGAATGCTTCTATTTGGCACAATACAATAATCTAAATTCTCCACAAATGGTAATTATTCTAAAAATCTTGGATTAGTTGAAAAGGAGAAAGCTGTTTTATTTATACCTGCATTAATATTTATTTTAGTATTTCTTACTTACATTTAGTATAAATTTCATTAAAATCTAAAATCTAAACTTTAAAAGAAATAAAAATAAGAAAAATTATTTTTAATTTGAAAATTCTAAAAATATTACTTAATATTCTAAATATCTTCCCTGTGGGATCGATAACCAGGACTCCACTAGAGCCCTACGATACGTATACATGCATTTGTAATTGTGACTTTTACAAATTATAATCTAAATATAAATTCATAAACTCTTTCATAAGTAAAATCACATCAAGTGTTTGGCACCGTTGTCAGGGATTAAATCTTCTACCAGTGGTATCAAATTCTTGCATTTGAAAGTATATATATGACCCCTTTAGGCTAAGTCACGCATCATGTTTTTGGCGCCGTTGCCATGGAAGATTAGGAAAATAAGTAAGAAAGTTAAAAACACATTTTTTAAATTAAATTTATACACTTTTATTTCTTTTAAAATACCAAAAATATAAAAGAAATTATAAAAATAAAAATAGCAAAAAGATTTTAATTTTATGCATAGTTCTTGATCGGAAGGATTATTACCTTTTGATTCTGAATTAGAAAGAACATTTAAAAGAATTAAAAAAGGAAAAAAAATTCAAAAATATCAGGAAATGGCTAACTTACATAACAATAATCAAAATCTAATAGAAATTAATGAACAAAATATTTATAAACCATTAAGGGATTATGCAAATTTTAGAGCTGATGAACTTCATATTAGTATTCAAATGCCAGCTGTAGATGCTAATTCTTTTGAGCTTAAACCTTATATTATTCAAATGGTTCAAAATAATCAATTTGGAGGAACACCTAATGAGGATCCAAATTTACACCTTGCTAGTTTTCTAGAACTTTGGGCTACCTTTAAACATAATAATGTTTATGATGATGCTATTAGGCTTAGATTCTTTCCTTTTTCCTTAAAAGATAAAGCAAAAGATGTTGCTTATTTCATTAGCAACTTGTTCTATTAAAACATGGGCAGATATGGCACAAAAATTCCCTGCTAAATATTTTCCTCCTTCTAAAACTGCTAAATTAAGAAATGATATAACTTCTTTTACACAATTTGATGGAGAAACAATTTATGAAGCTTGGGAAAGATTTAAAGAATTATTAAGAAAATGTCTTCATCATGCTTTGCTAGATTGGTTAATTATTCAAATATTTTATAATGGACTTATTGGATCACTTAGATCTATTATTGATGCTGGTGGTGGTGGTTCTTTAATGGCTAAGACATTTGAAGAAACTTATACCTTAATTGAAGAAATGACTAATAATAATTTTCAATGGCCTTCTGAAAGGGTTAATCCTAAAAGAATGGCATGTATTCAAGATAATGAATTCTTTTCTATTTTAGCTTCACAAGTGGCTGCGATATATAAGAAATTAGATAATTTTGCTATTAATATATTGCATGTAAGTAATGATAATTCTACAAATACTGATGATTCTCAGACAATGAAAAATTTGCAAGCTATTGCTAGTAAAACTAATAATCCTTATTTTGAATATTATAATCCTGATTGGAAAATCATCCTAATTTTAATTGGAATAATGGACATCAACAATGGAGTAATAATCAAGTTAATCCAAATTAGAATAATCAAGGAAATTCAAACTTTAGACCAACTTACCCTCCTGGTTTTAATAATCAGCAGAAAAAATTATCTATCGAAGAATTAATTTTGCGAATAAGTATTCAGCTACAAAGTCAAAACACTGATATTCGTAATATTGAGAATCAGATGGGTCAAATTGCTAATTTTATTAATTACAGACCTCAAGGAACACTACTTAGCAATGTTGAAATTAATGCTAAAGAAACTGGAAAAGAACATGAACATGCAAAAGCTGTACAACTTAGAAGTGGAAAGGAATTAAAAGTGAAAATTTAGAATCAAATTGAAAAAGAGAGAGAGGTTGAAGAAATTGAAAAACCTAAAGATACTCTTTCTCCAAGTAAAGATCGATCATAATTCCTATTGAAGTGGAAGTTGAAAGACCACACCACCTTTTCCTCAAAGATTAAAACAATAGAATCTTGACCATCACAAATCGACATAGAAACGTTGCGCAGACTAAGAAATGAAGAAACACTTACAACGGTAGCAGAAACTACAGAAGATTGGCAGCAACCAGTAATAGAATACATGCAAACAAGAAACCTACCGGACAATAAGTCATTAGCCCATCAGATCAAGAAAAGAACTTTGTCATACACATTAATAAATAATGTCTTATATAGAAGGTCTTTCGATCAGAGGTAGCTAAGGTGCATGAGTGGATCTGAGGCTCAAGAAATTATTAAAGAGATGCACTCAAGATCTGTGATGCTCACAAGTCAGGTCCAAAAATGAAGATGAATATTAAGAGACTAGGGTATTACTGGCTCTTAATGATGATCGACTGCATGAAAGTAGCCAAACGTTGTCACTAATGCCAAGTGCACGGAGTGGTTATACACCAACCTCTAAATGTGCTACATCCAATGATTGCATCATGACCATTTGAGTGTTGGGGCACAAATATCATGGGCCTGACAGAACCGCCATCTTCAAGAGGACATC
This sequence comes from Papilionanthe hookeriana x Papilionanthe teres, assembly GCA_022702705.1. NCBI lineage: Eukaryota > Viridiplantae > Streptophyta > Magnoliopsida > Asparagales > Orchidaceae > Papilionanthe > Papilionanthe hookeriana x Papilionanthe teres. The sequence continues at coordinate 95,038,378 of CM040422.1, forward strand.
GTGTCATCTTTGCAGCTATAAACTACTTTTCAAAATGGGCTTAAGTAGTACCGCTCAGGGAAGTAAAAGCACATCACGTGTTACTGTTTTTCAAGAATCAAGTCATCTACCATTTTGGGGTATCGCGTAGAATTATCTCAGACAACATGTCCGCATACAAAAGCACGAAGATTAACAATTTATCAGAAGGCACGGGATAGACTAGTGATATTCAATGATCTACTACCTAAGAGTGAATGTCTTAGCCGAGGATTTTAGTAAAACTCTTATCTAAATCCTAAAGAAAACTTTGGAAGATAACAAAAGAAATTGGCAAGAGCAGTTATTAGAAGCCTTATGGGCATACAGGACAACTTTCAGAACACCTACCAGTCTACACCTTACGCTATAGTGTACGGATCTGAGGCCATCTTGCCCTTGGAAGTTGATCCACTTTAAAAATTCTCATTTTGATGCTTATTTATGATTCAATTCTTAAGGATATTATGCTTTAATGGAAGATATTTTTATGTTTTTGGATGTAGGTGATAAAAAAAGAGTTCAAGAAGGAAAAAGGAGTGAAAAGGAGCAAAAATGGAGCTAAAAGAGCAAAGTTGTCAAAAATATAGGCCTGGCGCTTGGGCGCCAGAATCCGGTGCCTAGGCGCCAGAATTCGGCGCCTAAACGCCAGTTCGATACAGTCGCAGACAAGATTTTTGATGACTTTAGGCTGTTATTTTGACGGTGTTAAGTGATTATTGGAGCTTCTAGAAGACTGGAAGTTACTCCTAATATATAGGACATGTGATACAATGCATCTGGACGCAGGGAAACGGTTTTAATCGCGAAGAGGTGTGACCCAAAGTGAAGAGGTGCGAAGACCTGGTCAAAGAGTCCGACGCCTATGCACCAGATTTTGGCTCCTAGGCGCGACAGTTACCTTCTAGAAGATACATTTATTTGGACAAATTTTGAAGAGGTGACTTAAGCAACCCCTAGTCAAATTCAGAGCTCTATAAATAGGAGCCCATTCTACAGAGAAAATTGCACGCTATAGTCTCTTTCACCCCTTCTTGCATCTTTAGTCCCCAAGCCCTATATTCCATCCAATTATTTTTGGGAGCCACCTTCTTTATTATTTAGTGAGTTTATTTTGAGTGTTAAGTGTGAGATTATTAGTGTTGTTGTTGTTTAAGTCTTTCATCATTGCATTGGAGTCAGTAGGAGTCAGCGGATCACTTGAAGGAACATTCCAGATAAGTATTTGTAACTTTGTTCAAAGTTTTATAAATATGTTTTATTGTGTGAATTCAATGTGTTCTGAGTAGTTAGATTTCTTTCTCCTTTCAACTATGAAAAGATAATAAAATAATTAAACTTTGGTGGAGAATTTAACTTAAAATATTTATAAAAATTGTGATGATATTAATATCCGATCTTAGTTTACTTTTTAAACTGGCCATTTAAATTGTTAAAACCCGTTGAAGAATTCTGAGACCTATCGGGAGATGAGTTCTTAACTAGTAGATATCACATGAATCCTTAGGTAATCGCAGACTATACGCGGGTTATTTAAGGTGAACTGCAAATAAATAGGAAGATATGATTTATTGGGCGTAGAATTCAATAGTTTTTAGAGTGACAGACTAAATTCTAATAATTTAGTTTATAAATAGGGAACGGGTCACTGGTAGGGCCGACCATAGCCACCCTTGGACATCTAGTAGTGTGAGCCTAGATTAACCCATTCTGCTAATAAAACATCTTGAATCGATCTATAGATTAGTAAATGTTCTTTTGCCTGGATCGAAGGGTAAAGAATAAGAAAGCTTCTATTTGGCACAATACCATAATCTAAATTCTCCACAAATGGTAATTATTCTAAAATTCTTGGATTAGTTTAAAAGGAGAAAGTTGTTTTATTTATACCTGCATTAATATTTATTTTAGTATTTCTTACTTACATTTAGTATAAATTTCATTAAAATCTAAAATCTAAACTTTAAAAGAAATAAAAATAAGAAAAATTATTTTTAATTTGTAAAATGTAAAAATATTACTCAATATTCTAAATATATTCCCTGTGGGATCGATAACCAGGACTCCACTAAAGCCCTACGATACGTATAAATGCATTTGTAATTGTGACTTTTTCAAATTATAATCTAAATATAAATTCATAAACTCTTTCATAAGTAAAATCACATCAAGTGTTTGGCGTCGTTGTCAGGGATTAAATCTTCTAGCAGTGGTATCAAATTCTTGCATTTGAAAGTATATATATAACCCCTTTAGGCTAAGTCACACATCAAGTTTTTGGCGCCGTTGCCGGGGAAGATTAGGAAAATAAGTAAGAAAGTTAAAAAGACATTTTTTAAATTAAATTTTTACACTTTTATTTCTTTTAAAATACCAAAAATATAAAAGAAATTTAAAAATTAAAAATAGCAAAAAGATTTTAATTTTATGCGTAGTTCTGGATCGGAAGGATTATTACCTTTTGATTCTGAATTAGAAAGAACATTTAAAAGAATTAAAAAAGGAAAAAAAATTCAAAAATACCAGGAAATGGCTAACTTACATAACAATAATCAAAATCTAATAGAAACTAATGAACAAAATATTTATAAACCATTAAGAAATTATGCAAATCCTACAGCTGATGAACTTCATATTAATATTCAAATGCCAGCTGTAGATGCTAATTCTTTTGAGCTTAAACCTTATATTATTCAAATGGTTTAAAATAATCAATTTGGAGGAACACTTAATGAGGATCCAAATTTACACCTTGCTAGTTTTTTAGAACTTTGTGCTACCTCTAAATATAATAATGTTTCTGATAATGTTATTAGGCTTAGACTCTTTCCTTTTTCTTTAAAAGCTAAAGCAAAAGATGTGGCTTAATTCATTAGCAACTTGTTCTATTAAAACATGGGCAGATATGGCACAAAAATTCCTTGCTAAATATTTTCCTCCTTCTAACACTGCTAAATTAAGAAATGATATAACTTCTTTTACACAATTTGATGGAGAAACAATTTATGAAGCTTGGGAAAGATTTAAAGAATTATTAAGAAAATGTCCTCATCATGCTTTGCTAGATTGGTTAATTATTCAAACAATTTATAATGGACTTATTGGATCACTTAGATCTATTATTGATGTTGGTGGTGGTGGTTCTTTAATGGCTAAGACATTTGAAGAAACTTATACCTTAATTGAAGAAATGACTAATAATAATTTTCAATGGCGTTCTGAAAGGGTTAATCCTAAAGGAATGGCAAGTATTCATGATAATGAAGTCTTTTCTATTTTAGCTTCACAAGTGGCTGCGATATATAAGAAATTAGATAATTTTGCTATTAATATATTACATGTAAGTAATGATAATTCTACAAATACTAATGATTCTCAGACAATGGAAACTTTGTAAGCTATTGCTAGTAAAACTAATAATCCTTATTTTAATTATTATAATCCTGGTTGGAAAAATCATCCTAATTTTAATTGGAATAATGGACATCAACAATGGAGTAATAATCAAGTTAATGCGAATTAGAATAATCAAGGAAATTCAAACTTTAGACCAACTTACCCTCCCGGTTTTAATAATCGGCGAAAAAATTATCATAGAAGAATTAATTTTGTAACTAAGTAATCAGCTACAAAGTCAAAACACTGATATTCATAATATTGAGAATCAGATGGGTCAAATTGCTAATTTTATTAATTACAGACCTCAAGGAACACTACTTAGCAATGTTAATATTAATGCTAAAGAAACTGGGAAAGAACATGAACATGCAAAAGCTGTACAACTTAGAAGTGGAAAGGAATTAAAAGTGAAAATTTAGAATCAAATTGAAAAAGAGAGAGAGGTTGAAGAAATTGAAAAACCTAAAGATACACTTTCTCCAAGTAAAGATCAGACTGTAATTCCTATTGAAGTGGAAGTTGAAAGACCGCCACCACCTTTTCCTCAAAGATTAAAACAATAGAATCTTGACCATTAATTTTCTAAGTTTTTTGAGATTTTTAAGAAACTTACCATCAACAATCCTTTTGCTGAAGCGTTGGAACAAATTCCAAGCTATGCAAAATTTATGAAGGATATTTTAAGTAAGAAAAGAAAGTTTTAAGCTTATGAAACTGTTGCTTTAAGTGAAGAATGTAGTGCAATAATTCAGAACAAATTACTTCAGAAACTTAAAGATCCTGAAAGTTTCACTATACCAGTGCTATTGGAGAAAAATTTTGTGGAAAAATCTTATGTGAATTAGGAGCTAGTATTAATCTCATGCCATTTTCAATCTTTCGAAGGTTAGATTTAGGAGAGATTTTCCCCACCACTGTAACCCCTCAGTTAGCTGATCGATCTATCACTTATCCTAAAGGAGTTATAGAGGATGTTATTATTAAAGTAGATAAATTTATCTTTCTTGTGGATTTCGTTGTGCTTGATATGGAAGAAGATAAAGAAATACCTATTATTTTAGGGAGACATTTTCTAGCTACCGGACGTGCTATGATTGACGTGCAAAAAGGAGAATTAATAATGAGAGTTAATGATCAAGAGATAACATTTAATGTTCTGAAATCAATGAGGTATCCTGATAAAGAAAAATGTTATCGAATGGATATTTTTTATTATATAATTGAAAAACATTATCAAGAAAATGTATAGTCATTTCTGAAGATAAAAATGATGAATTTGTATTATATAATGAGTCATTAACTGAAGAAATTGAAAAAGTAAATGAAGAAAAATTATCTGAAAAAACTCATTATATTCATTAAAACTGGGAAATTTTAGACACAACGAAAAATGATATACTTTTACCCTCAATTGAAAAAGCTTCTGAACTATAATTAAAAATGTTACCTGCACATTTAATGTATGCATTTCTTGGAAATTCATTAACTTTACCTATAATTATATCTTCAGAACTAAGCAAAGAACAAGAAGAAAAATTAATAAGAGTTTTGAAGAATTATAAGAAAGCTTTTTGTTGGACTATTGCAGATATAAAAAGAATAAGTCCTTCAATCTGTATGCATAGGATTTTAATGGAAGAAAATTGTAAACCCAATATTGAACCTCAAAGAAGATTGAACCCAATTAAGAAAGAGGTTTTCAAGAAAGAGATTTTGAAATGGTTAGATGCTAAAATTATTTATCCTATTTCGGATAGCCAATGGGTGAGTTCTATTCATTGTATTTCGAAGAAAGGAGTAACTGTCATTGTTAATGATAAAAATGAATTAATCCCAACAAGACAAGTTACTGGATGACGAATTTGCATCAATTATCAAAAATTAAATGACGCCACTAGAAAGGATCATTTTCCTTTACCTTTCTTGGATCAAATGTTGGACAATTTAGCTGGACACTCATATTTCTATTTTCTGGATGGATATTCTAGTTATCATTAATTACCTGTTGCTCCCGAGGACTAAGAGAAAACAACATTTACAAGTCCTTATGGAACATTTGCCTTTAGAAGATGGCGTTTCGGTTTATGCAATGCACCTGCAACTTTTCAAAGATGTATGATGTCAATATTTTGTGATCTAATCGACAAAGGAATTGAAGTATTTATGGACAATTTTTCAGCATTTGGAACTTCTTTTGAATCTTGCTTGGAAAATATAACGAAAGTTTTGAAGAGATGTGAAGAAATAAATTTAGTTCTAAACTTGGAAAAATGTCAAGTTATGGTTACAGAAGGAATCGTACTTAGACATAAATTTCAAAAATAGGAATGGAAGTTGATCAGGCAAATGTGAAAATTATTGTTGAACTTCAACCACCTAATACCGTTACTGATGTAAGAAATTTTCTGGGTCATGCTGGATTTTATAGGAGATATATAAAGGATTTTTCTAAAATTGCTAAACATCTTTTTCATTTATTGGAAAAAGAAGCTAAATTTAAATTTAATAAAGCTTGTCTGAATCTGTTCAATATTTTAAAAGAAAAATTAATCACTGCACCTATCATTATTGCACCTGATTGGAATAAACCTTTTGAATTAATGTTCGATGCAAGTGATTATGCAATTGGAGCTGTATTGGGATAAAAATATGAGAAACATTTTAAAGTTATACTATGCTAGAAAAACTCTTAATGAAACTCAAAGAAATTACACTACTATTGAAAAAGAGCTTTTAGCAATAGTATATGCCTTCGATAAATTTAGACCATATCTTCTTGGAACAAAATGTATTATACATGCTGATCATTCTGCTATTAAGTATTTAATGTCTAAAAAGGATGCTAAACCTAGATTGATCAGATGAGTTTTACTTTTACAAGAATTTGACTTTGAAATTACGAACAGAAAAGGAACTGACAACCAAATTGCTAATCATTTATCAAGAATAAAAAATAATAATGAGAAGATTTATGAAGAAAATATAAATGAACAATTATATGTTATCCAAGGATTACAAATGCCTTGGTATGCAGATATAGTTAACTATTTGGTTAGCAATATTTTACCATATGGGTTGAATAGAAAATACATTAAGAAATTCAAGAATAATTGTAAATCTTATATTTGGAAAGATCCTCATTTATTTAAAATAGGAAGAGATTCTGTGATTTGAAGATGTGTACCTTATGAAGAAATTTTTGTAATTATTCAAAAATGTCACGATTCTGAATTTGGAGGACACTTTGGAGTGGAGAAAACTGCATTTAAAATTTTAAATTCTGGATTTTATTGGCCTACTTTATTCAAAGATGTTGGACATTATGTGAAAACTTGTGATCAATGTAAAAGAATGAGAAACATATCTAAAAAAGATGAAATGCCTCTAAACTTAATATTAGAAATTGAAATTTTTGATGTATGGGGTTTAGACTTTATGGGACCTTTCGTACCATCATCTAGAAAGATTTATATTTTATTAGCAGTTGATTACGTTTCAAAGTGGATCGAAGCTGTAGCTTTACCTAACTATGATTCCAAAAGTGTTTCGAAGTTTTTAAAGAAGATGATTTTTACAAGATTTGGAATGCCCAGGGTAATTATCACAGATGGGGGAAGTCATTTCAGAATTACAAGACTTCAATCGTTATTAGAAAAATTTGGAATTAAACATAGAATTGCAACTGCTTATCACCCGCAAACAAGTGGAATGGCTGAAGTATCAAACAAAGAAATTAAAAGAATATTAAAGAAGACTGTTAATCCTAAAAGAACTGACTGGGTTGATAGACTTGATTCTGCATTATGGGCTTACAAAACAGCTTATAAGACACCTATCGGATTGTCACCTTATCGGTTTGTTTATGGTAAACAATGTCACTTACCTGTTGAACTGGAACATAAAGCTTATTAGGTGATAAAGGAGCTCAATTACAATTTGAATACTGCAGGAGAGAAAAGATTATTACAACTGAATGAGATGGAAAAAATAAGAAATGAGTCTTATGAAAATGCAAAGATTTATAAGGAAAGAATGAAGAAATTACATGACAAAAAGATTTCAAGGAAGTGTTTGAACCTGGATAAGAAATTTTATTATTCAATGCTTATTTAAAAATTTTTCCTGGAAAATTAAAATCTAAATGGATGGGACCATTTATAATTGAGAAAGTGTACCCTTATGGAGCTGTGGATATTAAATATCTCAAAACTGGAAAAGTATTTATAGTTAACGGATTAAGACTGAAGCCTTATATGGGAGAGATGAAACCAAATTACAAAGAGGCTTACGAACTAAGTCTACCCGACTAATTTAATTAATTAGGTTGGGCTGACGATGTTAAACCAAGCACTTTGTTAGAGGCAACCCATTTTGTTATCGTTGTGATTGTTTGTGATTTGAATTTAGTTTTATCTTGTTTGTAAGTGGATCACACCCTTTTACTAGACATATTTTTAAGACCGAAACTTTAAAAACTTGACAATAGGCGAATCAGAGTCGATCGAGGTTCCGGTGCATAGGCGCCAAAGTTGGCGCCTAAGCACCAGAATAATCTGTGCATATCGATGATCCGGTGCCTAGGAGCCAGATTTCGGCACCTAAGCACCACGGTTACTGATCGTGTAAAAACTGAAATTCTTCAGTTTTCACATGAAATCTCCCTATAAATTGACCTATCTTCGTCCCCAATCACATAGAAACCTTAATTTCGACCAGAGCAATCTATTTTGGAGGAGTTAAGAGGAGTTTGGAAGCAATGGATAGATGAAATCATGGAAATGAGGTAAGAGACAAATCTCCTAAAGATCCTCAACCATATTATAATGGTTTTATTGTTGTTAGTATGGAGAAATTGTTTAATCATCTGGAAAAGATTGAAGCGGAACTTCAAAGCATTGGGAATCGCTTACACGAAATGTATCATCAAATTGAGCATGTGGAATGGCAATCAAAACATCCATTTGATCATATGGCGGTCTATCAAGACGCTCAAGTAGCAATGTACGAGAAGAACAAGTGGGTCGATGAAAAGGCTGCTTTGGAATTTTCAAGAGCGTTTGATTTCTATCCATTTGGTCCTAGCGAACTTCATTGCAAAAGAAATGGTAATTGAAGATCGGTGTTGAATAGATCTCTTATGTGTTCTATATGTGATTGAGTTAAGTCTAGTGTGTTGATTATCTAATTTGTGTGTGTTTGTTTTATTGTTCAATGTGTGTTGTTGGATTTGGAATTTGCTTTCAATTTGTGTTGTTTGTGTTGTTTATAGAATGATGAACCATGATAAAGTCTTATTCTGGAATTTATTAAGTTTGGAATGGAAATTATGATTTAAAGTTGAAGAGTTTAGTTAAATCTCGTGTTTGAAATGTGGATCCTAGTTATCATTTTAAATTGATTGTGGAAATGTTTGGAGGATATAGATTGGATTAATACTCTTATAAGAGTAATTAGGAGTTGAATTCGACAAGATTTTATGAAAAATATAAAATTTAAATTGAAATTTTGGAAAGACGAGTCTGGCGCCTAGGCGCCGGTTTGGCCTGAACCCAAAACTTCATCTTCTTTAACACCCCCACGCATTTTTGATGCCTAAGCTTCCCTTTCCTCCATTTTTTGCGAAAAGAGACCCTTGAGATCCCATTTGAAGCCGGATTTTCAAGTTTTTTAGCTTGAAATCATTCGATTTCTTCATCTTAAGGTTAGATCTACATTCTAAACCAATTATTTTTTGATTTTCACCATAGATTTTGCTCACATTGAAGAAAACCAAACTTTTGAGAATAATTTTGATTTTTAGAGTTAAATCCATGGATTTTTAAGCTCTTTCATGTTTAAGAAGCTTAAATTAGTATATTATCTAAGATCCTATGAATTTATTTTACATTTTTATCTCATGTTTAGATGGCACCCAAATCTAAGCGAAGAAAGGAACGAGAAAATTTTGATCGTAGCAAGTTTTTCACTACCGCTGCACATTTCTGATATAATGATTTTGCTACGACTCGGAAGTTTATCTCGGAGCGAAGTTTTTACAATCCGGGAGGAAGAATTGAGGAAACGATCGTTGCAATCAACTGGCAATGATTCTGCTATTTTACTGCTGTTGCTGTTATCTATGTGGTTAGGGAATTTTATGCCAATTTCATGAATGCTGAAGAGTATGAGATTTTTGTCAGAGGAGTTGGAGTAGGATTCACTCCCGAACGCATCAACATTTTTTACGGCCTGCCGCCGAATATAGAGTGTTATTACTCCGGATTATCTCCATCTAAGGGAGATTTAGATATGATTATTGCTTACCTGACTGATGGTACTGGAGCTTGGAAGATCCAGAACGGAAAAAGGTAAACTATTCATCTTCTAAGCTTAATGGTGTTTCAAAGGCATGACACTACTTTATTTCTGCTCGTCTCCTTCCATCCAATCATTTGAGCGAGGTTACCAAGGATAGAGCTATCCTTAATTATTGCATACAAGAGAAGAAACAGATTGATGTAGGAAGTATCATTTATGATTCTGTAGAGGCGACTACTCACTCTAGCACTTCTGTTGGACTTAGATTTCCATCTTTGATTTATTCTCTGTGTGAAAGTGCTGGAGTAGTTGCTGAGCTTTCTGAGGAAAAGCTCAAGTCTACAAAGCCCATAGGAATAGAAAGCGTCAGTATCTATGATCGACTTCGAGGTAAGAGTTCTACTGCACCTTCTAGTTCATTAGCTGCTTCTGGTAGAGCTTCTACTTCTAGACCTTCTACTTCTACTGCTGAGACACCATCTAGTTTTTGGGAGTCTATGCATGATCAGTTTATGGAGCAGCATAATGAGTTATTTCTAACTCATTGTAGAGTAGATACGATCGATAAGAAGATCGATCATTTTTTTGAGTATACCCAAAGGAAGAGTGAGTATGATGCTGAGTATCCTGAGTCTTTAGTTAGATTCCTAAAGGGTGAGCATGATGTTTAGTTTCCTACCCGTCCTAGATTTTCACCGTATGTTGATCCGAAGGATATGGAATTTTTTTTTGAAGATGACGATGACGAGGCTAGAGATAGTGATTAGTAGCCAGATTTACCTCTTCAGATGTGTGATTATATTTTTAGTTTATTTCTTGTTTGTTATTACTGATTAGTGTGATTGCATTGTTGTTTGTTAATGTCAATTTGCTTAAGTAACTTTGTGTGAACTTTTGATATTGAGATTATTATAGAGCATCTTCTGTGATATGTGTTAAAGACTGAAATATGGATGAGATTTTATTGTCTACAATGAATGTTTATTTCCATTTTAGCCTACTGTTTAGTTAGTAATTTAGCATGTTCTAAATATTTAAAAAAAATTTAGAAATTAACTCCTGCTCTGCAAACTTTTCTATATATGCTTAATTATTTTTGTCATATACTTATTAAAGCATGTGTAGGAATAGAAATTAGTTTTTCCATTCTACATTATCAGTGCACCTAAATAAATTCTTGTTTATTTCTTTCTCTCATGCTTTAGAAAATTTTATGATTCAATTATATACTAAAACTGAAGTTTGGGGGAAGGAAAATTATTTTTCAAATTTAAATATTATTTGTCCTTAATGAACTGATACTTTCTTTAAAAATATTAACATAACATAAGGAATGAAAAATCTATTTAAGATAACTTAAATTTTTGGAATTTATAAATAATTTAGTAAACTTAACTAAAATTTCAATAATTTTGATTGATTTTAAGAATAGAATTATTTAACTTAAAGAATAATAAGATTAAGAATTTTTCTATTTATAGTAAAGAGAATTGTATTTTAGAAAAACTAAGGAATCAAGATTATTACCTGAAAAAGAAAAGATTGAAATAATTTTTGAAAATTACTTATTAATAATGTCATATTTATTAAGTAAAAAAATGTATAAGTTTTTAAATATAAGTTAAGGATAGTGAAGTTAAAAATCATTAACAGGCTATTCAAAAATAGAAATCCTCACTTGTGAAAAAAAAAATAGGATTGAAAAACAATCTAAAAGAAAGAAAAAAAATGTGTGGGGAGAAGCTTGAGGAAATGCCTAATCAAAAATTGGCTTCACTTAAATTATCTTATAGGAGAAAAACTGATTACATTTTTAACTTAATTTTTATGAACAAATATTTTTATTAGAAAAATGTTTCATGAAAGTCTTTTCTTTGTTAGTATTCTATGTGACCTTAATATAATAAATTACAATTATTCTTGAAATAAATGAAAATTTTAAAGTCTTATGATTTGGTAGTTAAGTATTCTTTAAATTCTTAAAACTAACCTTAATTAGTGAAATTTGGTTAATGATTTGCTAAAGCATTTATAAAACCAAAAATTACAAGGAATCTTAAATATTTAAACTTTATTCCAAATGTTATATATTTTATATAACTAAAATGGTTACTTGAGGACAAGTAATGTTTAAGTTTTGGGGAATTTGATCCACTTTAAAAATACTTATTTGGATGCCTTATTTATGATTCAATTCTTAAGGATATTATGCTTTAATGAAAGGTATTTTTATGTTTTTGGATGTAGGTGATAAAAAAAGAGTTCAAGAAGGAAAAAAGAAGCAAAAAGGAGCAAAAATGGAGCTAAAAGAGCAAAGTTGTCGAAATTATAGGCCTCGCGCCTAGGCGCCAGATTCCGGCGCCTAAGCGCCAGTTCCATACAGTCACAGACAAGATTTTTGACGACTTTGGGTAGTTATTTTGACGGTGTTGTTGACCTCATTTTTGATGAGGTCTTTTCTCTTCTCTCTCCTTAGTACTTAGGATCTAGCCTTAGGCTTTCCCTTTGACTATCTTAGAAGACTAGAAATGGGACCCACCACTTAGAAACTCAACCACTTCTTAATTCCCTGCAAACCCTACAAGCTTGATTGTAAACCCCTAATCACCTAGAGGGTTGAGATCAAATGTAGAGGTTTAAAGGATGAGTTCTCTATAGGACTCTTTGGCCTAGGATCACCCCGGTGGCCCGGTCCGCGAGGGCTGACTTACACATACACTACACTCTCACACACATATTCCAAATCCTAAAACCCACATTCTCACCCAACTTGACCTCTTGACTCATGTAGGTAATTCACATGGATGGTCCTTAACCCCTAAGCCCCTGGCTAAGAGGGTTAGGAACAACATAGTGAATACCTCAAATGAGTCCTCTCATGGCTCCTTTGGGCTTCATATGGCTTCATGGCTCACCAAAATGATTCCATTTCACTCACACTTGCTCAATCTCCATTTTTCCAAAATTTCAATTTTTGACCCCCGGGGCCCCGGACCCACCAAACCTACTAAAAGCCCTTGGAACTACCCAAAACCACCAAAATTTCCAAATCACCCAAAACCTTTCCAAAATCAACCTTGAACATTTCCCCACCAATCAAATTGATCATTTACAGCCAAAAATACCAAAATTTTCAAAAATACCCCCAATAACCTCCAAATTACCAAAATGCCCCACTTGACCCAAAAATTCAAAAATTCCAAAAATTCCCAGAAAATTTCAGAAAATCCCAAATATTCCCAATTTCATTTTGTTCAAATACAACATGGGCCAAATTGGCCAATTTATTCCCATTTTTACCAAATCCCCCAATTTGACCCATTTTAACCCAAAGTGAACCCAATGTCAAACCAAACCACCCCAATTGACCTCAATTTTGGTTCAATTCAATTCTAAACTTCAATTCAATATCCCCAATATCAATCTACACCAAATCTAAGCCCAATTTGATTGACATTTGAATCCAATTTCAATTTTAAGCTTAAAGTCTAATTTTGACCCATGACCCAAACTTAGCCCAAACCAACCCAATTCAACTCCAATTAACCCCAAACCTCTTCTAAATCTTCCCTAACATCTCCACAAACAAAACACTAACATAGTTTTCCCAAAATTTGGACCCAAACCTTACTCAAATTCAACCCAAAACCCAAAATTCCCTAAATAGGCCTAAATCCACCATGAACCCAAATTGAACCCAAATCCCCAAATCAAAGCCCAACCAAGTTGAAAACTCTTTGTGACACTCCCATGAACATTTCGCAACATTAATTTTACATCAATTTCAACATTAGCTCAACCTTAGCCCAAGTTAGTCCATTTTGACCTATTTTGACCCTATCACCAAGGGGACCCAAATTAGACTCAATTCAATTCCAAATCACCTCAAATTTGTCTCAAATCACTCATGACACATCCCTAAACCAAACACAACATTTATTTAGCATGGCTCTTTGCAAAATTTTTCATCTAAAAGCCCATTTTGAAACATAAAAGCCCACCCATTTAAGTCATTTAAAAGCCCATTTCTAACCAAACTCAAAAGCCCAAAAATTCATCCAAAGCCCATATGACATTCTCCCTTATCATACATTCAATTTAAAATCATCTCTAAAGTCCTAATTTATCATCAAATCATTCCAATTTTAGCCACATGAAAATCTCCTTAAAATTCATCAAAAATGCCTAAAACCCATTTCTATGAAACCAAGCCAAGCCATCCTAAGCAATAGGTAAGTCGGAAGCCATGCATGAGCCACATGGGAGCCATGAAATCCCCTTTACATGTCACCATGCTATCTTGAGCAAAAGGAGGATGTTCTTTCCATATTCTCTTAAGAGTGATTAACCACTCTCATGTCTCCCCTAATTCATGCTTAAGCCTAATTGTACTTGGATGGTGACTTCTCCCCACTAATTAAGCTGAGCCCAATAGCTTTCTCTTCAGCCCAAGCAGGCCATGGGGAGGTGAACCTAGCCCAAAACCATGGGTTGACCCAAACCAAGCCAAAATCACCCCTTTCCCATTCCATTTCAATTCACCACCTTTACATATGGCAACCATCAATTAAACGCACAGGAATCAAGCTCTGACCTCACTGACCCTGAGGGTGACCCATGCCTGGCCGGCCGGCCACCACAGCCGCCGGAAAATTCCATGGCCGAGAGCACCATGTGAGTCCAACATTGAAATTCTCTCTTGCTGAGCTGCCCCATGCCCAATGGCTTCCATGGCTGTTCTTCCCTTGACCTAAGCAGCTGATCCAAGCCATCAAACCCCCCTGGGAGGCCTTCTAGCCACTCTTATTTAAACCCCACCCCCTCTCGGCCATGAGGAGAGTTGCACCAAACCATACAGAAACTCTGCCAAAATTGTTCCAGACTATCCTCCACACTTAGAGTAATTAATCCCCAGTGATAATTTGCCCTAATCCCCATCTCTAGAGCTCAATTTCTCAGCCAAAATTCCACCCAAAACCAGGACACTTTCCAATTCTCCACCAAACTCAAATTAAACTCACCCACACCTGCACAAGATCAAGAGAAGGAGTTCCCCAGTGGAAGCCCCCTCTCCAGGCCACCCATTTGCTCTAGCCTCCAAGCTTTGGAATCGGGTCTGGTCGAATTCAAGTCTAGAAAATTCCCCAGGGCCAGAGACTTCATCTGGAGCTTACTTGAACTCAATCGAAGGTGACACAACTCTCAGATCGAAGCCACACTTCTCTGAGCAAAGGTATGAGCTCTCTCTTCTTCCCGAGCTTCTGAACATTCTCTATTTTGTTTGGATCAATTTCATGCCACATAAACCCTATGGATGTGTTCGTCTCTTCAAGAAGAATCCATAGAGTATAAGAACGTAGAAATTGGTTAAGTATCGAAGGAGATATCAAGCCTGAAAGATGGACCGCTCTCGGGTGAGGTCGATCGAGGACAATGAGCGGATGTCGTCCATTCGCGCGTGTATTGGATGGACGTCTCAGATGGCGTCGGACTAGGAGATGGTACGTGAACCGCGGGCCCCGTGGCAGCTGACTCAGATGGCGGCGCCGAATCAAAGCGCGCCGCGTGGCCTTTCGGAGCTGCCGAGGATTGCGTGGCGCCGCGTGGATAAGTAGGAAAATGGGTTATTTTTCTATTTATTTAATTACCAGAACTTCAAAAATCCATATCTTTGCATAGAAAAATAACAAAAATAAAATAAAAATACCCTCTTGCTCAGTGAACAGAGGAGAATAATGTGAAAAAGAAATCAAGTCATTTCATCAAGTATTTTATTTTTAATGATTTATTTACTCTCTACATTGTTTTAATTCTTCATTTGTATAGGCAATTCACCATGGCATGAGACCATAGGGCTTTTGAAGCCTCTGAACTTGGGAACATTCCTTGAATTTTCCAAGGTCAGAGGCCATCCCTATGAGAAGTTATTGATTTTCCAAGTTCATGTTACTATTTTGAGTATTTTAATTCCAATAATTAGTATGTTGAGAAATAAATTCTAGGAAAATTTGGTGAAGACTCTTAGGACCAGAGGACCCTAGGATAATTATGGTTAGGCTTAATTCGTTAAGAATAACTCTAATTAGCCTAAATACCTAAAATTGAACATGAATTAATTAGGGTTAACTACAAATAAAATAAACTTGAAAATAATTCTACACTGATCTTTAGGATCAGAGGAACATCACATAAAAATTTGAAATCAATTGGAAAAGTTTAGCCCCACTAAATGGATTAATTAAGCCCCATAAGTGAAATTAAACTTTAAAAATTCATAACTCACAAAATACTTTTCAAAAATTCACAAAAATGGTTTTGGGGCTTTTCTAATATTAGAGGAGTTTAGGAAAATTAAAATTGTAATTTTCTAAAAAGGTTGATTTTTAGCATTATTTTAATATTTTTAATAATTAAAAAATAATAAAAATCATAAAAATATTAAAAATCACCAAAATGTCACATTTTGAATTCTAATCACCTAGGAACAAACCAAATATTTTTCCTAAGTCTCTAGGGTAAGATATTGAATTTTAAAGGCTTAAAACAATTTTTGAATTAAAAAATGATTTTCTTTAACATTTCCACCAAAATAATTCTAATAAATAAAAAAAAAATTAAAAAAATATAAAATTTAGTTCTCTGATTTTCTTGAGGTCAGAGAGATTTTTGAAAAATATAAAATTCATTTTCCAACTTTTATTTTATTTTATAATTAATTAATACTCCAAAACTCAAAATAATTCTAATAAATACAATATAATTCAAAAAATCACCAAATTTGGGCCAAATGGTCCTTTGGTCATTAGGAACATCCCATAATTTTCTTAAGGAAAGAAACATTTCCTTGGTCATGTTATTGAATTTTCCTTGAAGACCCCCTATTTTCCACTAAAAATAATTACATAAATAAATTAAATACAGAAAAATCACATTTTCTCCTCTAATGTATTAATTGACATGTGAATGAGGTTACAAAAAAACTTCAAGTTCATTTGAGCTTAGTTTAGTGAGTTATAGAATTATTAAGCTTGAAGGGCAAAAGGGTAATTAAAAAATTTCAACCCTTAATTAAAATTTTAGGATTAATCAAAAAGGGGAGGGTAAAATATTTGATTTTAAACTGATTTTGGATGATTTAAACTTAAATAATTGAGGGTAGAAACCTACTAACCATTTCAAACATAATTAAAATAAAAACTTTAATTAATTAATTAATTGAAATTTTGGAAGAATAATAGAAATTGGAATTATTAACATGAAGATATTATTAAGAAGACATTTATTCTTTAATTTAAAAATCCCTAAATAAGTCACTTTAATAATACTTAATTCTTAATTAAAAATTGAAATAATAATCCAAATTAATAATTAAAATTAAAATTAAAACTAAAATTAAAATTAAAATTAAATTAAATTAAATTAAATTTAAAATTAAATTAAAATTAAAGTTAAACCAAAACTATTAATTAAAATTAAATTAAAATCAAAATTTAAATTAAATTAAATTCAATTAAATTAAAAATCAAATTAAAATTAAATTAAAAATTTAAATTAAATTAAATCAAATTAAAATTAAATTAAAAATTTAAATTAAATTAAATCAAATTAAATTAAATTAAGTCAATTAAATTAAATCAAATCAAATTAAATTAAATAAAATTAAATTAAACTTAAATTAAATTAAATTAAAATCATTTAAACAACAAACCTAAATGAAATCATTAAGAGTTAAACCAAACACTTAAAGTAAACTTAAAACATGAACACTATTCCAAACTTAAACTAACTTTTTATAATTATGTCAAAATTAAAATTAAATCATTAAGTTTAAAATCATTAAAATACTTAATAAGTTGATTTGCCATTTTAAAGCTCTTATTATTATAACTCTTAAATGAAGTATCAAGTGAAGTGTTACTTCACTTATAGGATATTCAAACGTCCTAGTTCACTGAGCAAGGAAAAAAAACTTAAACCCCTAGATGATTAATTCACCTGTGCAACTAAATTTACTTGGACTCGAAACAATCCCAGAAATATCGAAAAAATGTTTAGGACTCGTCCTAAGCACTTCCTCAATATAACGGGATGTTTTAGAAGAACAATTGAATTTAATTGTTCTTTGATGAAGAAAATCATCCTTAAACCAAACCAACAACCTAGACGTCATAGAAGATGACTAGCTATAGGATTAGGAATTTGGTAGACAACCAAAACCCTTTCCTTAGCTTTACCTAGGTATCTGTTGAAATATTTAAATGCCTTAACATGTGTTTTAAGTGTAGCTTGGGATGACGGGAAGACCCTCCAGGTATGCTTTTATTTTATTGCAATTTACTTACATGCACTGTACTTTACTTTTCTTGCATGATAAATAAAACTGTTGCATGAAGACCAAAATCTTTAGGATAGCCCCTGAATTGAAACCAAAACTAAAATAAAAGTCATTGCAAGATAAAATTCACCGCCACAACATTCCAAAATATAAAATAACTCAAAATTTAATCACAAACAGAACAAAAAAACTACAATTACAACTAAATTAAAACGTCTCATTGAATGATCGGGAATACCTCGGATGATGTAACCCACGTGTTGCTAAAGGGATTTCCCACTGTCTAAATGAAAGTGTGGAACTCATTCAGTTGAGTTTAGCAAATTCATCTCGACTAAGTGAATTCGATGAAAATAACGGTGTCGGGATGACAGAACCGTGGGATCTTAATCGGTTTTGTTTAATCAACTTCAAGAGTTGTTTAATTAAAATATTAAAAACACTTGGATTTTAAGATTCTCTCTAAACCAAAACACTTCTCTCATCTCCTTATTTATGACTTCTAAAACTAAACCTCTACAACAACAAGGAGCTTGGAGCATGGTGGGCAGCACGGCCATCTTCGTCAGCAAAACAACTCTACATCAGCTAAACATTCCTAGAATTAAACAACCAAGCCATAGGACTTCGAGGTAGTTTGCCTAGTGCAACATAAATCCTCAACTTTTTTGTTAGGCATTTGCATAATCATGTTATGCAAATTAAGCCATAACCGGTCTTAGGACTCCCTCACATCTTTGAGGCTATTTGTATGATTATGTCATATAAATATAAGTCCTAATTAATTAAAACAGGCAAGATGAAACATTAAATAAACTCCCAAATTTAAGCCAAACAATAGGATAGTTTAAGAAGTTGCCAAGATTCTTCTTGGATCCTTAACTTCTCCTACTTCTCTTCCTTTGGACTCCTAAAATAAACTTGTTCCAAATTTGAGCTGATTCCTATTGAAATTCCAAAATTCAATCCTTTGAAAACCTTAAACTTTGAAATTGTTGAGAGCAAAACCACTGATCATTATCGAGAGTTTTCTTAAATGATTCCCGTCATTTAAGATGTAATTAACTATAGGGGCTTGCCCTTACGAGGAACTTTAAGAACCCAGGTAATATAAACCATGCTTAATTCATTTATATTAAGCAGGGGAACTTGTCGGCTTATAAAATTGGTTCGCAGACCAAACGGATGTCACAAATCTTCTAGTTTATTTAATCGAGCCCCATCATCAAGTAGTGTGTCTATTCTTCGGGATAGATACACAGCTTGTGATGTGGCGCTCATTTATATAAACTATTTGGGATGTGAGATCAGTTTGATTTTATATCTTAAAGTTTTCAAACTTAAAATTATTTTTAAAATCAAATACTACTTTCTAAATCATATAAAATTTAAATTAAATTTAAAATTTAAATTTCACCGACAATTTCTGTAGGTGACCCCTTTTCAAAATACAACACATAACCTAAAAATATGCCGACATGTGTTAAGCAGTTATTGGAGCTTCTAGAAGACTGGGAGTTACTCCTAATATATAGAACATGTGATACAATGCATCTGGACACAGAGAAACGGTTTTAATCGTAAAGAGGTGGGACCCAAAGTGAAAAGGTGCGAAGACCTGGTCAAAGAGTCGGGCCCCTAAGCGCCAGATTCCGGCGCCTAGGCGCTACAGTTACCTTCTAGAAGATACATTGTATTTGGAAAAATTTTGAAGAGGTGCCTTAAGCAACCCCTGGACAAATTCAGAGCTCTATAAATAGGAGATGAGTTCTTAAGTAGTAGATATCACATGAATCCTTAGGTAATCACAGGCTATACGCGGATTATTTAAGGTGAAGTGCAAATAAATAGGAAGATATGATTTATTGGGCGTAGAATTCATTAATTTTTAAAGTGAGAGACTAAATTCTAATAATTTGGTTTATTGATAGGTAACGGGTCACTGGTAGGGCCGACCATAGCCACCCTTGGACATCTAGTAGTGTGAGCCTAGATTAACCCATTCTACCAGTAAAACACCGTGAACCTATCTATAGATTCGTCAATGTTCTTTATGCCTGGACCAAAGGGTAAAGAATATGACTGCTTCTATTTGTGACAATACCATAATCTAAATTCTCCACAAATGGTAATTATTCTAAAAATTTTGGATTAGTTGAAAAGGAGAAAGTTGTTTTATTTATACCTGCATTAATATTTAATTTAGTATTGCTTACTTACATTTAGTATAAATTTCATTAAAATCTAAAATCTAAAATTCAAAAGAAATAAAAATAAGAAAATTTATTTTTAATTTGTAAATTCTAAAAATATTACTTAATATTCTAAAAATCTTCCCTGTGGGATCGATAACCAGGACTCCACTAGAGCCCTGTATTACTTGATACGATACGTATACTTGCGTTTGTAATTGTCTTTTACAAATTTTAATCTAAATATAAATTCATAAACTCTTTCATAAGTAAAATCGCATAAAGTATTTGGCGCCGCTGTCAGGGATTAAATCTTCTAGTAGTTGTATCAAACTCTTGCATTTGAAATTATATATATAGTCCCTTTAGGCTAAGTCACGCATCAGAAGTTCATCTTTCGTCACTCAGAATCACGGTCACAAATAAAATCACTACAGAAGAAAATGCAAAGTTACGGCTGGAGGAATTGAAAAGCTTGGAGGGAAGGTGACTTTCAGCGCAGCAAAATTTGGAGTTATATCAAGCTAAGATGATTCAGGCCTACGACAAGCTGGTCTGCCCAAGAACTTTCAAAGTTGGTGAATCAGTTATCGTTCTCAGAAGACCTATTCTTATACACCGCAAGATAAGAGGTAAATTTGAACCAACTTGGGATGGACCGTTTGTCGTCGAGAAATTCTACTCAAGAGGCTCTTACCAAATGGTAGATTACCGCGGAGAGCGACCTATGCTTCCTATCAACGGACGATATCTAAAGAAGTATTATGCGACATGATGTTTCAAAGAGGGAACTTTAGAAATAAAGTCTTGCTTGTAGAAGCACCGTCGTGATAATTGTATGCAATTGGGTCCAAACCTAAAATAAAAAAAAATAATAAAAAAAAATTGAAAACCAAAAGAAAAAGAAATCTCCTCGAATAAAATAAAATCAAAACTTCTTGTAATTTCTAAATTCTAAGAATAACATTTTTCCTTTACTAATAAAATTTTAAAATAAAGTAATGACATATACATGAACAAAAGAAAATATAATAAAAATTTAAAATTCCTATTGTTCTTGTTCCTTTTGGCCCTTGATCTCTTCCTTGTTTTCGCAGGAAGATGTCGAGCGGGAGGTTGGTCCTTTCCTTTAGAGATGGCGTAAGTCTTGCACTTAACAAAGAGGAACTAAAGGCTGGTGTTGTGATCGAGATTGACTCAGATTTGCACGAACAAAGCTAGAATATAAAGAAACTGCTTAGAATGCTGTAGACCCCAGGGAGCCCCGTGGAAAGACAGTGATGAAGCTCAGTGATGAAAGCCAACATATCGCAGATAAGAAAAGGAAGATTAATGTGATTGAAGACAACAAAATGAAATCAGTAATAACAACAGTAGGAGGGAAGCTTGTCAGTGCCATCCCTACCGATATCCAGTGGGAGAGGATAGCTACTTTGACCCTGACTCAAAGATGAAATAAAAACCGCTGTATTCATAGAATGTTAAAGAAGTTGACAGAAGATCAGAAGAAAGAGGAGATTCTGACAATCGCTGTAGTTAGCCTGAGGAGGTCAGTCCTCAAGAGCACCATAGCAGAGGTGATTCCGATGGAGATCATGACAGAGCCCATACCTAAGGTGATGGTGATTGCAGGGGATCTTGCTGGCATAGAGTCGTACATCCCGCAGCAAGTCAACGTACCCTGACAGTTCCAGATGATATCGGAGCATGAATTGGAGATGATGCAGAAAATGCGAAAACAAGATTTTGAATATTTTCAGAGAATTCAGGGTAAGTATGTCAGTATCCTGGAGGGATTAGAGTTTCATACTGATGTATTCTCTTACTACGACTAGAGTGAGGTCAAGGATTGCGTCTTCGATCTGAAGGAGCAGGGCTGTGCAGGACGACTACAGAAGAAGACCTATTCCGAGCCACATAAATGGAAGCGAGGCAAGGGAAGGATTACAATCCAGTTCAGATGCTGCTATAATTTTGTTGATGATAAAAAAGAAACCCGTTAGGGATACTCCGCTATGATGAAGAGGAACCAATGCCAATTCTGATGAAGAGAATGATAAAGCGGACGGTGTCCTGGCGAGCGTTACACACTGACTGCATACCGAATACCTGTATTATCAACATTTATTAAGAAGGAGTGCATTCTACCTCACGTGGACCATCACAACTTTGTGAGACCCTTCTGCACCTTTTATTACATCAACCAATGCAACATCATGTTCGAGACAGAACTATGGATAGTCAACCCTGGAGAATTCTGAGGGCCAGTAGATATACTTCTACTGGTAGGCTCTATCCTCGTACTATAAGGGAACGGTGTAGATGTGGCAAAGCACTACATACTAGGGGTTCCTTACTAGCGGATCTACATTACATTCAGAAGGATGGATGAAAGCAAGATGTCGGATCATTTCCAGCCAGATCCAGATCTAGAGGGTTTGCAGCCTTACGAGCGGGGAGCTACATAGTGGTAGCACACCTCTAAAGCACAGTTACACGAAATTTTCCTCCGGAAAGTAGCTTAGAAGGTGAAGTTATTACCTATGTAGTTTACCTTTTGGACATGGACAAAGCAAACAGAT
This sequence comes from Papilionanthe hookeriana x Papilionanthe teres, assembly GCA_022702705.1. Lineage (NCBI taxonomy): Eukaryota > Viridiplantae > Streptophyta > Magnoliopsida > Asparagales > Orchidaceae > Papilionanthe > Papilionanthe hookeriana x Papilionanthe teres. The sequence goes on from CM040422.1 coordinate 95,061,201, forward strand.
AGTTTTGCCAGACAACATGAAGATCCAATACAATCTGTGTCCAAATATATATATATATATATATATATATATATATATATATATATATATATATATATATATATATATATATATATATATATATATATTGTAAAAGTTTGTTCCCAAGGAAAATATCATTAGAAAATGTTTTGGTGGAACCACATGATGTATATTTTTGACAATTTAATGGAAAAGACTATGTCGCATTTTGCCTTGAATTTTGTGCAATTGACTGCGAATGCCACTAAATCTGAGTTTGACTCGATTTAAGGAAAAGTTGAACAAAGAACGAATTGAATGAAATATAATAAATAAAAAAGTGGGATTCATCAAAATTTAATAAGAAAAAAATTCAAGATCTAAATCTAAACACGAAATCAAATCGGACGTAATGTCCTGAACGGTAGCTCGAGCTAGTATAGTCTTTTCTTGAGATCGGTACCTAAATTCTGATTCTCACTCCGAGGCTGGTACCCAAATTCCAGTCCTCACCCTTTTCTGATTTAAAATCTGCTTTTGTCAATTCCAAATTTCATTTTAATTCCAATCTCAAATCAATTCCAATCAAAAATTCAAAATTTGAAATCAAATTTCAATCAACTTCAAAATTAATCCTAAACCAAACTTTAATCAAACTCCCAAATTAATTACAACTAATCAAAATTTTAAAACTTAAAATTCAAATTCAAAATTCAACATCAAAAGATCAAAAATCAAATTCAAAATTTGAAACCTCGACCTACATCAATCTTGAAATCAATCAACTTGAAACTCACCTCCTTCATCCCCAACGAGAGTTCTGAAATCTTTGGTGAAGAAACTTTATCCCCAGCTAATGCTTTCTCACTAAATTTCTGTGTTCTGTCCTAAGTGTGTTAGCTCGGTGAGTTATGTTAGTTTTTGTTGATCTCATTGGTCAACGCCAATATGCGTGGTGTGCTTGGTAAGCACACTACACCAATTAGAGGTCCATTTGTTGACCTCATTTTTGGCAAGGTCTAAACTTTCTCTTAGTGCTTAGGATCTAGCCATAAGATTTCCTCTTTGACTAGCCTAGAAGACTATAGTTGGAACCCACTATTTAGAAATTTCCAGCCACTTATTAGCTCCTTTTGGAACCCTACATGGATGGTCACAAACCTCCAAATCAACTTGGAAGGTTAAAACCACCATGTTGAGACCCAATAGAGAGTTCTCATGGTGACTTGAGCTTCTCTTGCACACACACACCCCTAAACCATTGAGTCCCCTAGCCCAAACCTTAAACTTTATCTATTCTACCCTTTAAGAAACTCACACGATTGAGCCAAAGCCACTAGTCTTTGATGGCTAAGATCAATATGTGAATGATCATAAAGTGGGTAACATTTGGCCAAATTTGGTCCCAAAGTGGTTAGACATGGCTAAAGCCCACGAGTACATACCCCTAAAACCCTAATTCCATTCCAAATCATAATTTTCAAACCAAATTTCCTAAAACTTCCTAGAGTCACCAATGAGTCCTGAAAATGGCACCAAAATATTTCTTGTGTCACACTGAAAATTTTGACTGTAAACATGTCATACCTCCGAACAACTTTTTGACACTTCGGTACCAAAATAACAGATACTTAAAAGACATTTTGGGGATCATAAAACCCTACACATTGATCAAATATGACCCTGAACATTATCATTTGACTCTAAATTTCATCCTGAACCACCTCGGGCTTCTAAATCAGCCTTTTGACCACTTTGACAAAAAATTGGCCAAAATGAGCCAAATTACCAAAATACCCCTGAAATACCCAAAATTTCAAAAATCCAATTTTTTTCCAATTAAATCCCAAAAATCATTTGAAACATCCCCATGTCATCCAATTGCCTCAATTTGACCAATTTTGACCAAAATCCCAATTTTGCTCCTAAATGGCTAAATCCACAAATTAACCCAAATTTCCACCAAATTGGTTCCAAAATTCTCCAATTTCAATCTTAAACTCCAATTCAACATATTCAAGCTCAATTGAAACCATTTTAAAGTCCAATTTAATCAATTTCAAAACCTAATTTTAATCCATACAAAATTCCCTAATTTGGCCCAATCTTCAAAATCCATAAAATTGAACCTCATGATCAATCAAATTCCTCAAATTTCATTTCCAAATCAAATTCAATATATCTAAACTCAATTTCAATCAATCCCAATCCAATTTGATCATCCTATGATTAATTACAAAAAGCCAAATCATCATGTGCAAGTTACATGATCCATACCCATGTTTAAAAGCCCATTTCATGAAATTCAAAAGCCCAAATTTAAGCCCACATGTCATAATTCCCCTCTATTATCACCTCATAACATTTCATCCATCATTCCTTGACATTATCTCCACTTTTTACATGCATACATGGCACTTTGCCAAAATTGGGCATCATGACATAAAATTCTAAAATTCATGAAAATTAAAAATACCCTTTGTATGAAACACTCCCATGGCATCATGGATATCATAATACATCCCATGGACTACCCCATGGGCAACATGGAGTCAACTTTGCTAAGAATGGCAAGGGGAAGTGACCACTCCCTCTTTTCATTCACTTCGAATTATATTCATTCATGAAATATTAAACCACTAGACCTCAGCTAAACTCACTTGGGGATCTTAGGAGTTGTTCTAACCATATTGGGACCAAGCTTAGCCATTGGACCAAGAGGTTAAACCCAAGCTAGCCAACTTACCCAAAGTTCCAAATCCACATTGGATTTTCACCTCCCCCTTCCTTTATTTTATTTTCTCTCACAACACTCTCCCATATGACAATTTTCTTTTCCTCACTCCTTCTCATCCAAGCACCTAAAAATTCCCCACTTCTCTCCCACTCAATTTTTTATTTTTTCCTCACAAAAACCCAAGCTCCCCAACTCACTCTCCCTTCCATTCTTTTCCACCTAAAAAGATCCCTTCCTACTCTCCCTTCAAGTTCTTCCACCGGCGAACCTCCTCCGGCAAGCTCTTTATCCTGCGAACTTCTCCCTCCGGCAAGTCTTTGGTTAGTACTCCTTCCCTCTTCTTTTTCTTCCTCGCGTCGCATATGTGATAACAAAAAAAAAAGATTTTTACACATATGCCACCCAATTCCTATGCATTTGCATTTTCCTTTTTGAAAAATAGGGATTTTAGAATTTTCATACATACCACTCTTTTTTTTACTTACATCAAAACCAAAAAAAAAATTAAAAAAGAAACAAATAATAAGATTCGCATACGTACTACTCAACTTCTATGTGTTTATTCACATATATAGCACTCAACTCACTTTATTTGCATAAAAGGAGGAAGAATTTACATGCATTTCACCCTATTCTTTATGTCGAGAATTTGATATTCCACGTGTACGTCACACAAATTTTAGGTATATCCACACATGCTATTCAAAAATTATATATTTACGTGCACGCCACTCGAATCTTACGTATTTATATATTTGACATCTGAATTTTAATATTTTACGTTCAACCCACTCAAATATTGTATTTTTATATGTTTTATGCCTAAATCTAAAACAAAAAATACGTGCACATCACTTAAAGACTTGTGTATTTAAATGTCCAACACCTACACTTTAAAATCCAACACCTACACTTTAAAATTTACATCTTTGCCACATATTTCATATATTTACATGCATGAAACTTGATTTAAGCACATCATCACTATATGGATGTATTCTTCTAAGTTAGATGAGCATTTTAAAAAAAAAACCGCACTCAATTTGGTTAAAAATCGAGAGAGATATTAAGGTTTGAAAATGGATGACTAAGATGGAGTCGGACGGAAACCTGTTCCGTGAACACGCCGTCATAGGAAACGCGCCGGCCAACAGGAGCTCGACACGTGGCCCCTGTACGAGGATGACTAGGATTGAGCAGGAAAATAGAATTTTTGATTTATTTTTGACACCAAACTTTGAAAAATCATAATTATTCATAGAAAAATCATAAAAATAAAATAAAAATATATTCTTGCTCAGTGAACGGAGGAGAATCATGTAAAATAAAAATCAAGATTTTTTTCTTAGTATATTAGTTTTAATTAATTAAATATTATTTTAGGTCTATTAATTCTTCATGCATGTAGGCATAACACCATGACTTGAAAATTTAGTATGTTGTTCTCTCTGTTATTAGGGAGAGTCCCTGATTCTTCTAAAGTCAGAGGAAATCTCTATGAGGAGATCCTTATTTTTCAAGTTTAGGTCTATTTCTTTGATAAATTAATCATAATAATTATCATGTTGCTTAGAAAAATTGACAAAAATCTTAGTAGGTTACTTATGGCCAAAAGACTCTAGAAAATTTGTAACTTGGTTTAAATCATGAAAAATAATCTTAGTTTGACCAAACACCTAAAACATAAATTAAAGTAATTTGTACTAAATAGAAATTAAAATAATGTGAAAACAATTCTACACTGTAATTTTAAGTTAAGAGAACCCCACATAAAAATTTCAAACCAATTGAAATTGATTTAACCCACTAAATGAATTAATTAAGTGAAAATGATATTTTTGACATTAAAAAAATTCGTAAAATTAAAAATACAATTAAAAAATTCACTAAATTGATTTTGGGATTTCTCTGTGATCAGAAGAGTTTAAGAAAATTAAAATCGGATTGTTTTGTAAAAATATTCATTTTTAATTATTTTTTTGAATATTTTAATTATTAAAAAATCATAAAAACCACAAAAATATTAAAATTCACCAAAATATCATATTTGGCCTCCTAATCACTTATGAACCGTCCAAGTATTTTTCCTAAGTCTCTAAGTAAAGATATTAAATTTTAAAGGCTTAAGGTAATTTTTGGAATTTAATAAATGGATTTTCTTCACTTTCCACTAAAATAATTCTAATAATTTAAATAAAAATTAGAAAAATATGAAATTTATTTTTTTGGGTTCATTGACCTCAGAGAGATTTAAGAAAAATATAAAACTTAATTTTCCACTTAAAATATATATTATATTTAATTAATACTCCTGAAATTAAAATAATTCTAATAATTCAATTAAAATTCAAAAAATCACCAAAATTTGTCCAAGTGGTCCCCTGGTCTTTAAGAACCTCTCTTAAAATTCCTAAGGACAAAATATTCACTTTGGTCATGCCATGAATTTTCATTGAAAGTCCCTATTTTTCATTAAAATAATTCTATAAATTAAATTAAAATCAGAAAATAACATTTTCTCCTCTGATGTCTTAATTGACATAGGAGTGAGGAGAAATGAAAATTTCAAAGTCATTTGAGTTTGATTTAATAGGTTATGGGGTGAACAAGCTTAAGAGGGTATAAGGGTAATTAAGGAAATGTCGCCTTAATTAATATTTAGGCTTAACCAAGGGTAAATGAGAAATATATAATCTTAATTGTCTCTTGGATGATTGAAACATAGGGTTAAAAGTAGAAACCCACTTATCACCATTAATCCTAAAAAAAGGGAATTTTAATTATTTAAATCATAAAATTTTGGAAGATAATTAAAAAAAAACATTAAATGTGTTAAGGTTAAGGGACATAACATAGAAAGAGTTTGATTCCTAAATTTAAGCCCCTAACCAATGACTTAATCAAATAATCCCCATTAGTTAAACTCAAAATTGAAATGAAATTAATTGAAACAATTTAAAATATTATAATTAATTTGAAATGTTTTAAATTATTACAATTAATTTGAAATGTTTTATAATTAATTTGAAAAGTTTAAAATATCATAATTAATTTGAAAAACTTTAAACATTATAATTAATTTGAAAAAATTCTAAATATTATAATTAATCTTTTAAAACCAAATTGAATCATTTTAAAACATTATTAATTCAACCTCAATTAAATTAACTAAGTTCTTTAATGAACTAATTTGCTCCTAAAAGCTATTATGTTTGTAACTCTTAGATGAAATGTCAAATGACATGTCAATTCTCTTCAAGGATATTCAAACGTCCAAATTCACTGAGCAAGAGTCAAACACAATCAAACTTTAACTAACCTTAGGATTATTAATTAGGAAATCACAATGAAACCAATTGAACTCAGAAATAGTCCCAAAAGTGTTGAGGAAGATGTTCAGGGTTATGCCCCGAGCACTCCTTTAACCTGATGTGATATTTTAGAAGGACAATTGAACATCATTGTTCTTTGCCCAAGAAAATCATCCCCAACACACCTCAGGAACTCACTAGGATAGGATTAGGATTTGGTAGACAACCGGAACCTCAACCTAGCTAACATAGCAATAGGATTAGGATTTGGTAGACAACCAGAACCTTACTCTAGCTAGTGTAGTGATAGGATTAGAATTTGGTAGACAACCAAAATTTCCCCTAGCTTTACCTAGGTGTTTTCTGTCAAAAATTTAAATGTCTTAACATGCATCTAAGTGCAGTGGAAAATGACAAGAAGACCACCCAGGTACACATTTAAGTTATTGTTATTTATTAAATGCTTTACTTTCGTGTATTTTATAAACTTGTGAAAATGATTGAACCCAACATGTTTAAACAAATCAAAATTTAATCACCAACCAAATAAGACCTGTAGCTTCAACTAAATTAAAATGGCTCATTGGATGAACAGGAATCCCTCAGAGGAGGTAACTTACATCTTGCTAATGAGGTTTCCCATGGTCTGGATGAAAGTATGGAATCCATTAAGTTGGATTTAGTAATCCGGACTAAGCGAATCTGATGAAAATGGTGATATCAGAACGAGGGAACCGTGGGATCCTAACGGTGTTGCCATAATCAACTTGAACATTTGTTTTAATTAAGACATTAAGTCATCTCAATTTTTCTACCTTCTATAACATAACACTTCTCTCGCCCCCTCAATTTGACACCTATTTAAACTAAACCTGTTAGAACCAGGAGCTCTGAGCAAACATCGGGGGCAGCACGGCCATCTTCAACAGGAAAACAAATCTACTTCAAATAAACTTTCCTTAGAATTAAAATAACAATCCATAGTAATTCAAAGTTGTTTTCCTAGCACAACATAAATCCACACCTTATCTTTAGGCCTTTGCACAATCATATGACGCAATCTAAGCCCTAACTCGCTTTAGGTTCCGAGGTAGTCATTCGTCACGACATAAACCCTTCTAATTTCCAGGCCATTTATATGATTATGTCATACGAATATAAGTCCTAAATAAGTAAAATTTGCAAGATTATAACATCAAATAAATCATTTCAAAATTAAAACTCAACAATAGGATAGTTTGGAAGTCACCGAAGTTCACTTCGGATCTGTGGCATCCCCTACTTTTCTTCTTTTGGATTCCTGAAATAAGTGTTCCTAAATTTGACTTATTCCCTATTGAAATCCCAATATCCAATTGTTTGAAAACTTTAAACTTTAAAATTCTGGAAGCCAAGCCACTGATCTTTATCGAGAGTTTTCTTAAGTTACTTCGGTCATTTAGGATGTAGGGGCTTGCCTCTTTATAAACCCTATATAGTCTTTCGTACTAGATAAGGGAACTTGTCAGTCAACATAAAACTTGATTCGCAGACTAAACGGATGTCATGGATTCATTAGTTTATTTAATTGAACCTCACCAGTAAGTGACATTTCTATTCCTTGGAATAGACATATGACTTGCAGTGTAGTGCTCGTTTATTTAAACTATTGTATATATGAGATCAGTTTGATTTCATATTTTCAAATTAAAAATGATATTTTATAAATTATATATATATATTAAATTAAATTAAAGTTTTTGTAAAAATGGGTGATGGATACCCATTCCGGTGGCCGAAAACTTCTAATTTAGCGACTGACAAGCTCCACCATCATCAGGTTCATCAGGCTGGTATGGAGTGTACTCAAAGTATGTAGGAAATATAGAACTAGTGTCTGCCCTGAAGAATCTCATCTGTGCATCATGATAAGCTATCTCATATTCTCTCCACCGCACTTGATAATCATCATTTATCTTATTCCTTGATTCTAGTCCCTCTACTCTGGTGTTCAACTTCTCTAACTGATCCATAACACCAAGCATAGTAGGTTCCCTAGATGTAGATGGTCTCTCATAACTAGAAGAAGGTTCATCAGCTTTCTTACTCCATTTCCATCCTACATGGGCTTCATAGGTTTTCAGATTTAATTTACTAATGGGCTTCAAGGGATGGACTACCTCATCATTATCTTCAATTGCTACACATGATTGAATACAGAAGGCATGAGTCCGGCTGGGGTGTCCTAGTCTACCTGTAGTCTCTCCTTTTGAATTTTTCAAAATACTCTTATGAATAATATCCCCAATATTGATATTCTTTATGTTCTGAATACAATAATTCAGAACAACTCTATCTATAGTAACCTCGTTGTGATGGCTGGTAGGAAAAAGTCTTGCAAAAATGAAATAATGTCAGGATTTCGATACAGGATTCAATGTAGAAGGGGGAAGTTAATTTTTTGCCTCTGTTTAATCTTCCATTCCCCTTTTCTGTCAGTCAAATAGTTCATAATCATATCCAATACTTCATTAGTAACATGAAAATTTTCATATTCACATAAGAAAGGTTCTCTCAACCGATAAAATGCATTGATGCAGGTGGGGGTAAATTCAACCATTTGTCCTTTAACCAGGATATATTAACTCTCAGACTAGTATAAATTTGCACAAAATTCTCTTACAATCTCTAACATCGCTTCAGCAGTAAAAAAACAAAAAATTTTCCATTGACGATTTGCAATTAGTTCTTCAATCACACCTCTAGGATTTTCAAAGGCTTTTTCTTGAATACACTTCACAAATTTACTCTCATCATAATCAAATTTTCTCATCCCCTTAGCCATTCTTGGAGCCATTTTTCATAAAATATCAAATTTATCTAAATTAATTTCAAATTTGTAATGTAATGGACTCCAAAGTAAATTTAAATAGATAAGAACTCCAATATCATGGAAAATCCCTAAATTTTCTCTAAAAACCTCAAAATTCAAATCTTCCTAATGTAGGAGATTTTTACGGTCAAAATCGAAAAAATTTAGTTTAAAGTGTAGCTTTTACTAAGAGAAGATGAAATCCTAACTTTTCTAGCCACAAAATCACTTCAAATCCAAATGCAAGCAAGCCTCAGGTGCAAAAATCAACCTTGGTTGGAGGTAGAAGACGATGGTTTGGGCAAAAATGGTGGGTCCCAGGGTTAAATCGCAAAATTTTAGGGTTTAAGGCCTTTTCTCAGTCGAGTGCAGTCCAACGCAGGTGTCAGTGCCGTTCGGTGCTATTTTTTGCTTAATAGGCGAAACTCTCTGTCTTTTAGCGCAGTCCGGTGCTGGTGACAGTGCGGTTTAGCGCCAGTTCAAAAAATGGGCTTCCAACTTTCTTTTGCAATTTTGAGCTTTTCAAGCCCTCTCCGACATCTAATTAGTCTAATTAAGCATTGAATAACACACTAAAGCCATGACGAATGATATTTTTTAACACAAACAACATAAAATATCACTTTGATATATAAAATTCAAATTATAAACACACATAAATAACATTAAACGCAACACATCGTCAAGCCATAAAATACTAAAATTCAGCATCGCTCACAACCATAACACAATAACGCTGAAAACTGAACAAGAAAGCAAGTCCAAATATAACATCCAAGCAAGGCAAAGTAATCAGTTCAAATACATAAACACAGAAACACAATAATTAAGTCTTCATTCTTCCTCTAAACTATCATCAACTCTTAAATCTCCAATTGATTGAACGTGAATGAACAGATTGTAGAATGGATGAAACGGAAATTCTTCAGTAGAATCCTCCTCAATCCAACCTTTTCTTCTCATCATACGTATCAAACTTCCTTCAAGGTACCTAGAATGATCAAAGTGTTCAATCATTCTCTAATTCAGATGATCAAAGAAGTCAGATAGATTGTTGATTGCATTCATCAGGTGTTAATTTTCCTTCTCCAATTTCTTAATTTTCTTCAAAATGATCTATGAACTTTTAGGAAAGTAAGGAGGAATAGGTGTTAAACTCTGAGATGGTTGATCATAAATGATACTCATGTCATTCATATCACTAACCGCCTGGTTACTGTGTTCATCCTTTGGGTCTATAGGCTTTTAAGGTAGAAGTACTATTTCCCAATTCTCATATGGCACTTGTGATTTACTGCAGAGAAGAAATATGATGGAAGGATGTCCAAGCCCATACTTTAATCCATGTATGATCAATCCCAAAATAGATTTAACAATTATAGAACCAACATCAATAGGCATCCCCATTTGAATACAATAGTTCAATATAACACATTCCTTAGTTACTTTACTGATTTTCATAGTTGGGAGCAATTTTGCAAATATAAAATAATGTAAGTTCTTCAACGTAGGATTTAATAGTGTAGTCAAAAAACATACATACATGTTATCTCTTATCTCCCAATCATCACTTTCATCCGTCAAATATCTGTATATATCATTCATGTTGTCCTTCGTTGGGGCAAAGTTTGAATAGTGGCAGATCAGCACATTCTAATCATGTATAAATCATTAATCTTTACAGGAGTAAATGTGTCAAACCTACCTTGCACATAGACTGATCCTTGGTTGATTCCATGAAGATTTGCATAAAACTCCTTCACAACTGGGACAACTACGACGGTAGTAGTATAATGTAATACTGTCCAATGTCTCTGAAAAATGATTTCTTTAATTCAAGTAGTAGGAGAATTCAGACCTCAATTCATAAAGGCTCACTCCTTAATCAACCTCGTCTTTGAGATATTCTTGTTGAATAGACGTTGAGCTTCAAAACTGACGAACTTTCTACAGTTGAAAACTTGATTTCTTGAAGTTTCTATCGAGTCGGAATGCATTGGATGAGATTTGAGATCTTTCATTTCGTTCCTTTGGTAGTTTTTGCAACTAGGAAAGGTTTTTGGCAGTTCAAGTAGAAGAATTGCAGCTTAGAACTGCCAAAACACATTTTTAAAGACGAAAAACTATTTTAAGAACACCAGCACGGTTCGGCGCTGATACAGCGCTGTCCGACGCTAGTTCAATTTTTGTAAAACTTCATTTTGTCCAAATTCATTCCAAAATTTGATTCAATCCATTCTTTAATGTTGTTAATGATATTTAAGGAAGGGTAAGACTTAATTAAGTAAAAAACAAACACAAATAACACATCAAACAAGCAAACACTCAATAATCTGTGGGTTGCCTTCCACAAAATGCTTGGTTTAATGTTGTCAGCCCGACATAACATTAAGTTATTCAGGTTGATCCAACATTAAAACCTCTTTAAAATTAGGTTTATTGTCTTTAAAATATGGTTTTAATCTTGATTCATTAACTTTAAATATTCTTCCAGATTTAGGGTCTTCAATAATTAAAACTCCAAATTGATAGATTTTTATGACAGTGAATGGTCCTATCCATCTAGATTTTAGTTTCCCAGAAAATAATTTCAATCTTGTATTGTATAGTAAAACTTTTTATCCTGGTTCAAATTTATTTTTAACAATCTTCTGATCATGCCATATTTTTCTTCTCTCCTTATATATTCTATCATTATCATATGATTCATTTATGATTTCTTCCAATTCATTCAATTGCAACAGTATTTTCTCACCAACGTCTTTCAAATTAAAGTTCAATTTCTTTATCGCCCAATATGTTTTATATTCTAATTCAACTGGCAAGTGACATGTCTTTCCAAAGATTAATCTGTAAGGGGACATTCCTATAGGAGTTTTATAAGCAGTTATGTATGCCCATAAAGCGGTGTCTAATCTAGCAGACCAATCTAATTTCTCATGATTTTTGACTTTTTTCAAAATTCATTTAATTTCATGATTAGATACATCTGCTAAGTCATTAGCTTGGGGATGATAAGCTGTAGAGATTCTATGAATAATATTATATTTTTCTACCAATCTTTGAATCAGATTATTCTTAAAATGGGATCCTCCATCAGTGATGATTACTCTAGGCATTCCATATCTTGTGAAAATATTTTTCATTAAAAACCTCGAAACACTTTTAGCACCACACTTTGGTAAAGATATTGCTTCAATCCATTTTGATACATAATCAATAGCAATTAGTATATATATATATATATATTTCCAAATGAAGGTATGATGGTCCTATAAAATCTAATCCCCAAGCATAAAAAATTTCAACTTCTAAAGCAAAATTAAGAGGCGTTTCATTTCTTCTAGATATATTGCCTATTTTCTGACATTGATCACAAGTTTTGATAAATCTATAAACATCTCTGAAAATAATAAGCCAATAACATCAAGATTTTAAAATCTCATGTGTAGTTCTATCAATTCCGAAATGTCCTCTAAATTCAGAATCATGACATTCTCAAATAATTCTTTCAGTTTCTTCATAAGGCACACATCTCCTAATAATAAGATCTTTACATTGCTTATAAAGATAAGGATCGTCCCAAAAATAAAATTTAGCATCATGTTTAAATTTCTTCCGCTGTTGCATTGTTAATTCAGGTGATAAAATATTATAACGATGTAGTTTACAATATCAGTATACCACGGTATAATTCCTTCAGTAATATTATATAACTGCTCATTAGGAAAATTTTCTATTATTTCCTTTTCAAATTCAGCTAAATTAGTTTGTTCAAGTCTTAGTAAATGATCAGCTATTAGATTATCAACCCATTTTCTATTAACGATCTCAAAATTGAATTCTTGCATTAAAAGTATCCATCAAATCTGTCTTGGTTTAGCATCCTTATTTTGCATTAATATTTAATAGCAGAATGATCAGTATGCACTATACATTTGGCTCAAATTAAGTAAGATCTAAAATTTTCAAAGGCATAAAAAATAGCTAATAACTCTCTTTCTGTAGTGGTGTAATTAATTTGCGCCTCAGTAAGAGTCTTATTAGCGTAGTATATAACTTTAAACATTTTCTCGTGCCTTTACCCTAAAACCACTCCAATAGCATAATCACTCGCATCACACATTAACTCAAATGGTTTCTCCCAGTCAGGTGAAACTATAATAGGGGCAGCGATTAATTTTTCTTTTAATAGATCGAAAGCTTTTAAGCATTCATCATTAAAATCAAACTTCATATCTTTCTCCAAAAGTTGACATAGAGGCTTAGTAATTTTTGAGAAATCTTTAATATATCGCCTATAGAATCTTGCATGTCCCAAAAAGCTTCTTACTCCTCTTACTGTTGTTGGAGGTGGTAATTATTCTATAATTTAAATCTTCGCAGGATTTACTTCTATGCCATATTTAGATATTTTTTGCCTAAGCGCAATTTCTCCTACAACCATAAATTGACACTTTTCCTAGTTTAAGATTAAATTTGTTCTTTCACATACCTCTAAAACTTTTTCTAAGTTGCATAGGCATGCATCAAATGAATCTTAAAATTCTAAAAAATCATCCATTAACATTTATATTCTGTCATCTATTAATTTGTTAAATATAGACATCATACATCTTTGAAATGTTGCAGGCACATTACTTAATCCAAAGGGCATTCTTCTAAAAGAAAACGTTCCATAAGGTCTAGTAAATGTAGTTTTGTCTTGATCCTCAGGAGCAATAGGTATTTTGTGATAATCGGTATATCCATCCAAAAAGCAATAATACTTGTGTCTAGCAAGTTTGTCCAGCATTTGGTCTAAAAAAGGTAAAGAGAAGTGATCTTTTTTACTGGCGGCGTTTAATTTTCTATAATTAATACATATTCGCCAACCAGTGATTTGTCTTGTTGGTATAGTTTTATTTCGTTCATTTACGTCAACAGATCCTTTCTTAGGAACACAATGAATTGAACTTACCTAAACACTATCAAAAATAGGATATATAATTCCAGCATCTAACCACTTTAAATTTTATTTTTTAACCACTTCTTTCATCATTGGGTTCAGTCTCCTTTATGGATCAACTCTAGGTATATGTTGTTCATTCAATAAAATTTTGTGCATACAGATCGATGGACTAATTCCTTTAATATCTGCTACGGACCAACCAAAAGCCTTTTTGTATCTTTTTAAGGTGTCCAGTAATTTTTTTTCTTGATATTCTTTTAAATCTGAAGATACAATGACTGGTAAGGTAGATGATTCTCCTAAACACATATGCTTTAAATGATTAGGGAGAATTTTGAGCTCAAGTTCAAGGGGTTTAATGATAGATGGAATTAAATTTTTATTTCAGTTTCCATAGTATCCAATCTTTCAAATCTTTCCTGAACAAATTCTAACTTTTCATTTTTTATATCATCCAAATCATCTTCACTTTCACTTTCATTTTCATCTTACATTCCTTCTCTTCAAATACTTCTTTAAAATGATCTTCTCTCAAATAATCACAGATTTCCATTCGAAAGCATCATCATCTTTTTCAGATGAAGGGTATTTCATAGATTTCAGAATATTGAAAGTTAATCATTAACTCTCATAGTTAATTCTCCTTTTTGAACATCAATCATAGCTCTCCCAGTAGCAAGGAATGGTCTTCCCAAAATAATTTGATTTTCTTTATCTTCCTCCATATTTAATACAATAAAGTCCACAGGAAAGATAAATTTATCCACCTTCACTAATACATCTTCCACAACTCCTTTAGGATAGGTGATAGAACGATCGGACAATTGAAGAGTCACAGATGTAGGTGAAATTTCTCCTATTCCCAATCTTTTGAAATTTGATAAAGACATAAAATTAATACTAGCTCCCAGATCATATAAAGCTCTTCCGAAAAATTTCTCACCTATAGCGCACGGGATAGTGAAACTACTAAGGTTTTTAAGTTTTTTAGGAAGCTTCTTCTGAATAATTACATTACACTCACAGTTAAGTGCAACAGTCTCGTGGTTTTTGAACTTTCTGTTCTTTTTAAGAATATCCTTTATAAACTTTGTATAATCAGGCATATGCTCTAATGCTTCAACAAAGAGAATATTAATCCATAATTTCTTAAGAATTTCCAAAAACTTTGCAAATCTATTATCCCGGTTCTATTTCTTTAGTCTTTGAGGAAATGGAGGAGGTGGTTTTTCAACAGTAATCTTCATTGGTTCAATCAGATATTCTAAGTCTGGATACATCCTATTAGAATATTTCTCAATGTTCACTTCCTCTCTTTCAACTTCAACTTCTTTTTGTACTCTTGTTTCCAATTCTTTTCCACTCCTTAATTGAATAACCATAATTTGCTCATTGTTTTGATCTTTTGGGTTGATCTCAACATTGCTAGGAAGATTTCCAGAAGGTCTATTATTAAGCGCAGAAAAAATATGTCCCGACTGATTCTCAATGTTCTTCATCGCAACATCATGAGCTTGAATCTTATTACCCATATTCAAAATTATTTCTTCAATAAACAACCTCTTTTCCTTAAATTATGGGTTACTGTTAAAACCAGGAGGATAAGAAGGTCTATAATTGGTATTTCCTTGGTTATTCAGCTTTCCAACTGGATTCATAGAATTGTTTCCCCATTGCGGGTTAACAACAGCATTTTTATTATTCCAGTTGAAGTTTGGGTGATTCTTCCAACCAGGATTCTAATAATTTGAATAAGGATTGTTGACTTTGTTATTTATAGCATTCAAAGTTTCATAAGGTGTTTGAGAGTCTATCATCTGTCTTGATGAATTTTCTTCTAACATTGAGGGTGTTAGAGAATAATTCATTCCATATTGATCTAATTTCTTAGAAAGTGCAGCAATTTAAGAGACTATCATAGTTATCGCATCAGAATCATTAATACTAGTTACTCTCTTAGAATTTACCCGCTCAGAGGGCCACTGAAAATTATTAGTAGTCATCTCTTCAATTAACGAATATGCTTCATCAAAAGGTTTTGACATTAGTGATCCACCAGCAGCAGCATCGATATTGATCTCAAAGATCCCACTAATCCATTGTAAAATGTTTGAATTATTAACCAGTCTTGTAAAGCATGATGTGGACACTTTCTCATAAGATCTTTAAATCTTTCCCAAGCTTCATAGATGGATTCTCCATCAAATTGACTAAAAGATGTGATATCATTCCTCAACTTAGCAGTTTTTGAAGGAGGGAAATATTTTGACAGAAAATTTTGTAAAAGTTCTCCCCAACTTCTGATAGATCCAGGTCGTAACAAATTTAACCACACGTTAACCTTATCCCTTAATGAAAAAGGAAAAAAGTCCAAGCCTAACAGCATCGTTCGACACTCCATCGTATTTAAAGGTAGCACATGGTTCTAGAAAACTAGAGAGATGTAAGGTAGGATCTTCATTAGGTGTTCCTCCAAATTAATTATTCTGTACCAGAAGGATAATAGCAGGTTTAAGCTCAAATGAATTAGCAACAACATGAGGATTTTAGATTGTTAAGTGAATTTCATCTGCTGTTGGATTAGCATAATCTCTTAAAGGTTTTGGTATATTTTCATTTTGATTGTTTAAGTTGTTCAAATTGTTTGCCATTTTGTGAGGATTTTCAGATTGTTTTTTTTTTTGTTTTTAAATTTTTCTAATAGTACGCTCTAATTCAGAATCGTGAGGCAATAAACCTATAGATCTGATACTACACATACAAACACAATAAGCACACTAACAATAAACAAACACACACAATTATGACTTGTAATTCAAAAATAAGCTTTCAAATACTACAAAATTAATTTTAGTAGTTACCTTTCTTCCCCGCCAAAGGCGCCAAAAACTTGGTGCGAATTTTTTAAATTGCCAAAATTTATGAACTCAGATTCATATATATATTGATTTAGTTTTATATTGAGTCACACAATTAAAAGCAAGTATATGTATTGCTCAAGTAATACAGGGCTCTAGTGGAGTCCTGGATATCGATCCCACAAGGAGGCAATTAATTTTAAACGTAGCACATAAATCACTTCTTGAATCATAACACAATTGTAAGTAAGTGCTAATCTTAATATAGAAACAAACCGTTGTAGTTACTAATTCTACCAAGGTACGTTCTAACTTTCTAGCAAGTTCAACTAACAAAAGACTAAACTTATAACAAAGTTCAGTTGTAAGAAAGAATCTTCCTCCTCTCCAATAATAATATGATGATTTTTGTGACATAGATGAGTGATGCAAATGTATTGTTCCAAATAAGAGCATTCATATTCTTTACCCTTTTCCAAGCGCATAAAGAACATTGGCTAATCCTAAGTTTAGTCTCCAAATCTGTGGTTAGGCTAGGAGGATACTGGCTCTCACTCCAGAGCTCCCACTTCCCTTCCCCTGAAGGCTAACTCTCGCTTTGGTTTCCAAACCCTAGGACCAAATTGAGGATTTCAGCTTGTCACTCTGAAAGCTTCAATTCTACGTCCATCAAAGTATATTTCCCTAGTTATTTCCACTCAACCCCCATGAACTTTGTCACTCATTCATAGACCTTGAATGTGACCTTCAATTTTGTTGTAGAACTCATAATCCTTTCGGAACATATGTTTCCCAACAATTTTTAGCAATTTAATTGGCCAGATCAAAAAGTAAATGAAGTACGAAGTGAAAAAATCATCACAAATTCTCCATAATAAATCGACACATCATTTTCATATCATAACATCAACACGTCACATGAAAAGGAGGAAGTCAAAGAAATCTACTCAAGACTCATGAGGAAAGGATGACAAAAACATAGATTTTATATATAAAAGCAATGTCATACAAACAGAGTAAAGGAAAGACAACTTATCTCAAACTCTTCCCGAAGCGAATCTCAAGGAACTCCTTTGACTCCTCTTCTTTCTTCACAATAACACACAATTCTCTCTTTAGATAAGTAAGGAAGAAGAAATCTCTCACTTTTCATCTCTTCCTACACTCCCTAGATGAGAACACACAAACGCTAGATTTCCTAAACAAAATGAAAAGACGCACTCACTCTTCACTCCCTCACACTCTAAACTCTCTCCCTCTCTAAATTTCGCTCCAAAATAGTTTAAATTCGGTCATAACTGATTTCTCAAGAGTTTCTTTAAGAATAAATCAGACCAAATACATTGAATCTAGTTTGAAATCGAGATAGAGCGGTCCGATGCAGGATAGGGCGTTGTCTGGCATTTTTTTCCGCCACCAAGTCCAAAGTCTCTATAAATTGGCGCGATCCGGAGCTGGTGACAGCGGCATTCAGCGCTAGTTCAATAAAATATACTTTTGCTCCATTTTGTTCCAAAGTTGCTCATTTTCGCTTCCTTTTACTCCAAAGGCCTAAAATCATTATACATCCATGAAATCATGAAAAACACATTTCTTTAAAGTGCAATATCATAAAAAATAGGTATGAAATGGACATTTAAAAGCTATCATGCAAGTATAAAAATTTTGATCAAATTATATATTGATATTAAGCTTTTATTTAGATCATATGAAAAACCTTACCTTATTTTTCTAACAAGAAAAGTTCTAGTTTACTAAATCTCTTAGTCTAGTTTGAAATGTTCATATTTGTAGAAGGTGAAAAGGTATAAAATCCTAAAATTATAAAATAAAACAATGTTTTGAAGTTTTCCATAGGTGATGGAAATCATAATCCTATGACTGTTATTAACTGAATCCTCGATTGGTGGTGTTTGTAAAGATAATTTTGGAAAGTGCTTGGCATGGCTTACAGTTTATTTAATTCCTATATCTCCTTTAATTTCTAAATAAGATGCTATAGTGAATGCTCCTCAAATGGCTAAACATTGTAGTTGAAATCAGGTTCAAGTGGAATTTTTTTGCTTACTAATGTGGAAATTTGTTCTTTAAAGACTAATTGTCCGTGGTCCATTCTTTTATAAATGAAGAAAATATTTGCTTTAAATTTAATTTTATAGATTTCTTGTTCACTTATCCATAGAGAAGGAAATAAGCCTGTTAGTTGGGCTATATAACTCAAGTCGTTTTTGTGTCTAATATTGTGTATAAGAAACTTTGGTCTGTTGTCCATGGAGATAAAATTAATATTCCATTTATTAGATTTAATCCTGTTACTTATTTATTTTATGTGAGTTGTATTTCTGAGGCAGTTCCATAAGTTTTATTTGGTGTGAATTATATTTGGGTGTAGTGGAATTGTATTTTTTGTTGATTTTAAAAAAAAATTATTTAGGGTTTCAATTAAAAATATTATTTGTATCCTTAAAGTTTTCTTATGAGATCCTCACATTGTTGACAATTCGAGACAAGTCCTCATAAGCCTATGTCTAGATCATAAGAAGCATTATAAAAGTCATATTACAGTAATGGGGCTTAAGCATGAAAGCTCTCTCAAAAAATCTCTAGCTTTCAAGGTTGCAATTTTCACTGCAATGTATCTATTTTACTAGGATTTTTTTGTAACCTACTTATTCATCTAATTAGCTATTAAAACTTCAAGATCACAAGTAATTTTAACTTTCTAATCACATTAGAAATAAATGAAGCCCTAAAAGTTAACACATCAATATAACAAAATCGAAGCTACAAAAAGGTCTAGGAAAAACTCGTGGAGAAAACTTTTGGTTCATTAGCATATTCTAATCACAAGAGCATGAGAATATTTAGCTACTAGGCATAATAGGAGAAATCACAAAGAACTTCATTGCATTAAAGAAAATCAATGTGCAAGAAAATAATAAAAAATCAAACAAGAAATTCCTTTTCCTAAAGTGTACCTTGATTCTCCCTTTACAATGCAAGCACTGCATGATAATCTCCCTTGTACATGTACTCAGACAACTCACTCTCTCCAACTCTACAAAACACTTTAAGGATAAATCATATAAAAGTTGTCTCCTAAGGAAAATCTAATTTAAAAGTCACAGGTTATAAAATGGAAGAGTTTCCAATGCATATATGCAAAAACACTACAGCCAAAAGTGCCCCCTTAGGTCTCATGTACATCCTTATATAGTTAGGGCTCAAGATCATGTGATTCAACCTTTAAAATTCAACTTTCTGAATGATGGCATGAGAACACTATAGACTGGTGTGGGTGTTTTGGCGGCACTGCTCTCTGACATAGGTGTGTTGCTCGATTGATGTGGGTGCACTGCTGTCCCCTGATGTTGGTGCGCTGCCCTATTTCTGCACTTTGGCATCTTTTGTGTCTGTTACATCTCGTTTGCTTTTCAAATTTTCTAGTTACTTGTATACACTATATACTAAAACAAATATACCATTACCAAAAATAAAATAATCATAATCATGAAATAAAACATAAACTTATTAATGGAAAACATCACATTTTTTAGGCACAAAAATTTCTTAATATAGGTATAAAGTAATCTCATAACTAAACTTAGGCTCATGAAAACAATATTATAACTCTTATTCAAAAACTTCCATGCAATTTAATAAGTTCATATAATTTTTAATAAAAGAGTGCAAATTCCATCTTTGTATTGTAATTTCATTAATTTCTAATAATCTAGTGTTCCCTCAATTCATTATATTCTTAGGATAACAACTCTCAAGCCACATGATTTTGGTGTGCTTAAAATATGTTTATTAACTAGAGGTATTTTTAGGTTAATTAATTAAGAATAAAAAAACATTTAATTTTTATTGAATATAACATCTAAGAGTTCTATTAAAAATGCTTTTAATTCTTATTAAGTGGAAAAAGAACTAGACACCAATTTTTTTATCTCATGCTTAACCTAAAAATTCATTTCACAAAGATTCGATTGTTTTTCTATTTTTTCTTAGCGTCAGAATATTATAGCCATTTTTTCTTTTCTTTTACCTTTCTTCTTTCATTTTTTTCGCTTCTCTTTTAAACTGAGAACTACTATATTTGTTTAAGGAAGTGCTTTAACAATTTTGACTATCTAATCTTCATTAGTTAATATTTCTCAATCATCTAAATGAGAATTCATAGAATTATAGTTTCTTCAACAAATTAAGTTTAGTTAGTTTGTTGGAGATGACAATGTAAGGGATTACTTCTCTTTGATTAATTACTTATCTTTATCATCACACATTTTCAAATGTTTTCGGGCATTTATGCTATAAATCAAAGTAACTGAATTGAAGAGTTTAATAATTTTGAAATAAAATTTAATATAACCACTTGATGAATATTCACATTACATTTAAAACTTATTATATACCACTATCAAACTACAAGAGTTCAAATTTTGAGACACTACTAGAGAATCAAGTAAAATTAGATATGTAAATCACCCTAAGGCAAGTACACATGCATAACTCCTTCCTACCCAACTTACTTTCTATGCTATTCATGTAAAATGATAGATTAAAAGAAGGAATTTAACATGATTATCAAAATATACACAAAAATCCCTCCTCCTAACTTATTTTACACAACACATGCAAAAAATAATATGAGAGGGAAAAGAATGAAGTAGGGTATAGACCCTAATAGAAAAGAAATAGAAGTTGAAATAGATATCCAAGAATGGAATTAAACCCATGTCTAAGTCCCATGCATATTACATATGAAATCACATAGACATCAACAAACATCACTAATTGGAATCAAGCCAATTCCAAGCATAAAATGCAGGAGTTCAAGATCTCAATAGTAAATCATTGGTGATTTTGAGGAGATAAGCCCACTCATAGCATAAAATAAAATAAATATGCAATCACACCACCAAATCAAAGAAATAAAAAACACAAAAAAAATCAAAGTAAAAATAGAAAAAACACTCAGTGCATACGAAGATAATGCTTGGGTTGTCTCCCAAGTAGTACTTGGTTAACATTCTCTATTAGACCTAAATTTAAATCAAACCTTAAATTTTCCCTCCATGATCAAATTTTATTTTAACAATCATTGATCAATATCTTAATCTTTTTTTTGTCCTATAATTTTCATTAAATTCTCTACATATAAAATTCCTTATAACTTATTAATCTTAATTTGATTACACTGGTTAAGGCTAGGTATGGATTGAATAAGATTATAAATTATAAAGGTCCTTTTTAGATCCATAGCTCTCATAATTAAATTCCTTTTTATCGGATTAATATTTGCTGCACCAGTTTTAAAAAATAATTTCTTATGAGATGAGTTAGGTTTTCTTAAGTCTTTGGCTAGGTTCTCACAAAATTTTTAGGCTCGGGATCATATTCTACAAGACTACTCTCCTTCCCGAGGATGTCCTCTAACTCTTTCTCACTTCTAAGTCTCATATCTTAAAGTTGCAACTTTCTTCTTTCTTAGGATTTATTTTAGTGCTACTGTGTTCTGTCCCTAGGGGTCTATTGTTTAGAGAGTTAACCAATTGGCCAAGTTGATTCTCTATGTTTCTTGTGGTTGCATCTTGACTTTGCATAAAATTCCCCATATTCCTTACTAATTCTTCCAAAGACAAGTTACTTTTCCTAAATTAGAGGGTAGAATTGAATCCAAGTGGGTAAGTAAATCTAAGGTCATTAATGCCATGATTATTCCACTTTTATTCTGGGTTAGATTGGGTGTTATCCCACTGCTAGTTTCCTACATTTGATTTATTATTATTCTAGTTGAAATTTATGTGGTTCTTCTAACCTAGGTTGTAGGTCCTGGAATAGAGATTATTAAAATTAACTTCAATGACATTCTCGGTCTCCAAAGTATCAGTGTAAGAATCTCCTACTACTGTATGTGTTATCTCATCAGTGATTAGGGATATTGGCACAAATTTCATTCTTTAGTTGTTTAACATTCTGTAAATGGTAGAAAATTGTGTGGCTAGAAAAGTGAGGACATCTATGTCATGCAAATTAGCTATCTTTCTTGGGGCGAATTTCTCATATGGCCATTAAAAATTATTTGTTGTTTTTTCTTGATTAATGAGTAGACTTCCTTAAATGAACTGGATATAAGGACCACTCTCACAGTTCTAGAATCTATGTTTAAGATCAAAGATCACATTAGATAAAATGGTTTGAATGATAAACCAATTAGGTACTATTTAGTGTGAGAACTTCCTAAGCAATTTTGTGAATCTCCTCTAGACTTTATAAATGGAATCTCTATCTAATCAATTGAAGGATATGATGTAATTCCTATGTTTGGTAGTTTTGGATTGAGAAGAAAGTTTGGCTAGGAATTTTAAGCTAATTCATTCCAATTGGTGATTGATCCCGGTGTTAAGGAATATAGTCACATCCTAAATTTATTGCTCAATCAGAAGGAGAATAGCCTTAGCCTAGTGATAATACTGAAGATGTTGTTATTTCTAAAGGTGAGACATAATTCCAAGAAACTAGTCAGGTGAAAATGCGGTTGTCTAGTGGGTGACTGATCCCGATTCTTTTTATTACTAGAGAAATAATGTTATATTTATACTTGTGGTAATCAGATTATACTTATATTTTTAATATAAAATTTCGTTCTTTACAACAGTACAAAAAACTTGATTTCGATGTAAATAAGAATGCAACCATGATATTTAAATTTAGGGATTTACGCAAGTATATGTATCATTATCAAGTACTATAGGACTTTCTGATTAAGCCCCGAAATATCAATCCCACGGGAAAAAAAATTTGGAAATTTAAATATAAAAAAGGATTTTAGTTCAAAAATTCTATTTAGAAAAAGGCACTTAAACAATTTTGGATATCATAAAACTTTAAAATGTTATTCTTTTTGGTATTTTCTCAAATTGTGAAATAAAGTAAACAATTTACTAACTATAACGAGATTTTTTGTAAGATTAAAGAAGTATAGATGAAAATATATTTTTATTTATCATGAATGAGTAATAAGTACAGGAATTCTATTGTGGAGTTATTCAAAATGTACTGTGTCAAATAGGAGCAGTTTTATTCTTTACCCTTACTAGAGATGCTATAAAAAAAATTGGCTATTTTAAAATTTGAATAGTTTTGACAAAGGGTTAGGTAGGGAAGATACTAGATCTCACTCTAGAGTTCCCTCCTTTCCCTCCACTTGGGGGCTAACATCTCACATCAAAACCTAAAATAATAAACCAAATGAGGTGTTTTAGTTCGTCACCCTAAAGTCCTCTAATTTTACACCCATCAAAGTATATTTCCCTATTTATTTGCATAAAATTATATGAATTACTTTCTCATCCATATAATCTCATGTGATTTCTACCTATTTTTGATTGAGATAATACCTACTAGGATCTTACATGTTCTCACAACAAATGTTAATATCTTAATTGGCCAAATCAAGAAGTAAATTAAGTGCAAGGATTAAATAAACACAACTTCTTCCAACATTAAAGATCAATACTTCCACAACTTCCATCCAACACTTAATTACTTTTCATTTTATGGAAAAAGATAAAGAAAACTACTCATAATCTATGGAGAAAAAACCACAACAGGTAGTTTTAAAAGTAGAGATGATGTAGAAAACACAAGAAGTCTCAATTAAAACCAAATGAAGTATAAAGTTAAAAATTATCTCAAGTTTCTCTCCACTAAACTCTTGAAGTTCTTTTGAATCTCTTCCTTTCTCTTACAAGGCTCCCTTGGACTAGTCACCCAACCCAAGAGGGTTTAAATCTCTCTACAATAATAGATTTTTACTTAGGAATCCATACTCACCTTCTCTTTCACTAGCAATGAGAAAAGTGTGAAGAAACCCTAAGTAAGAATCTTACAAGTTCTTACTTTAACTACTCTCTAAAAACATATTAATTCTCCTTTCTAACAACCTCTCTTTTACTCTAAAAACTCCTTTATTTTACACTTTCTCAAAAGATTCCTTGGTGTCTCTTCAAAATATGTCCATATTAATGAATCTACCCAAGAGATGCATCCATTAAAGTGAAATTTGAAGGACTTTTGGAACCCTTAATCAGTTACCCACATTTGTACCAAAGGATTCCTCAAACACCTCTTCAAAATTCACTAAAAATTCATTAAAATTGCAAAGTAACTACCTAGTGCTTAATCGTAGGGTTCTGGCGCTTAGGTGTGACCTTCTTTGTCTTCTTTCACTTAGGCGCCAGATCTGGGTGCTTAGGAGCCCGAGTTCATTTTAACACCTTCTTCATTTTTGCTTCAAATTTGATCTTTTTTCACTCCTTTTGACATATTTAGTCCATTTAAGTTTACCTGAAAGAAAAACACACAAATAATGTCCATCAAAGTGCAATATCATCAAAAAAAGGGTATAAAAATGTGCATAAAAATATTATATATTTTAGGTATATCAAATTCCCCCAAAGTTAAAATGTTACTTGCCCTCAAATGACACTACAATCTTTCAAGACCAACATAAGCAATTTATGTGAATGAGTTTCTTTTGGAGATTCTAAATTTTTTTTCTAGAAATGTAGTATTCTAATTTAGAAAAAACTTTAGTGAATGAGACCAACTTAATTTTTTAGAAAATTTCTAAATTAAAATGTATGAAAATATGAGCTCCTATCTAATTCAGAAATATTTGTAAATTTTTCAAAGATAGTGTTTAGGCATTTATCTTCTTTACTAAAAATTTTCATTAGAAATAATTATACTCACTATATTATATTCTTAGGCTTAGGAGTTTCTCAAATCTTATGCATTAAAAAGATCAGATGTGGAAACAATTTTTTATTAGACACTAATCCTAAAGCTTCTCCTCCCATACTATACTTCACTTTTTTTTCTTTTTTTTTCCTTTTCTTTTTTTTTCTGGCAAGGACTACTTTATCTAGATAGAGCTTTAATGATTTTGAATTCCACTCTTCCTTTCCTAAAGCAAAAGTCTGATACATATTCTTTACTTCAAAATATAATAATAGTTTTTGAAAATTACTTTTAAAAAAAGAAATTTAAGTACTAAAAATAAAAGTCTAATTCTTCTATATTTTTCAAAAATACAATATCTCTTACTAATAATAGTTACACCATATTTAACATCTCTTCACTAAGAAAAATTTTAACTTGAAATTTTTCTTCATCATTATAAAGTTTTAACCAAAATTTCTTACACATTTCTATACTCAAAATTTTATTACTCTAACATAACTTCATACACATAATCATTTTTTAAATCAAAAATCAGATTTTTTTAAGCATATTTGAGAACAAATAAATTTTAATTTTTGAAAATTCATTTTTTATCCCCTAAAACTTAAATTTTTATAAAAATTAAACATTTTAGTCATATAATATATAAGTAAATGAATGAAAAGTAAAACGTATGCTTACAGAAATTTTTATATCCTAATTATGTTGGTAGAAAAAAATTAAAAAAGGAGTAAAAATGATTATAGTTCATTTTGGTTTTAGTATTTATGAGATTCAAAAGACTTCTATGCAGTGGAGGCTAATATAAAAGCAAATCACACATACTAACATAATATAACAACTACAACAGAAAATTCATGGTGGTAAATTGAATTTTAAACATAAATTTTAAATGAAGGTTAGCTCTATCTAAACTTTCTAAAGCAGCAGGAGTATGTTCAACAAAATCAAAAAACACATTTAAAAAAAAAAAGTTCAAATTCTTACTACCCCATCAACATCACATAGATGCACATCACAAAAAATTAATAAAAACAATATTCACCACAACCACAAATAACCACACATATAGTAGTCCAGATATCAACACAACTAATAGTTCAAATAACATAACACAACCCAATCTCTACTCATCCTTATCATTTTCGTCATCATCATCATCATCATCGTCATCATTCTAAAAAATAGCAAAATTAAAATAAGTGTGCCATGGATATGGAGGAAATACCACACTCTGATCACCTCTAACAAATCTCTTCAAAGAAGTGTTGTATTTCTCTTCATAATTACTATGTCTCCCTAAGTAGGAATCAATATGATCAACATAGTTTTCAAGTTTTATACCTTATCCATAACATAATCAATGTTATCCATCATCGTTTGTAACATTTTAGTTTGAGAATTAGGACAGGGTCTGCCACGAGATGTAGATGCTCGAGATGTAAAATCATGTGACGTAGAAGCACCAAAACTTATTGAAAAACTCCTTCCCAAGCCAAAACTTGATTGTTTAGAATAAGTCTTCACATTCACACTAGTAACAGGCTTTAGAGGTTGAAGAATCTCCTCCAAACTATAAAATCTAACACCATCTTGCTCACATAAGGAAAAGATTAAGGAAGGGAATCTCAAACCTTTAGTAGTGGAGGCTCCGACAGAACTGGTGATAAACTGATAAATGATAGATCCAATATTGATCAACTTGTACTGCTGAATGCAGTAGTTCGGTGTAGCCCTCTCTCTGGTTACTTCACTAACATGATTTGTGGGGAATATACAATGAGAAATAAAATAATTTTATGCTTTCGTTGTGGCATCCATCATCGATGTAGGAAAGTTTACCCTTCTACCACTGGTAACTTTCCATAGCCTCTTCCAGCAGTTAACAAAGGAATAATCTCATCTAACTCTTCCTCAGTTGGATTTTAATTAGAATAAAATATAACATATTGTTGACCTCATTTTTGATGAGGTCTTCTCTTCCCTCTTTAGTGTTTAGGATCTAGCCTTAGGCTTTTCCTTTGACTATCTTAGAGGACTAGAATTGGGACCCATACCTTAGAAATTTGAACCATTTCTTGCCTCCCTGCAAGCCCCACAAGCTTGATTGTAGACCCCTAATCACCTAGAGGGTTGAGATCAAAAGTAAAGGTTTAAAGGATGAGTTCTCTATAGGACTCTTTGGCCTTAGGACCACCCTGGGTGGCTTGGTCTGGTGTGGGTTGACTTACACACTCACTACACTCACACTCTACACTCTCACACACATAATCCAAATCCTAAAACCACACACATACCCAACTTGACTCCTTGACTCATGTAGGTAATTCATATGGATGGACCTTAACCCCTAAGCCCCTGGTTAAGATGGTTAGGAACAACATAGTGAATGCCTCAAATGAGTCCTCCCATGGCTCATATGGGCTTAACATGGCTTCATGACTCAATCAGAGTGATTCCATTCCACTCATATTTCATCAATCTTCATTATTCCAAAATTTCAATTTTTAGCCCCGGGGACCCGACACCTATCAAGCCTACCAAAAGCCCTTTAAAATTGCCCAAATCCTCCAAAATTTCCAAATCACCCAAAATTCCCCAAAATTAACCTTGAACATTTCCTCACCAATCAAATTGATCACCCATAGCCAAAAATACCAAAAATTCCAAAAATACCCCCCAATACCCTCCAAATACTCAAAATGCCCCTCTTAGCAAATAAATCCAAAAATTCAAAAAATTCCCAGAAAATTCCAGAAAATCCCAAATATTCCCAATTTCATTTTGTCCAACTACACCATGGGACATGTTTGTCAATTTACCCCACTTTTACCAAAACCCCCAATTTAGCCCATTCTTAACCCAAGTGAACCCAATGTCAAACCAAATCTACCCAATTGACCCCAATTTTGGTCCAATTCAATTCTAAACTTCAATTTAATATCCACAATATCAATCTAGACCAAATCCAAGTCCAATTTGATTAACATTTGAATCCAATCTCACTTTTGACCTTAAAGCCCAATTTGGACCCATGACCCAAACTTAGCCCAAACCAAACCAATTCAACTCCAATTGACCCCAAACCTTTTCTAAACCTTCCCTAACATCCCCACAAATGAAACACTAACATAATTTGCCCAAAATTTGGACCCAAACCCCACTCAAATTCAACCTAAAACCAAAAAGCTCAATTTTGACCTAAACCCAAACCTAACCCAAATAAGCCCAAGCCCCAAAACCAAAACCCAACCAAAGTTGAAACCTCTTTGAAACACTCCCATAAACATTTCTCAACATTAATTTTACATCAATTTCAACCCTAGCCCAACATTGGCCCAAATTAGCCCAATTTGACCTACATTGGCCCATTTACCAAATGAACCCAAATTCAACCCAATTCAATTCCAAACCACCTCAAATTTGCTTCAAATCATTCAAGACACATCCTTAAACTAAATTCAACATTTATTTGGCATGGCCCTTTACAAAATTTTTTATCTAAAAGCCCATTGCTAAACATAAAGGCCCACTCCCTTAAACCTTCCTAAAAGCCCATTTCCACCAAATTCAAAAGCCCAAATCAATCTAAAGCCCACATGAAACTTTTCCTCATCACACATTCAATTTAAAATCATTCCTAAAGTCTTAATTTGTCAATTAAACAATTCCAAATCAAGCCTCATAACAATTCCAATCAAAATGCCAAAATTCACAAAATCCTTTCTTATGAAATTGACCAAGCTCTTGCCAAGCCATAGGTGAGCCAAAGACAAGCCATGTACAAGCCATATGAAGCCATGGGATGTTTGACATGTGACCATACCCAAAGTAGCAAAAGGAGGGCCCCCTTTCTTAAACCTTCATTAAGCTTTTTAACCCCTTCCATGTTACACACTAAACCATGATTAGCCACATCACTTTAGATTGGGACTTCACCACCCCTTTCTAGCTGATGCAAATGATCCTCCCTCAGCCCAAATCAGCCATGGGGAGGTGAACCTAACCCAAAATCATGGCTTGGACCAAATCAAGCCAAAATGGCCTCTCCCCCATGCCATTTTAATCCAATCCCTTTACACATGGCAAAGCTCAATTGCCTGCACAAACCTCCAACCCCGACCCACCCGAACTCGAGGGTGACCCTCGCTCGCCGGCCGACCACCCGGATCGCCGGAAAACACCATGGCCGAAACCTCGGGAGGAGCCAAATTTTGGAATTCCACCTTGCCGAGCCGCCCCACTCCAAATGGCCATTACAGACTGTTCTTCTCCTCACCAGAGCAAGCTGATCCCAACCCTTAAACCCCCTGGGAGGCCCTCTAGCCTCTCCTATTTAAACACCCCCTCCTCTCGGCCAAGAGAGGTGTTGAACCAAACCTTACTGAAACCCTGCCAAAATCATCCCAGACCACTCTCTACACATAGAGAACTTGATCCCCACTAAAATCCCCCTGCCATTTCCTCTCGCGAGCTCAATTTCGTAGTCGAAATCCAAGCCCAAAACAAGGACACTTCACCACGTTGAGTCAATCTTCAAATTGATTGACTCTACACCTTCACCGTACCAAGAGGAGAAGTTTCCCAAGCAAAATCCTCCTCACCAGGCCAGCCATTGCTTCCAGACCTCCAAGCTTTGTGGATCGGGCTTGGTCGAAATCATACCTAGACAATTCACTGGGCCAAGGGACTTCATCCTGAGCTTGCTTGGACCCAATCGAACGTGACACAACCCTCAGATTGAAGCTTCACTTCTCTGAGCAAAGGTATGGACTCACTCTTCCTCCCGAGCTTACAGAGATTCTCCATTTATTTTGAGTAAATTTCAATGCATGTTTACCATATGGATGTGTTCGTCTCTTCAAGACGAATCCATAGAGCATAAGAACACATAAATCCGTTGAGAATCGAGTGAGAAATTAGGGTTAGAAGGTCTACGGTCACGGGTTCGCACCAGTCGTAGACGATGACTGGGAGCCCTTGGATCGCGCGTGTATCGGATGGACGGCTCGGATCGCGTCAGACTAGGACATGTTACGTGAAAGGCGGGTCCCGGGACGGCTGACACAGATGGCGGCGCCCAATCACACCGCGACACGCACCCCCTTCAGAGCTGCCGAGGCTGACGCGGCACCGCGTGGATAAGTAGGAAAATAGGCTATTTTCTATTTATTTAATTCCCAGAACTTCAAAAATTCATAACTTTGTGTAGAAAAATCCTAAAAATAAAATAAAAATAATCTCTTGCTCAGTGAACAGAGGAGAATCATGTGAAAAAGAAATCAAGTAATTTCATTAAGTATTTTACTTTTAATGATTTATTTACTCTCTGCATTGTTTTAATTCTCCATTTGCATAGGTAATTCATCATGGCATGAGACCATAGGGCTTTTGAAGCCTCTGAACTTTGGAACATTCTCTGAATTTTCCAAGGTCGGAGGCCATCCCTATGAGAAGTTATTGATTTTTCAAGTTCATGTTACTATTTTGAGTATTTTAATTCCAATAATTAGCATATTGAGAAATAAATTCTAGGAAAATTTGGTGATGTTACTTGTGACCAGAGGGACCTAGGAAAAATAAGTTTTGAGTTAATTCACTTTGAACAACCCTAATTGGCCTAAACACCGAAAAATGAACTTTAATTAATTAGGGTTAACCATTATATAAATTAACTTAAAAAAAATTCTCCACTGTCCTCTAGGGATAAGAGAACACCACATAAAAATTTGAAACCAATTGGACTTGATTAACCCCACCAAATGGGTTGATTAAGCCTCTTAAGCAAAATGGGAAAAATTAAACTTTAAAAATTCAT
This sequence comes from Papilionanthe hookeriana x Papilionanthe teres, assembly GCA_022702705.1. Taxonomy (NCBI): domain Eukaryota; kingdom Viridiplantae; phylum Streptophyta; class Magnoliopsida; order Asparagales; family Orchidaceae; genus Papilionanthe; species Papilionanthe hookeriana x Papilionanthe teres. The sequence continues at coordinate 95,092,481 of CM040422.1, forward strand.
AACTCACAAAATACTTTTCAAAAATTCACAAAAATGGTTTTGGAGCTTCTCTGATATCAGAGGAAATTAGGAAAATTAAAAGTATAATTTTCTAAAAAAAGTTGATTTTTATCATTATTTTAATATTTTTAATAATTAAAAAATAATAAAAATCATAAAAATATTAAAAAACACCAAAATGTCACATTTTGAATTCTAATCATTTAGGAACAAACCAAATATTTTTCTTAAGTCCCTAGGGTAAGATATTGAATTTTAAAGGCATACTGTAATTTTTAATATTAAAAAATGTATTTTTCAACCTTTTCACTAAAATAATTCTAATAAATCAAAGAAAAATAAAAAAAATATGAAATTTTTTTTCTAAACTCCTTGAGGTCATAGAGATTTAGGAAAAATATAAAATCCATTTTTTAACTTTAATTTTATTTTAAAATTAATTAATGCTCCAAAACTCAAAATAATTCTAATAAATAAAATATAATTCAAAAAATCACCAAAATTGGTCCAAATGGTCCTCTGGTCATTAGAAATATTCCATAATTTTGTTAAGGACAGAAACATTTCCTTGGTCATGTTATTGAATTTTCCTTAAAAATCCCTATTTTCTATTAAAAATAATTACATAAATAAATTAAATACAGAAAAATCATATTTTCTCTCTAATGTCTTAATTGACATGTAAGTGAGGTCATATAAAAATTTCAAGTTCATTTGAGCTTAATTTAGTGAGTTATAAAATTATTAAGCTTGGAGGGCAAAATGGTAATTAAAATTTTCAACCTTTAATTAAAATTTTAGGATTAATCAAAAAGGGGAGGGTAAAATATTTGATTTAAACTGATTTTGGATAATTGAAACTTAAATGGTTAAGGGTAGGAACCCACCAATCATTTTAAGAATAATTAAAGTAAACCTTAATTAATTAATTAATCAAATTTGGAAGATTAATGGAAAATTGAAATTATCAAAGTAGGGATATTATTTAAGAATATATTTATTCTTTTATTTAAAAATCCCTAAATAAATCACTTCAATAATAATTAAAAGAATAATCTAAATTAAATTGAATTAAATTAAATTGAATAAAAAATAAATTTATATTAAATTAAAATAAATTAAATTAAATTAAATTAAAAATCAAAATTAAATTAAATTAAATTAAATAAAAAAATTAAATTGAAATTAAATTAAATTAAATTAAATTAAATTAAATTAAATTAAATTAAATTAAATTAAATTAAATTAAATCAAAAATTAAATTAAATTGAATTAAATTAAATTAAAATCATTTAATAACAAACCTAAATGAAATCATTAAAAATTAAATCTAAAATAACTTGAACATTATTCCAAACTTAAACTAATTTTTTATAATTAAATCAAAATTAAAATTAAATCATTAAGTTTAAATCATCAAAGTATTTAATAATTTGATTTTCCCTTTTTAAAGCTCTTATTATTATAACTCTTAAATGAGGTGTCAAGTGAATTGTTACCTCACTTATAGGATATTCAAATGTCCTAGTTCACTGAGCAAAAGAAAAAAACTTAAACTTCCGGATGATTAATTCACTTGTATAATTAAATTCTCTTGGACCTAAAACAATCCTAGAGGTATTGAAAAGATGTTTAAGACTCGTCTTAAGCACTTCCTCAATATGATAGGATGTTTATAAGAACAATTGAACTTAATTGTTCTTTGATGAAGAAAATCATCCTTAAACCAAAATACAAGAACCTAGACGTCATAGGAGATGACTAGCTATAGGGTTAGGACTTTGGTAGACAACCAAAACCTTTCCCTTAGCTTTACCTAGGTACTTGTTGGAATATTTAAATGCCTTAATATGCGTTTTAAGTGCAGCTTGGGATGACGGGAAGACCCTCGAGGTACGCTTTTATTTTATTGCAATTTGTTTTATTGCAATTTATTTACATGCACTGTACTTTACTTTTCTTGCATGATAAACAACTGTTGCATGAAAACAAAAACCTTTAGGATAGTCCCTGAACTGAAACCAAAACTAAATTAAAAATCACTGCAAGATAAAATTCACCGCCACAACATTTCAAAGTATAAAACAACTCAAAATTTAATCACAAACAGAACACAAAACTACAATTGCAACTAAATTAAAACGTCTCATCGAATGATCGAGAATACCTCGGATGATGTAACCCACGTGTTGCTAACGGGATTTCCTACGGTCTAAATGAAGGTGTGGAACTCATTCAGTTGAGTTTAGCAAATTCATCTGGACTAAGTGAATTCGATGAAAATAACGGTGCCGAGATGACGAAACCGTGGGATCTTAATCGGTTCTGTTTAATCAACCTTAAGATTTGTTTTAATTAAAATACTAAAAACACTTGGATTTTAAGATTTTCTCTAAACCAAAACACTTCTCTCATCTCCTGATTTATGACTTCCAAAACTAAACCTCCGCAACAACAAGGAGCTCGGAGCATGGTGGGCAGCACGGCCATCGTCATCAGCAAAACTCAGATCTACATCAACTAAACTTTCCTTAGAATTAAACAACAAAGCCATAGGATTTCGAGGTAGTTTGCCTAGTGCAACATAAATCCTCAATTCTTCGTTAGGCATTTGCATGATCATGTCATGTAAATTAAGCCCTAACCGGTCTTAGGACTCCGAGGTAGTCGTTCGGTACGACATAAACCCTCACATTTTCTAGGCTGATTGTATGATTATGTCATACGAATATAAGTCCTAATTAACTAAAATTGGCAAGATTGAAATATAAGATAATATTAGGATTTTCCCAAATCTAAGCCAAACAATAGGATAGTTTGGGAAGTTGCCAAGATTCTTCTTGGATCCTCAGCTTCTCCTACTTCTCTTCCTTTGGATTCTCAAAAATAAATCGTTCCAAATTTTGAGTCATTCCCTTTTGAATTTCCAAAATCCAATCCTTTGAAAACCTTAAACTTTGAAATTCTTGAGAGCAAAACCACTGATCATTATTGAGAGTTTTCTTAAATGATTCCCGTCATTTAAGATGTAATTAACTATAAGGGCTTGCCTTTATAGGGAACTTTAAGAACCTGGGTAATATAAACCCCGCTTAATTCATTTATATTAAGCGAGGGAATTTGTCGGCTTATAAAATTGGTTCGCTGAGCCAAACGGATGTCACAAATCTTCTAGTTTATTTAATCGAGCCCCATCATCAAGCAGTGAGTCTATTCCTCGGGATAGACACTCAGTTTGTGGTGCGGTGCTCGTTTATATAAACTATTCGGGATGTGAGATCGGTTTGATTTCATATCTTAAAAATTTTCAAATTTAAATTATTTTCAAAATCAAATACTACTTTCTAAATTATATATATATATATATATATAAATTAAATTTAAGATTCGCCGACAATTTCTGTTAGGAGACCCCTTTTCAAAATAAAATACCTAACCTAAAAATATGCCGACAACTTCTGGCAACTCTGCTGGGGACATAGTTCCTCTCTCCATTTTGATCAGATGGTTTTGCTTTCATAAATTGGTAGTGAGTCCATGCCCCTAGTGGACCAAACTGCCATTCTTTCTGTTGGAATACCCCGTTCCTTTCTGTCTTGAATGAGTATAGCCAACTCCTCTCGGATTTAGGAGCCACTGTTTAGACACCCCTAAACAGAGAGGTTCTGAAATCCTTTTGCCTCTTTTCTGAGGTGGGGTGGACCCCCAATAGGTGTTAGTTTAGGAGCGATCCTTCGAGTCGATAAGTCTTGCATAAGACTTTCTCTTCCTTTCCAATTCTGAATCGGATTCCTTACCTTCTCTATACGTTTGAACATTCTGTTCCTAATAAACAAACCCTCTAATGAATGACTCTTTTAACAAATAACTCCTGTTTATAAATACATGAACAAAAAAATGTGTTCGGACTCTTTTCGATTCCTTTCTTTTCGTGCTGATGAGAAGAAGCATAACTTGGGACTGACAATCAGAATCTACCTTGCAAAAAATGTCTGCCCCAAAGCTGATTTTCTTCTTCACCAATGGAGTGGACTTCGTTGTTTACAAGGATGAGCTGTCCGACAATGGGATCATCTGTTTCGGGCAAGGATTCAAGAACACAAATGTCAAGATCACTGATGTTACCCTTTCCACACTTACAGACAAAGTGCCTGAAACTGAAAGACCTTTGATCGAGTTCAGCCTTAAGTCAACTCAAGAGTTCCCTCCCCTGCAAAGGGTTCCACTCGAGAGGAATACTACCGTCCATGGGAGGACTGTTATCTCTACCCCCACTGGTCTAGTCGTCTCTGCACCTACCCCGGCTTCCGCCAATCTGAAGGGGAAGGAAGTTCAAATTTGTAACGAGCATGTTACCGTGGAGGGTACAGATTTCCGTGCAAGACCTTCTGTTTTCAAAATTGGGTCCAGCTCAAGGGTTCCACCCCTAACACGGACTCAGAGAAGAAACAGAGGTAGAAAGATTGCCAGAAAGGCCAGAGCTGCTGAAGTCGCTTTCTTAGAAGAGGTCCCTGAGTACACATCATTACCTGAATACATACCATTGCCTGAGTATACACCGCTTTTGGAAGGAAGTAGATTCCATCACCTTTCCGCCGCAGCTGACAAGGAAAATGTCCACAAGATTGCTTCTACAATACCTCGACCCGCATACTATAGCGACAGCCGAAAGAAAAGGGCTAGGATTACACCATTTGCCCGACTACAGACTGTGATAGAGAAGTTAGAAAAGAAAGAGAAATATCCTGTATCAGAGATTTTAAGAAGAGTAGGGCGGGTGCCAGCCAAGTCCCGTCTTGGGCCACGAGTAGAACCCGTTATCGCCAGCGTAAAAGCCGAATAAGAAGATGAAGGCTAGTCCACCCGTTGTTGTTTCGTGTTTACGGATCGTGGAGGATACCACCTTCCAGCATTCGACCAACCGGACCATCCGGTCCTAGGCCTTCGCCGCTAGAAGGATGGTATGGCGTCCTACTACCGGCCAATTACGACCGAAACAACGACCTGAAAAGGAAAGTCTCGTCAGGAGACTCGAGTCCGAAGAGAGCGCCACTGCAAAGAAGGGGACTCCCAAGATGGAAACCCAACAGCCATCGCATGATAACTGCGAAACCGCACGAAAAAGACCATTAGAAGACGCTATGGAAAAGCTAAGAACTGACATTCAACGATTAGCAAGAGAAAGAGAAGAAAAGTTTGGAGATGAAGTTGACTCTTCAGAATTCATGAATGACGAATATTTGGAGATCAACATGGTTGAGACATGAGCATCGTCAGCTTCGCAAAGTGCCCCGGCAGCTGCGAAGAGAGATGAACCGGAAGCATTAAGAGCACAAATTCGAGAAAAAAATGATACAATTTCTCAAATGGCAAAAAGGATGGAAGAGATGGCTACAGCCCTAGCCACTCTTCAGAGTCAGGCTCAACCCCCAAGAGAAACGCCTCCAGAAGTTATTCATATTACAGATTGAGGAAAAGAGATTACATCCGTTAACGGAGACGATCAGCCGAAGAAAGACTCTACTCATAATATGATTCCAGAAAGGGACATCAAGAACATGGTAGAATAGCAGGTGCGAGAAGCCTTAGCACAGTCTAAGAGCGGAGCATCTATTCAGACGGGTAGACCTTACCCCGAAGAATTTGATGCAGTACAATACCCAAAAGGCTTCATACCACCTCTCGTTCAAGACTTTTGATGGTACCGGAAACCCTCGACAAGCATGTCGCACATTTTCGCGCTAGTTGTTGCAACGCCGATGGAAGTGACGCCTTACTCTTCCGACAATTCGTCAGCAGCCTGTCAGGGATCGCCTTCAATTGGTACGCAGAGTTACCGAACGGATGGGTAAAGACATTTTCAGAATAGGAAAACCTTTTCGTGAAGCGGTTTGCCGGAGCTCAACACCATATCACCATCGGTGACTTAGTGGTGGAGAAACAGAAACCGAATGAAACTTTAGTGGACTACATACTTCGATGGAGAAATCTAAGCATGAAGTGTGAGCCACAACTACAAGAGCAACATGCGATCGGTATCTTGCCTAAAAGCATTCACGGCCCGATAAAGCACTTCTCCTTAAGGGATTTACGATTAAGACTTTCGAGAAGTTGTTAAGCAAGGCCGGAAGCTTGCAAGAGGAAGCGAAGCAACTAAGTTTCGTCGACAAAACAGACAAACGAAGCTTCGCGAAGACATTTGAAAAGAAATTTGGGATCGTCACCGCAGTCGATAAGGGCAAGCGAACTAATGCAAATACAACTGGAGCAACCGCAGACCTAACTATCAACAACCTCAGCAAAACTACCAACAACCTCAATCCGGTTATCAGCCAACTCAACAATATGAGCAACCGCCTCACCCACAGCGCACGTTAAAGGAGCTTATAAACAGAGAGTATCAATTCAAGAATGAGGCAGTGCCAAAGATGTTCCACAGTTTAATGAAGACTTCTAATTTTCGACTGCCAGAAGAAGTCAACAAGAAAGACCATCCCAACTACTGCCCTTACCACCAGATGCTTGGACATAAGATGTAGCATCGCATCACCTTCAAAAGTTGGCTTCGACAACAATCTCCGAAAAGGAACATAACGATCCCAAAGGAATACATGAAAGAACCCCGTAAAGGAGATTCTGTCAATGTTATTTCAACGGATCTCATTGTTCCGATAGACCCTTACACGACCGATGATGGATGGAGTACCGCTTGGACGAAGTCATCAAAGAAAATTTTGGATCGCATCCAAACCGCTTCGGCGCGTGCTTCAGGTCAGAGTTTGAAACCTGTCAAGCCGGCGCTATCGCTTGCAATTGAAGAACCGCCCCGAGAAGAAAAGATCATAGAAAAGAAGGAGATCGTAGAAGAAGAAAAGACCGAGGCTCCTAAGGCTAGACTAGGGGCTGCTTATCCTAGGATGGTTGTTTCCGATTCGGGGAAAAATTCCTCGAACCTCTGACTCTATATGATTATTTGCTCGCTCCGGCGAGATCTTATAATGATAAGAGTTATGGCGTTGGCAACGTTTTGACTGTTTCTAACGATTACGTAACGAACGACAACCCATCTAATCCGGATCTCGATTTCTATACAAATAACAATTCTCAAATCATACACAACCTCGACAATCACGATGACAAAGAAGACATTCACCAAGAAGGCTACGAAAGTTCAACAAGCAATGAATCTATTTGTGAATTCCAAGGAACTCCAATCACAATAGAGTTAGAGCTTTCAGATTCCGAAGCGACTCCAGAAGAACCCGTCATGCCGATTCAAAAGGAGACACTAGTAAACTCAGTACCAGACTCAGAAGAAATCACAGAAGTCAACTTAAGGAGCGGAAATGTTCTACCTCCGAGAATGGGTCCAAAAGACAAAGGAAAGCAGGTGGTTGTTCAGGAAGAATCAACCCTAGCAGAAGAATTGCCCATTCGGGAAGAAACTGGGACACATGGTAACAAAGTGGACTATAACGTACTAGCCCATCTTAGGAAACTACCGACCAAACCGAGCATCTACGACGCTCTCATCTTATCAAAAGAGATGAGGAAGCTCGATCAAGGCCTTACTTGATCCGAGAGATTTGTTTAGCTCAGATGGCCGGAGATTCCTTAGACGAGGTTTGCTCGTTAAAGGAACAGCGAGGTGTTACCTTCATGGACAGTGATCTACTACTTGGGACAACCGACCGTTGTACATTTCAGTTACAATCGGAAAATTTACGCACTCCAGAGTATTGGTGGATCCAGGAGCGTCAATCAACATAATGAATCTTCAGATGTTAGCATACTTAGAAATTGATGCTCGCGATCTTGAAGCGGACAAGATGTTACTAAGAGGATTCAACCAGAAAGGAGAAAGAGCCCTTGGATCAATAACACTGTTGATGAAGACCGGTGACTTAGCAAAGACAACCACAAAATTCCACATAATCGACTGCGAGACATCGTTCAACGCTCTACTCGGGCCGGCCGTGGATCCATGAAAATCGGATGGTACCATCGTCTCTGCATCAGTGCATGAAATACTACGAAGGAGGAGAACAGTGCATTAAAGGTGATTTGCAACCTTTCTCCGTACATGAGATTGGAATCCATGAAGATGCAGCTTATTACGCACCTCTAAAGAAAATAATCTTCTCCAGAAACACCGTGCCAAATGAGGCGAAAGAAATTCAAGACAATGAAGAACATGAAGTTTTAGTCCAACAGTCACTCACCAATCCCTTACGATGAGATGGTGAAGGTTTCTCCAGAACTCGCATCTAAGGTCGAGGCCGGGGACGAGGTCGTGGAAGAGACGCTGGGACAGTTGGACAGAAAAAGCCGATGATCAACGTTGATTGGGAGAACAGCTCTGAGGAAGAAGAGGAAATCAAGAAAGAAACAGCTACAATAAACCGGAAGAAACGACAATTCAAGATTTCTCTCGAAGATGAGAAGAATAAAGAATACAAATCAATGTACGAGAAGATTAACCACTATGTACACACTATGACCCTGACCCCGATCCAGTCTAATAAGATCGAGGGTATGGTGGTCAAAGAAGTACATAGCAGCGGTGCAAAGCCAATCAAATTTTACCGTGGCACTTCTTCTTCCAATACTAAAAACGATGTACAATTTGAAGATGTCACTTCTTCTGAATTAATGCAATTACCTTTTGAGTGGTACTCTCCCTGTGTTCAAAATTTAATATAGCGTGGTGTCTTACCTCGACAATGGACAAAAGGCCGATCACAACACTTCGAAAAATTATGGAATAATGCCGGTCGGCCTCCCAATTCAAGACATGGTCTCGGATTCAGCAAAGTAAGTTTAGTTGACGATACGAAATTTTGTTTGGTTGTCACTTGCGAACTAATGAAGACTGCTTGGAAACTATAGAAGAGCTTGAAGATTTGCAAATTGGAGAAGCTCAACCAGAGTTCCAAGAAGAAATCAAATCTACAATAAATAAGTTAATGAAAGTTAACTTAGGTACTAGCGAAAAGCCTAGACCAACCTTTGTTAGCTCCTTACTCAATAAAGAAGATTACGAGGAAATGATCGAGCTATTAATGGAATTCAAGGACTGTTTTGCTTGGAGTTACGACGAAATGCCAGGATTAGCTCCAAAAGTCGCATTTCACAGGCTAGGAGTGGATCCTACTTCCGTTCCAGTCAGACAAGCTTCCAGAAGAATGCGTGTGGAAATTGAACAACAAGTAATAGCTGAAGTTAAGAAGCTAATCGACACTAAATTTGTTCGTGAAGAACAATACCCTACTTGGCTAGCCAATGTGGTACCAATCAGGAAGAAGAATGGTCAGATCAGAATCTGCATGGATTTCAGAGACTTGAACAAAGCATGTCCGAAGGATGAATTTCCACTACCAATTCCGAGTTAATGATCGACATCGCTTCAACACATGAAATATTCTCTTTCATGGATGGATCTTCGAGATACAACCGGATAAAGATGGCACCGGAAGACGAAAAGCTCACGGCATTCGGAACACCAATCGGAGTGTATTGCTACACAGTAATGTCATTCGGACTAAAGAACGCAGGAGCAACATACCAAAGAGCAATGACAAAGATTTTTGATGAGCTCATTCACAACCAAGTCGAGTGCTATGTGGACGATGTGGTTATCAAAAGCAAACTCAAGGAAGACCACCTGTATGATTTGACAATTGTCTTTGAGCGACTAAGGCAATACAACCTTAAGATGAATCCCTTAAAATGCGTCTTCGGCGTTACCTCCGGAAAATTCTTAGGATTTGTTGTCTGACATCGCGGGATTGAAATCGATCCAGAAAAGATTAAAGCTATCTTAGAGATGCCGCCTCCCAAAACCTTAAAACATCTACGATCCTTTCAAGGGAAGTTGGCACATCTTCGACGCTTTATTTCGAACTTGTCAGGTAGGTGTCAGCCCTTCTCGGCATTAGTTAAAAAGGACGCCAAATTCTTTTGGGAAGAGAAGTGCCAACGGGCCTTCGAGGACATTAAGCAATACTTAATGACACCTCCTGTCTTAGCAGCCCCAGTCTCAGGTAGATCGTTGATACTTTATACCGCGGCTCTAGACGACTCCCTTAGAGCCCTGCTAGCCCAGGCCAATGATGAGGGAAAAGAAAATGCTCTCTACTACTTAAGCCGTCGTTTGATTCCGATGGAGTAAAGTATCCTCCAATTGAGAAGCATTGTTTGGCCCTGATCTTCGCTGCACAGAAACTCAGGCATTACATGCTCTCTCATAAGGTCAACCTTATCTCAAAATTTAATCCGTTGCAATATTTAATGACCCGTCCAACACTTTCTGGTAGACTTGTCAGGTGGTCGATGATATTATTGCAATTCGACATAACTTTCACTCCTCTTCGTGCCAGAAAGGGACAAGTGCTAGCTGACTTCCTTGCAGCACACCCTTTACCGGCAGATTCGCCTCTCGACGACAATTTTTTTGACGAGCAGATAATGAGCCTAGAAGACACTGATGATCGACGTTGGGAACTATACTTCGACGGAGCGTCCTCAGCACAGAAAGACAAAGAATTGCAAATGATAGTGCTCGGTAAGGCAGGAATCGGACTAATCTTTATAACACCGGAACGGGGGATGTTAAGATACTCCTACCACTTAACAAAGCCGTGCACAAACAACGAAGCAGAATACGAAGCCCTCATAACAGGACTAGAACTAACCATTCAAATGGGAATAACGGATATCAACATCTAAGTTGATACTCAGTTGATCATTCAACAGGTCGCCGGACAAAACAAAATCTTAAAGCCAAGACTCGAGCAATACTTTCAGTATGCCATGAAACTGTTAGAACAGATTCCAAATGTAACAATCTACAAGATCCCCAGAGTGAAAATGCTCTCGCGGATGCGCTAGCTCGCCTTGCAAAAGAATTTTCCTGCTTACAAGATGAGTCAGTTGAAGTGTTAGTTCAAGGACGATAGGTCTTATCACAGCTCGACATGGATATGATACAGAAATCAGAAAAAACGGAGGAATCAGTTGCAGCTGTGACAGAAAACACAGAAGATTGGCGTCAATCGCTAATAGACTACCTGCAAACAGGGAAATTACCAGATGATAAGTCATTAGCACATCAAATCAAGAAAAGAAGTCTGTCTTACGCATTAATAAACAATATATTATACAGAAGGTCTTTTGATCAGATGTGATTAAGATGCCTGAGCTGGTCCGAGGCTCGTGAAATTGTCAAAGAAGTGCATTCAGGACTTTGTGGCGCTCATCAGTCGGGTCCGAAAATGAAAATGAAAATTAAAAGACTAGGGTACTACTGGCCCTCAATGATGACCGACTGCATGAAAGTCGCCAAGAGTTGTCACCAGTGCCAAGTGCACGGAGTGGTTCTACACCAACCTCCAAATGTGCTACATCCGACAATTGCGTCGTGGCCATTTGAGTGTTGGGGCACAGATATAGTGGGTCCGATAGAACCACCTTCTTCAAGAGAACATCGCTTCATCCTTGCAGCTACAGACTACTTCTCTAAATGGGCAGAAGCAGTTCCACTCAAAGAAGTAAAGGCACACCACGTGCTACAGCTTTTCAAAAATCAAGTCGTTTACCGTTTCGGAGTACCGCGCAGAATCATTTCGGATAATGGGTCCGCATTCAGAAGCACAAAAATCAATAATTTTGTCAAAAGACATGGAATCGATTGGCGATACTCAACAATCTACTACCCAAGAGCAAACGTCTTGGTCGAGGCTTTTAATAAAACTCTTGTTCGAATTTTAAAGAGAACTTTGGATGACAACAAGAGAAATTGGCACGAGAAGTTGTTAGAAGCCTTATGGGCCTACAGGATGACTTTCAGGACTCCTACTCAGTCTACGCCTTTCACTTTAGTGTACGGGTCCGAGGCCGTTTTACCTTTTGAGGTCCAGCTACCATCACTCAGGATTGCAGTTGCAAATAAAATTACTACAGAAGAAAATGCCAGATTACGACTGGAAGAACTCAAAAACTTGGAAGGAAAAAGACTTACAGCGCAACAAAATTTAGAACTGTACCAAGCTAAGATGATCCGGGCCCATGATAAACGGGTCCGCCCGAGAACTTTCAAGGTTGGTGACTTAGTTCTTGTTCTCGGAAGACCTATTCTCGCACATCGCAAGATAGGAGGCAAATTGAACCGACTCGGGAAGGGCCGTTCAGTGGTCGAGGCGATCACTCGTGAAGCTCCTACCAACTTGTGAATTGCCAAGGAGAATGACAAATGCTTCCAATCAATGGACGATATTTGAAGAAGTATTACGGAACTTGATGTTTCGAAGGGTGGCCTCTAAAATAGAGTCTTATCCCTAGAAACACGGGTGAAGTAATCTTTTTGTGACTGGGTCCGAACCCAAAAACGTAAAAATGGATAAAAAATATATGTACTAAAAATAAAATATGTGAAATCATAATAATAAAGTTTTACCCTTCCTCTCAAATCAAATCTTTTTCCTGATCTTTCTTCATCTTTTCCTATTTTCCTCAAAAATTAAAATTGGAATAAGTGAATAAAAAATCTTCAGTGATAAATACTTTCTTAATGTTCTTGTTCTTAGTACAGCCCCTGATCCTTTCCTTGTTTTCTTCGCAGGGAAATTTCGAACGGGCGGTTGGTCCTAAACTTTAAAAATGGCGTGAGTCTCGCACTCGATGAAAAGAGGGTGAAGGATGGAGCTGTGATAGAAATTGATTCTGACTTCACACCAGCCAGCCTACAGTATGAAGAAAATGATTGGGTCCCAGTGGACCGAGAGGAGCTTCATAGCCAGACAATAATGAAGATGGGTGGCCCAAGCCACCAACCCAGCAACAAGAAAAGAAAGACAAACACCAAGGAAAGCAAGAAAATCAAGTCAGTAGTTGCCACGGCAGGGCGGTGCTCGCCGGCGCCGCGCCGCGTAAATTCAAGAAGTGAGGAGAGCTACGCTCATCGCTACTCAAAGAAGAAATAAGAATCGCCGTATCCTCAAGATGTCGACTAAACTTGCAGCAGATCAACACGAGAAAACAGCCACCTTCGCAGACACACATATTTCAAAGATACCGGTTCGGCAGGAACCAGAAAGAAGAAAGTCAACGCCAAGACAATCAGAACAGATCGGAGAAGTGCCAAGAAGGATAGAGATAGAATCAGTGCCTCGACGCCGGGCAAAGACACCATATCTGAAGAACCTTGTTGCTGAAGCAACCCCGGAGGATGTCCCGACAGAGACAATCCCCGAGGAGCCAAGGTATGCAGGAGAACGTGATGGGATTGAGCCATACATCCCGCAATACGTTACTAGGCCTCGTCACTTGCAGATCATCCCAGAATATGAACTAGAAAGAATGCAAAATGTTGAGAAGAAAACTTTCGAATATTTTGAAAGAATTAGATGCGAAGGATCAACATTTTGGAAGGCCTCGAGTTACACACAGGTGTATTCTCGCAGTACGAACAACGGCGGATTGTGGATTGCATCCTAGAACTTCAGAAGATGGGTCGAGCAGGCCGTCTGAGAAAAAGACTTATTCGGAACACCGGAAATGGATGCCAGGGAAAGGAAGAGTCACAATACAATGCGGATGTTGCTATAACTTCGCAGAGGACAGAAAAGGAAATCCACCAGGGATACTCCGTCACGGTGAGGTGGATCCAATGCCGAGAATAATTAAAAGAATGGTGAAAAGAATGATAACGAGGAAGGTACTGCCAGCAGATTGCATACCCAACAGTTGCATCATCAACATTTATCAGGAAGGCGACTGCACACCTCCACACATAGACCACCATGGCTTTGTCAGACCTTTTTGCACAGTTTCGTTCGTCAACCAATGCAATATCATGTTCGGATCTGACTTCCGGATAGCAGGCCCGGGTAAGTTCCGAGGGCCGGTGGAGATACCACTTCCGGTAGGTTCCGTCATGATATTATAAGGAAATAGAGCAGACGTCGCAAAACATTGTATACCGGGAGTACCAGTGGAGCGGATCTCCATCACTTTTAGAAGGATGGACGACAAAAAGGCACCTTACCACTTCCAGCAAGATCCAGAATTGGAGAATCTCCGGCCCTACGAATTGTGAGTTACACGAGAAATAGCACACCTCCAATGCACATCCATGCGGCATTCCTGCCAAGGATGGCTTGGAAGGTGATGTTATTGACCGTGTATCTCATTATTCAGACATGGATTTGACAGACACTTTTTGGATGGATCAACAAGAATCATACATAGTCCGTTTTGAGTCGTGGATTGTATGAGAAATATTTCAGATCGAGTTGTATGATGTATCTTCAAAAAGATTGGAATGAAAGTGACCATGTCACATTTTGCCTTCACCTCGTTTTGTGCAAATTGACTGGTAAACGCAATTAAAGTTAATTGAACTTCGAACAAAGAACAGAAAAGAAAAAGAAAATAAATAAGAACTGTCTTCATAAAAATCCAAACATTAAAAAGAATTTCAAATCCACATGAACACCAAATAAACCATAATAAAAAAATGGGATAGTTAAAGGACAAACAAAACAAATCTAAAGCTCAAATTGAATTCCAGTTTACGTCCATCTTTTCAAATTCTCCAATCCTTCTTCAAATCAAGATCTATTCCGGACCTCCTTTGAAACCCTCTCTCGGGATAATTTCAGAATTACGAGGAATCTTGAATTTGATTCGGATGGCTGTCGGCATATTTTAGGGTTATGTGTTTTGAAAAGGGGTCGCCTACATAAATTGTCGGCGAATTTTTTATATTTTAAATTTAATTTAAATATATAGTTTAAAAGATAACATTTGATTTTGAAAGTAATTTTAAGTTTAAAAGTTTTAAGATATCAAATCAAACCGATCTCACATCCCAAATAATTTATATGAACGAGCGCCACACCACAAACCGTGTATCTATCCCAAAGAATAGACACACTGCTTGATGATGGGGCTCGATTAAATAAACTAGGAGATTTGTGACATCTGTTTGGTCTGCGAAGCAATTTTATAAGCCGACAAGTTCCCCTGCTTAATATGAAAACATTAAACGAGGTTTATATTACTCAGGTTCTTAAAATTCCCTATAAGGGCAAGCCCCTATAGTTAATTACATCTTAAGTGACGGGAATCACCTAAGAAAACTCTCGATAATAATCAGTAGTTCTGCTCTCAAGAATTTCAAAGTTTAAGTTTTCAAGGGATTGAATTTTGGAATTTCAATAGGGAATAGATCAAATTTAGAACATTTTATTTTGGGAATTCAAAGGAAGAAAGGTAGGAGAAATCACGGATTCGAAGCGAACTTCGGTAATTTCCCGACTATCCTACTGTTTGGCTTGAACTTAGAAAAGTCCTAATGTTTATTTAATGTTTTGATCTTGTCAATTTTAATTAATTAGGACTTATATTCGTATGATAAAATCATACAAATAGCCTCGAAGATGTGAGGATTTATGTCGTATCGGATGACTGCCTCGGAGTCCTAAGACCGGTTAGGGCTTAATTTTCATGATATGATCATGCAAATGCCTAACGAAGAGTTGAGGATTTATGTTGCACTAGGCAAGCTACCTCAAAGTCCTATGGCTTGGTTATTTAATTCTAAGAATGTTTGCTGAAGTAGACTCAGGTTTTGCTGATGACGATGGCCGTGCTGCCCACCATGCTCCGAGCTCCTTGTTGTTGCAGAGGTTTAGTTTTAGAAATCATAAATCGGGAGATGAGAGAAGTGTTCGAGTTTAGAGAAAGTCTTAATTTCCAAGTGTTTTTTATGTTTTAATTAAAACAAATCTTAAAGTTGATTATAACAACACCGGTTAAAATCCCACGGTTCCATCCTTCCGCATCGTTATTTTTATCGGATTCACTTAGTCCGGATGAATTTGCTAAACTCAATCGAATGAGTTCCACACTTTCATTTAGACCGTGGGAAATCCCGTTAGCAACACGTAGGTTACATCATCCGAGGTATTCCCGATCATCCAACAAGACGTTTTAATTTAGTTGTAGTTGTAGTTTTGTTGTTTTGTTTGTGATTAAATTTTGAGTTGTTTTATATTTTGAAATGTTGTGGCGGTGAATTTTATCTTGTAGTGACTTTTAATTTAGTTTTGGTTTCAGTTTTAGGGACTATCCTAAAGGTGTGGGTTTTCATGCAACAGTTGTTTAACATGCAAGAAAACTAAGTGCGATGCAATTAAATAAATTACCATAAGATAAATTGCAATAAAATAAAAGCGTACCTGGAGGGTCTTCCCGTCATCCCAAGCTGCACTTAAAACACAATTAGAATATTTAAGCATTTAGAGCAAGTTCCTAGGTAAAGCTAAGGGAAGGGTTATGGTTTTCTACCAAGTTCCTAATCCTATGCCTAGTCACCTCCTATGACGTCTAGAGTTCTCGTATTTTGGGTTTGAGGACGATTTTCTTCATCAAAGAACAATTAAGTTCAATTGTTCTTATAAATATCCTATCATATCGAGGAAGTGCTTAAGACGAGTCTTAAACATCTTTTCAATACTTTTAGGATTGTTTTAAGTCCAAAGGAATTTAATTATACAAATGAATTAATCGTCCGGGAGTTCAAGTTTTGTTATCTTGCTCAGTGAACTAGGACATTTGAATATCCTATAAGTGAAGTAACACTTCACTTAACACTCCTTTTAAGAGTTATGACATCATGAGTTTTTGAGTTTAAGCTCCACGCGGCGTCTCCTGATTCGGCGCCGCCATCCGACTCAGCGATCCAGGGCCCCGCGGGTCACGTACCAACGCGCTGTCCGACTCAATCCAGACCGTCCACTCGATACACGCTCGATCCGACGGCTCATGGTCATCGTCTACGACTGGTGTGCACCCGTGACCGTCAACCTTCTAACCCTAATTTCTCACTCGATTCTCAACGAATTTTCGTGTTCTTATGCTCTATGGATTCGTCTCGAGGAGACGAACACATCCATACGGTAAACATGTATTTAAATCGACTCAAATTAAATGGATAATCTCCGTAAGCTCGGGAAGAAGAGTGAGTCCACACCTTTGCTCGGAGAAGTGAAGCTTCGATCCGAGAGTTGTGTCACCTTCGATTGGGTCCAAGCAAGCTCCAGCATGAAGTCCCTTGGCCCGGTGAATCGCCTAGCTATGAAAGTGACCACGCCCGATCACAAAGCTTGGAGGCCGGAACAACTCGGGTGGCTCCGGAGATGGGGCTTTCGGTGGGAAACTTCTCCTCTTGGTCCGGTGAAGGTGTAGGACCGATCAATTTGGGGATCGATCCACTCGTGGAGAAGTGTCCTCGGTTTTGTGCTCGAAGTTCGAGCTCAAAATCGAGCTCGACTCGGAGGGAATTGGGCTGGAATCCGAGTGCGAATCAAGTGCTCTTCGTGTGGAGAGTGGTCTGGATTGATTTTGGCAGAGTTTCCTTAAGGTTTTGTTCAGTACTTCTCATGGCCGAGAAGGGGTGGTGTTTAAATAGGAGAGGGTGGAGGGCCTCCCAGGGGGAGTTAGGGCTTGGGATCGACCTGCTTAGGCCGAGGAAGAACGGCCATGGTGGCCATTGGGCATGGGGCAGCTCAGCAGGTGAGAATTCCAAGTTTGGCTCCTCCCAAGGTCTCGGCCATGGTGTTTTCCGGTGACCCAGGCGGCTGGCCGGCAGGCATGGGTCACTCTGAGGTCCAGGTGGGTCAGGGCTGGAGGTTTGTGCAGTCAATTAGCCATGGACATGTGTAAAGGGTTTGAATCAAAGTGGAATGGGAAAGGGCTAGTTTTGGGTCTAAATGGGTCAACCCTTGGTTTTGGGTTAGGTTCACCCTCCAAGGCCAATTTGGGCTGAAGGGAAAGTCACTTGGATCAGCTTGATTAGTGGGGTCAAGTCACAATCCAAGTACAATTAAGCTTAAGCAAGAGTTAGGGGAGACATGGGAGTGGTTAATCACTCTTAAGAGAATCATTAAAGGGTCCCCTCTTCTTGCCATTTTGGGTATGGTGAAGTGTCCAAGGCTTTCATGGCTCACATGTGGCTCATGCATGACTTCATGGCTCACCTTTGGCTTGGAAAAAGCTAAGTCAACTTTCATGAAAGAGGTTTTTATGAATTTTGGTAATTTATGAGTGATTTGATGGGATTTGGCATATGGCTTGATTTGGAACCATCTGATGATTGATTTGAACTTAGGGATGATTTTAATTAAGGGTATGATGAGAAGAATTTGTCATATGGGCTTTAGCATGAAGTTTGGGCTTTTAGGAAGGTTTAAGAAAATGGGCTTTTGGTTTGGAAATAAATTTATGAATGGGAATTTTGTGAAGGATTGGGCCAAACAAATGTTGGGTTTAGCTCATGGATGTGTCATGAGTGATTTGAAGCAAGTTGGGAGTGATTTGGGTTTGAATTGGGTTGAATTTGGGCTTCCTTGGTGAATGGGCCAATATAGGTCAAATTGGGCTAACTTGGGCCAATGTTGGGCTAGGGTTGAAATTGATGTAAAATAAATGTTGGGAAATGTTTATGGGAGTGTTTCAAAGAGGTTTTGGCTTTGGTTGGGTTTTGATTTTGGGGTTTGGGCTTATTTGGGTTAGGTTTGGGTTTAGGTCAAAATTGGGCCTTTTAGCTTTGGGTTGAATTTGAGTGGGGTTTGGGTCCAAATTTTGGGCAAATCATGTTAGTGTTTTGTTTTTGGGGATGTTAGGGAAGGTTTAGAAAAGATTTGGGGTTAATTGGAGTTGAATTGGGTGAGTTTGGGCTAAGTTTGGGTCATGGGTCCAAATTGGGCTTTAAGGTCAAAAGTGAAATTGGATTCAAATGCCAATCAAATTGGGCTTGGATTTGGTCTAGATTGGTGTTGGGGATGTTTAATTGAAGTTTAGAATTGAATTGGACCAGAATTTGGGTCAGTTGGGTAGGTTTGGTTTGACATTGGGTTCACTTTGGGTTAAAAATGGGTCAAATTGGGGGTTTTGACAAAAGTGGGGTAAATTGACAAAATTGGCCCATGGTGTAGTTGAACAAAATGAAATTGGGAATATTTGGGATTTTTTGGAATTTTCGGGGAATTTTCTGAATTTCTGGATTTTTTGGCTATGAGGGGCATTTTGGGTATTTGGAGGGTATTTGGAGGGTATTTTTGGAATTTTTGGTATTTTTGGCTATGGATGATCAATTTGATTGGTGAGGAAATGTTTAGGAATAATTTTGGAGAATTTTGGGTAATTTGGAAATTTTGGATGATTTGGGTAATTTCAAGGGTTTTGGGTAGGCTAGGCGGGTGTAGGGTCCCGGGGGTCAAAAATTGAAAATTTGGAAAATTGAAGATTGGGTAATTGTAAGTCGAATGAAATCATTTTGGTTGAGCCATGAAGCCATATCAAGCCCATATGAGCCATGAAGTGACTCATTTGAGGCATCCACTATGTTGTTCCTAACCCTCTTAGCCAAGGGCTTAGGGGTTAAGGACCATCCATGTGAATCACCTTCATGAGTCGGGAGGTCCGAGTTAGGTATGGGTGTGGTTTTAGGAGGTGTGTGAAAGTGTAGTGTATAGGTTTAGTGTGTGTGTAAGTCAGCCCCTTCACTGCACCGAGCCACTCGAGGCGGTCCTAAGGCCAAAGAGTCCTATAGGAACTCATCCTTTAAACTTCCACATTCGATTTCAACCCTCTAGGTGATTAGGGGTCTACAATCAAGTTAGTGGAGTTTGCGGGGAGTTAAGAAGTGGTTTGAATTTCTAAGTGGTGGGTCCCAATTCTAATCCTCTAGGATGATCAAAGGAAAAGCTTAAGGCTAGATCCTAAGTACTAAAGAGAAGAAGAGAAGACCTCATCAAAAATGAGGTCAACAAATGGACCCCCAATAGGTGTAGTGTGCTAACCCAGCACACCGCGCGTATTGGCATTGACCGAAGCGATTAACAAAACCAACACAGATGTCCAAGTGACAAACTTAGGACGAAGTAGAAGAGTTTCCGCTGGGGAGTGTCAAGTATATCTCTGAGACTGGAGATTCCTGAACTCTCGCTGGGGAAAGGAAAAGGAGGTGAATCCCAAATCACATGATCTGGGGGGAATTTCGATTTAGATTTCATGTTGTTTTAGTTTAAATTTTGATTGTGTGAGTTTAGATTTCAATTTTAGTTTCAATTTAAATTGAAATTTGTCAAAATTAATTTGAAGGGATTTGAACTCGAAATGAAAATTGGAATTTTGTGGTTTTAGATGTAACATCTTCAACCTTAAAAGAAAATTGGATTGATTGGATCGAATCATTACAATGAGGAGAGATCTCGAGCAATGCGGTATCGGGTGTAAAATCCTTAACCTCAAGAGTTTGATTTTGATGTATTTCATTGCAATAGGGAAAGAATCCTAAAGCAATGCAGTCTCGGATGTAAAATCCTCAACCCCAAGAATTTGATTTGGATGTATTTCATTGCAATAGGGAAAGAATCCTAAAGCAATGCAGTCTTGAATGTAAAATCCTCAACCCCAAGAATTTGATTTTGATGTATTTCATTGCTATAGGGAAAGAATCATAAAGCAATGCAGTCTCGGATGTAAAATCCTCAACCCCAAGAATTTGATTTTGATGTATTTCATTGCGATAGGGAAAGAATCCTAAAGCAATGCGAGTCTCGGATGTAAAATCCTCAACCCCAAGAATTTGATTTTGATGTATTTCATTGCGATAGGAAAGAATCCTAAAGCAATGCAAGTCTCGGATGTAAAATTCTCAACCCCAAGAATTTGATTTTGATGTATTTCATTGCGATAGGGAAAAAACCTAAAGCGATGCAGTCTCGGATGTAAAATCCTCAACCCCAAGAATTTGATTTTGATGTATTTCATTGCGATAGGGAAAGAATCCTAAAGCAATGCAGTCTCGGATGTAAAATCCTCAACCCCAAGAATTTGATTTTGATGTATTTCATTGTGATAGGGAAAGAATCCTAAAGAAATGCAGTCTCGGATGTAAAATCCTCAACCCCAAGAATTTGATTTTGATGTATTTCATTGCTATAGGGAAAGAATCCTAAAGCAATGCAGTCTCGGATGTAAAATCCTCAACCCCAAAAGTTTGATTTTGATGTATTTCATTGCGATAGGAAATAATCCTAAAGCAATGCAGTCTCGGATGTAAAATCCTCAACCCCAAGAATTTGATTTTGATGTATTTCATTGCGATAGGGAAAGAATCCTAAAGCAATGCAGTCTCGGATGTAAAATCCTCAACCCCAAAAGTTTGAATTTGATTTTGATGTATTTCATTGCTATAGGGAAAGAATCCTAAAGCAATGCAGTCTCGGATGTAAAATCCTCAACCCCAAAAGTTTGAATTTGATTTTGATGTATTTCATTGCTATATGGAAAGAATCCTAAAGCAATGCAGTCTCGGATGTAAAATCCTCAACCCCAAAAGTTTGAATTTGATATATTTCATTGCGATAGGGAAAGAATCCTAAAGCAATGCAGTCTCGGATGTAAAATCCTCAACCCCAAAAATTTGACTTTGAATGGTAATCGATTTTGCAAAGATTTGTAGTGTTGATTTGAAAAGTGTGGAATTTTGGTGTTTCGAGAATTTCATGAAAGTTGTAAAAGACTTTCATGGAAGGAAATAGATTAGGAGGGAATATGTAGATGCTACATATCTCATTCAAAAGAGTTGATCGGAAGTTACTCGGTTTGGATTGGATGCAATTCCTCGCCATCGATTCGATCCGTGTCAATGGAATCAACCGCTTCCATCCCGTACAAGGGAGAGAGTAGAACGGATTGGATTTCAGATTTGGAAGGTTGAGTTTGAATTTGATTGAGGTTTGATTTGAGATTTGGAAAGATTGAATTTGAAATTTGATTGAGATTTGATTTGAGATCTGGAAGATCGAATTTGAAATTTGATTTAAAATTTGTGGTCATTTTGTTTGTCTTTTAACGATTCAAATTTTATTTTATCGTGAATTTGGAGTTTATTATTTTTTAGATTTTCAAGGAAAGTTTTCTTTTATTCTTTTTGTTTCTTTTCTGTTCTTTGTTCGAAGTTCATTTAACTTTAATGTCGTTTCTCGATCAACTCGCACAAAAGAGGTGAAGGCCAAAAATGTGACATGGTCACTTTCATTCCAATCATGCTGAAGATACATCATAAAACTCGATCTGGAATACATCTCATACAATCCATATAGACTCAAAACGGACTATGTATGATCTTTGTCGATCTATCCAAAAAAAACATCTGTCAAAAATCCATGTCTGAATAGTGAGGTACATGGTCAATAACATCACCTTCCAGGCTACCCTTGGCAAGGATGCCGTATGGATGTACGTTGGAGGTGTGATATTTTCCATGTAACTCACAGCTCGTAAGGCCAGAGGTTCTCTAGCTCCGGTCCGTCCGGAAGTGGTAAGGTGCTTTCCCGTCATCCATCCTTCGAAAGTAACTAAGATCCGCTTCACCGGTACTCTCGGTATGCAATGTTTAGCGACATCCGCTCCGTTGCCCTTCGCATCATGACGAACCTACCGGTAATGGTATCTTTACCGGCCCTCGGAACTCACCCGGGCCCGCTATCCGGAGGTCGGATCCGAACATGATATTACACTCGTTCGGAAAAGAAACCGTGCGTAAAGGTCCGACAAAATCGTGGTGATCTATGTGTGGGGGTATACAATCACCCTTCTTATAAATGTTAATGATGCAACCGTTGGGTATGTAATCCGCTGCAGATACCCTCCATGTTATCATTCTTTTTACCATCCTTTTGATGACTAATGGCATTGGATCCACTCGGCCATGACGGAGTATTCCCGTGGGTTTCCTTTCTCGTCTTCTCGCGAAGTTGTAGCAGCATCCACACTGTATGGTAATTCTACCTTTCCCTGGCATCCATCTCCGGGGTTCTGAGTAAGTGTTTTCTCTTAGGCGACCCGCTCGGCCCATTCTTTTCAAATCCCGGATGCAGTCTACGATTTGTTGTTGTTCGTGCTCTGAGAACACGTCCGTATGTAGCTCGAGGCCTTCTAAGTATATTGATCCTCCCGCCTCCGATTCTCTCGAAGTATTCAAAAGTTTTCTTCTCGACATTCCGCATCCTTTCTAGCTCGTATTCCGGAATAATTTGCAAATGGCAAGGCCTCGGTGACGTATTGTGGGATATATGGCTCAATCCCTTCACGTTCTCCCCGCATACCTCGGCTCCTCGGGGATGGTGTCCGTCGGGACATCCTCCGGGGTTGCTCCGCAACAAGGTTATGCATTACCGGTGGCTTTGTCCGGTGGCGTTGTAGCCTTCTTTCCTCTCGTTCTTCTCGAGATTTCCCCGGTCTCTTCCGTTATCCTCGGAGTCGGCCTCCTTTCTTCGAGTCCCCGGTGAACCGGTGTCCTTGAAGTGTATGTACGCGGCAAGCAGAATCGCCTCGTCGCGCCGGTCCGCCGCTAGTTTGGTTAACATCTTGCGGATACGGCGATTTTTGTTTCTTCGTTGAGTTGTCGTGAGAGTAGCTCTTCGTACTTCCCGAATCTCCGTGGAGCGGCACCGACAAGCCTCGCCCTCCGCCGTAGCGACTACGGACTTGATTCTCTTGTCTTCTTCGAGTGCTTGTTTTCCTTTTCTTGTTGCTAGATTGGTGGCTTGGGCCACCCACTTTCATTATCGTCCGATCGGGCGGTTCCTCTCGGTCTATCGGGACCCAGCCACTTTCCTCGTATTGCGAGCCTGCCGGTGCGAAGTCCGAGTCAATCTCTATTATCGCTCCATCTTTCACCCTCTTTTCGTCGAGTGCAAGGCTTACGCCATTTCTAAAGTTCAGGACCAACCGCCCGTTCGACATTTCCCTGCGAAAAGACAAGGAAAAGGATCAGGGGTTGTACTAAGAACAAGAACATTAAGAAAATGTTTATTAAAGACAGTTTTTTTTATTATTGCTTCTTGTATTTTTAAATTTACTAGGAATGAAGTGGGAAAAAAAAAATCATGAAAAAGATTTTGATATAGAAGAGAGAACAGGGAAAACTTTATTATCATGATTTTATTTATTTTAGCACATTTTTTATTATTTTTGGGTTCGGACCCAGTCATAAGTAACTACTTCGCCCGTGCTTCTAGGGATGAAGAATTCATTCCTTCGAAACATCAGGTAGCGTAATACTTTTTCAAGTATCGTCCGTTGATCGGAAGCATATGTCGTTCCCTTGGCAGTTCACTAGCTGGTAGGAGCCTCCCGAGTAGATCGCCTCAACAACAAACGGTCCTTCCCAAGTGGGTTCAAATTTTCCTCCTATCTTGCGGTGTGCAAGGATAGGTCTCTAGAGAACGAGAACTAAGTCACCAACTTTGAAGGTTCTTGGGCGGACCAGTCTGTCATGAGCTTGAACCATCTTAGCTTGGTATAATTCTAAATTCGCTCGCTACTGCAAGCCTCTTCCCTTCCGAGCTTTCCAATTCTTCTAGTCGTAATTTGGCATTCTCTTCCGTCGTGATTTTGTTTGCAACCGCAATTCCGAGTGAAGGAAGCTTGGACCTCTAAAGGTAACACTCGCCTCGGACCCATACACCGAGCATAAGGTGTAGCTTCGAGTAGGAGTTTTGAAGGTTGTCCGGTAGGCCCATAAGGCTTCTAATAACTTCTCGTGCCAATTTCTCTTATTATCGTCCAAGGTTTTCTTTAAGATTTGAACGAGAGTTTTATTAAAAGCCTCGACGAAGGCCGTTTGCTCTCGGGTAGTAAATTGTTGAATAGCGCCGATCGATTCCGTGTCTCCTGACAAAATTGTTGATTTGTGTGCTTCTGAATGCTGACCCATTATCTTAGATGATCCTGCGCGGCACTTCGAAACGGTAGACAACTTGTTTCTTGAAAAACTGTAGCACGTGGTGTGCTTTCACTTCTCTGAGTGGAACTGCCTCTGCCCACTTGGAAAAGTAATCTGTAGCCGCAAGGATGAAACGATGTCCTTTTGAAGATGGTGGTTCTATTGGACCCACTATATCTGTGCCCCAACATTCAAATGGCCACGACGCAATTGTCGAATGTAGCACATTTGGAGGTTGGTGTAGAACCACTCCATGCACTTGGCATTGGTGACAGCTCTTGGCGATTTTCATGCAGTCGGTCATCATCGAGGGCTAGTAGTACCCTAGTCTTTTAATTTTCATTTTCATCTTCGGACCCGACTGGTGAGCGCCACAAAGTCCTGAATGCACCTCTTTAACAATTTCACGGGCCTCAGACCCGCTTAGGCATCTTAGCCACATCTGATCAAAAGACCTTCTATATAATATATTGTTTATTAATGCGTAGGACAGAGTTCTTTTCTTGATCTGATGGGCTAACGACCTATCGTCTGGTAGTTTTCCTGTTTGCAGGTAGTCTATTAATGGCTGTCGCCAATCTTCTGTGTTTTCCGTCACCGCCGCAACTCGATTCTTCTTCTTTTTCTGATTTGTGTATTGTGTCTATGTCGAGCTGTGATAGGACTTGACGTCCGTGAACTGACACTTCCACTGATTCATCTTGCAAGCAGGCAAATTCTTTTGCGAGGCGGGCTAACACATCTGCTAAAGCGTTTTCTTTTCTGGGAATTTTGTAGATCGTCACGTTCAAAATTTGTTCCAACAACTATATGGCATACTGGAAGTATTGCTCGAGTCTTGGCTTTAAAATTTTGTACTGTCCGGCGATCTGTTGAATGATTAATTGCGAATCCCCGTAGATGTTGATGTTTGTTATCCCCATTTGAATAGTTAATTCCAGATCCCGTTATGAGGGCTTCGTATTCCGCTTCGTTGTTCGTACACGGCTCCGTCAAGTGGTAGGAGTATTTCAACATCCCCCGCTCCGTGTTATAAAGATTAATTTGATCCCCGCCTTACCGGCACTATCACTTGCGATTCTTCGTCTTTGTGTGCTCGAAGATGCTCCATCGAAATATAATTCCCAACGTCGATCATCGTGGTCTTCTAAGCTCATTATTTGTTCATCCGGCAAGTCGTCATTAAGAGGAGATTCCGCCGGCAAAGGGTGTGTCTGCGAGGAAGTCTGCTAGGATTTGTCCCTTTACGGCACGAAGAGGCACGAAAGTTATATTGAATTGCAATAATATCATCGACCACCCGGCAAGTCCGCGTGAAAGCGTCGGACGGGTCATCGGATATCGCAATGGATTAAATTTCGAGATCGAGTTGACCTTACGAGAAAGCATGTAGTGCCCGAGCTTTTGAGCGGCGAAGATCGGGGCCAAACAATGCTTTTCAATTGCGGGATACCTTATTTCCATCGGAAGTAAACGACAGACTTAGGTAGTAAAGAGCATTTTCTTTACCCTCATCATCGACTCAGGCTAACGAGGCTCCGAGAGAGTCGTCTAAAGCCGCGGTATAAAGTATCAGCGGTCTACCTGAGACTGGGGCTGTTAAGAAAGGAGGTATCATTAAATATTGCTTAATGTCCTCGAAGGCCTTCTAGCATTTTTCTCCCCAAATAAATTTGGCGTCTTTTTTAACTAGTGCCGAGAAAGGCTGACACCTACCTGACAAGTTCGAGATAAAGCGTCGAAGATATGCCAGCTTCCCTTGAAAAGATCGTAGTTGTTTTAAGGTTTTGGGAGGCGGCATTTCTAAGATGGCTTTTATCTTTTCCGGATCGATTTCAATTCCACGATGTCGGACAACGAATCCTAAGAATTTCCCGGACGTTACGCCGAAGGCGCATTTTAAGGGATTCATCTTAAGGTTAAATTGTCTTAATCGTTCGAAAACAATTCTCAAATCATACAGGTGGTTTTCCTTTACTTTCCTTTTGATGACCACATCGTCCACGTAGCATTCGACTTGATCGTGGATGAGATCATCAAAAATTCTTGTCATCGCTCTCTGGTAGGTTGCTCCTGCGTTCCTCAGTCCGAATGGCATCACTGTGTAACAATATACTCCAATCGGCGTTCTGAATGCTGTAAGCTTTTCATCTTCTCGGAGCCATTTTTATCCGGTTGTATCCTGAAGATCCATCCATGAATGAGAATATTTCAAGTGTTGAAGCAATGTCGATCATTAATTCTGGGATCGGTAGAGGGAATTCATCTTTCGGACATGCCTTGTTTAAATCTCTGAAATCTACACAAATTCTGATCTGGCCATTCTTCTTCCTGATTGGTACCACATTGGCTAACCAAGTCGGGTATTGTTCTTCACGGAAAAATTTAGCGTCTATTAGCTTTTTAACTTCAGCTATGACTTGCTGTTCGATTTCTAGACGCATTCTTCTGGAACCTTGTCTGACTGGAACGAAGTAGGATCCACTCCTAGCTTATGGACCGCAACCTCGGAGCTAATCCCGGCATCTCATCGTAGCTCCAAACAAAACGATCTTTAAATTCCATTAATAACTTGATTATTTCTTCGGAGTCTTCTTTATTGAGTAAGGAGCTAACAAAGGTAGGTCTAGGTTCTTTGCTAGTACCTAAGTTAACTTCCGTTAACTCATCTATTGTAGATTTGATCTCTTCTTCGAACTCTGGTGGAGCGTTTCCAATTTGTAAATCTTCAAGTTCTTCTGTAGCTTCCATGCAATCTTCATTAGACTTGCAAGTGACAACCATGAAAAATTCAGTATCGTCAACTGATCCTACTGTGCCGAATCCGAGACCATGCTTTGAATTGGGTGGACGACCGGAGTTATTCCATAAATTTTCAAAATGTTGTGATCGACCTTTTGTCCATTGTCGAGGTAAGAAACCACGTTGAATTAAATTTTGAACACGGGGAGAGTACCACTCAAAAGGTAATTCCATTAATTCTGATGAAGTAGCATCTTCAAATTGTACATTGTTTTCAGTTTTGGAGGAAGGAGCACCACGTTAGAACTTGATGGGCTTTGCATCGCCGTCGCGTACCTCTTTGACCACCATACCCTCGATCTTATTAGAATGGATTGGGGTCAGGGTCATAGTATGTACATAGTTGTTAATCTTCTCGTACATCGATTTATATTCTTCGTTCTTTTCATCTTCGGGAAGGATCCTGAATTGCGGCTTCTTCCGACTTATTGTCGCTGCTTCTTGCTTGATTTCTTTTTCTTCTTCAGAACTATCTTCCCATTCAACATTGATGGCTGGTTTCCTCCGTCCAACCGTCCTAACGTCTCCGCCACGACCTCGTCCCCGGCCTCGACCTCGGATGGGAGTTGTGGAGAAACCTTCACCATCTCGCCGTAAGGGAGTGGTGAGTGACTCGTTGGACTAGAACTTCGGGTTCTTCGTCGTCCCAAATTTCCTTTGCTTCATTTGTTATGGTATCTCCGGAGAAGATTGTTTTCTTCTGGGGTGTGTAATAAGCTCGCGTCTTCATGAATTCCAATTTCATGTACGGAGAATGGTTGTAAGTCACCTTTGATGCACTCGTTCCCCTCCATCGTAGTATTTGATGCACCGATGTAGAGATGATGGTACCATCCTCGTTTTCATGTATCCATGGTCGGCCCAAGTAGAGCGTTGAATGACGTTTCGAATCAATTATGTGAAATTTTGCAGTTGTCTTTGCCAAGTCACCGGTCTTCATTAGCGGTGTTATCGATCCGAGGGCTCTTTCTCCTTTCCGGTTGAATCCTCTTAATAACATTTTGTTCGCTTCGAGCTCGCGAGCATCAATTTCCAAGTATGCTAGCGTTCGGAGATTCATTATATTGATTGATGCTCCCGGATCCACCAATACTCGGAGAGTGTAAACTTCCCAATCAGAATCGAAATGTACAACGGTCGGTTGTGGTCTCATCGTCCCAAGTAGTAAATCATTGTCCGTGAAGGTGACACCTCGCTGTTCCTTTAACGAACAAACCTCATCTAAGGAATCTCCGGCCATTTGAGCTAAGCAAATTTCTGGATCAAGTAAGGCCTTGATCAGAGTTTCTCTCATCTCCTTTGATAAAATGAGAGCGTCGTAGATGCTCAGTTTGGCCGGTAGTTTCCTAAGATGGGCTAGCACGTTGTAGTCCACTTTATTTCCATGTGTCTCGGTTTCTTCCCGAATGGGTATTTCCTCTGCCGGGGTTGGTTCTTCCTGAACAACCACCTTCTTTCCTTTGTCCTTTGGACCCATTCTCGGAGGGAGAACTCTTCCACTTCTTAAGTTGACTTCTGTAATTTCTCCTGAATCTAGTATTGAGTCTGCTGATGTGCCCTTCTGAATCGGAATGACAGGTTCTTCTGGATTAGCTTCGGAGTCTGAAGGCTCTAACTCTATTGTGACTGGAGCTCCTCGAAACTCGCAAATAGATTCGTTGCTTGTTAAACTCTCGTAGCCTCCTTGGTGGATGTCTTCTTTGTCATTGTGATCGTCGAGATTGTGTATGATTTGAGAATTGCCATTTGTATCGGAATCGATGTCCGGATTGTCGCTAGTTACGTAATCGTTAGAAACAGTCAAAACGTAGCCAACGCCATAACCCTTATCATTATAAGATCCCACCCGGGTGAGCAGATAATCATACAGAGTCAAAGGTTCGAGGGATTTCTCCCCCGAATCGGAAACAACTATCCTAGGATAAGCGACCCCTAGTCTAGCCTTAAGAGCCTCAGTCTTCTCTTCTTCGTCGATTTTCTTCTTTTCTTCAGTCGTCTCTTGTTGAGGTGGTTCTTCTATCGCAAGTGATAGTGTCGACTTGACGAGTTTCGAACTCCGAATCGAGGCTCGCACCGAAGCGGTTTGGATGTGATCCAAAATCTTCTTCGAAGACTTTGTCCAAGCGGTAGTCCATCCATCATCAATCGTATAGGGATCTATTGGAACAATGAGATCCGTCGAGATAACATCGACGGAACCTCCTTTCGGGGTTCCTTCATGTACTCCTTCGGGATCGTTATATTCCCTTTCGAAGATTGTCGTCGAGCCAACTCTCGAAGGTAATACAATCTTCTATCTTATGCCCAAGCATCCGGTGGTAAGGGCAAAAGTCGGGATCACCTTTCTTGTCGACTTCTTCCGGTCTCTTAGGTTCCGGTAGTTGGAAATCCGGAGTCTTCATCAAAGTGTGGAACATTTTCGGCACCGCCTCATTCTTGAACGGATACTCCTCGCTCGAAGCTCCCTTAACGTACGTTGCGGACGAGGCGGTTGTTCATACCGTCGAGATGACCGATAGCCGGGTCGGGGTTGCCGGTAATTCCGTCGAGGTTGTCGCGGCCGTTCGACGTTATTTGTATTGGTTGCTTCGCCTTTATCGACTCGCCGCAACGATCCCGGACTTCTTTTCAAAAGTTTTCACGGGCTTCGTTTGTCCGTTTTATCGAGTGAAACTTAATTGCTTCGCCTCCTCTTGCAAGCTTCCGGCCTTGCTTAACAACTTCTCGAAAGTCTTAATAGTAAATCCTCGAGGAGAAGTGCTATCGGGCCATGGATGCTCTTTAGTAAAATGCCGATCGCATGCCGTTCTTGTAGCCGCGGCTCACACTTCATACTTAGGTTCCTCCATCGAAGTATGTAGTCCACCAATGTTTCGTTCGGTTTCTGCATCTCTACCACTAAATCACTTATAGTGATGTGGTGTTGAGCTCCGGCAAATCGCTTGATGAAGAGGTTCTCTAATTTTGAAAATGTCTTCACCGAACCGTTTGGTAATTCTGCATACTAATCAAAGGCGATCCCTGACAGGCTGCTAACAAATTGTCTGAAGAGTAAGGCATCACTTCCGCCGGCATTGCAACAACTGGCACGAAAATGTGCAACATGCCGCCGAGGGTTTCCTGCTCCATAAAAGGTCTTGAACGAGAGGTGGTACAAAGCCTTTCTGGATATCGGACGTCGTCGAATTCTTCGTGGTAAGGTCTACCCGTCCGAATGGATGTCCCGCTCCTCGATTTTTCCAAGGCTTCTCGCACTTGCCGTTCCACCAAGCTCTTGATATCCTTTTCCGGAATCATGCTTTGTGTTGTATCCTTCTTTAATCGATCATCCCCGTTGACGGATGTAATCTCCTTTCCTCCGTCTACAATGTGAATGACTTCGGGGGTGTTTCTCTTTGGGGTCGAACTCGACTCGGAGAGTGGCTAGGGCTACGACCATCTCTTCCATCCTTTTTGCCATTTCGGTGATCGTATCATCTTTCTCTTGAAGCCGCCTCCTCATTACTTCCGGCTCCTCTCTTCGCGGCCGCAGGAGCACCTCGTGAAGCCGACGAAGCTCGTGTTTCAACCATGTTAATTTCTCGCATATTCATCATCCATGAACTCGACGAGTCAACTTCATCTCCGAATTTCTCTTCTCTTTCCCTTGCTAGTCGCCGAATATCGCTCTTAGCTTTTCCATAAGCATCTTCTAGTGGTCTTTTCCGTGTATCCTCGCAGTTGTCATGTGATAACTGCTCGGGTTTCCTTCTCATGAGTCCCCTTTATCGCGGTAGCACTTCTTCGGACTCAAGTCTCCCGACGAGACTTTCCTTTTCTTGTCGTTGTTTCGGCCTTAATCGGCCGGCAGTGGGACGCCATACCATCCTTCTAGCAGTAGAAGGCCCAGGGACCGGATGGTCCGTCTGCCGAATGCTCGGAAGGTGGTATCCTCCCCGATCCGTAAACCCGAAACAACAACGAGGTGGACTAGCCTTCATCTTCTTATTCGGCTCTTCCGCAGCGATAGCAGAGTTCTACTCGTAGCCCAAGATGGGATTTGGCCGGCACCCGCCCTATCCTTCTTAAAATCTCCGATACGAGGCATTTTTCTTTCTTTGCTAACTTCTCAATCACGATCCGTAGTCGGGCAAATGGTGTAATCCTTGCCCTTTTCTTTCTGTTGTCGCTATAGTATGCAGGTCGAGGTAATGTGGAGGCAATCCTGCGGACATTTTCTTCGTCAGATGCGGCGGAAAGGGGATGGAATCTACTTCCTTCCAAAAGGGGTGTGTATTCAGGCAATGGTATGTATTCGAGTAATGGTGTGTACTCGTGGATTTCTTCTAAGAAAGCGACTTCGGCAGCTCCGGCCTTCCCGGCAATCTTCCCGCCTCTCGTTTCTCCTCCGAGTCCGTGTTAGGGGTGGAACCCTCGAGCTCGACCCAATTTCAAAAACGAAGGTCTTGCACGGAAATCCGTACCCTCCACGCGTAACATGCTCGTTACAAATTTGAACTTCCTTCCCCTTCGCTTGGCGGGAGCCGGGTAGGTGCAGAGACGACTAGACCAGTGGGGTAGAGATAACGATCCTTCTATGGACAACGGTACTCCTCTCAACTGGAACCCTTTGCAGGGGAGGAAACTCTTGAGTCGACTTAAGGTCGAACTCGATCAAGGGTCTTTCGGCTCGTATACTTTGTTTGTCGGCGCGAAAAGGGTAACGTCGCCGATCTTGACATTTGTGTTCTCGAATCCTTGTCCAAACCGGATGATCCCATTGTCGGGCGCTTCATCCTTGTAAACGGCGAAGTCCAGTCCATCGGTGAAGGAGAAAATCAGCTTTGGGGCTTCCATTTCTGCAAGGTAGATTCCGATTGTCGATCCCAAGTTATGCTTCTTCTCATCGGGACGAAAAGAAAGGAATCGAAAAGAGTCCGAACACATTCTTGTTCATGTATTTATAAGAAGGAGTTATTTGTTAAAAGAGTCATTCATTAGAGGGTTTGTTTATTTAGAACGGAATGTTCAAAGGTGTAGGGAAGGTAATGAATCTGATTCGTAGTTGGAAAGGAAAAGAAAGTCTTATGCAAGACTTCTCGACTTGAAGGATCACTCCTAAACTAACACCTATCGGGGGTCCACCCCACCTCGAAATGAGGTAAAAGGATCTCTGAACCTCTCCGTTTAGGGGTGTCTAAACAGTGGCTCCTAAATCCGAGAGAATGTTGGCAATACTCGTTCAAGGTAGAAATGATCATAGTATTCCAACGGAAAGAAGGGTAGTTTGATCCATTAGGGACATGGATACACTACCGATTTTTGAAAGCAGAACTATCTGATTAAAAATGGAGAGAGGAACTTTCCCCAGCGGAGTCGCCAGAAATTGTCGGCATATTTTAGGGTTATGTGTTTTGAAAAGGGGTCGCCTACAGAAATTTTCAGCGAATTTTTTATATTTTAAATTTAATTTAAATATATAGTTTAAAAGATAACATTTGATTTTGAAAGTAATTTTAAGTTTAAAAGTTTTAAGATATGAAATCAAACCGATCTCACATCCCAAATAGTTTATATAAACGAGCGCCACACCACAAACCGTGTATCTATCCCGAAGAATAGACACACTGCTTGATGATGGGGCTCGATTAAATAAACTAGGAGATTTGTGACATCCGTTTGGTCTGCGAACCAATTTTATAAGCCGACAAGTTTCCCCGCTTAATATGAAAACATTAAACAGGGTTTATATTACTCCGGTTCTTAAAATTCCCTATAAGGGCAAGCCCCTATAGTTAATTACATCTTAAGTGACGGAATCACCTAAGAAAACTCTCGATAATAATCGTAGTTCTGCTCTCAAGAATTTCAAAGTTTAAGTTTTCAAGGGATTGAATTTTGGAATTTCAATAGGGAATAGATCAAATTTAGAACATTTTATTTTGGGAATTCAAAGGAAGAAAGGTAGGAGAAATCACGAATTCGAAGCGAACTTCGGTAATTTCCCGACTATCCTACTCGTTTCGCTTCGAACTTAGGAAAGTCCTAATGTTTATTTAATGTTTTGATCTTGTCAATTTTAATTAATTAGGACTTATATTCGTATGATAAAATCATACAAATAAATCTCGAAGATGTGAGGATTTATGTCGTATCGGACGACTGCCTCGGAGTCCTAAGACCGGTTAGGGCTTAATTTTCATGATATGATCATGCAAATGCCTAACGAAGAGTTAAGGATTTATGTTGCACTAGGCAAGCTACCTCGAAGTCCTATGGCTTGGTTATTTAATTCTAAGAAAGTTTGCTGAAGTAGACTCAGGTTTTGCTGATGACGATGGCCGTGCCGCCCACCATGCTCCGAGCTCCTTGTTGTTGCAGAGGTTTAGTTTTAGAAATCATAAATCAGGAGATGAGAGAAGTGTTCGGTTTAGATAAAGTCTTAATTTCCAAGTGTTTTTTATGTTTTAATTAAAACAAATCTTAAAGTCGATTATAACAACACCAGCTAAGACCCCACGTGCTCCATCCTTCCGACATCGTTGTTTTTATCGGATTCACTTAGTCCGGATGAATTTGCTAAACTCAACTGAATGAGTTCCACACTTTCATTTAGACTGTAAGAAATCCCGTTAGCAACACGTAGGTTACATCATCCGAGGTATTCCCGATCATCCAACAAGACGTTTTAATTTAGTTGTAGTTGTAGTTTTGTTGTTTTGTTTGTGATTAAATTTTGAGTTGTTTTATATTTTGAAATGTTGTGGCGGTGAATTTTATCTTGTAATGACTTTTAATTTAGTTTTGGTTTCAGCTTTAGGGACTATCCTAAAGGTGTGGGTTTTCATGCAACGATTGTTTATCATGCAAGAAAACTAAGTGCGATGCGATTAAATAAATTACCATAAGATAAATTGCAATAAAATAAAAGCGTACTCGGAGGGTCTTCCCGTCATCCCAAGCCGCACTTAAAACACAATTAGAATATTTAAGCATTTAGAGCAAGTTCCTAGTGTAAAGCTAAGGGAAGGGCAAGTTCCTAATCCTATAGCTAGTCACCTCCTATGACGTCTAGTGTTCTCGTATTTTGGGTCTGAGGACGATTTTCTTCATCAAAGAACAATTAAGTTCAATTGTTCTTATAAATATCCTATCATATCGAGGAAGTGCTTAACACGAGTCTTAAACATCTTTTCAATACTTTTAGGATTGTTTTAAGTCCAAAGGAATTTAATTATACAAATAAATTAATCGTCCGGGAGTTCAAGTTTTGTTATCTTGCTCAGTGAACTAGGACATTTGAATATCCTATAAGTGAAGTAACACTTCACTTAACACTCCTTTTAAGAGTTATGACATCATGAGTTTTTGAGGGCAAATTGATGTTCAAGTGATTTATGATTTAATTTAATTTCAATTAATGGGCTTAAGTTTGGAATAGTGTTCAAGTTGTTTTAGATTTATTCTTGAATTCTTTATGTCTTAGGTGATGTTTA
This sequence comes from Papilionanthe hookeriana x Papilionanthe teres, assembly GCA_022702705.1. Lineage (NCBI taxonomy): Eukaryota > Viridiplantae > Streptophyta > Magnoliopsida > Asparagales > Orchidaceae > Papilionanthe > Papilionanthe hookeriana x Papilionanthe teres. Next base: position 95,127,560 of record CM040422.1, read on the forward strand.
ATTTAATTTAATTTAATTTAGTTCAATTTAATTTAATTTAATTTAATTTAATTTAATGTGGTTTAATTTAATTTAATTTAATTTAAGTTAATTTAATATAATATGATTTAATTTAATTTAATTTAATTTGATTTAATTTAATTTGATTTAATTTAATTTAATTTAATTTAATTTAATTTAATTTAATTTAATTTAATTTAATTTAATTTAATTTAATTTAATTTGATTTAATTTAATTTGATTTAATTTAATTTAATTTAATTTAATTTAATTTAATTTAATTTAATTTAATTTAATTTAATTTAATTTGATTTAATTTAATTTGATTTAATTTAATTTAATTTAATATGTTTTAATTTAATTTAATTTAATATGTTTTAATTTAATTTAATTTAATTTAATTTAATTTAAATTTAAATTTGATTTTATTTTTAATTTTAATTTAATATTTTATTTTAAAAGTGTTTAATTTAAATAATTTAATTTAATTCAATTTAATGATTAAGTCTTTTAGCATTTTTAAATCTTAAATTTGAATTATCATTTTAATTAGTAATTAAATATTATTGAGATGATTAATTTAGGGATTCTTAAATTAAAGAACAAATTTCTTCCTAATAACATCCCTATTTTAATAATTCCAATTTTATTATTCTTCCAAATTTAATCAATTATTTAATTAAAGTTCATTTCAATTATTTTTAAATTGTTTAATAGGTTTCTACCCTTTAATTATTTAAATTTCAATCATCCAAGTCAGATTAGAATCAAATATTTTACTCTTTAATTTTATTAAACCTAAAGTTTTAATCAAGGGTTAAAATTTTAATTACCATTTTGCCCTTCAAGCTTAATAATTTCATAACTCACTAAATTGAGCTTAAATGAACTTGAAATTTTTATGTGACTTCACTCATATGTCAATAAAGACATGAGAGGAGAAAATGTGATTTTTCTGTATTTAATTTATTTATGTAATTATTTTTTTGTGGAAAATAGGGATTTCCAAGAAAAATTTAATAATATAACCAAAGGAAAGTTTCTGTCCTTAAGAAAATTATGGGACATTTCTAATGACCAGAGGACCACTTGGACCAATTTTGGTGATTTTTCGAATTATATTATTTTTTATTATAATTATTTTGAGTTTTGGAGTATTAATTAATTTAAAAATAAAATAAAGGTTGAAAAATGAATTTTATATTTTTCAAAAATCTCTCTGATATCAAGGAAATCAGAGAACCAACTTTTACAATTTTCTGATTTTTCTTTGATTTATTAGAATTATTTTAGTGGAAATGCTAGAAAATACATTTTTTAATTTTAAAATTACCTTAGGGCTTTAAAATTTAATATCTCATCATAGAGACTTAAGAAAAATATGGGGTTTGTTCCTAAGTGATTAAAATTCAAAATGTAACATTTTGGTGAATTTTATTATTTTTGTGATTTTTATTATTTTTTAATTATTAAAATATTAAAATAATACAAAAAATCAACTTTTTTAGAAAATTGAAATTTTAATTTTCTTAAATTCCCCTAATATCAGAGAGGCTCCAAAACCAATTTGGTGAATTTTTGAAAAGTATTTTGAAAGTTATGAATTTTTAAAGTTTAAATTGAGCTAAATCGGCTTAATCAACCCATTTAATAAGGCTAACCAAGTCCAATTGACTTCAAATTTTTATGGTGGGTTCCTCTAATCCTAAAGGTCAGTGGAGAATTGATTTCAAGTCAATTTGATGCATGATTAGCTCTAATTAATTAAAGACCTATTTTGGGTGTTTAAGCCAATTAGGGTTCTTCCAAGTGAATTAATTCAAAACCTATTTTTCCTAGGGTCCTCTGATCATAAGAAACATCACCAAATTTTTCTAGAATTTATTTCACAACATGCTAATTATTAGATTTAAAATACTCAAAACAGTAACATGAATTTGAAAAATCAATAATTCTTCATAGGGATGGCCTCTGATTTTGGAAAATTCAGGGAATGTTCCCAAATTCAGGGGCTTCAAAAGCCCTATGGTCTCATGCCATGGTGAATTGTATACATGCATGGAGAATTGAAAATGTGCGAGAGAGTAAATAAATTATTAAAAATCAAATACTTGATGAAATTAAATGATTTCTTTTCTACATTATTCTCCTCTCGTTCACCGAGCAAGAGGGTATTTTTATTTTATTTTTCCGATTTTTCTACACAAAGTTATGCATTTTTGAAGTTTAGGGAATTAAATAAATAGGAAAATAAACCTAATTTCCTACTTATCCACGCGGCGCCGCGTCAACCTAGGCATCTCCGAAGCTCCACGCGGCGTCTCCTGATTCGGCGCCGCCATCCGACTCAGCGATCCAGGGCCCCGCGGGTCACGTACCAACGCGCTGTCCGACTCAATCCATACCGTCCACTCGATACACGCTCGATCCGACGGCTCATGGTCATCGTCTACGACTGGTGTGCACCCGTGACCGTCAACCTTCTAACCCTAATTTCTCACTCGATTCTCAACGAATTTTCGTGTTCTTATGCTCTATGGATTCGTCTTGAGGAGACGAACACATCCATACGGTAAACATGTATTTAAATCGACTCAAATTAAATGGATAATCTCCGTAAGCTCGGGAAGAAGAGTGAGTCCATACCTTTGCTCGCAGAAGTGAAGCTTCGATCCGAGAGTTGTGTCACCTTCGATCGGGTCCAAGCAAGCTCCGGATGAAGTCCTCGGCCCGGTGAATCGCTCTAGCTATGAAAGTGACCACAGCCGATCACAAAGCTTGGAGGCCGGAACAACCGGGTGGCTCCGGAGATGGGGCTTTCGAGTGGGAAACTTCTCCTCTTGGTCCGGTGAAGGTGTAGGGCCGATCAATTTGGGGATCGATCCACCGCGGAGAAGTGTCCCGGTTTTGTGTTGAAGTTCGAGCTCAAAATCGAGCTCGACTGGAGGGAATCGGGCTGGAATCCAGCGGGAATCAAGTTCTCTATGTGTGGAGAGTGGTCTCGGATTGATTTTGGCAGAGATTCCTTAAGGTTTTGTTCAGACACCTCTCATGGCCGAGAAGGGGTGGTGTTTAAATAGAGAGGGCGGAGGGCCTCCCAGGGGGAGTTAGGGCTTGGGATCAGCTGCTTAGGCCAAGGGAAGAACAGCCATGGTGGCCATTGGGCATGGGGCAGCTCAGCAGGTGAGAATTCCAAGTTTGGCTCCTCCCAAGGTCTCGGCCATGGTGTTTTCCGGCGACCCAGGCGGCTGGCCGGCAGGCATGGGTCACTCTCAGGTCCAGGTGGGTCAGGGCTGGAGGTTTGTGCAGTCAATTAGCCGTGGACATGTGTAAAGGGTTTGAATCAAAGTGGAATGGGAAAGGGCTAGTTTTGGGTCTAAATGGGCAACCCTTGGTTTTGGGTTAGGTTCACCCTCCAAGGCCAATTTGGGCTGAAGGGAAAGTCACTTCGATCAGCTTGATTAGTGGGGTCAAGTCACAATCCAAGTACAATTAAGCTTAAGCAAGAGTTAGCGGAGACATGGGAGTGGTTAATCACTCTTAAGAGAATCATTAAAGGGTCCCCTCTTCTTGCCATTTTGGGTATGGTGAAGTGTCCAAGGCTTTCATGGCTCACATGTGGCTCATGCATGACTTCATGGCTCACCTTTGGCTTGGAAAAAGCTAAGTCAACTTTCATGAAAGAGGTTTTTATGAATTTTGGTAATTTAGGAGTGATTTGATGGGATTTGGCATATGGCTTGATTTGGAACCATTTGATGATTGATTTGAACTTAGGGATGATTTTAATTAAGGGTATGATGAGAAGAATTTGTCATATGGGCTTTAGCATGAAGTTTGGGCTTTTAGGAAGGTTTAAGAAAATGGGCTTTTGGTTTGAAAATAAATTTATGAATGGGAATTTTGTGAAGGATTGGGCCAAACAAATGTTGGGTTTAGCTCATGGATGTGTCATGAGTGATTTGAAGCAAGTTGGGAGTGATTTGGGTTTGAGTTGGGTTGAATTTGGGCTTCCTTGGTGAATGGGCCAATATAGGTCAAATTGGGCTAACTTGGGCCAATGTTGGGATAGGGTTGAAATTGATGTAAAATAAATGTTGGGAAATGTTTATGGGAGTGTTTCAAAGAGGTTTTGGCTTTGTTTGGGTTTTGATTTTGGGGTTTGGGCTTATTCTGGGTTAGGTTTGGGTTTAGGTCAAAATTGGGCCTTTTAGCTTTGGGTTGAATTTGAGTGGGGTTTGGGTCCAAATTTTGGGCAAATCATGTTAGTGTTTTGTTTTTGGGGATGTTAGGGAAGGTTTAGAAAAGATTTGGGGTTAATTGGAGTTGAATTGGGTGAGTTTGGGCTAAGTTTGGGTCATGGGTCCAAATTGGGCTTTAAGGTCAAAAGTGAAATTGGATTCAAATGCCAATCAAATTGGGCTTGGATTTGGTCTATATTGGTGTTGGGGATGTTTAATTGAAGTTTAGAATTGAATTGGACCAGAATTTGGGTCAGTTGGGTAGGTTTGGTTTGACATTGGGTTCACTTTGGGTTAAAAATGGGTCAAATTGGGGGTTTTGACAAAAGTGGGGTAATTTGACAAAATTGGCCCATGGTGTAGTTGAATAAAATGAAATTGGGAATATTTGGGATTTTTTGGAATTTTCTGGGAATTTTCTGAATTTCTAGATTTTTTGGCTAGGAGGGGCATTTTGGGTATTTGGAGGGTATTGAGAGGTATTTTTGGAATTTTTGGTATTTTTGGCTATGGATGATCAATTTGATTGGTGAGGAAATGTTTAGGAATGATTTTGGAGAATTTTGGGTAATTTGGAAATTTTGGATGATTTGGGTAATTTCAAGGGTTTTGGGTAGACTAGGCGGGTGTAGGGTCCCGGGGGTCAAAAATTGAAAATTTGGAAAATTGAAGATTGGGTAATTGTAAGTCGAATGAAATCATTTTGGTTGATCCATGAAGCCATATCAAGCACATATGAGCCATGAAGGGACTCATTTGAGGCATCCACTATGTTGTTCCTAACCCTCTTAGCCAAGGGCTTAGGGGTTAAGGACCATCCGTGTGAATCACCTTCATGAGTCAGGAGGTCTAGTTAGGTATGGGTGTGGTTTTAGGAGGTGTGTGAAAGTGTAGTGTATAGGTGTAGTGTGTGTGTAAGGCAGCCCCTTCACCAGACCAGGCCACCCAGGGCAGTCCTAAGGCCAAAGAGTCCTATAGGAACTCATCCTTTAAACTTCCACATTTGATTTCAACCCTCTAGGTGATTAGGGGTCTACAATCAAGTTAGTGGAGTTTGCAGGGAGTTAAGATGTGGTTTGAATTTATAAGTGGTGGGTCCCAATTCTAATCCTCTAGGACAGTCAAAGGAAAAGCTTAAGGCTAGATCCTAAGTACTAAAGAGAAGAAGAGAAGACCTCATCAAAAATGAGGTCAACAATGGCATAGGTTCGTACCCTTCGCAAAGTAATCAGACTTTGATATGGAACACTTTCATATCTCATTTCGATCACGGCATAATCCAAATCTCAGCAAAATTCTGCATAGTCACAGCATAAATCAAATATCAACAAAATCTTTCACAACCACTGCATAAACCGAATCTCAACAGAAATTCCCCATGGACCTCAACAAAATTTCCCTCAATCTCTCGCATAAATAAATTTCAACATAATTCTTCAATCTCGACATTCGGGATAGGCTTCCGCCGTACTCCCATCTCAACGAATCTCAAGCATTCGGGATAGGCTTCCGCCCTACTCTCATCTCAAGAAATCTCGACATTCGGGATAAGCTTCCGCCCTACTCCCATCTCAAAGAAATCTCAAGCATACGGGATAGAGCTTCCGCCCTACTCCCATCTCAAGAAATCTCAGCATTCGGGATAAGCTCGGCCCTACTCCCATCTCAGAAATCTCAGCATTCGGGATAGGCTTCCGCCCTACTCCCATCTCAGCAATCTCAGCATTCGGGATAGGCTTCCGCCCTACTCCCATCTCAGCAATTCTCAGCATTCGGGATAGGCTTCCGCCCTACTCCCATCTCAGCAGTTCTCAGCAATTCTCAGCATATTCTCAGCATTTCTCAGCATATTCTCAGCATTCTCAGTATTCTCAGCAATTCTCAGCACTCGGGATAGGCACAGTCCTACTCCTTTCTCAGCAATCTCAAAATTTGATCCTCCCAACAAGAAATTGAAATTAAAGCACTCTGCATTTTGGATAGGCTTTGTCCTATTCTTCCTCAGCATTTGGGATAGGCTCAGTCCTAATCCTTCTCAACATACACATATGGAATAGGTTCAGTCCTGCTTCCTTCTCATCATACAAATGCATTCGGGTGGGCCTTAGCCCTACTCTTTTCTCCGCATAAAACCAAAATTGAAACTCAAATCGAAATTCAAACTCAAAATTAAAACTTGAAATAAAAAATGAAACAAATCTAAGATCCAATCTCTTAAAATCTTGTGATATGAAATTCACCTCCTTTTTCCCCAGCGAGAGTTCTGGAATCTTCAGTCTTGGAGATTTACCTGATACTCCCCGGCGGAAATTCTTCTACTTCGTCCTAAGTTTGTCACTTGGACATCTGTTTTAGTTTTGTTGATTTCTTCAGTCAACGCTAATACGCGCGGTGAGCTTGATTAACACACCACACCTATTGGGGGTCCATTTGTTGACCTCATTTTTGATGAGGTCTTCTCTTCTCTCTTTAGTGTTTAGGATCTAGCCTTAGGCTTTTCCTTTGACTATCTTAGAGGACTAGAATTGGGACCCATCCCTTAGAAATTTCAACCATTTCTTGCCTCCCTGCAAGCCCCACAAGCTTAATTGTAGACCCCTAATCACCTAGAGGGTTGAGATCAAAAGTGAAGGTTTAAAGGATGAGTTCCCTATAGGACTCTTTGGCCTTAGGATCACCCTGGGTGGCTTGGTCTAGTGAGGGTTGACTTACACACTCACTACACTCACACTCTACACTCTCACACACACAATCCAAATCCTAAAACCACACCCATACCCAACTCGACTCCTTGACTCATGTAGGTAATTCATATGGATGGACCTTAACCCCTAAGCCCCTAGTTAAGAGGGTTAGGAACAACATAGTGAATGCCTCAAATGAGTCCTCCCATGGCTCATATAGGCTTAACATGGCTTCATGACTCAATCAGAGTGATTCCATTCCACTCATATTTGATCAATCTTCATTATTCCAAAATTTCAATTTTTAGCCCCAGGGACCCTACACCTATCAAGCCTACCAAAATCCCTTTAAAATTGCTCAAATCCTCCAAAATCTCCAAATCACCCAAAATTAACCTTGAACATTTCCTCACAAATCAAATTGATCACCCATAGCCAAAAATACCAAAAATTCCAAAAATGCCCCTCTTAGCCAAAAAATCCAAAAATTCCCAGAAAATTTCAAAAAATCCCAAATATTCCCAATTTCATTTTTTCCAACTACACCATGGGCCAATTTTGTCAATTTAACCCACTTTTAACAAAACCCCGAATTTAGCCCATTCTTAACCCAAGTGAACCCAATGTCAAACCAAATCTACCCAATTGACCCCAATTTTGGTCCAATTAAATTCTAAACTTCAATTTGATATCCACAATATCAATCTAGACCAAATCCAAGTCTAATTTGATTAACATTTGAATCCAATCTCACTTTTGACCTTAAAGCCCAATTTGGACCCATGACCCAATCTTAGCCCAAACCAAACCATTTTGACCTTAAAACCCCCCAATTTAGCCCATTCTTAACCCAAGTGAACCCAATGTCAAACCAAACCAATTCAACTCCAATTGACCCCAAACCTTTTCTAACCCTTCCCTAACATCCCCACAAACAAAACACTAACATAATTTGCCCAAAATTTGGACCCAAACCCCACTCAAATTCAACCCAAAACCAAAAAGCCCAATTTTGACCTAAACTCAAACCTAACCCAAATAAGCCCAAGCCCCAAAACCAAAACCCAACCAAAGTTGAAACCTCTTTGAAACACTCCCATAAACATTTCTCAACATTAATTTTACATCAATTTCAACCCTAGCCTAACATTGGCCCAAATTAGCCCAATTTGACCTACATTGGCCCATTTACCAAATGAACCCAAATTCAACCCAATTCAATTCAAACCACCTCAAATTTGCTTCAAATCATTCAAGACACATCCTTAAACTAAATTCAACATTTATTTGGCATGGCCCTTTACAAAATTATTTATCTAAAAGACCATTGCTAAACATAAAGGCCCACTCCCTTAAACCTTCCTAAAAGCCCATTTCCACCAAATCAATCTAAAGCCCACATGACACTTTTCCTCATCACACATTCCATTTAAAATCATTCCTAAAGTCCTAATTTGTCAATTAAATAATTCCAAATCAAGCCTCATAACAATTCCCATCAAAATGCCAAAATTCACAAAATCCTTTCTTATGAAATTAACCAAGCTCTTGCCAAGCCATAGGTGAGCCAAAGATAAGCCATGTACAAGCCATATGAAGCCATGGGATGTTTGACATGTGACCATACCCAAAGTAGCAAAAGGAGGGCCCCCTTTCTTAAACCTTCATTGAGCTTTTTAACCCCTTCCATGTTACACACTAAACCATGATTAGCCACATCACTTTAGATGGGGACTTCACCACCCCTTTCTAGCTGATGCAAATGATCCTCCCTCGGCCTAAATCAGCCATGGGGAGGTGAACCTAACCCAAAATCATGGCTTGGACCAAATCAAGCCAAAATGGCATCTCCCCCATGCCATTTTAATCCAAGCCCTTTACACATGGCAAAGCTCAATTGCCTGCACAAACCTCCAGCCCTGACCCACCTGAACTTGAGGGTGTCCCTTGCCTGCCGGCCAGCCGCCTGGATCGCCGGAAAACACCATGGCCGAAACCTTGGGAGGAGCCAAATTTTGGAATTCCACCTTGCTGAGTTGCCCCACTCCAAATGGCCATTGCAGCTGTTCTTCTCCTCAGCAGAGCAGCTGATCCCAACCCTTAAACCCCACAGGAGGCCCTCCAGCCTCTCCTATTTAAACACCCCTCCTCTCGGCCAAGAGAGGTGCTGAACCAAACCTTACCGAAACCCTACTAAAATCATCCCGGACCACTCTCTACACATAGAGAACTTGATCCCCACCGAAATCCCCCGCCATTTCCTCTCTGCGAGCTCAATTTCGAGTTGAAATCCAAGCCCAAAACCAGGACACTTCACCACGATGAGTCAATCTTCAAATTGATTGAGTCTACACCTTCACTCGTACCAAGAGGAGAAGTTTCCCAAGCAAAAGCCCCCTAACCGAGCCAGCCATTGATTCCAGCCTCCAAGCTTTGTGATCGGGCTTGGTCGAAATCATACCTAGACAATTCACCAGGCCAAGGGACTTCATCTGGAGCTTGCTTGGACCCAATCGAACGTGACACAACCCTCAGATTGAAGCTTCACTTCTCTAAGCAAAGGTATGTACTCACTCTTCCTCCCGAGCTTACAGAGATTCTCCATTTTGTTTTAGTTAATTTCAATGCATGTTTACCATATGGATGTGTTCGTCTCTTCAAGACGAATCCATAGAGCATAAGAACACATAAATCCGTTGAGAATCGAGTGAGAAATTAGGGTTAGAAGGTCTACAGTCACAGGTTCACACCGGCCGTAGACAATGACTGGGAGCCGTTGGATCGCGCGTGTATCGGATGGACGGCTCGGATCGCGTCGGACCAGGACATGTTACGTGAAAGGCGGGTCCCGGGACGGCTGACTCAGATGGTGGTGCCCAATCACAGCGCGACACGCACCCCCTTCAGAGCTGCCGAGGTTGACGCGGCGCCGCGTGGATAAGTAGGAAAATAGGCTATTTTCTATTTATTTAATTCCCAGAACTTCAAAAATTCATAACTTTGTGTAGAAAAATCCTAAAAATAAAATAAAAATACCCTCTTGCTCAGTGAATAAAGGAGAATCATGTGGTAAAGAAATCAAGTAATTTCATTAAGTATTTTATTTTTAATGATTTATTTACTCTCTGCATTTTTTTAATTCGCCATTTGCATAGACAATTCATCATGGCATGAGACCATAGGGCTTTTGAAGCCTCTGAACTTAGGAACATTCCCTGAATTTTCCAAGGTCAGAGGCCATCCCTATGAGAAGTTATTAATTTTTCAAGTTCATGTTACTCGTTTTGAGTATTTTAATTCCAATAATTAACATGTTGAGAAATAAATTCTAGGAAAATTTGGTGATGTTACTTGTGACCAGTAGGGACCTAGGAAAAATAAGTTTCTGAGTTAATTCACTTTGAACAACCCTAATCGGCCTAAACACCCAAAATTGAACTTTAATTAATTAGGGTTAACCATTCATTAAATTAACTTAAAAACAATTCTCCACTATCCTCTAGGGATAGGAGAACACCACATAAAAATTTGAAACCAATTGGACTTCGATTAACCCCACCAAATGGGTCGATTAAGCCTCTTAAGCAAAAATGGGTAAAATTAAACTTTAAAAATTCATAACTCACAAAATACTTTTCAAAAATTCACAAAAATGGTTTTAGAATTTCTCTGATATTAGAGGAACTTAGGAAAATTAAAATTATAATTTTCTAAAAAAGTTGATTTTTATCATTATTTTAATACTGTTAATAATTAAAAAATATTAAAAATCATAAAAATATTAAAAATCACCAAAATGTCATATTTTGAATTCTAATCATTTAGGAACAAACCAAATATTTTTCTTAAGTCCCTAGGGTAAGATATTGAATTTTAAAGGCTTAATGTAATTTTTAATATTAAAAAATGTATTTTTCAACCTTTTCACTAAAATAATTCTAATAAATCAAAGAAAAATCAGAAAAATATAAAATTTGTTTTTCTAAACTCCCTAAGGTCAGAGAGATTTAAGAAAAATATAAAATCCATTTTTCAACTTTAATTTTATTTTAAAATTAATTAATGCTCCAAAACGAAAAATAATTCTAATAAATAAAATTTAATTCAAAAAAATCAGCAAAATTGGTCTAAATGGTCCTCTAGTCATTAGGAATATCCCATAATTTTCTTAAGGACAGAAACATTTCCTTGGTCATGTTATTGAATTTTCTTTGAAAATCCCTATTTTCCATTAAAAATAATTACATAAATAAATTAAATACAGAAAAATCACATTTTCTCCTCTAATGTCTTAATTGACATGTAAGTGAGGTCACATAAAAATTTCAAGTTCATTTGAGCTTAATTTAGTGAGTTATAAAATTATTAAGCTTGGAGGGCAAAATGGTAATTAAAATTTTCATCCTTTAATTAAAATTTTAGGATTAATCAAAAAGGGGAGGGTAAAATATTTGATTTAAACTGATTTTGGATAATTGAAACTTAAATGGTTAAGGGTAGGAACCCACCAATCATTTTAAGAATAATTAAAGTAAACCTTAATTAATTAATTAATCAAATTCGGAAGATTAATGGAAAATTGAAATTATTAAAGTAGGGATATTATTTAAGAAGATATTTATTCTTTAATTTAAAAATCCCTAAATAAATCACTTCAATAATAATTAAAAAGAAAATTAAAAGAATAATCTAAATTAAATTAAATTAAATTAAATTGAATAAAAAATAAAATAAAAATAAATTAAATTAAATTAAATTAAATTAAATTAAATTAAATAAAAAAAATTAAATTGAAATTAAATTAAATTAAAATAAATTAAATTAAAATTAAATTAAATTAAATTAAATTAAATCAAAAATTAAATTAAATTGAATTGAATTAAATTAAAAATCATTTAATAACAAACCTAAATGAAATCATTAAGAATTAAATCTAAAATAACTTGAACACTATTCCAAACTTAAACTAATTTTTTATAATTAAATCAAAATTAAAATTAAATCATTAAGTTTAAATCATCAAAGTATTTAATAATTTGATTTTTTCCTTTTTAAAGCTCTTATTATTATAACTCTTAAATGAGGTGTCAAGTGAATTGTTACCTCACTTATAGGATATTCAAATGTCCTAGTTCACCGAGCGAAAAGAACAAAACTTAAACTTCCTGGATGATTAATTCACTTGTATAATTAAATTCTCTTGGACCTAAAACAATCCTAGTAGGTATTGAAAAGATATTTAAGACTCGTCTTAAGCACTTCCTCAATATGATAGGATGTTTATAAGAACAATCGAACTTAATTGTTCTTTGATGAAGAAAATCATCCTTAAACCAAAATACAAGAACCTAGACGTCATAGGACCTAGACTAGCTATAGGGTTAGGACTTTGGTAGACAACCAAAACCTTTCCCTTAGCTTTACCTAGGTACTTGTTGGAATATTTAAATGCCTTAATATGCGTTTTAAGTGCAGCTTGGGATGACGGGAAGACCCTCCAAGTACGCTTTTATTTTATTGCAATTTGTTTTATTGCAATTTATTTACATGCACTGTACTTTACTTTTCTTGCATGATAAACAACTGTTGTATGAAAACCAAAACCTTTAGGATAGTCCCTGAACTGAAACCAAAACTAAATTAAAAATCACTGCAAGATAAAATTCACCACCACAACATTTCAAAGTATAAAACAACTTAAAATTTAATCACAAACAGAACACAAAACTACAATTGCAACTAAATTAAAACGTCTCGTCGAATGATCGGGAATACCTCGGATGATGTAACCCACGTGTTGCTAACGGGATTTCCCACGGTCTAAATGAAGGTGTGGAACTCATTCAGTTGAGTTTAGCAAATTCATCTGGACTAAGTGAATTCGATGAAAATAACGGTGCCAGGATGACGGAACCGTGGGATCTTAATCGATTCTGTTTAATCAACCTTAAGATTTGTTTTAATTAAAATACTAAAAACACTTGGATTTTAAGAATTTCTCTAAACCAAAACACTTCTCTCATCTCCTGATTTATGAATTCCAAAACTAAACCTCTGCAACAACAAGGAGCTCGGAGCATGGTGGGCAAAGACGACCATCGTCATCAAGCAAAACTCGGATCTACATCAACTAAACTTTCCTTAGAATTAAACAACAAAGCCATAGGATTTCGAGGTAGTTTGCCTAGTGTAACATAAATCCTCAATTCTTCGTTAGGCATTTGCATGATCATGTCATGTAAATTAAGCCCTAACCGGTCTTAGGACTCCGAGGTAGTCATTCGGTACGACATAAACCCTCACATTTTCTAGGCTGATTGTATGATTATGTCATATGAATATAAGTCCTAATTAACTAAAATTGGCAAGATTGAAATATAAGATAATATTAGGATTTTCCCAAATCTAAGCCAAACAATAGGATAGTTTGGGAAGTTGCCAAGATTCTTCTTGGATCCTCAGCTTCTCCTACTTCTCTTCCTTTGGATTCTCAAAAATAAATCGTTCCAAATTTTGAGTCATTCCCTTTTGAATTTCCAAAATCCAATCCTTTGAAAACCTTAAACTTTGAAATTCTCGAGAGCAAAACCACCGATCATTATCGAGAGTTTTCTTAAATGATTCTCGTCATTTAAGATGTAATTAACTATGGGGCTCGCCCTTATAGTGGAACTTTAAGAACCTGTGTAATATAAACCCTTCTTAATTCATTTATATTAAGCAGGGGAATTTGTCGGCTTATAAAATTGGTTCGCAGGCCAAACGGATGTCACAAATCTTCTAGTTTATTTTATTGAGCCCCATCATCAAGCAGTGAGTCTATTCCTCGAGATAGACACTCAGTTTGTGGTGCGGTGCTCGTTTATATAAACTATTCGGGATGTGAGATCGGTTTGATTTCATATCTTAAAAATTTTCAAATTTAAATTATTTTCAAAATCAAATACTACTTTCTAAATTATATATATATATTTATATATATATATTTAAATTAAATTTAATATTCGCCGACAATTTCTGTTAGGCGACCCCTTTTCAAAATAAAATACCTAACCTAAAAATATGCCGACACATATCCATAAGAAGTTGGTAAAACGAATTGATTACCTCTAGTGAAAACACTGTTGTCTTCCCTCTCACCATCGCCAGATCGTCTTCTAATTCAGAGAGATTTTCATAAAACTCCCTAACCACAAAAATCACTGTAAATACAGTGAAACAGCAGAATAGATCCCACTGTCGGTGGACAATTAAGTCTTCCACTTCTCCGCCCAGATTTTTAAAACAACGCTCAGAAATTAACTTCCTCGATTGCAGTGCATCAGCATAATGATCCTGAGCCTTAGAACTCACAAACTTGTTTGAATCGAATGTAGCCTTCCCCTTGCTCCTTTCAACCTTGGTGCCATTCTAAAAATTATAAAAACTTCACAATAAATTTTAAAATCAACCCTAACTCACTAGATTTAACTTCTAAAAGCTTAAACTCGCTTTTCCTTGTTAAATCCATCAATTTTCATCAAAATTTCACCATGAATTGTAAATTTTTGAATTTCCGTAATGAAATCCAAATCCATGGTGAAAATAGAAAATTTTTAAATAATATAGAAGCTCTAACCTTGTGAAGATAAAATCCAATGAATTTAGCTCAAATCCACCAAGAAATCTTCACTTATAGGGATGCCCTAGGTACAAAACCGTGAAACCTAGAGGAAGAAGAAGATGAAATGAAGAGAAAACGGTGGTTTTCGACACTTAAAACCATCATAAACTGGTTTTTGTGAACTGGTGCTTAAGCGCAACTAGTTTGGCACTTAGGCGCCAAGCTCTCGGGTATGTCAGCACTTAAGCGTGGGTTGTGGCGCTTAGGCACCAGTGCACAAATTTTGATATTTCCAATTTTTGATTAAGCACTACTTCCCAAGTCAACCGCCCTCACATGGTCTTAATTAAGTCATAATAAAAATTTCTTCCCCTTCTCCTCTCTTCTTTCTAAAAAATTCTTAACTTTTTACAACTTAGATTCGATCGTAATAACACAAATATTTTCACACAAACAAAACACTTTCATTAACATATATTTAACAAGTACAAATTCACTTCACATGTCTATTCTCCACTCTAAAAAGTTATGGATGAGATACTCTCTAAATTCATCATAACATAAGACAAACTTACATAAACACAAAAACAAACACATACAATCAAATAACCAAACAAACACAAACAAACTAACCAAACAAACTAAACAAAGACTTTAATTCCATTCTCCATTAGGTGGAACATATCCTTGGCCTTCATTTGTTCCTTTTGAAACCTTTGGCACATAGATTTGATAAAAGGGACGTTGATAAAGAACTCTGATAGAATCCTCTTCAATCCACTTATTTTTCAATTACAAATTTCTTTTCTGCTTCTTCAATATAACTTGAATGACTGAATTGCATTTTGAGCTTCCAACCAATATGCACTAAATGAGCATTAGTTTCATTTACCTTTGCCTCAATTGAAGCCACATCATTCTTAATTTTTACAATCTTCTCTACTATTCCTTCAATACTAACAGCTAGGAGTCTGTTACATAACTCTTGCGCACTTTGACTTTACAAACTTCTTCTCAACAGCTTCCTCCTTTTTCTTCAAATCATTCTCCCAAGGAGACATCTTTGCAATTTTATCACTTCTTATAACTCAAATCTTTCTTCTCTTAGACTTTAGAATAAAAATTTTGAAAGGGGTGAATTCTCTCTTCAATTCCATGCTATTTATAGAGTTTAGTAGAGCTTATACCAACTTTCCATGTCTAAAAATCACCAAATAACTTTCAAGGCCACTTTCCCATGTTTAATTCTTCTAGAACATCATTTAGGCACGTTTTGCTAACTCTGGCGCTTAGATGCTAGTACTTAATTTACTACAGGTCACCTTAATGTCGAAATACTCATTCTTACTTGTCTAAGACATCATATTAAGTCTTAAATTATCACCATAAGTTCAAAAATACTACTGCAATTCTCTAAACCAAACACAACAACAACAATCAAAACAAAAGCATACGGATAACAATGGGTTGCCTCCCACAGAGCGCTTAGTTTTACGTCGTTAGCCCGACATACCTAGTGCTTATTCTGGGCGACCAAACATCAAAACATCATTCAATTTAGTCAGATCCCCTAAGAAATAGGGTTTTAGCCTATGATCATTCACTTTAAAAATTTTCAAGGTTTCATGGGCATGTCATGGAAAGTTTAGGATTGAAATTTGGGAAAAAAAGTTGGTATTAGGTTAATTGGGGGTTTTGGATTAATTAGGCAAAATTTTGGATTTTGGATTTCAAATGGAATTGAACTCAAATGTGAATCAAATTGGGCTTGGATTTGCTTTATATTGATAGTATTGATGTTGAATTAAACTTTAGAATTGAAATTGGGCAAAATTGAGGTCAAATGGGTTGGTTTGGTGTGACATTGGGTCTATTTAGGTTAAAAATGGGTCAAATTGGGGATCTTGATAAAAGTGGGTAATTTTAGAAAAATTGGGCTATGGTGTAGTTGAACAAAATGAAATTGAGAATATTTAGGATTTTCTGGAATTTTCTGGGAATTTTTTGGGAATTTTTGGAATTTTTGGAATTTTGGGCTAAAAAAGGCATTTAGGGTATTAAGAGGTTTTTTGAAGGGTATTAGAGTATTTTGGTGGGTTTAAGAGGTGGTAATTGTTTCAAAATGATTTTTAGGACTTTTGGGAATTTTGAGTATTTTTTGGGAATTTTTGGATGATTTTGTGGTTGTAGGGGTATTTTAGGTGAATTTGGGTAGGCTTGAGGACCCAATGTCCAAACCAGGAATTTTGGCAAAAAATGGTATTTGATTATGGTTGGGAGGGTGGAAAAGCTTAGAGTGAGCCATGGACCAAGAAATGTCCATTTTGAGCATCTCATGGGTTGTTCCTAACCCTCTTAGCCAAGGGCTAGAGGTTTAGACTTAGCCACATGAGTGCTCCAATAAACCAGGGTTCAGGATTGGGTAAAGATAGTTCAGTGTTTAGGATGAGTGTGGGAGTGCAGTGTGTGTGCCAACCAGCCCTCACCAAGACCAGGCCACCCAGGGCAGTCCTAAGGTTTAAACATTCTGTAAGAATTCATCTTTGTCTTCCTACACATTGGTCTCAACCTTCCAAGTGATTTAGAGGTTAGTGACCATCTATGTAGGATTCCAAAGAGAATCAGGATTTGGCGGTGGGTTCCATCTCTAGTCTTCTAAGATAGTCAAGTAGAAGTCCTATGGCTAGATCCTAAGCACTAAGAGGAAGGAAGAGACCTCACCTAAAATGAGGTTAACACTTGCTCAGAGAACAGAGGGGATTAATGTGGCAAAGGAATCAAGTTGTTTTGTTAAGTATTTTATTTTTAATTAATTTAATCCCTATTTAAGCATTTTAATTCTCCATCCATGCATACAATTCACCATGGCATGGGACCATAGGGCTTTTATAGTCTCTGTTCTTGGGAACATTCCCTGAATTTTCCAAGGCCAGAGGCCATCTCTATGACAAGTTATCTATTTTTTTAAGTATATGTGTCTGTTTTGGCATTTTAATTCCAATAATTTGCATATTGCTTAGAAAAATCTAAAAAAAATAGGGGAAGTATATTAGGACCAGAGGAACCTAGAAAAATTATGGCTTGATTTAATTTCTTAAAAATAACCTAAATTAGCCTAAAAACTTAAAAAAAGAACTTTCATTAATTAGGAGTAACCACACAATAAAATCACTTGAAAAAAACTCCCAATTGTCACTCAAGATCAGAGAAACCCCACATAAAAATTTTAAATCAATTGAAATTAATTTGACCCATTAAATGAATTAATTAAGGGACATGACCATTTTGTACATTAAAAAATTGGTAAAATCTAAAATACATTTCAAAAATTCACCAAATTAATTTTGGGAGTTCTCTGTGATAAGAGGAGTACAAGAAAAATAAAATTGTATTTTTCATAAAATTTGATTTGTAATCATTTTTTAAATATATAATAATTAAAAATTATAAAAAATCACAAAAATATAAAAATTCACCAAAATGCGACATTTGGTCTCCTAATCACTTGGGAACCATCAAAATATTTTTCCTAAGTCTCTAAATTAAGATATTAATTTTTAAAGGCCTAGGATAATTTTTAACATTTAAAAAATTAATTTTCTTAACCTTCCACTAAAATAATTCTAATAATTAAAAAAATCAAAAAATTATAAAAATTTTTTCTCTGGATTCCTTGACTACAAAGAGACTTTCTAAAAATATAAAATTAATTTTTCCACCTTTAAAATATTTTAAAATGAACTAATACTCCAGAAAATAAAATAATTTTAATAATTAAATTAAAACTCAAAAAATCTCCAACTTTGGTCTAAATGGTTCTCTGGTCAAGGGTCACTTCCGGTAAAAATTTCAAAGTCATAGGTCTTTCCTTGGTCAAGTTATTGATTTTTCAGTAAAAACCCCATTTTTGCATTAAAATAACTATATAAATTAAATTAAATTCAAAAAAATCATATTTTCTCCTCTAATGTTTTAATTGACCCATGAGTAGGGTGACATAAAAATTTCAAAGTCATTTGAGTTATATTTAATGAATTATGAAGTGAACAAGCTTAAGAGGCAAAATGGTAATTATTGAAATTTAGCCTTAATTAATACTTAGGCTTAATTATGTGTAATGGGTAATAAACGATCCTAATTAATCTCCTTAGATGATTGAAACATGAGGAATTAAAGGGTAGGAGCCCATTTATCACTTTTCCAACATAAACAAAATGATTATAATTTCTTAAATTATTGAAAATTTGAAGTTAATTGAAAGAGAATGTATTATGTGAAGGGGTTTAATCTTGGAAGATATTAATTTATTAATCTTAACCCCTAATTAATAATAGAAATCAAATATCACTTAATGTTAATTTAATAACTCATTAATGAAAACTAAGATAAATTAAATAATCAAATTAAAATAATTTCTAAGATAAATTAAATAACCAAATTAAAATAATTTCTAAGATAATTTAATAAAAAAATAATTTTAAAATAATATAATTAATTAAATTAAAAATATTTTAAAATGACATGATTAATTCAAAACAATTCAAATTAAATATAATTAAATTAAAGCAATTTTAAAATAATTTAATCAACTTTAAATCATAATTAAATTAATACAACTGAATTAAAATCAACTTCAATTCAATGCAAAGAAATTAAATATAATTAAAATTAAAGTTAAAACAATTTAAAAAAAAACTAAATCAACTTTTGAAATTACACAATCAAATTGAAATAACATAAGACAATTATAATTAAAATAAAATATTATAATTAATTTGAAAAACGAACTCAACTTTAAAAAAGATAGTTAAGTTTCTTAATAACCTAACCTACCCCTAAAGGCTTTCACCCACATAACTCTGAAGTGAAACGCCAAGTGAATGTCACCTCTCTCATAAGATAAGTAAAACATCTAAATTCACTGAGCAAGAGCCAAGACTCAACTAAACTCCGGATGATCAATTCATTTGAATGATAAAATTTATTTGGACTCAAAATAATCCCAAAAGTGTTTAGGAAGATGTTCAGGGCTTAAACCTCCGAGCAGTTCCCCAACCTAATGGGGTGTTTTAAAAGAACAATTGAACTTCATTGTTCTTTGATGAAGAAAATCATCCTTAAAGAACAACTAGGATTTCAACCTAGACGTCATAGTACTTGATAGACAACTAGGATTTCAACCTAGACGTCATAGGACTTGGTGAGCAACTAGGGTCTGAACTTAAACATCATAGGGTTGGTAGATGATCAGAATCTTCCCCTAGCCCTACCTAGGTGCTCGTCCTTAAATATTGAATATCCTAACATGCAACTTAAGTGCAGTTGGTGGAGACAATAAGACTCTTCAGGTACACATTTAAGTTTATTGCAATTTACTTTCAAAAATTTGTTAAATGTTATACTTTCCTGTACTTATAAATGCATGAAAATGATTGAACCCAGCAAGTTTAAACAACTCAAAATTTAGTCACCAACAAAAATAAAACTGCAATTACAACTAAAAATAAAATGTCTCATTGGATTATCAGGAATCCCTCGGATGATGTAACTCACGTGTTGCTAACGAGATTTCCTACGGTCTAAATGAAGGTGTGAAACTCATTCAGTTGAGTTTAGCAAATTCACTTGGACTAAGTGAATCCGATGAAAATAGCGGTGTCGGGATGACGGAACCGTAGGATCTTAATCGGTTCTGCTTAACCAACTTTAAGATTTGTTGTAATTAAAATACTAAGCCATCTCAATTCTTAACCCTTCTAAATCAAAACACTTCTCTCATCTCTTGATTGCCACTTTCTAAAACTAAACCTCTGCAACAACAAGGAGCTTGGAGCACAGTGGGCAGCACGATCATCTTCATCAGCAAAACTTGTGTCTACATCAGCTAAACCTTTCTTAGAATTAAATAACAAAACCATAGGATTTCAAGGTAGTTCGCTTAGTGCAACATAAATCCTCAAATTTTTGTTAGGCATTTGCATAATCATGTTATGCAAATTAAGTCCTAACCGGACTTAGGACTCCGATGTAGTCGTTTGGTACGATATAAACCCTCACATCTTCGAGGCTATTTGTGTGATCATATCATACAAGCATAAGTCCTAATTAACTAAAATTGGCAAGATTACATTATTAAATAAACTCTAAAATTGAAGCCAAACCATAAGATAGTTGGGAAGTCACCGAAGTTCACTTCGGGTCCGTGACATCCTCTACTTCTTTTCCTTTGGACTCTTAAAAATAAACTGTTCTAAATTTGAGCTATTCCCTATTGAAATTTCCAAAATCCAATTTGTTTGAAACCTTAAACTTTGAAATTCTTGAGAGAAAAACCACTAATCATTATCGAGAGTTTTTTTAAGTGTCTTCGGACATTTAAGATGTAATTAACTATAGGGGCTTGCCCTTATAGGGAACTTTAAGAACCCAAGTAATATAAACCCTGTTTAATTCCTTTATATTAAGCAGGGGAACTTATCGGCTTATAAAATAGGTTCGCAGACCAAACGGATGTCACAAATCTTTTAGTCTATTTAATCAAGCCCCATCATCAAGCAGTGTGTCTATTCTTTGGGATAGATACACGTTTTGTGGTGTGGTGCTCTTTTATAGAAACTATTTGGGATGTGAGACCAGTTTGATTTCATATCTTAAAATTTTCAAACTTAAAATTATTTTTAAAATCAAATGCTACTTTTCAAATTATTTAAAACTATATATACAATAAATTTAATTTAAAATAAAATTCACTAAAAACTTTTGTAGGCGACTCCTTTTCAAAACACATAACCTAAAAATATGTCGACAACAAGAAATAAACTAAAAATAGAATCACTCATCTCAAGAGGTAAATCTGGCTACTAATCACTGTCTGTAGCCTCGTCATCTTCATCTCCAAAAGAAAAGTCCATATCCTTCGGATCAACATACGGTGAAAATCTAGGACAGGTAGGAAACTGAACATCATGCTCACCCTTCAGGAATCTAACTAAAGACTCAGATTACTCAGCATCTTAATCACTCTTTCTTTGGGTATACTCAGAGAGATGATTGATCTTCTTATCGATCGTATCTACTCTACAATGAGTTAGAAATAACTCATTCTGCTTCTCCAAAAACTGATCATGCATGGACTCCATAAACTAGATGGTGGCTCAGCAGTAGAAGTAGAAGGTCTAGAAGTAGAAGCTCTACCAGAAGCAAGTAATGAACTAGAAGGTGCAGTAGAACTCTTACCTCGAAGTCGATCATAGATACTGACGCTTTCTCTTCCTATGGGCTTTGTAGACTTGAGCTTTTCCTCAGAAAGCTTAGCAACTACTCCAGCACTTTCACGCAGGGAGTATATCAAAGATGGAAATCCAAGTCCAACAGAAGTGCTAGAACGAGCAGTGGCCTCTACAGAATCATAAATGATACTTCCTACATCAATCGACTTCCTCTCTTGTATGCAGTAGTTGAGGATAACTCTGTCTTTGGTAACCTCGCTCAAATGATTGGATGGAATGAGACGAGTAGAAATAAAGTAGTGTCATGCCTTTGAAACACTTTTAAGCTTAGAAGATGAAAAATTTACCCTTTTTCCGTTCCGGGTCTTCCAAGCTCCAGTACCATCAGTTAGGTAAGCAATAATCATATCTAAATCTCTCTCAGATGGAGATAATTCGGAGTAATAACACTCGATGTTCGGCGGCAGACCGTAGAAAATGTTGATACGCTCGGGAGTGAATCCTACTTCAACTCCTCAAACAAAAATCTCGTACTCTTCAGCATCCACGAAATTGGCATAAAACTCCCTAACCACAGGGATAATAGCAACAACAGCAAAATCATAGAATCGTTACCAGTTGAGTGTAACAATTGATTCCTCAATTCCTCCTCCCGGATTGTAAAAACTTCGTTTCGAGATAAACTTTCGAGTCGTAGCAAAATCATTATACCGGAAATGTGCAGTAGCAGTAACAAACTTGCTATGATCAAACGTTTCTCGTTCCTTTCCTCGCATAGATTTGGGTGCCATCTAAACGTGAAATAAAAATGCAAAATAAATTCATAGGATTAAAGAAAATAAACTAATTTAAGCTTTTCAAACTTGAAAGAGCTTAAAAATTCATGGATTTAACTCTAAAAATCAAATTTTTTTTTCAAAATTTCAATTTTCTTCAATGTGAGCAAAATCTATGGTGAAAATAAAAAATAATTGGTTTAGAATGTAGATCTGACCTTAGGATGAAGAAATCGAGTGATTTCAAGTTCAAAAACTTGAAAATTCCATCCTCAAATGGGATCTCTAGGGTCTCTTTTCACGAAAACCAGAGGAAAGGGGAAGCTTAGGCGTCAAAAATGAAGTGGGGGTGTTTAAAAAGATGATGTTTCCAATTCAGGCCGATCCGGCGCCTAGGCGCCAGACTCGCCTTTCTAAAAATTCAATTTAAATTTTATATTTTCCACAAAAAACTTGTCAAATTCAACTCCTAATTACTCTTATAAGGGTATTAATCCAATTTATATCCTCCAAAAATTTTCACAATCAATTTAAAATGATAACTAGGATCCACATTTCAAACACGATATTTAACTAAACTCTTCAATTCAAATTCATAATTTTCATTACAAACTCAATGAATTCCATAACAAGACTATAACAAGGTTCATCATTCTATAAACAACACAAATAACATAAATTCAAAGAAAATTCCAAATCCAACAACACACATTGAACAATTAAGCAAACACACAAATTAGATAATCGACACACTAGAACTTGACTCAATCACACCTAGAACACATAAGAGATCTATTCACCACCAATCTTCAATTTTCATCTCTTTCGCAATGAAGTTCGCTAGGACCACCGAGATAGAAAACCAATGCCCTTGGAAATTCCAAAGCCATCTTTTCATCGATCCACTTGTTCTTCGCGTACATTGTTACTTGAGCATCTTGATAGGCTGCCATATGATCAAATTGAAGTTTCGTTTGCCATTCCATGTATTCAATTTGATGATACATTTCATGCAAATGATTCACAATGCTTTGAAGTTCCACTTCAATCTTTTCTAAACGACTAAACAATCTCTCCATACTAACAGCAATAAAACCATTAAAATAAGGTTGAGGATCTTTGGGAGATTTATCTCTTACCTCATTTCCATGATTTCCTCTATCCATTGCTTCCAAACACTTCTTAACTCTGCCAAAATAGATTACTCTGGTCGAAATTAAGATTTCTATGTGATTAGGGACGAAGATAGGTTAATATATAGGGAGATTTCATGTGAAAAACTGAAGAATTTCGGTTTTTACAGGACTTGTAACCGTGGCGCTTAGGCACCGAAATCTGGTGCCTAGGTGCTGGATCATCGATACGCGCAGGTTTTTCTGGAGCTTAGGCGCCAACTTTTGGCGCCTATGCACCGGAAACTCGATCGACTCCGATTTGCCTATCCTCAAATCTACAAAGTTTCGGTCTTAAAAATAGGTCTAATAAAAAGGTGGGATTCACATACAAACACGATTAAGATAAATTCAAATCACAAACAATCACAATAATAATAAATGTGTTGCCTCCCACAAAGCGCTTGGTTTAACATCATCAGCCTGACCTAAATAATTAAATTAATCGCGTAGACTCAGTTCGTAAGCCTCTTTGTAATTTGGTTTCATTTATCCCATATAAGGCTTCAGTCTTAATCCGTTAACTTTAAATACTTTTCCAGTTATGGGATCTTTAATATCCACAGCTCCATAAGGGTACACTTTCTCAATTATAAATGGTCCCATCCATTTAGATCGTAATTTTTCAAGAAAAAGTTTTAAACGAGCATTAAATAATAACACTTCTTGTCCAGGCTCAAATATTTTCCTTGAAATCTTTTTTTCATGCAATTTCTTCATTCTTTCCATATAAATCTTTGCATTCTCATAGGACTCATTTCTTATCTCTTCTATTTCATTCAGTTGTAATAATCGTTTCTCTCCTGCAGCATTCAAATCGTAATTGAACTCCTTTATCGCCTAGTAAGCTTTATGTTCCAGTTCAACAGGTAAGTGACATTGTTTACCATAAACTAACCGATAAGGTGATATTCCGATGGGTGTCTTATAAGCTGTTCTATAAGCCCATAATGCAGAATCAAGTCTATCAACCCAGTCAGTTCTTTTAGGATTAACAGTCTTCTCTAATATTCTTTTAATTTCTTTGTTTGATACTTCAGCCATTCCACTTGTTTGAGGGTGATAAGCAGTTGCAATTATATGTTTAATTCTCAATTTTTCCAGTAATGATTGAATTCTTATATTTCTAAAATGACTACCCCCATCTGTGATAATTACCCTAGGCATTCCAAATCTTGTAAAAATCATATTCTTTAAAAATTTCGAAACACTTTTGGAATCACAGTTAGGTAAAGCTACAGCTTCAATCCACTTTGAAACATAATCAACTGCTAATAAAATATAAATCTTTCCAGATGATGGTACTAAAGGTCCCATAAAGTCTAAACCCTATACATCAAAAATTTCAATCTCTAATAAAAAGTTTAAAGACATTTCATCTTTTCTGGATATATTCCCCATTCTTTGACATTGATCACAAGTTTTCACATAATGTCCAACATCTTTAAATAATGTAGGCCAACAAATCTAGAATTTAAAATTTTAAATGCAGTTTTATCTGCTCCAAAGTGTCCTCCAAATTCAGAATCGTGACATTTTTGAATAATTGCAAAAGTTTCTTCATAAGGTACACATCTTCGAATCACATAATCTCTTCCTATTTTAAATAAATGAGGATATTCTCAAATATATGATTTACAATCATTCTTGAATTTCTTAATATATTTGTTATTCAATCCATATGGTAAAATATTGCTAACCAAATAGTTAACTATATCTGCATACCAAGGCATTTGTAATCCTTGAATGACATATAATTTCTCATCAGGGAATTTCTCATTTATATTTTCTTCATAAATCTTCTCGCTATTATTTTTTTTCTCAATAAATGATTAGCAATTTTGTTGTCAGTTCCTTTTTTGTTCACAATCTCAAAATCAAATTCTTGTAAAAGTAAAACCCATCTGATCAATATAGGTTTAGCATCCTTTTTAGACATTAAATACTTAATAGCAGAATGATCAGTATGTACGATACATTTCGTTCCAAGAAGATATGGACTAAATTTATCAAAGGAATATGCTATTACTAAAAGCTCTTTTTTAGTAGTAGTGTAATTTATTTGAGTTTCATCAAGAGTTTTGCTAGCATAGTTGACCCGACCAGCAATAATGCAGTAATATTCGCTTCTAAAAGATGGCCAAAAACTTGACCCAATTTATAAATAGCGGCTAGTGTATAAAATCAAAATGTTGTAAATTTTTAGAAAATATTTTACACACTAGGGGTACTACGCAAGTATACGTATCATTTCAAGTAATATAGGGTTTTCTTTTATAACCCCAGTATCGATCCCACGGGGAAAAATTATAGTAATAAATTTTTTAAATATTATATTTCAAAAATATATTTTTTTTATCTTTTAATTTAACTAAAAATTACTATTAATTTACTAGATGCAAATAAAGAAAACAATAATAAGAAAATGAATTATGAAAACTATATAAAATAAACAACTTTCTTTCCTTCAATTAATCTAAGATTTTTAAGATAATTTAATATTCATTGGAGAATTTGATTTATGGTATTGTGCCAAATAGAAGCATTCCTATTCTTTACCCTTTCGATCCAAGCGCAAAGAACATCGGCTAATTTACGGATCAGTCCGGATGTATTGTTAGTAGAATGGGTTAATCTAGACTCACACTACTAGATGTCCAAGGGTGGCTATGGTCGGCCCTACTAGTGACCCTTTCCTAATCTATAAATCAAATTATAAGAATTTAGTCTGTCACTCCAAAAACTTATCAATTTTACGCCTTTAAATCTTATCTTCCTATTTATTTGCACTTCACCTTGAATAGCCCGCACATGGCCTTCGACTACCCAAGGATTCATGTGACATTTACAAGTTAAGAGTTCTTCTCCTTCAAGGTCTCAAAACTCTTCAACGGGTTTTAACAATTTAAATGGCCAATTTAAAAAGTAAAGTAAGATCGGTATTAATGTCATCACAATGTTTTGAAAATATTTTGAATTTCAATTCTCCATCGAATCTTTATATTATCTTATCTATCTTTTCATAATTGAAGAAAGAAAGTAAACTAACTACTTAGAATACATTGAATATAAACAGCAAAACATAATAAATAAACTTTGAATCAAATATAAAATACTTATCTCAATTATTCCTTCTACAGATCTTCTGATTCCTACTGACTCCACAGTGTAATGAACTCCAGATGCAAAAACTTGAAAATAAACTCATTAAACTAAACAAAAGTGGCCTTAAATTTCTCTCTCTATTTCTCTCTCTAAGGATGAGAGATCTTAAAGTGGATAAGAGAAAGGGTTACAATAGGAGGGGCACTTTTCTGAAGAAATGGACCCCTATTTATAGGCTTCAAGGGTTGCCTTGAGGCACCTCTCCAAAACATGTCCACATTCAATGAATCTTCTAGAAGGTCTGTTTGGCGCCTAGGCGCAGGAATCTGGGGCCTAGGCGTCGGACACCGCGTCCAGTTCTTCGCACCTCTTCACAACCGTTTTGGAGTGTCCAAATGCAATGTATCACATGTCCTATTATCAATGAACAACTACCAGTCTTCTAGAATGTCCAATAACCGCTCACTCCGTCAAAATAACCATTCAAACGTTGTCAAAAACTTAACAGTTTCTGTATCGAGTCTGGCTCTTAGGCGCCAACTTCTGGTGCCTAGGCGCCAGGCCATATTTTTTTATACTTTTTGTATTTTGCTCCATTTTTTTATCCTTTTTGCTCCTTTTTGCTCCTTTTTCCTTTTTAGATCTTTTTACATCACCTACATCCAAAAACACAAAAAATACCTTTCATTAAAGCATAATATCATTAGAAATTAATAAGAATTAAGACATAAAGAATAGGTATTTTTTTATAGATCAATAGTATATAACTTTAAAAATTTTCTCATATTTTTGTCCAAATACAGCTCCAATTGCATAATCAATTGCATCACACATTAATTCAAAAGGTTTACTCCAATCTGGTGTAACAATAACAGGTGCAGTGATTAATTTTTCTTTTAAAATATTGAACACATTCAGATAATCTTCATTGAATTCAAATTTAGCTTCTTTTTCCAATAAATGGCAAAGATGTTTAGTAATTTTAGAAAAATCCTGTATATATCTCTTATAAAATCCAGCATGACCCAGAAAACTTCTCACATCAATAACGGTAGTAGGTGGTTGAAGTTCAACGAATAATTTTCACTTTTGTCTGATCAACTTCCATCCCTATTTGTGAAATTTTATGTTCGAGTACAATTTCTTCTGTGACCATAAATTGATATTTTTCCCAGTTTAAAACTAAATGTGTTTCTTCACATCTTTTCAAAACTTTCGTTATATTTTCCAAGCAAGATTCAAAAGAAATTTAAATACTGAAAAATCGTCCATAAATACTTCAATTCCTTTATCAATTAAATCACAGAATATTGACATCATACATCTTTGAAAAATTGCAGGTGCATTGCATAAACTGAAAGACATTCTTCTAAAGGCAAATGTTCCATAAGGACTTAGAAATGTTGTTTTCTCTTGGTCCTCGTGAGCAACAGCTTAATTGATGATAACCGGAATATCCATCCAAAAAATAGAAATATGAGTGTCCAAATTTATTTATCCAACATTTGATCTAAGAAAGGTAAAGGAAAATGATCCTTTCTAGTGGCGTTGTTTAATTTTCGATAATCAATGCAAATTCACCATCCAGTAACTTGTCTTGTTAGAATTAATTCATTTTTTTCATTAACAATGACAGTTACACCTCCTTTCTTCGGAACACAATGAATAAGAATCACCCATTGGCTATCCGAAATAGGATAAATAATTCCAGCATCTAACCATTTCAAAATCTCTTTCTTTACAACCTCTTTCATAATTGGGTTCAATCTTCTTTGAGGTTCAATAGTGGGTTTACAATTTTCTTCCATCAAAATCTTATGCATACAGATTGAAGGGCTTATTCCTTTTATATCTGCAATAGTCCAACCAAAAGCTTTCTTATAATTCTTTAGAACTCCTATTAATTTTTCCTCTTAATCTTTACTCAATTCCGAAGATATAATTACAGGTAAAGTTAATTGATTTCTAAGAAATGCATATTTTAAATGTGCAGGTAACATTTTTAATTCCAGTTCAGGGGCTTTTTCAATTGAGAGGTATATCAATTTTAGTTGTGTATAAAATTTCCCGGTTTTCATGAATATAATGAGTTTCTTCAGATAATTTTTCTTCATTTAAGTTTTTAATTTCTTCAGTTAATGACTCATTATATATCACAAATTCATCATTTTTATCTTCAGAAATAACCTTACATTTTTCTTGATAATGTTTTTCAATTATATAATAAAAAATATCCATTCGATAAAGATTTTTCTTTATCAGTATACCTCATTGATTTCGAACATTAAATGATATCTCTTGATCATTAACTCTCATCGTTAATTCTCCTTTTTGCACGTCAATCATAGTACGTCCTGTAGCTAGAAAAGATCTTCCTAAAATAATAAGTATTTCTTTATCTTCTTTCATATCTAGCACAATGAAATCCACAAGAAAGATAAATTTATCTACCTTATCAAGAACATCCTCTATAACTCATTTAGGATAAGTGATAGATTGATCAGCTAACTGAAGGGTTATAGTGGTGGGAGAAATATCTCATAAATCTAACCTTCGAAAGATTGAAAATGGCATGAGATTAATACTTGCTCCTAAATCACATAAGAATTTTCCATAAAATTTTTCTCCAATAGCACATGGTATAGTGAAACTTCCAGGATCTTTAAGTTTCCGAGGTAGTGTCTTCTGAATTATTGCACTACATTCTTCACTTAATGCAATAATTTCATAAGCTTCAAATTTTCTTTTCTTGCTTAACATATCTTTCATAAATTTTGCATAGCTTGGCATTTGTTCCAACACTTCAGCAAAAGAAATGTTGATGGTAAGTTTCTTAAAAATCTCAAAGAACTTAGAAAATTGATGGTCAAGCTTCTGCTATTTTAATTATTGAGGAAAAGGTGGTGGTGGTCTTTAAACTTCCACTTCAATAGGAATTACAGTCTAACCTTTACTTGGAGAAAGAGTATCTTTAGGTTTTTCAATTTCTTCTACATCTCTCTCTTTTTCAATTTCATTCCGAATTTTCTCTTTTAATTCCTTTCCACTTCTAAGTTGTACAGCTTTTGCTTGTTCATGATCTTTCCCAGTTTCTTTAGGATTAATTTCGACATTGCTAGGTAGTGATTCTTGAGGTCTGTAATTAATAAAATTAGCAATTTGACCCATCTGATTCTCAATATTACGAATAATAGTGTTTTGACTTTGTAGCTGATTACCTAGTTGCAAGATCAATTCTTCTATAGATAACTTTTTCTTGCTGATTATTAAAACCAGGAGGGTAAGTTGGTCTAAAGTTTGAATTTCCTTGATTGTTCCAATTTGGGTTAACTTGATTATTACTCAATTGTTGATGTTCATTATTCCAATTAAAATTAGGATGATTTTTCCAACCAGGATTATAATAATTAGAATAAGGGTTATTAGTTTTACATGTAATAGCTTGCAAAGTTTCCATTGTTTGAGAATCATCAGTATTTGCAGAATTATCATTACTTACATGCGATATATTAATAGCAAAATTATCTAATTTCTTAGATATCGCAGCCACTTGTGAAACTAAAATAGAAAATGCTTCATTATCTTGAATACTTGCCATTCTTTTAGGATTAACCCTTTCAGAAGGCCATTGAAAATTATTATTAGCCATTTCTTCAATTAAAGTATAAGCTTCTTCAAATGTCTTAGCCATTAAAGAACCACCACTAGCAGCATCAATAATAGATCTAAGTGATCCAATAAGTCCATTATAAAATGTTTGAATAATTAACCAATCTGGCAAACCATGATGAGAAAATTTTTTTAATAGTTCTTTAAATCTTTCACAAGTTTCATAAATTGTTTCTCCATCAAATTGTGTAAATGAAGTTATATTATTTCTTAATTTAGCAGTTTTAGAAAAAGGAAAATATTTAGCAAGGAATTTTTGTGTCATATCTGCCCAAATTTTAATAGAACAAGTTGCTAATGAATTAAGCCACATCTTTGCTTTATCTTTTATGGAAAAAGGAAAGAGTCTAAGCCTAATAGCATCATCAGAAACATTATTATATTTAAAGGTAGCACAATGTTCTAAGAAACTAGCAAGGTGTAAATTTGGATCCTCATTAGGTGCTCCTCCAAATTGATTATTTTGAACCATTTGTATAATAGAAGGTTTAAGCTCAAAAGAATTAGCATCTACAGCTGGCATTTGAATACTAATATGAAATTCATCAGCTGTAGGGTTTGCATAATCCCTTAATGGTTTATAAACATTTTGTTCATTGATTTCTATTGGATTTTGATTATTATTATGTAAGTTAGCCATTTCCTGATATTTTTGAATTTGTTTACCTTGTTTTCCTTTTTTAATTTTTTTAACTGTTCTTTCTAATTCAGAATCAAAAGGTAATAATCCTTCTAATCCAGAACTACGCATAAAATTAAAATCTTTTTGGTATTTTTCTTTTTATATATTTTTATATGTTTTATATTTTAAAAGAAATAAAAGCGTATAAGTTATATTTAATTTTTAAAATGTCTTTTTAACTTTCTTACTTATTTTCCTTATCTTCCCCGGCAACGACGCCAAAAACTTGATGCGTGGCTCAGCCTAACGGGGCTTTATATATACTTTCAAATGCAAGATTTTGATACCACTGCTAGAAGATTTAATCACTGACAGCGGTGCCAAATACTTGATGTGATTTTACTTATGAAAGATTTTATGAATTTATATTAGATTTTTATAATTTGTAAAAGTCACAATTTCAAACACAAGTATACGTATCGTATCAAGTAATATAGGGCTCTAGTGGAGTCCTGGTTAACGAGCCCACAGGAAAGATTTTTAGAATATTAAGTAATATTTTTAGATTTTTCAAATTAAAAGTAATTATTATTTTTATTTCTTTTTAAAGTTTAGATTTTAGATTTAATGAAATTTATACTAAATGTAGATAAGCAACACTAAAATAAATATTAATGTAGGTATAAATAAAACAACTTTCTCCTTTTCAACTAATCCAAGATTTTTAGAATAATTATCATTTGTGGAGAAGTTAGATTATGGTATTGTGCCAAATAGAATCATTCTTATTCTTTACCCTTTGGTCCAGGCATAAAGAACATTGACTAATCTATAGATCGGTTCAGGATGTTTTATTAGTAGAATGGGTTAATCTAGACTCACACTACTAGATGTCCAAGGGTGGCCATGGTCGGCCCTGCCAGTGATCCGTTCCCTTTCTATAAATCAAATTATTAGAATTTAGTCTGTCACTCTAAAAACTAATTAATTCTACACCCAATAAATCATATCTTCCTGTTTATTTTCACTTCACCTTGAATAACCCGCATAAAGCCTTGTCGGCATATTTTTAGGTTTTGGTGTTTTATTTGGAAAAGGGGGGTCGCCTACAGAAATTGTCGGCGAATTTTAATTTAATTTAAATAAATAATTTGAAAAGTAATATTTGATTTTGAAAATAATTTTAAATTTGAAAATTTTAAGATATGAAATCAAACCGATCTCACATCCCAAATAGTTTATATAAACGAGCACCGCATCACAAACCATGTATCTATCCCGAAGAATAGATACACTGCTTGATGATGGGGCTCGATTAAATAAACTAGAAGATTTGTGACATCCGTCCGATTCGTGAACCAATTTTATAAGCCGACAAATTCCCTCGTTTAATATGAAAACATTAAACAGGGTTTATATTACTCAGGTTCTTAAAATTCTATAAGGGCAAGCCCCTATAGTTAATTACATCTTAAGTGACGGGAATCACCTAAGAAAACTCTCGATAATAATCGGTAGTTCCGCTCTCAAGAATTTCGAGGTTTAAGTTATCGAGGGATTGAATTTTAGAATTTCAATAGGGAATGGATCAAGTTTGGAACATTTTGTTTTGGGAATTCAAAGGAAGAAAGGTAGGAGAAATCACGGATTCGAAGCGAACTTCGGTAATTTCCGACTATCCTATTGTTTGGCTTGAATTTAGGAAAGTCCTAATGTTTATTTAATGTTTTGATCTTGCCAATTTTAATTGATTAGGACTTATGTTTATATGATAAAATCATACAAATAGCCTCGAAGATGTGAGGGTTTATGTCGTATCGGACGACTACCTCGGAGTCCTAAGACCGGTTAGGCGTAATTTACATGACATGATCATGCAAATGCCTAACGAAGAGTTGAGGATTTATGTTGCACTAGAGCGAACTACCTCGAATTCCTATGGCTTGGTTATTTAGTTCTAAGAAAGTTTCTTGAAGTAGACTCAGGTTTTGCTGATGGCGATGGCCGTGCTGCCCACCATGTTCCGAGCTCCTTGTTGTTGTAGAGGTTTAGTTTTAGAAATCATAAATCAGGAGATGAGAGAAGTGTTTTGGTTTTAGAGAAAATCTTAAAATCCAGGTGTTTTTAATATTTTAATTAAACAAATCTTAAAGTTGATTATAACAACACCGGTTAAGATCCCACGGTTCCATCCTTCCGGCATCGTTATTTTTATCGGATTCACTTAGTCCAGATGAATTTGCTAACTCAACTGAATGAGTTCCACACTTTCATTTAGACCGTGGGAAATCCCGTTAGCAACGCGTAGGTTACATCATCCGAGGTATTACCGATCATCCAACAGGACGTTTTAATTTAGTTGTAGTTGTAGTTTTGTTATTCTGTTTGTAATTAAATTTTGAGTTGTTTTATATTTTGAAATGTTGTGGCGGTGAATTTTATCTTGTAATGACTTTTAATTTAGTTTTGGTTTCAGTTTTAGGGACTATCCTAAAGGTGTAGGTTTTCATGCAACGGTTGTTTATCATGCAAGAAAAGTAAGTGCAATGCGATTAAATAAATTGCGAGTAAGGTAAATTCGCGATAAAATAAAAGTGTACTCTGGAGGGTCTTCCCGTCATCCCAGCTGCACTTAAAACACGGTTAGAATATTTAAGCATTTAAAGTAAGTTCTCTAGTAAAGCTAAAGGAAGGATTATGGTTTTCTACCAAGTTCCTAATCCTATAGCTAGTCATTTCCTATGACGTCTGGGTTCTTGTATTTTAGTTTGAGGACGATTTTCTTCATCAAAGAACAACTAAGTTCAATTGTTCTTATAAATATCCTATCATATTGAGGAAGTGCTTAAGACGAATCTTAAACATCTTTTCAACATTTCTAGGATTGTTTTAAGTCCAAATGAATTTAATTATACAAATGAATTAATCGTCCGAGAGTTTAAGTTTTGTTGTTTTGCTCAGTGAACTAGGACATTTGAATATCCCATGAATGAAGTAACACTTCATTTAACACTCCTTTTAAGAGTTATGACATCACGAGCTTTTGAGGGCAAATGGATGTTCAAGTGGTTCATGATTTGATTTTAGTTAATGGATTTAAGTTTGGAATAGTGTTCAAGTTGTTTTAGATTTATTTTGAATTCTTCATGTCTTAGGTGATGTTATATTTAATTCAATTTAATTTAATTTAACTTAACTTAATTTAATTTAATGTGGTTTAATTTAATTTAATTTAATTTAAGTTAAATTTAATTTAAGTTAACATAATATGCTTTAGCTTTAATTTAATTCAATTTGATTTAATTTAATTTGATTTAGTTTTAATTTATTTTAATTTAATTTAATTTAATTTAATTTAACTTAATTTAATATATTTTAATTTAATTTAATTTAATTTAATTTAATTTAATTTAATTTAATTTGTTTTAATTTAATTTAATTTAATTTAATTTAATTTAATTTAATTTAATTTAATTTAATTTAATTTAATTTAATGTAATTTAATTTAATTTAATTTATTTTAATTTAATTTAATATAATTTAATTTAATTTAATTTAATTTAACTTAATATTTTATTTTAAAAGGATTTGCTTTAAATAATTTAACCTTAACTTAATTTAATGATTAAGTCTTTTAGCATTTTAAATCTTAAACTTGGATTATCATTTTAATTAGGAATTAAATATTATTGAGATGATTAATTTAGGGATTCTTAAATTAAAGAGCAAACCTCTTCCTAATAATATCTCTATTTTAATGACTCCAATTTTATTATTCTTCCAAATTTAATTAATTATTTTAATTAAAGTTCATTTCAATTATTGTTGAATTGTTTAATAGGTTTCTACCCTTCAATTATTTAAATTTCAATCATCCAAACCAGATTAAGATCAAATATTTTACCTTTCCATTTTATTAAGCCTAAAGTTTTAATTAAGGGTTAAAATTTTAATTACCATTTTGCCCTTCAAGCTTAATAATTTCATAACTCACTAAATTGAGCTCAAATGAATTTGAAATTTTTATGTGACTTCACTCATATGTCAATAAAGACATTAGAGGAGAAAATGTGATTTTTCTGTATTTAATTTATTTATGTAATTATTTTTGGTGGAAAATAAGGATTTCCAAGAAAAATTTAATAATATGACCAAGAGAAAGTTTCTGTCCTTAAGAAAATTATGGGACATTTCTAATGACTAGAGGACCACTTGGACCAATTTTGGTGATTTTTTGAATTATATTTCTTTTATTATAATTATTTTGAATTTTGGAGTATTAATTAATTTAAAAATAAAATAAAGTTTGAAAAATTAATTTTATATTTTTCAAAAATCTCTCTGATATCAAGGAAATCAAAGAATCAATTTTTATAATTTTCTAATTTTTCTTTGATTTATTAGAATTATTTTAGTAGAAATGCTAGAAAATACATTTTTTTTTATTTTAAAATTACCCTAGGGCTTTAAAATTTAATAACTCATCATAGAGACCTAGGAAAAATATGGGATTTGTTCCTAAATGACTAAAATTCAAAATATGACATTTTGGTGAATTTTATTATTTTTGTGATTTTTATTATTTTTTAATTATTAAAATATTAAAATAATACAAAAAATCAACTTTTTTAGAAAATTGAAATTTTAATTTTCTTAAATTCCCCTAATATCAGAGAGGTTCCAAAACCAATTTGGTGAATTTTTGAAAAGTATTTTGAAAGTTATGAATTTTCAAAGTTTAAATTGGCTAAATGGCTTAATCAACCCATTTGATAGGGCTAACCAAACCCAATTGACTTCAAACTTTTATGGTGGGTTCCTCTGATCCAAAAGGTTAGTGGAGAATTAATTTCAAGTCAATTTGATGTATGATTAGCTCTAATTAATTAAGGACCTATTTAGGGTGTTTAAGCCAATTAGGGTTATTCCAAGTGAATTAATTCAAAACCTATTTTTCCTAGGGTGCTCTGGTCATATGAAACATCACCAAATTTTCCTAGAATTTATTTCACAACATGCTAATTATTGGATTTAAAATACTCAAAACAGCAACATGAATTTGAAAAATCAATAACTTCTCATAGGGATGGCCTCTGACTATGGAAAATTCAGGAAATGTTCCCAAATTTAGAGGCTTCAAAATCCCTATGGTCTCATGCTATGGTGAATTTCCTATATGCATGGAGAATTAAAACAATGCAGAGGGTAAATAAATTATTAAAAATAAAATACTTGATGAATTTAAATGATTTCTTTTCCACATTATTCTCCTCTGTTCACTGAGCAAGAGAGTATTTTTATTTTATTTTTAGGATTTTTCTACACAAAGTTATGAATTTTCAAAGTTCAGGGAATTAAATAAATTAGAAAAATCCCTAATTTTCTATTTAAAACGGCGGCGCTGACTCATCCTAGGCAACCCCGAACGCACACGCGTCGCCTCTCGATTCGGCACCGCCTTCCGACTCGGCGCCACGCGGCCCGCCGTTCATGTATCATCTCCTCGTCCGACGCCATCCGAGCCGTCCGTCCGCGCGTGTATTAAATGAACGCGCATCCGTTCATCGTCCCCAAGCCTCCTAACCCGAGAACCGTCCACAATAAATCCCTAATATCTCACTCAATACTTAACGGGTTTTCGTGTTCTTGTGCTCTATGGATTCGTCTCGAAGAGACGAACACATCTATACGGTGATCATGCATCGAAATTAAAGCATTTGAAATGGAGAATCTCCAGAAGCTCGGGACAAAGAGTTAGCTCATACCTTTGCTCAGAGAAGTGTGGCTTCAATCTGAGGGTTGTGTCACCTTCGATTGGATCCCAACAAGCTCCAGATGAAGTCTCCTGGTCTGGTGAATTGCCTGAGTATGATTTCGACCAAGCCCGATCACAAAGTTTGGAGGCCGGAGC
Source organism: Papilionanthe hookeriana x Papilionanthe teres (assembly GCA_022702705.1). Taxonomy (NCBI): domain Eukaryota; kingdom Viridiplantae; phylum Streptophyta; class Magnoliopsida; order Asparagales; family Orchidaceae; genus Papilionanthe; species Papilionanthe hookeriana x Papilionanthe teres. Next base: position 95,164,572 of record CM040422.1, read on the forward strand.
AACCGGGTGGCTCTGGAGAGGGGCTTTTGCTAGTGGACTTCTTCCCTCGGTCTCGGTGAAGGTGTAGGACCAATCAATTCGAGGATTGATCCACTATGGAGAAGTGTCCCGGTTTTGGGTGGAATTTTGGCCGAGAAATCGGGCTCCGTTGGTGGGATCGGGGCAAATTGGCACTGGGATCAACCGCTCTAAGTATGGAGAATGATCTCGAGCAATTTTGGCGCAGTTTCAAGTAAGGTCCGGTTCGCAGCACCTTCCATGGCCGAGAGGGGTGGTGTTTAAATAGGCATGGCCGGAGGCTCTCCTAGGGGTGGCCAAGGGTCGGGATCAGCTCGCTCTTGGCATGTGAAGAACAGCCATGGTGGCCATTGGGCATGGGGCGCCTCGACGAGTGAGAATTCCAAGTTTGGGCTCACATGCGAGCTCTCGGCCCGGTGGTTTCCGGCGGCCGTGGTGGTCGGCCGGCCATGGTCAGTCACCCTCAAGGTCGAATGGGTCGTGGTCGGAGGTTTGTGCAGTCAATGGGCCTGGACATGTGTAAAGTGTTTGGATTGAAATGGAATGGGGAGGAGGCTATACTTGGCTAGGTTTGGTCAACCCATTTGTTTGGGCTGGGTTCACCCCCCATGGCCGACCTCGGGCTGAGAAAATCGATTAGGCTAGCCGGTCAAAAGGTGGTGAGGTCTCTTTCTAAGAATATTTAGATTAAATATTGGTTAAGGGGAAACATGCTTAAGGCTAATGACTTTTAGGAGGTGGTTAAAGGACCTCCTCCTTTTGCCATTTAAAGAGGGTTGACCACTTAGAAATTCTCATGGCTTGCCAATGGCTTACATGTGGCTTCATGACTCCATGTGGCTTGGGAAAAGATTGGGTCAATTTCATAAAAAGGGATTTTGTGGATTTTGGCATTTTAATGGAAATTGTTATGGGGCTTGATTTAGAATTGTTTAATTGATGATTTAGGACTTTAGGAATGACTTTAAATTGAATGTATGATGAAGGAAAGTGTCATGTGGGCTTTAGGATGATTTGGGCTTTTGAATTTGAAGGAAGTGGGCTTTTAGGAAGGTTTAAGGGAAGTGGGCTTTTTGATTCTAGGATGGGCATTTGGGTGAAAATTTTGTGAAGGACCATGTCAAATAAATGTTACAATTGATTTAGGGATGTTTCATGAATGGTTTGGAGTCAATTTGGTGTGATTTGGAATTGAATTGGTTTGAATTTGGGTTCATTTGGTAAGTGGGCCAATGTAGGTCAAATTGGGCTAACTTGGGACAATGTTGGGCTAAGGTTGAAATTGATGTAAAATTAATGTTGGGAAATGTTTATGGGAGTTTTTCAAAGAGGTTTTGGCTTTGTTTGGGTTTTGATTTTGGGGTTTGGGTCTATTTGGGCTAGGTTTAGGTTTAGGTCAAAATCGGGCCTTTTAGCTTTTGGTTGAATTTGAGTGGGGTTTGGGTCTAAACTTTGGGCAAATCATGTTAGTGTTTTGTTTATGGGGATGCTAAGGAAGGTTTAGAAAAGATTTGGGGTTAATTGGAGTTGAATTGGGTGAGTTTGGGCTAAGTTTGGGTCATGGGTCCAAATCGGGCTTTAAGGCCAAAAGTGAAATTGGATCCAAATGTCAATCAAATTGGACTTGGATTTGGTCTAGGTTGGTGTTGGGGATGTTTAATTGAAGTTTAGAATTGAATTGGACCAGAATTTGAGTCAATTGGGTAGGTTTGGTTTGACATTGGGTTCATTTTGGGTTAAAATGGGTCAAATTGGGGGTTTTGATAAAAGTGGGGTAAATTGACAAAATTGGCCTATGGTATAGTTGAACAAAATGAAATTGGGAATATTTGGGATTTTCTGGAATTTTCTAGGAATTTTCTGAATTTTTGGATTTTTTTGGCTAAGAGGGGTATTTTGGGTATTTGGAGAGTATTGGGAGGTATTTTTGGAATTTTTGGTATTTTTGGATATGGATGATCAATTTGAGTAATGTGGGAATGTTTAGGATTGATTTTGAGGAATTTTGGGTAATTTAGGTGGTTTTGCAAATTTTCGAGTGGTTTCATGGTTTTGAGTAGAGTTGAAGTGTGTAGGGTCCCGTGGGTCAAAAATCGAAAATTTGCAAAATTGAAGCTTCGGTGAATGTAAGTGGAATGAAATCATTTTGGTTGAGCCATGAAGCCACATCAAGCCCACATGAGCCATGAAGGGACTCATTCGAGGCATCCACTATGTTGTTTCTAACCCTCTTACCAAGCGGCTTGGGGTTAAGGACCATCCATGCGAACCACCCGCATGAGTCGAGAGGTCAAGTTAGGTATGGGTGTGTTTTTAGGAGGTGTGTGAAAGTGTAGTGTATAGGTATAGTGTGTGTGTAAGCAAGCCCCTTCACTGCACTGTGCCACCTGTAAGGCGTCCTAAGGCCAAAGAGTCCTATGGAACTCATCCTTTAAACTTCCACATTTAATTTCAACCCTCTAGGTGATTAGGGGTCTACAATCAAGTTTGTGGAGTTTGCAGGAGTTAGGAAGTGGTTTGAATTTCTAAGTGATGGGTTCCAATTCTAATCCTCTAGGATAGTCAAAGGAAAAGCCTAAGGCTAGATCCTAAGTACTAAAGAGAAGAAGAGAAGACCTCACCAAAAATGAGGTCAACAAGCCTTCAACTACCGAAGGATTCACGTGATATCTACTAGTTAAGAACTCATCTCCGGATAGGTCTCAAAATTCTTCAACAGGTTTTAACAATTTAAATGGCCAGTTTAAAAAGTAAACTAAGATCAGGTTTTAATATAATCAAAATTTTTATAAATATTTTAAGTTAAATTCTCCAACAAAGTTTAATTATCTTATTATCTTTTCATAGGTGAAAGGTGAAAGAAACCTAACTACTCATAACACATTGAATTCACACAACAAAACATATTTATAAAACTTTGAACCAAGTTACAAATACTTATCTGGAATGTTCCTTCAAGTGATCTGCTGACTCCTACTGACTTCAATGCAATGATGAAAGACTTCAACAATAAGAACACTAATAATCTCACACTTAACACTCAAAATAAACTAAAAATAAACTCACTAAATAATAAAGAAGGTAGCTCCCTAAAATGATTGGATGGCTATATAGTGCTTGGGGACTAAAGGATGTTAGAAGGGGTGAAAGGGGCCATTTTCTCTGTAGAATGAGCTCCTATTTATAGAGCTCTGAACTCGACTCAGTGGTCGCTTAAGGCGCCTCTTCAAAATTTGTCCAAATACAATGTATCTTCTAGAAGGTAACCGTCGCACCTAGGCGCCGGGATCTGGTGCCTAGGCGCCGGACTCCGTGACCAGGTCTTTGCACCTCTTCACTTTGGGTCACACCTCTTCGCGATTAAAACCGTTTCCCTGCATCCAGATGCATTGTATCATATGTCCTATATATTAGGAGTAATTTCCAATCTTCTAGAAGCTCTAATAACCACTTAACACCGTCAAAATAACTGCCCAAAGTCGTCAAAAAATCTTGTTTGCGTCTGTATCGAACTGGCGCTTTGGCGCCGGATTCTGGCGCCTAGGCACCAGGCCTACAATTTCGACAACTTTGCTCTTTTAGCTCTATTTTGCTCCTTTTTGCTCCTTTTTCCTTCTTGAACTTTTTTTTATCACCTACATCCAAAAACATAAAAATACCTTTCGTTAAAGCATAATATCCTTAAGAATTGAATCATAAATAAGACATAAAAAATGGGTATTTTTAAAGTGGATCAGCAGGGTTCGGCGGTCGGCGGGTGTTGACGAAGGTCGACGGTGGTCAACAGCTGTCGGCAGTGGTCAACGGCTGTCGGCGGTGGTCGATGGAGGTTGGCAGTGGTTGAAGACAACCCGCGGTGATTGAAGGTAGCAGGGGTGGTGCTAGACTTCAGTTCATTCTCAAAGCTTAAGATTCTCTCTCAAGCCTCAAGTTCTCCTCCCCTCAAGAGAGAGGTGGGGCTCTATTTATATTTTTATCGGTGCAATCAATTCAGGAATATAAACCACTTTGATTGAACAGTCCAGAGAGCTTCCTTCAATCATACGATGTTTGATGGACATTTAAGTGCCTTAACGATGTCGAATTAAGCAATCCAGGGCTCGCTAGTTTCGTCTTGTTGAGATGCTTAATTCAACTATAGGCTAGCAAGATTCGGCATTCATATGACCTAAATATGTTTGTAAAACTTTTAAGAGTGTTTCAATGACTTGATTTGAGCTTGATTTGCCTCGAATGGACTAATTTTGATATCATTGGGTTCTTCTTGTCGAGACAGTCAGTTTGACTCAAGTTTTTTGAAATCAGATTTCTGGATGACTTTTTATCGAGGTTTGAATGTTTCTTGCTCAAAAAGTCACATTGAGATCCATTTCATGCCTCAAGATTTATGTCATATCATAGAAATTTGTTGGAGGTATATCAGTTGCACCCAAATTTTGTGTGAGATTACTTTCTTAACATGAAAATCTCAAGATTTAAATTTATTCCTTTTTGTTGTTGAAGCAAATAAGCGCAGCTCTGTTGGTAGGGGCTTTTTTTCCTCATGTGGCAAGTTTAGGTTCTTTCCGTGTAGTGTAAGCTTTTCACTTCTTTTTTATTAATAACAGGTCAGACTTTGGGTTGTCGTCTTGTACTGCCAGTAGAGGGCGTGGGAATCGAGTTACTCTCTAGCCTTATGGGTTTGTGAGGGTAGGTGGAATGGGCAGTAAAATCTTGACCGCTGGCAACAAACCAAACTGATGGGAACTAGATCGTGGGATTCAGACCAACTTGAGGAGTTGGACCAATGTGAGTGGAATTTGAGTAGATTTTGGGAGCCCAAATGATGAAAATAGAGCACTTTTTTATTTTAATGAGCTTTTTTTACTAAGTTGTGCCTTTTTATTTAGTTGAGAGAATATGAAAAGTTACAAGGTGGGAATATGGAAAGACTTTTAGCGAGGAAGTCAGATGGTCATAAGGCAAAAGAAGGAAGGCCAAAAGCTATAGGATGGAAGGTCAAATGAGAAAGGAATTAAGGTAGATTTGAGTTTTCTTTAAATAATCACATTTAATTCTTGGTCTCCTTTTAAGCCTATAAATAAAGGCCATGGATGAGTGGAAGGCTCACAAGTGAAGAGAAGGAGAAGGAGAAAAAGGAAGAAGTGGAGAGTGGAGTATACTGCTGCGAGATTTCCCAGAAGTAGAAAGTTATCCCCGTCCTGCGTAGCAGACGAGCAACGTGATCTTCTTTCGTGTTGCGACCAAGAGAAAATCATCTTCGTCCTCGTAGCAGGCGAGCAACGAGATCTTCTTTCTCATTGAGGCCAAGAAGAAAGTCATCCCCATTTTGCGTAGTAGGCGAGCAATGAGATCTTCTTTCGCATTGCAACAAAGAGGAAAGTCGTCCCCGTCCTACATAACATGCGAGAAATAAGATCTTTTGTGTTGTGGCCAAGAGGAAAGTCATCCTCGTCTGCATAGCAGGTGAGCAACAAGATCTTCTTTCACGTTGAGGCGAAGAGGAAAGCCATCCCCATTATGCATAGCAGGCAAACAACGAGATCTTCTTTAACGTTGAGGCGAAGAGGAAAGTCATCCCCATTATGCATAGCAGGTGAGCAATGGGATCTTATTTCACGTTGTGAAATGGAGACAAAAAGAGAACCTCGTTGTGTTGAGAACTAGAGGAAAGGCAAGAACTTGGAGGATGTGGCATCAATTCTGATGGAAAGCTACTTAATTTGGTTTTGAAACAAGTATTGCTTCCAGAAAGACACAGTGGAAAAATATGCTGACTACAATCGACTAAGTGTATTCTCCTCCTTCTAGCTATAGTGTTGTTCATGAGATAGCCTTGAGAGTCAGCCGAAGATTTTCACCAGCACCTGAGTTTATCAAAATCATGAAGGGGTTCAAACTTTGCATTACTTAACTGTCTTTTCGGGTGGTGACAATCATTATCGGGTTGACTGTTTTCTTCATAAGTCATGGGTTGACGTTAACACCTTATCTTTTAGGCTTTTGCACAATCATGTTGTCCAATATAAATCATAACTCTTTTTAGTATTTCAAGATTGTTCTTTGGTACGACATAAATCCTCCTATATTCTTAGACTATTTTTAAGATCGTATATCGTGCAGATGTAAGCCCTAAATTTAAATAAATAGTAGGAGTAAACATCAAATAACTTCATTTCCAAGCTGTAAAGAAAAACAATATGTTAATATGGGAAATCATTAAGGTTTGCCTCAGGGTCTGTGACATCCTCTACTTTTTGCTTCTTTAGTCTCTAAAAATAATTGTTCCTATTTGGTCTGTTCCCACTTGATTTTTCTTACAAACAATTGTAAAAACTTAACTTTGAATTCTTGAAGACGAAACCTCGAATCTTAATCGAGAGTTTTCTGAAGTGATGTTGGTTTCTTAAAATGTAATTAACTACGGGGGTTTGCCCCTATAGAGAAATAAGAACCAAAATAATATAAATCCTATGTAATCTTTACATTAGATAGGAGAATCGTCAGTCATAAACTTTGCAAAGTAAATTGCATAAATTTCTTAGTTTAAATGGTTGAGCCTACTAACAAATAATATGCTTATCTCTCGGGGTAATGCACTACTTGTGGTATTGTTCTCCACTATCTAAACTACTAGATATATGAGATCTATTCGTTCTTATTTTTCAAAAAATCAAAATACTATTTTAAAATAAAAATTACATATATTAAATTAAATTATTTTCAAAGCAACCGACAAATTCTTAAAAAATCGACTAACAGATTCTGACAACTCTGTTAGGGATTAATTATTCTCTCCAATTTTTATCAGTAGTTTTTTTCTTCATACATCGGTAATATGTCCACATCTCTTGTGGGCCAGACTACTATTATTCTATTGACATATCTCGCTCATTTCTTTCTTGAGTAGTTATAGTCAAGTCTTCCGACATTCTGGAGTCATTTGTTTAACCATCGCTAAACAGAGGGGTTCTAAAATCTCCAGGATTGAGTGTGGGTTTGACCCCAATAGGGTGGTAGGCTAGGAGTGGGAAGTGAAGTTTATTGAAGCAAGTTTGACGTGAAATAGGCTCCTCCAATCTCGGGTTGAGTCATATGCTTCATTGTTGATGTATTCCCCTTTTTGAGCTTAACTTGTTGCTAACAAGTTAGACCAAATATTGCTCTCATAATTTTTCATTTAAACTCCAAACAAAGCAAAGTTTATCAAAATTTGAAGCAAGTTTCCAAAATCATCGAACTAAAATAATACCGCCGTTAAAATCCATAATAAAACTTATTCTAAGTTTAAAACAAAAAATCATCAAATCAATAAAAAACAAATTTTCTCTCCAAACTTAAAAGGTTCGAAGCTCGAAAAAAAACACAAAAACAAAATCTGTGTATATAAGTTTCAAAGGAATTCCTAGCTTAAAAGACAATTTTGTTAATTTTTGTATTCATGCTGAAATTATAATGTATAGGATGTTATTGACGTTCAGAAATCTTCAAGTGGCAGAAACGATGTCATTGCTAAAGCTAATTTTCTTGTCAACCGGAAGGCTTAACTTGCTCAATGACAAGGTTGCCTACCATCAAGGCTCAATGATCAAATTTGGAACTGGCTTCAAAGAGGTCAAAAGATTACTCGGTAAGGCTCCCGGGCATTAGGTCAATGGTACTACAGTTTTTAGGGGAGTCTCAATGGTTTGTACGGGGAAACAATGAAAATGGCTCCATAACCTAGCAGTTTCCTCTAACACAGAACCTAATAATAATATCATTAACATTAGACCTAGAAAGGCTTGATAGAAGATAAAAGAAAAAAGTATTAGAGGTTTTCTCACCTACACGAAGGTTGAGGGCGCATTCTGTGGGCTTGATCCTAGCTCCAACCATGCAATGATGAAAATGGCTTCACCTCTTCTCCAAAGAGGGTAGAAGCTTTCCTATTCTAAAGGAGAAGTCAAATCTTCCTCCAAAAAGCCTTTCTAAAGGCTCTTTCACACTCACCTCAAGAGATTAATGGAGTTTAATGAGGAGGAAGAGGAAACAAGAAGGTGAAGGAGAAAAGCGGAAGAAAGACTCTCCAAGCTCCAAGCACCCCCCCCCCCCCCCCCCACCCGAGCTTTCCCTTCTCTCAAGAACTCTCCAATACTTAAATTTTTGGATACTTTTGCGTATGGGTAGATTTACCATATTATTTTGGGTTAAGGAAACTTTTCTTGCTATTTTTGGGCAAAGGTTCAGCCAAGGGAATTTTAAACACTAAAATAGACATTAGATGTGTCCCGTGTTGAATTATTATCACCCAACAGTGCGCTCACCCATGTAAGACTAAATCAGAATCAGTGCTCAAAACACGTACCATGGGGTTTTAATAGATGTCTTTTGCTACAAGAGATTGTGAGTGAGTGAAATACAGTCCTTAAGCATTCAAGTGTATATCCCACACATACGACATCAAAAGTGATGCCAACATATTCAAAATAAAATAAGTGAGAAATATATTTTTTATTTTTAAAACATTTTTTCTATATAAAAAAATGTGCCCAAAATAAAAAATGAAATAACAACCAAAAAGTGAATTCTAGAAAGGGTATTTATGATCATCAACTATTTCCCAATTATTTTTTGTGCGCTGCCTTGTGAATCTTTTTTTTTTTTCAATCTCACTGAATGCTATTGGAAATGATAAAATTATTTTTCATAAACCACTTAGAACAATTTCTACATATATTACCTTTGCTTTACCAATTTTCCTTCTTACGTTTGTGTCAGAAGTTTTTTTGAATCAGATAATGCGATTTCATATTATTCGTTGAATATCTCTAAATCAACTATGTTTTTTCAATCACATTATCTTCTGTATATATCACTTAGATGTTTCATCAAATATAATTATTTATTAATTTCTCTCAAAATACTTCTCCGTTTCTAAGTTTTTAGCCAAAAATTGTATTCATATTTATACCTTTATTCTTCTTGTATTAAAGATCCAACATACTTTAACTTATCACCAAAACATCATTTCATCGTCTAATAGTGTTGAATGAAATGTATAAAATCATTCCAACTAAAATTACATTTGTGAGGATAACCTTGTTAGTTCACAGCCAGAACTTATAACTAGCAGCAGTAAATAATCTCACGGCAATTACTTCCGACTTTGTACACAAGTTTCTGTACACTTCACCAATGCCTTTCACAACGAAAAATAGAAAATGTATATGAAGGAAAAAAAAAATCTTCTAACAATACATTCCCTTCATTTGTTCACTCAAGAATTTTAGCACACTGAACAAGCTCTCCCATTCATCATGCTGTGTTCTGTCCTTTGCAACAAAAGAATGCACTCTCTTGTTGACTTGTATCCAACTAGACCCACTACCTTTCCTCACTCCCTTCTCTTTCATTCTCCTCCTCATCTCCTCCACATCTCCCCACCTCCCAAAATTCGCCAATACATTCGAAAACAACACATAATATCCAGAATTCGCACTCCCTGAATCAATTATCTGCTCTCCAGTATAGACTCCGATCTCAAACTTAGAGTGCACCATGCATGCCCCAAGCAAAACTCCCCAAATTTCAACACTGGCTTTTTCAGGCATTGTCCTGACCATCTCAAGAGCTTGTTCTACCCTTCCTGAGCGTGCTAACAAATCAACCATACATGCATAATGGCTCTCTCTAGGAGCCAACTTGAATTTCTTCATTCTGTCAAAAATTGCAATCCCTTCCTCAACCAGTCCTCCATGGCTACAAGCTGAGAGCGCTGCAATGAAGGTTACATCATCTGGGTATGTGACCATTTCCGAAGACTTCAAGTGATCTATGAGCTAGTCCATGGATTGCATAGCCTGCTATCATTGAGTTCCAACTGACTATGTTTTTATCGTCCATCAGGTCAAACACTGCTCGAGAGTTCTTTATTCTCCCACATTTTGCATACATATCAATCAGAGCACTCCCCACAAAAGCTTGACCTTCAAATGAATTCTTAATTGCCCATAAATGGAGCTCTTTTCCAAGTCTCAATGTAGAAACACCAGCACAAGCGGACAATGCACTAGTGACTGTAATTGGGTTTGGCTCTATGTCAACTAATATCATCTGCCTTAATGTTTCAAGTGATTCACCAAAGTACTGGTTTTGTGAGTAGCCCACAACCATTGAGCTCCATGAAATCACATCTCTGTCTTTTATTTTTTCAAATACTTCTTTGGCATATTGAACAGAGCCGCATTTGCTGTAGACAGAAACAAGAGCATTTCTAACCCTTCTGTCTGTCTCAAGGCCATTCCTGAATGAGTATCCATGGGTTTCTTTACAGTAATCTAAGCAAAAATTTTGAGAAATTGAAGGAAGAACACTTGCGATAGCCACAACATCAGGCATTAAACCATCATTCAACAACTCCTTAAAGACCACCATTGCTTCATTGGACATATTGTTTTGTGTTAAAGAAGAAATTATACCGCTGTAAGTGACAGCATCCAACTTCAAACTGCAAACCTTCATGTCTCTCAGAAGCTTCAAGCTCTCTTCAAACAACCCATTCTGAGCATAAGAAGCAATCAGGGCATTCCAAGTGACTTTATCTTTCCAGACCAAACCATTGAAAATCCTCTGAGCTTCCTCAGTTAAACCGCACTTGCCGTAAGCAGAAATCAGAGCATTCTGAATCATGGGAGCAGTCTCAATTCCATTTCTAAGTACAAAGCCATGCACTTCTCGAACAATTATATCTGTGGCAGAACAAATGGTAAGGATGCTGATAACTGTCACCTGATCTGGCTTGAATCCACAACCAATCATCTCACTTAGCTTTTCTGCAGCATCTGAATCAAATCCATTCAAAGCGTAAGCTGAAATAACGGAGTTCCACGTAACAACATCTCTTTGGGGCATTCTTTCGAACACGTGCACGGCATCTTCCAAGCTGCCACACTTTCCATACATAAAAATCAGAGAATTCGAAACGAATATATCAGCATCAAAACCACTTTCAACACCAAGCTGATGCAATTTCTTACCTTCGCGAAGGTTCAACAACAAAGCGCAGGCCTTCAAAACGCAAGAAAAAGTATAGGAATCAGGCAGGAGACCTTCTCGCCGTTTTCTCTGGAACAAGCTGATTGCTTCCCCGTATAAACCATTAGAAGTGTAACCTCTAATCATGGAATTAAGAAGAAAAATATTACAGGTTGGGGAGAGTTCAAAGATAGACAATGCAGAAGAGAGATCCCCGCAGAAAGAGTAGAGAGTGATGAGTTTGTTGGAGAGGAAAGAATCGCATGCGAATCCGGAGACGATGACCTTGGAGTGTATTTGGGAGCCCAAAGAAAGATTTTTCAAGAGAATGCAATCATCAAGGACTTGCATGAATGTCGAGGAAGACATGGTGCTGATAAGCGATTTGGCTGAAAAGGAGGAAACTTTTCTGAGGAATTGAAGATATGACGAAGATATCATGATCAACTCCTTTGCTTGAAAACATGAAGATTTTATTCTCAATCAATCATCTGCATGCTCAGCAATATCAGTGAGCACTAAGAAGAACATTTCTTTATCATCCTTCTCACATTGTTAAGCTTCAATCCGGACTATTCGTTTGCTTACTTTCACTGCTCTAATGCTGGATAACTATTATAAATAAATTGAATTAGGATTAAAATAACTCTATGGAGCGAGCCATACCTATTATAGTCGCTGGTATTTTTTTTTCTTTCTTTTTTCATTATCGTATATGGAGCGATCCAACTATTAAGTCAAATGACCGAAGAATATGCCGACTCACAACAAACTCTAGAACAAGAAGAGTCTGTAGGAGGCTAGGGGTTGAATCATTAAAAGGTCTGACGATTATACTAAAGCTAACCGATCAAATTATGGCGCGACGATGGACTAAAAGCCGATGAGACAGATTGAGAGAAAATGATTGATTGTGCACTCATCGATCGTAGAGACCCACACCGCTCGTATAAGTCCACTTGTCACTTAATATTCCATACACATGTAACGTACAAAAAGAATCATCTCAGAAACTAATAATTAGAGGGCATATTTGTAATTCTAAAACTCACACTCCTTGTAAGTTATTTACTGTTTATAATTGTCTTTTTCTTTCTCCTCTTTTCATGACGCTCTATTTCTTGGGTATGCTTTGCGAACATTTTTGAATTTAATAATTATATTTTTTTTTTATCTTGGTACTTTAAACTACACAAAGCTCTATAATATGATGCTGCATAAATCAAAATATAAAAGGTATGAACCTAAGAATAGACAAAAGTGAATCATACCAGTTGTCTCATTAAGGGCCATCATCCTATTGATTATAAAAATTCACGATTAATGTAACAATAATTTTCATTAGTCAAGAATATTAAACGTATCAGCCTTATTTAATAAGCATTGCGTAACATCTGGATCAAAATAATAAGTTATAGGTTGATTTTTATACATAACACCATAAACAATAATATTACATATTTCACGCCTAAAATATAATACACTTGTATAACACATATATTCACCTTAGCAACTACAACTTAGGGTCTGTTTGAGGCAGCTGTTGATTATTTATAATCTGCTGATAAGGAGATTATTCTAATAATTCGATAATTTGATTATTTATAATCTGCTGATAAGGAGATTATTCTGATAATCTGATAATATGCAGATTATCAGAATAATCTGGCTTGCTGTTTGGGGGAGCTTATTCTGAACAACTTATTTGTAGCTGTTACTGGCTAGATGACCAAAGTGCCTCTGAAAGCTATTTACTGTTTGGGAGAATTTATTGAGAACAACTTATTTGCAACAAAATTGTATGAGGAGGAAAATAAATAAAACTAAAGCATCAGATCAAACAGAAGAGTTAAATCAGTACATATCACTTAAAAAAATAAACATAGAGTTCTCACTCATTCGTGAGTAACTAAAAAAAATAAAATAAACATAAATAGAATTACAAGTACAGTTAAAAATATTAAAATATTCAGTTTGTAACTTTGACGATGTCGATCTTCAGCTGCGAACTCGGCATGAGAAACCACCGCTACCCGATCACTGTCGGCAGTACAACATGTTGGGTAATCAGCACAACGAAAGAAAAATTAACAAGAAACTCGAAATGCAGGGGAAGCTAAGAATAAATTCCTCCCTTTCTTATATCTTTATCCTTGTACAGGGCATCAACAATACAAGAAAAAATAACAACAAAAATTAACTTCCTCATTCTTAACAAAATACCACAAAATAATTCCTGGAAAATCGAAATGCAGGGAACCATACCTTGCAAAAAATTGCTAGGGCTCGCGGGTTCTGGAAGGGAGCAGACGAGGTGAGATCTGCGAGGCAAGGAGAGGGAGATATGCAAATACCGAACTCAGTAGGAGCGAACTGAGTGGAAATACTAGTAGGAGAGAAATACCGAAGGAAAGGGAAGGAGAGTAATACCAGTAGGAGCGATCGAGCAAGCGATCGAGAAAGATGGCGAAGATGGCGAGCCGAGGAAAGCTGAGAGAGATCGAGGAAGATGGCGAGCCCAGGGAGTCAGGAGGCGAGGGAGAACTTGCGAATCCAAGAGCTAGGGCGAGGGAGTTCCGCGGGGCAACACAAGAAATATTACCTAATCGCAGAATTCGTAAGTGGGATGCGGGGGGAGTCCCGCTTGCGAAGTCACGAAGAAAATAGCGATAAAAAAAGCCGCGGCACCGAAAATTTTTCACTTATCGCGATATTTAAACAGTTAGCTGACTGTATGAAATCACCATAGCTACCTATAAGCTGCCCCAAACGGGCCCTTAGACTCGTTAACTCTATTAGTTGTAGATATCAATTGCTATAAATAAGAAGGCAAATCAGCGTGTATTTCATGGGCAAGGTGACATGGCTGAGACTGAGCGATACAGTGGCCCATTAAGAGTTGCTTAATCAAATTTAATTTAATCCAATTAAATCAATCTAAATTCAGTCCAGTTTAGCACAAAATAAAAGTAATAGCTTTAGGATGAAGATTGGGCTTACCTAAGCTCAATTAAAGGCTTGGTTAACCCTTTGACCAAAAGGCTCATTAAGTGTCATTTAAGCCAAATCTCAAATTCTCCCCAATAAGTGCTTTTCAAATGGTCTGAAGTCTTCTTACAACTCTCCTTGAACAAATTCAATCTAATCCAAATCCAACTACTCCAGCTTGGGCCCTTGACTTGGGTTGACCCACATGGGTCACATTAGGTTAAATCATTCGAGTTCCAATCCAAACCCAGTTAAATTAGGTAACGCATCTCCTTAGGCTACTCTTAACTTAGTTAACTAAATTCGTTCCAACTTGCACCCAATTGGATATAATGTTCATAAGCTTTTTATTCATCCATTTGGATTAATTGGATCAAACTGAATCAAATTCAAACATAAATAAAATTAATTTAACCAAACCACTTCCATGGTTCAATCATAGCATGCCAAACCTAATAAAACACTATTCAACCACAAGTTGGGCCAATTTATGTCATTGACCCAATTTGATCCAACTAGGCATGATTTGATCTAATTTAAATTAGGCCTAATTTCATGCAATCAAACCTTCCCCCATCACTACATTCATGGTTTCAAAACTAAATAAATCATATTGAATGATTATGTTCCTGTTAAACATAGAACAAATTTTAACCTATTTAGACCCAATGATCCAATTTAGCTAATCCTCAAAACATTCCTAATCAAATTAAATCCAAAACCCTTTGGGCCCATAGGGAATGTGCTTAAGTTTATCCCTAGGCCACTAAACCCTTTTATTGGCTCACTAATTCTTGACATAATTTAAATCTTAGATGTCTCCATAAATTTATCTCCCTTATCTCTAATCTAAATCATTCTCACCAAAACCCATTTGGGGGCTACTACACCTGCTCTGGACCTATCTTAACCCACTTAGCCAGCTCAATTAGCATTTTTTTTAATACAATAGCGAAACCTCTAGACCATTGCCAATGTTGCAGCAGCACATGCCTTTCCTAGCTTATGGAGACTGCCTAGGGTGATTGGTCCAAGACCAGACAGACTCTTTGGCTCAGTTAAAAGAATATCACCAAAAATAAACCAAAAATAAAATAATTTAGATGCTCGAGCAACAGAGCATTGCTCATAAAAAGTAAAAGACATAATCTTATTAGAGAATTTAAGATTAATTAAACTAATTTAAATTTAATAAAATTAAAATAAAAATAAATTATTAATAAAAAAATTAAATCATAGGAAAAATTTTCACTAACTTTGAAAAACATTCTCAGGAATTCTTTAATATTAATTTAAGGTTCGTTAAATCCCTAATTAAATCATTAGATAAATTATTCAAAATATTACAAACTTAAATTACAATTATTAAAAATACCCAAAACCTTCTCTGATCTTTAGTCTTTACAGTAACTTAGAGTTAACGTTGTTCAAAATTAAATATAAATATATGCATAAATATTTGTTTAATTGATTAAGATAATTAGTTAATTTTTATCTTAATTATTTAATTAAAATTATAGTTGATAGAAATTTTTAAGAAAGTACTTCAATTTTTTCTCAATTAGAAACGAAGTAAAAAAAATGTAAACATTAGATTTATTACCTAATTTTCTAATTAAGTAATTAATTACAAATACACAATCTCAATTTGGTTAAGCTCTTTTGACTAGTTCTACATTTGGTTCAGTCTCAAAATATGTGCTAAATTTTCCCTTGAGCCTGCCAGAATATTGGCAAGTTATTCTCTAGTAATATCAAATTCTGTTGATCTCATATGGTTTATTTGGAGGCCTTTTTTTTATAAGAATTATATGTATTTAGCCCTACTTCTTTAGCTGAGTTGTATCATAACTTTATCATGAGCTTTTAAATGAGTCATTCTATTATTTGATTAAATCCAATAACTAGACATCTTTTTTTTTGTTGATACTTATTAATATATTAATGACTTCCATACTTTTTTTGGGTAGATTATCTCTACTTGAACATGTATCTCTCTTTAAACATTTAGATCTTATTCAAAATATTTTGAAATCTTTCTATATTTAAATTGATTGAAGCTTGTAAAACATGTGAACCCCAAAGTTAATGGTCGATAATCTCAACTATACCCCTCATATTGCTCTGCATGAATGAGATAAATTAGGAAAAAAAATACTTATAAATGATCCTTTTAGCTTTAAGACAATTTATTCATGAAATGTTGACTATTAGCAATAGTCAATAGTTCACTTGATAATGAAAGTCACTCTACCATGATTAAATCTCATATGACCATGCACATATATAAATAATCTATGCCAGATCATCTTAATCAATTTTAAAACTTAAGTTTGGCATGATCACTATTGAGAAGGAATTCATCCATTTAGACTTCCTTTTTTTAATTTATCAAGGTTGAGGAGTAGATTCCATAATGTTATTCAGGTAGTAGGTTTCATTTACTATTTGACTGAAGGTCAATTCACTGTACTTAATAATTGCATTCGAATCATTATGTTTAATGATCTTTTTAAAATTTCTACTCTTGAAGTGGTTCCCAAGATGCACTTTAGAATTACTTATATCATATTTATAATTTCCTCTTTTATCCCTTCAAATTGCTCGTTTTTCAAAAATCTTAGTCCTTGATTCTATAGATTCCGTTCTCTTTAGCTACTCCATTGTTCATAAGGATTGGCTTCTAGTCCTTAGTATTAATTTATACGTGTTGCGCCTTTGAGGATTTTAAAGAGATATTTCTCTTTGAGCAACAACATAATCTTTTTAGCAACCACAAGACATATAGAATAAAAGGCAAGTATGCTTCTAGTGAGTGCTATGACCTTGTGTTCACCATTTTCCCAAGAAGTTCAACGTGATTGCAACTAGTTCACAATCTTTTTCTTGAGTAAAGCTTTTGATATATTTGAATGTACAAACCAAATCTCCAATTTTTTATATGGAAAAAAATCTAGACAAATGCTGGGTAGTTTTCAGGGACAAAAACTAAACTTGTCACTGATAATGTCCTTGACAAGACCAATTATTTTGCATTCATCTTGATGAATTTTGTGATCTCGACTGCCATGGAATTTCCTTTTTTCCATTTTCTTTTCAAAATTAGGTATTTTGGTAATGTGTGGACCACTTTGACTTCTCTCATGTAATTCTATAAATAATGATGGAAATTATCCTTGAGTATTTGCTCAAAGTATATACAATATTAATGGAACCCAAATAAAAAAATTTGATGGTCCCCTTTATTGGATGTGAACGAAAAGTCACTAGTTTCCCCTATTTAGATATCATTATCGAGAATTAGAATAGATTTTATTACAAAAAAGGCATTATTCTCTATTAGAAAGATAATTTGATAAAAGTTCTAATGCTAATTTTGCTAGATTATAGCATGCGAGAATGCTAGTTGCAATGTATCCGTCTAAACACCAAGATAGCATATGTTTCTCCTTGTGAAAAAGATGCTTATGTTAATACAAAGGACCATTATTGTTGAATCAATGTTCTCGTATTGTTGTACTTGTATTTTCGAAGCTCAGACTAGACTTACTGAAATTTTAGTTGAAATGAAGAGTAGATTGGCTTTCATAATTGGATCTAAGCAATTTACATGCAAATCACACAATTCTTACTTATTTAGATTTCTAAAATCCTGAAGTACACATTAATATTAATAACATTCATTTTATTATCATAATCGCATCAAAAACGATGTATGAAAATATATATTTCACTTCAAAAAATTAGTAATAGTAATATTTTGAATGTGAGGTGAAAGGTTGAATATATATATATATATATATATATATATATATATATATATATATATATATATATATATTATACAAATCATTACCATATAACAAACAAAGCCAGAAAAAGTATTTATACAAGGGTCCAGTACATAATACATTTATATACAGAGCTCAAAACAAGCCAGCTCAGGAATGTACACCAAACCATCTTCAGCAAACATACAAGCCAACTAAGTCTGAAATATAAACCTAAAAAACTATTAAAAAAATCAAAATTATAAGAAATAAAAATAAAGGCCCCTCTAAACCGGACTCCAATTTCAACAAGTGAAAAGAGCAAGTAAAACAACAATCACAAAGATTGATTTAATTATTCACAAGCTAGTTTAGTGCCAAAGCTTGTGAGGCAAATGGCAAACGCCTGGAACGCTGAAAGGGGTTCCCTATAATCCATGGTGAACATATCATCCCCAACCTTTCCAAACTGCAGCAGCACAGTCTCTTCGTCCCCAGCAGCTCCTGCCTGACTTGGATCAGCAGCTGCAATTAACTGGAAGTTCTTCACAGAAGCCACAGTGACACGACCATTAAAATTCAAGCACCAGCACTGGAGATGCTCGTGCCACCTGGGTGACTTGTTCTTCAGAACAATGGAGCTTGATGCACTATCGGTGGCTTTTGCCAGACTCTTAGAATCATTCTCCCTTATGGTCTCTCCTTCGCAGCAGAGTAACGTGGAATGCATTCTCCTTGGTCCCCTGGATTTCAGAAGGTTGAACTTGTACGCGACTCGGCCAATCTCAAAGTTGCCCGCAGAGACCTGTGGGCTGATTTGCTTGCTTGCAAATCGTCGACTTGCTCGGCCGCCTGACGCCTTTGCACCATCATATGGTGGTCTGCTGTCGTACAGCATGAAGTTTGTTCCCAGGAAATCAGACCTGATGGACAGAAATATAGTCATGAAACAGAAGCAAGGTGTAACGGAAAATTTTAACAGCCTCAATCGATACTTTGTACATAACATCCTGAAACAAGTTATAATTGGTTTATGTATTACAAGAACGTGTATCCTTTGTGATCACCTCAAACAAAATCAATAAACATACCAACGCAGAAGTACACACAACAGATTTTCTCATATTTTAAGTTTATAAAAACCATCTATAAAAAACACTCATGTTTAAGTCTCAAATAATAGGAAAGAAAAGTCTTATGATAAGTAGGATTTTTTTTTCCCCTCGTGTAAAACCATTTAAAGCACCGAGATATTTCAACTAGGAGTATAATTGAGTCTATCTAACTCGTGAGCCGATTCAGGCTTGACTTGATAAATGGCTTGTGATACAAATTCAATGAACTATGAGCTAAAGCTTGAGCTAGCTCTAACTCGACTCACTAGCTCGTTGGAAGGCTCAATTAAATAATATAAATATAAAAAACACTTGAAGCAAATTAAAATTCAAGTGTTTAAAGACAAACTTGATAACACCATTTAAAATTTACTCCTCATTTCTTTACACTAAATTATTTTTTATTATTTTTCATAAAATTTCTTTTTCTTTACCATTTTATTACAATAATTAAAATTATTTTCCCCTTTTCAAAATAAATAATCTGGCTGATGAGCCCGGCTCAAACTCATACACACATTGTTCAAGTTATAACTTTATTATTTTATTCAGCTTAAACTCAAAATAACGGTGAACCAAGCTAGGTTCAACTCGTTTGCAACCAGAACTAAATAGATTATGACAACCACCATAATGAAATAGTTGAGCTAATCATTATGTGTAGGAGTAGAAACAGATAAGAGGCCTCACCTCAATTTCCCCATGTATGCATTGCTTCCTTGAGAGAGATCATCAGCATCAAGCGAAATGACGAACTCAGTATGGTACCCTCGTCTAAACCTCCGTGCTGCCAATAGAAACTTCCCCTTGTCCATAAATGCTGCGAGAAAAAGTTTGATACTCAACGTCAACATCTAAAGATTAAAAAACAAGAAATTTAGGGATGTTTAAAACCATTATTGTCTTTATTTTCAAAAATTAAGATTGATTCTTAATTTTTAAGTATGTTCTTATGTATTTTTTAAAACAAATCAATCTAATTTTAAAATTTGAAAACAATGCTTAGGTTTTTTTGAAGGTTTCCATTTTTTTTTTCAAAATAAAAACCATATCAGCCACAAATAGTGGCCAATCACCACTGCAGTTGTCATAGCCGAATCCCTTGCCAACCACCATAACTATCTAATGCAATATTCAAATTAAAAAAGAAACAAACAAAAATGATGCAAATTTAGATTATCACAAATATTTAGTGTGATATTGAAACATAAACACGAAGATAACAACAACAAGCCTTTATCCCACTAAGTGAGGTAATCGAAACATAAAGAAAAGAAAATAAAAGATGAAAACGTAAAGTGATCTCAAATGGCCTTTAACAAATTGACGCACAAGAATCTGATGAAAAGCAAACAAAATTTTAGATTTCCTTTACAATGCTGAGGTATTTTGATCAACGGTACTATGATACTGAGCAAAATAGTAGGCAGATCAAGCTGAATTAAAAAGCCTCTTCTCTATCTATGAGATTACAAAATATATCGACCCAGGCATGGAAGCAAATTCTTCCAAGTATCTCTCAAGCAAACAAATCTGACTGGGCTTTATAACAGCAATGAATTTGTCACTTTTCTGCGTGTGCAGGGAAAGGAAAATTTTTCTTAATGGGGCATATAAATCAATTATCACGAATTAAATGTTTATCATGAGAAACATCAAATAAAAGAGGTCTCTATATGTATCTATTATATATAAAGGCATATTAAAAAATTAATTAGCCGGGTTACCCCATACTTTTGAGCCTCATGTTAATGATATCTAGGCAACAAACTTTTAAGGAAAAAAACACAAACAACTATAGATAACAAAAAGTAGAGCAGATTACATCTCAGTAAATCCAGAGTGACTAGACATTGCGCCACAGGAGTTATAAGTGATGCTTTAAGTAAACCGAGGAAAAAACCATCACGATTTAAAAACCAACACTTAGAAAAAGGAAATACTCATTCAACAAGAGAATGCTTGAGGTGCTAACACGTCAGATAAACAAAAAGTCTATTTGGGACAATAGCTGTTTGTAAAAAACATAATGCTACTGTAGACACAAATAAATTTTTTCAAAGTTGTTACGGGTACTAGAAAATTTTATCCTTCTGAAAAAAGAAAAAAAGGAAAATCTGTTCATAAATTTCTTACATTTGCCATTCTCTAGTATATCTGGTTATACAAAACTATTTCAGACCACACAAATTTTTAGAACAATAAAAATATAGACAAATAGAATTGTGGTAACATTCTGAAAAATAAAGCAGTGCAAAAACTACCACAAATCACCCTAAAACATAACTAATAAAATATAAAAACATCGTGGCTTCACATGTTATCATTTAGCTTAAGATGATAGAAAATGCTTTGAGCTTTCTTGAACATCGTGCTGAAACTAAACTTTAGCTTGTGATGTTCAGAGCTGATGAGACTTAAAATGGATAAGATAAAAATGAAATTATAACCTCAATCTGCATTTTATGAGAAGAAACTATAGCCAAATTATGGTTGAAAATATTGCAGGTACAAGGCATTAGAAAAGCAAAAGATGTCAGTTAACAGAATGTTTCATTATGAAATTCAAAATCTCAACCAAAAAGCCAGTGTTAGAGAATAATGACATTTGAAATTTCAAAAAAAACTTTCCATCTCTGAGTTCTTTAACGCATCCAGTGTGATTAGAAACAGTATTATGAGTGCTAAGTTGAGCAAACCGATCATTAATAACTGACTATACAGAGAGGGGAGGGATTGATAAAGCTAAAATCCTAAATAATTGGCATAAGCCAGTGATGAAGATGATGCTAAATAGAGCTAGTCTTATATTTGAAGTTAATGATGGTGCTTGTTGAGTATAAAAATTGAAGGACTACATTCCGGTTATATACACCAATGGTAAAATTCTTTTGACACCCCAAAAACTTGAGCCTATGATTTAGCACCAACAATTTTATATTTCTACACTAATAGATTTTTTTCAAATATTTGAAGAGAAACTAAACTAAAACCTCACGTGCTTTAAAATTTCCCCCTTAAGTGAGAGCATCCACATTGACTATTACTTCCTCTTAAATAGAAGTATCAGCAAATATCATGTACCAATAGCTCACTTAACTATGTTGCTCTAATGTGTGACTTACCAACACCTGAGCCTTGCTCAACCATAATGGAAGCATTAAGATCATAGGAGTCAAAACAAAATGAACCACTTAATCCAGATCAAACCATTAGCATTAATACAATTTGTTAGAGAGTGTGAATCGAATACGATAAAAACTCAACCAGAAATACTTTTTTTGAAACAATCGTTAAACAAAAACATTAAGCTATAGGAAAGTGCTAACAATTTAACATTTATATACCTATAAACCCATAAACATTAGGTGTGAAGCTGCCAAATAGTATAAACTATATTCAATAAGATGCTAACCATAAACCAACTTGGTATCCACCGAGATTAAAGTTATGCAAAGTTGTATTGAAGTTGCACAAAACCTCAAGTTATCCAACAAAGCTTCTCATTATATTGTCAAGAGAAAAGCTCCACTCACCTATAGAATTCGACATCTGAAGTCATCAATCCATCAAAGATTACTCACTCATTAAAGCAAATTCAACAAAGAACTCTACAAAAGTACCAACTGCCTACTCTAGGCGGACTCGCCAAGAGAACTAAATCAACGAACAAGTGTCCATGTGAAATTCTATAGAAGTCATCAAGTACTTGGACAACTAATAGCATTCAAGATTTTTTCCGGTTCACAACATGCTTCATTAAACATATTTTATGCAAATTTTCTTATAATTGTTGATTGTAGATATTTTTGTAATGTTGAATCTGAAAAACAAAACAATAAATAGGGAATTAATAGAGCTCAAAAGAGTCTGATAGAGGTTAGAGAAAGAACTCAGCAAATTTTGATAAAGGTGCAGTGAGTGTGAATGTGGCAACAATAAAAACTAAAGCCATGAAACACCCAAAAAACAGGAGATCTAAAGCTGAGAAACTATATTTCAGAATTGTAGATAACTCAATTAAATAGAATGCCATTATAAGATAGCAATTCAAGGAATTCTAGAGCAATTTTTGCAAATTGCTCCTCATCTCGAGCCTACTTAACAGCAAGAATTTACTAACTAATGTATTCGGCAACATCAACAAAGATTCAAAGCTCTCACATCAACTTTAGCGTCCAATAAAACTTATATCCCACAAAAAATTGCTATCAAAACATCACTTTATCATTGTGCCAGAAGCATTGAAATCAAACTACCAATGTATTTTCTATTGAAATCACAGAGGTCCACCCCTTCCAGAGTTTGAAATCCCTCATCTCAACCTTTAAAGAGGGAAATTAAACCATGTGAAGCATGTAGCCTGCTTTGAATCAACAGTTTCTTTTCTTAAAATCAACAATGCGCCAAATTGTCGACTATTATTTACTAATTCCAAGGAGGGCATTAAGATAGTACTTACACCTCCCTTTGGAAGTATATCTTCTTATCTTGATTTCTAGCTACAAATTACTGCTCAATTGCCAGTGGCCATAAAACATTGATAAATTGAAAAGTTGTTCTGAATATGAGTAGAACAATGTGACTCATTTTGATATTTTTTAATCAATTTCCAGCTTAATTAAATACTTGAAAATAACAGTAGTCCAAGTCACATTGTACAAGAACTTAAAGATTTTTTAGATATGCATCACGCGTCCAACAGCCAAGAATGTTAGATGAGTTATTTAAACCGGCCAACAGCTACATCAACGTGGATGTTTATAACTTATTATTATAGCATAATCCTCATGGCCATATGACTAGTTCATTAAAAAACTAGTGAGATCCTCAAGTCCAACAAAGTAGACCACTACATAATTGATAAAGACCATATGAGAAAGTACATTTTAATGAAGCAAATGCCGAAAATATAATGTTGAAAAGAGAGTGAGGATGTCCCATCCTCAACAAAACTAAACTTTCACTCCCCCCCATTGATCTGCAATAAGAATTATTATTGCCAACCAAAACAAACCCCAGCAAAACCACATCCTTGTGATGCATCAAAATACCATGTGTTTCATAAAAATCATGTGCATTATAAAATAATTTCTAATATCCTTATAATTTGTTGAAGAGTTAATAAGAATTGGAGCACAAAAAGAATTCATAATTGTGGGTCTAGGACATCATCCATAGAAGGTTCGTATGGAAGAACAACAAAGTGAAACTTGTCAATCAGGAAGGATTGAAATCATATAGCTAATTTAGGAGTTTTCTATAATTAGGAGTTTCCTTATTTAAATTATTTCCAATGTTTTTATTCTAATTTATTTCACTTTTAGTTGAATATTTAGATTTGAAATATGTATTACTAAGTTACCTAAAATAGATTATGAACTTTATTTTGTACCTAAAATAGATTGTAGGATTATTATTTAATGAAATAAAAGCAAAAGAAAAGACATGGAGTCTATTTAGGATTCAACCTATTTTTCTCAAAACTTTGACATGATATCAAAGCAAAGTTTTTTCCCTAACAACTAGTAGACATTGGAGGACGGTCAAGACTCCCTTCCCGCCGACCCTCTTGCGGGAAGGGAGGAAGTAACTCTTTGCCTTGATTTCCTCTCCTCCTTGGAATCGTTCTAAGGGATCTTCGTCCACCTTAAAGTGCTTTCTCGACAACGTCTTAGACCTTCAACTGCGCCCTCATTCGACTACTTCGTCTGGAATACTCGATTGCTCCATCCGGATAGCTCGTCCGCTTCATCTAAACCCTCGTATGCTTGGCCTGGACTGCTCGACTACTTTAAAGGCTTCATCTGGACTGCTCCCCTGCTCTTCTACTCACCTGGACTACTTCGTCTGGATTACTTCGCCTGGTTCCACTGCTTCGCTTGATCGTCTGCCTCGACTGTTCGGTCGATTAATTGCTTCGTTAATTCCGTCTACTGCGCTCGCTCCCTCTAATTCAGCTGCTTCATCTTCGACTGGTTCCGTCTCTCGCCTCTTCATTCGAACTCCATCTTCGACATTTTCAACTTCTTCTTTTGTTGCTTCGTCCGCTTTGACTTCGGCTTCTTCGTCTCACTCAAGGATTTTCGGCTTCAACACTCCTTCCTAGACCGATGGCTTCGGCTTTGACACTCCTTCCTAGCCGGCGGCTTCGGCTTCGGCTTCGGCAAACCTTAGATCTTCGGCTTCGACACTCACGGCTTCAACAATCACGACTTCGACACTCACGACTTCGACACTCACGACTTCGGCAATCATGGCTTCGACGCTCTCGGCTTCGGCATCTCTACATCAGCACTTTTAGTGTGAAGATCAGGGAACAATTCATCCTTGTCATCGCAAGAAGAATCGATAGCATTTGGATCGTATAACAGAACGCGGATCCTACTTGTGGGCTATGATTGGTAGCATTTGGATTAGGACGCGGATCCTACTTGTAGGCTATGATCGGTAACATTTGGATCGTGTAACTGGATTCTACTTGTGGGCTATGATCGGTAGCATTTGGATCAGGACGCGGATCCTACTTGTAGGCTATGACCGATATCATTTGGATCGTGTAACTGGATCCTATTTGTGGGCTATGATCGGTAGCATTTGGATCGCGTAACTGGAAGCGGATCCTTTTTGTGGCTATGATTTGAATTTTTGGACGACAATGATAAAAGATTTCTTGCTTTTCTTTGCTCAAATCATGTTATGGTTCAGGAATTGTCTCTAAGGCTTCGACATTCTTGGTTTCGGCACTTCCGGCTTCGACACTCACGTGTTGAGGATTATTGGTCTCGACAAAGTTTTTTGTTGGCAAATTGATGCTTCCTGATCAGTCAACATCAATTTGAGGGGGATGTCAATCAGAAAGAACTGAAATCAGATAGCTAATTTAGGAGTTTTCTATAATTAAGAGCTTCCTCATTTAAATTATTTCAAATGTCTTTATTCTGATTTATTTCCCTTTTAGTTGAATATTTAGATTTAGAACATGTATTATTAAGTTACCTAAAATAGATTATGCACTTTATTTTGTATCTAAAATAGATTGTAAGATTATTATTTAATGGAATGAAAGCAAAGGAAAAAGACATAGAGTCTATCAGGATTTAGCCTATTTTTCTCAAAACTTTAACAAACCTATCTCGAAATGGGCAATCCTCATAGCAGGAGTCATAACAACCAATATTAAGGGAGTTGGAGAAGAAGAATCAAGGCAAGCAAGCCTTATGTGACTTAAGTCAAGTGCAGAAGGAGTGTCGATTGTCATCACAAATATGACAATCTAGCAGAAGAAAATCCCTACAATGATGCAATTTTCATCCTAACATTGATTTCTAACTTTCAAATAGACAAAATCCTCATGAACATGAGTTTTGGTCAAATGTAATTTGAAACCTCCAAGATGGCTCCTTCTATTAAACATTTGGGAAGTATGCGATTCCTTGTTCACTGCAATAACTGATTTAATAATAGTAGATGCCTTGACAAACAACAACATAATTGTTCATTACTTTTGAAAACTTTCAAGGTAGCAGTTTTAACCTACCATGCAGCCATTATATTTCTTACAGGGGAGCGCATCATGATTATCTGTAAAAATTTGGTTCAGTTTTGGGCACATTATTTGAGGGCAGTAGAAAGGTGCAAGAGATGGTACTAAAATTCAAATTCCAAATAGATGCTAGACTTAGGACCTCTATATATTTAAATTACAAGGGCACAATGGGTGAAAGCGGAGCGCATCACACGGTCAAATTAGCTATTCTGAGAACTTTTGGTTGCTTATGGCACTTATTATAGAGGAATTATTAACTACTGCAAATAGTGCTATGGAGCACGAAGAACAACAGGAAGACATACGAAAAGATTACTAAAGCGAGGCCCTTCACAAGTAAACAATTAAGAAAATCAGAACCATCGAAATAATTTGAACCATATCACCTTTTTTTTTAAACATTTGAAATTTCATATGATTCTTTGAACATTATTACTTTCCATTCAGCTCAGCGTCAACAAAATAAAAGTTCTTATTTCGAAATGATATCTAATATAAGCAAAAAAGCCAATTGCCGCTTTTTTCTTACTCTGGGTTAAGCTAAGATAGAGATAGAACATTGAGTCCTTCCTGCTCCTCTTGATAAAACACTGGATAGGCAAATTACTCGGACCTGGCTGCATTAAGTAAACGACCAAAACAAATTCAGCGAATTCGTTGAATCAAAACAAACATAAGACAAAAAGCATCATCAATCCACACCATCCAGATTCACAGCAATGTGTTTCTCTATTTCAAAAAAGAAAGTACAACCCTAATTTACCCTAGATGGAGGAAAAAAAATGACTGACCTGCTTAAGGGAAGAAGGAAATGTTATCTTTCCGGACTCTCTTGTTGCTCCGACAACACCGGTGGTGATCTCTCTCCACTTCCGGCACACACTAGCGCAGGAAACCACGTTCTTCCGCAGGGGCCACCGCTCTTCGCTCGCTTCCAACCTTCTTACGATATCAAACATCAGCTCCGGAAGCATTCGCGACCACCCGACATTCTCCGATTCGATATAATCAGCGCAGACGACCTCCTCTCTCTCCACTTCAGACGGCCGCGACGCCGCCTCGACATCATCCTCCTGCCGCCGCCGCGATACACCACATAGATCGATCGAAATCAAAGCACCGGAAAAACTGCAGAAAAACGGCCATCTTCTCGACATCTCTCCTCACACTACGGTGCACCAAACGGGTAGGCCGGAGTGATGGAACGAACGATGACATCCTCACCTCAAATAAGAGTGCACCACAGAAATCTCCGCCAGTAGGCGTACGAATATCTTCATTGGCAGTTCAGACGTTCTAAACGACCACATTGACCCGAAATACTGGGGTGCAAACGGGCCCAACTTCAGCTCGTATTCGGCTCCTTAAAAATTTTGAGCATAAAAGATATATTCGTGATCCTCTCATTTATTTTGGGAGCTGAACATAAACTGTTCACATTTTGATAATTTAATCACGTTGGAGTAAGATTTAAAAATTATTATTTATATTAGGACATTATTTAGATCTAATTTAATAATTTTTATTCTATTTTCTTAATTAATACTTTTAATTGATTATAAATCTTTATAGTTTTGTAATCAATTAAATTTTTTAAAAATACTACTTATTAATATATATATATATATATATATATATATATATATATATATATATATATATATATATATATATATATATATATATATATACTTGATGAATAGTATTTGGCTAAAACGAATTGAACACGAGTTATTTTGATAACTCAATGAAAAGTGTATTATGCATAATCATGTGGTTCGTGATCAAAATCATTTTGATTTTTTTAATTTTTTTTATTTTTTAAAATTCTTTTTAATTTTTTTTGGTGAGTGTGTGTTAACACAAGTACACAACTGTTTTAACGTTGAACATATTTGATTATGCGTCACCGAATAGAGAATAGCGCCTTTAGAGTGTTAGCCGCGGATCACAGGACAACGACGCTATTCACAAATGTTACCATATTGATACACTATTTACAACACTAGTCAATGCCCCGTTTTGAGCCTAATAGTCTAACTTTTGTTATTTTGTTATATTGGTATTTTGTTAATTCAGATGGCTACAAATATGCACATTTAGTTATTATTTCCATGTTTTCTTTTGACGTTTTTATGATAAAAGGGTATTCTCAATCAAATTTATTAAAAAGAAAGAGAAAAGTTTGCATACGTACCATAAAATTCCTTCATATTTACACATCTAATATTTAACTACCTCCGTATAAAAGATTATACATAAAAATATTTATTTATTATTAAAATGTTAATAATAGTGGTTGTTGCGTGCAATAAAATTCAAGGCAGTTGAGTGATAATTTAGTGTCTTAGCGCTACACGAAAATTCATCACACAGACAAAAATAAAATAGCAAGAGGAGAGTCAGAATTTTAAACATGAAAAATTATAATGAAAATATCCCGGGTCTAACCGAATCAAAGTAATCTCTTATAAGATTGTAAATACATTGATCCATTCTTCTCCTGAATTAGAGAAGAGGAATTACAATGTTAAGAACCATATATGTACAATAGTCATTTAGGATTAATAGTTATAATTAAGCTACAACAAATGTAATTCTTGAAGAAAAATGTAATAGTGGACCGTAAAAGCAGTAGTTGATTGTTTTAAAGGTAGTAGTTTGCCACAAAGACTGGAGTTAATGGTTATGATAGCGTCTGTTTGTTGGAGTTCATGGTTGTAAATTATAGTGGAAAAAAAGATTTTAATCATATCGAGTGGGAGTCTAGATCCTTTCGATGCGTGTACCAAGTAATAGAGCAGAGGATAAATCATTGTATCCACTATGAGCAGTGACACCTAGACTTGCGGGGCTCACAAGACGATATCAAAAATTTTTTAATAGAATGACAGCACAAAAGGGGTGTCAACAGAAAAGGGGAGGAATCCCTAAATAGGTAGAGGTAGTCAGGTTAGGATATCATATATTTGTCATCCCAAGCTATGGAGGCCCTAGGTTTACCTGGTCGTGAAGTTAGTCGACCCGACCAGAGACCTCTTATCAGCATTCCATGAATTGTATCGTCCAAGAGAATCCCGATAGCTCTAAGGCTAGAGAAAAGAGACAACTAAATTCCTACACACTCTAAGGAGTGAAATAGGTACAAGTGGGACTTGTACTTATCAATTCAATGACGAAGATGCCACTGTTAAGGAGAAGAGGAGAGAGGACCAGCTACATAACTGGATCCTCCCTACAAAGGATTTACACCCTTTGACCTCATTTTTAATGACGTCTAGTCTCTCCTCCTTAGAAGCCTAGAATCTTGCCATAGGACTTTCTTGTTGACTATCATAGAGGACTAGTGAAGAAGCCCACTTCCCTTAGAAACTCAAACCACTTCCTTACTCTTCTTAGAGTTTCACATGGGTGGTTTCTTGACCTCTAACACCTAGAAGGTTGGGACCAACATGTGAAGACTCAGGATTGAGTTTTTATAGGACCATCAGACCTTAGGGTAACCCTCGGTGGCTTGGTCTTAATCACACACACACACTTAAGCCCATCAAACTCACACATTCCAAAACCTTAAAAGAAAATTACACTTGACCTGCCTCCTAACTCTTATTTTTGGAATCTCATGCGGGTAGTCTCAAGCCCTTAGCGTATGGCTAAGATGACTATGACCAACATGTGGAGGATCCAAAATGAGTTCTCTTATGCGTTTTATGACCTTAAGGGGCATACATGGTCACCTTATCCAATCTATTCTAATTCCACCAAAATATTCAACTTTGGCCTTCTACCCCCCAAATATCTCCAAAATTACTAAAATATCCTCAACACCTAAAAATATCCAAAAATTGCCAAGATACCCAATTTCACACAAAACTTCACCAAAACCCATCTTAGTCATCCAATTTTTCTAATTACACTGAAAATTCCCCAAATCCACCAAAATTGGTCGAATTACTGATCTACCTAAAAAATACCCATTTTTATGCCTTATTTATGATTCAATTCTTAAGGATATTATGCTTTAATGAAAGGTATTTTCATGTTTTTGGATGTAGATGATTTAAAAAGAGTCCAAGAAAGAAAAAGAAGGAAAAATGAGCAAAAAGGAGCAAAAATGGAGCTTATGGAGTAAAATTTTAGAATTATTGGCCTGACGCCTAGACGCTAGAGT
The DNA here is from genome assembly GCA_022702705.1 of Papilionanthe hookeriana x Papilionanthe teres. Taxonomy (NCBI): domain Eukaryota; kingdom Viridiplantae; phylum Streptophyta; class Magnoliopsida; order Asparagales; family Orchidaceae; genus Papilionanthe; species Papilionanthe hookeriana x Papilionanthe teres. Next base: position 95,195,199 of record CM040422.1, read on the forward strand.
ACGGCGCCTAAGCGCCAGTTCGATACAGACGCTGTTAAGTTTTTTTTTTTGATGACTTTGGGCAGTTATTCTGACGGTGTTAAGCGGTTATTGGAGCTTCTAGAAGACTGAAAGTTACTCCTAATATATAGGACATGTGATACAATGTATTTGGACACAAGGAAACGGTCTGGATCGCGAAGAGGTGTGACCCAAAGTGAAGAGGTGCGAAAGACCTGGTCACGGAGTCCGGCGCCTAGGTGCCAGATCCCGACGCCTAGGCGCGACGATTACCTTCTAGAAGATACATTGAATTTGGATGAATTTTGAAGAGGTTCCTTAAGCAACCCCTGGTCAAATTCAGTTATGAGCCCATTCTACAGAGAAAATCGTACCAAAACCCCCCCTCTTAGTACACATACCCATTTTAGCATCTTCTCTCTCATCTCTAGTTTTATTTAGTATTCTCCATACTTAGGGTGCCACTTTATTTTGTATCTAGTGAGTTTATTTTGAGTGTTTATTGTGTTTTATTGTTGTTGGAGTCTTTCATCATTGCTTTGGAGTCAGTAGAAGTCAACGGATCTCTTGAAGGAACACTTCATATAAGTATTTGTACTTTGGTTCAAAGTTTTATAAATATATTTTGTTGTGTTATTTCAATGAGTTCTGAGTAGTTAGTTATCTTTCTCCTTTCAACTATGAAAAGATTATAAATTAAATAAATTTTGTAGGAGAATTAAATATAAAATATTTTAAAACATTGTGATGATATTAATACTAGTTTACTTTTTAAATTGGCCATTTAATTTGTTAAAACCTGTTGAAGAATTTTGGGACCTATCTGGACATAAATTCTTAACTAGTAGATATCACATGAATCCTTAGGTAATCACAGGCTATACGCGGATTGTTTAAGGTGAAGTGCAAATAAATAGGAAGATATTATTTATTGAGCGTAAAATTAATTAGTTTTTAGAGCGACAGACTAAATTCTTATAATTTGGTTTATAGAAAGGTAACGGGTCACTGGTAGGGCCGACCATAGCCACCCTTGGACATCTAGTAGTGTGAGCCTAGATTAACTCATTTTACTAATAAAACATCTTGAGCCTAACTATAGATTAGTCAATGTTCTTTGCACTTGGACCAAAGGGTAAAGAATATGAATGCTTCTATTTGACAATACCATAATCTTAATTCCCACAAAAGATAATTAATCTGTAATTCTTGGATTAGTTGAAAAAGGAGAAAGTCATTTTTATAATTGCATTGAATTTTAATTACTACTTACTTTACTTTCCTGCTTATTGCTTAATTTCTTTTAGTAAAAATTATTAGTTAATTAAATTTGAATATATAAAAAAAGGAGTATATATAAATTGCTTTCGAAAACTTCAAAATATTACTTATATCTCTTAATTTTTATTTCAGTATCCCTGTGGGATCGATAACCAGGACTCCACTAGAGCCCTGTATTACTTGAACGATACGTATACTTGCGTTTAAAATTGTGACTTTTACAATAATAAAATCTAAATATAAAATAATAAAAGTAAACCTCACACATCAAGTTTTTGAAGCCATTTGTTGGAAATTAAATATTCTAGAAAATGGTATCAAATTTTTGTATTTCAAAGCATATTTAAAGTCGCATTGCATCACTAGGTCGGCTGGCAAGGACAAAGGAGGGAGCGTCAGGTGAGCCAGTGGCCAGGCCTTAATAGTGATTAATTGGGTTGTGATGTCTTTAGGTAAGAGATCTCCCAAGGTTTATCCATTTTAAGAAGGGAATCTCCAAAATTAGGGGACCCTTGGTCGATGGCCCTATTAGGTTGGGCTAAGGACATCTAGGTCAGTCCCTAGGGAGCCAATGCTGGCTATGGTGAGCTTGGTTTGGTCAATTTGGCTCATAGGTTTAATTTTGGGTCACATGGGTCAATGTTGGGCTAGCTTAAGTTTGAGCTTGAATTGAGCCCAATTAATTGAGCAATATGGTGGGTATGATTGTCATGAAGAATTTAGATAAATATTGGAGTGATTTTGAATTGGTTTAGAGGTTCAATTTAGCTTAATTTGGGATTTTGGCCAATTTAGGGCAAGTTCAATTGACTTAAGTTTAGGTTAGGCGAGGGTTGGCTCCAAGGCCAATTGAAGGTTCCAAAGAGTCCAGGGGGATGTTATAAAGATTTTTAAACATAAATGGGGTGCCAAATTTGGGATTGAGGCAATCAATTTGGTAAAATTTGATCATATGTTCAATTTGGGTTAAAATTGGGGGAGCTTGGTTCAAATGGGTTTGGGTGGAGCTTAGGTTTAACTAGATTTGGGTGGAGCTTAGGTTCAAATTGGGGGAGACTAAATGTTACATTTGGCTTAGGGGAATGTCATGAGATTTTTGGAATTCAAATTGAGGGGAAATTGATGGACATTGAGTCCAATTTGGATGAAATGAGTACTTGCTCAAAATTGGGGATTTTGAGTTTATGTTGAAATTGAACTCAAATGTAAGTCAAATTGAGCTTGGATTTGGTTTAGATTGGTATTGTGTATTTTTAATTTTGGTTTGGGATTGAATTTGGGCACGATTGGGGTCAATTGGGTGGACATTGGGTTCAATTTATGCACTTTTGGGTTAAAAGGGTCGAATTAGAGTTTTTGGTCAAATTGGGCTAAATTGATCAAATTGGGTCATGTGGTAGTTGAGTAAAATTAAAATGGGACTATTTAGGAGGTTTTTATGAATTTTTGGGAGTTTTTGGAATTTTTGGATTTTTGGGCTAAGAGGGGCATTTTGGTAATTTTGCATATTTTGAGGTTATTTTAGAATTTTGGGTAAATTTGGGTGATTTTGTTCAATTTAAGTGGTAGGAAATATTTTGAAATAGTTTTTTGGAGAAAATTGGGCAATTTGTGTAGTTTTGAGAAATTTTGTGGAATTTTAGGGTTTTAGGGATTTTTTTGGGTAGGTTTAGGGGTAAGGGGTCAAAAATTGAAATTTTGGAAAAATTTGAGGTTGGTTGAAGGTGAGTAATATGGAATTGTTTAGATTGAGCCATGGACCAAAGGAAACCCTCATTTGGTCCTCTATGTGTTGGTACTAACCAAACCTTTAGCTTGGGAAAACCACACACATGAGTTTCCAAAGAGAAGATCAAAGTGGGATGTGCTTTGTTTAAGGTTGTGAATGTGAAGTGTGTGTATGGTGTAAACTCCAGACCTCCAGGGTAAATCCTAAGGCTGACCGCTATAGGAGACCTCTCCTGGGCTTCCTCATGCTTTGGTCTCTTCTTCCCAAAAGCTGGAGGTTGGCCTTAAGAATATGAAAACTCCCAGTGAAGTGAAGAAGTATTTTAATTTCTAAGTGGAGGGTTCCAAGACTAGTATTATAAGAAAGTCACCAGGAGAGTCCTATGGCTAGACCCTAGGCTATTCTAAATAAAGACTAGAACTCAACCAAAAGTGAGGTCAACAATTAGACCCCCAATAGATGTGGTGTGCTGGGCAAGCACACTGCACGTATTGGTATTGACCGACAAGATCAACAAAACCAACACAACTTTCTGAGTCAAAACTCAAGACAAAACATAAAATTTAGTGAGGAAGTTTCTGCTGGGAATTATTCCGTTGAAACCTACAAGTCCCGGGAACTCCTGATGGGGAAGGAAAATAGAATATCTTCCTGAAAAGAGCTATGAGTTTCAAGCCTCCAAACTCTGAAGGAGTTCGATCTGAATCTCTTATGAAGTTGGAATTTGTATTTAGAATTTGGATTTTGAATTGAATTTCAAATTTTGAGTTTGAATTTTGATTTAATCTTGAGTCTTATGGAATTTATGAAAATTTCAGGATTTGTGGAATTTTGAGTTTGAAAATTTTAATTTTGTAAGAAATTTTGAGTGTTAAGTGAGTGAAGAGAAAAAATTGGATTTTCAGTATCTATCTCAGAAAGAGGAAATTAGAATTTAACTACTGATCTCGAAGGATGAGAACAAAAATTTAGGTACCAGTCTCAGAAATGAGAATCAGAGTTTCAGTACCGACCTCGCAAGATGGGAGTCAGAATTTAGGTACTGATCTCGAAGGATGAGAACTAGAATTTAGGTACAAGTCTCAGAAATGAGAATCAGAATTTCAGTACTGGCCTCAGAAGATGGGAGTCAGAATTTAGGTTCTGATCCCGAAGGATGAAAACTAGAATTTAGGTACTAGTCTCAGAAATGAAAATTGGAATTTCAGTTTCGACCTCGGAAGATGGGAGTCAGAATTTAGGTGCTGATCTCGAAGGATGATGTATGAAATTTAGGTACCAGTCTCGAAAATATGAATCAAAATTTCAGTACCGACCTCGGAAGACGGGAGTCAGAATTTAGGTACTGATCCCGAAGGATGAGAACTAGAATTTAGGTACCAGTCTCATAAATGAGAATCAAAATTTCAGTGCCGATCTCGGGATTTCATGGCTGTGGAAAATTTCTCGGAAGAGAAATGGAAATATAGGAAATTTTTAGGAGATGGACAACTATGCTCCAATCATAGAATTTTATGGAAGGCAAAAAAATTTCTCGAAAGGTAAATGGAAATATAGGAAATTTTGGGGAATCAGACGACTGAGCTCCGATCCCAGAATTTCATGGAAGGAAGAAAGATTTCTCAGAAGGAAAATAGAAATATAGAGAATTTTAAGAAATCAGACGACTGTGCTCCGATCCCAGAATTTCATGGAAGGCGAAAAAATTTCTCGGAAGGGAAATGAATATATAGGGAATTTTGGGGAATCGGATGACTGGGCTCCGATCATGGAAAATTTATGAGGACGGGGACTGTATCCTGCCTCATATCGACCACCATGACTTTGTGAGACCTTTCTGTACAGTCTCTTTTTTATAAGTGAAAGTAATATCTTATTTTGATGAGAAATCCAGATCGTTGGGCCGGGAGAATTCCGAGGTTCTATTGAAATTTCCCAACCGGTCGGATCGGTGCTTGTATTAAAAGGAAATGGAGCAGATTTAGCGAAGCACTGCATTCCAGGAGTTCGAAGAAAAAGGGTGTCAGTCACCTTCAGAAGAATGGATGAAGATAAAGCGCCATTTTACTATGAGATAGATCCAGAATTGGAGAACCTTCGTCCTTTGCCATTGTGACAGCTATACCTCCGGGTGTTCGCGAGGGGACTTTTGTTCCGGAGCATAACCTTGGCAGGTTGGCTCATCCCCGCAGCAGTCTCAGATAGCAGAAATGTACTACCTCTTTCAATGGGTCATGACAGTCGGTGTCGCCACTTTTGCAGCAGCTAGATGATGTGATATGTCAGCATTGTTCAAGTTTTGTACACATGATCTACTTTTAGATGCTTGTCAGCATATGATCAGTTGTACTACTTTCTGCAGAATAACGAAGATTTCTATTTTTTTAGAGATGATTTCTTTTCAGTGCGATAGTCGAAAGCCGTTGAACCACGTGTTTGGTTCCAAAATGAAAATGATAAAAATAATAATGCAGAAGAAAATGATAAAATGATATCAAAATGAAATTAAATCGAAATGAACTCGAAACTTAAGTCAAATGAAAATGAAATTGAAATGAAATCAAAATTAAAATTTAAAATCAAGATTTAAGTCAAATGAAACGTAATGTAACAAAACAAATTGAAAAAATAAATGATAAATTTAAAAAAAAACAAACAAATGATAACGCTCTCTCTCTCTCTCTCACTCAAAATTTTGAGTCCTTGCACTCATCTTCAAACCCCCCCTCGCTTTCGCAGGCATTCTGCGAAATGTACACTTTTCATATAACGCCATTTCTCACAAATATGAAATATCTCGAAGTTCTACAATTCTTGCAGTGGCTAAAGGTCTTGACCGAATTACTCCAAAATCTCTTTCTTTGAAAGTCAAATACCAAATTTTTACCCAATTTTCCTCAAATGAAATTCTGGGATCAATACCTAAATTTTGATTCCTTTCTGTCACCCTGGGCCGGATGTGATTCCTTGAGCTTTCCTCCCTAGGATTTCCTAAAATTCCCTAATTTTCCACATCCTTCCGAGAATTTTTTCGCCTTCCATGAAATTCCGGGATCAATACATAAATTTTGATTTCTTTTTGTCACCTTGGGCCGGATGTGAGTCCTTGAGCTTTCCTCCCCAGGATTTCCCAAAATTCCCTAATTTTTCATCTTCCTTCCAAGAAATTTTCCCGCCTTCCATGAAATTCCGGGAACGGAGCTTAGTCATCAGATTTCCCCCAAAATTCCCTAATTTTCCACATCCTTCCAAGAAATTTTCCACCTTCCATGAAATTCCGGGAATGGAGCTTAGTCATCCGATTCCCCCGAAATTCCCTAATTTTCCATTTCCCTTTCGAGAAATTTTCCACACCCACGAAATCCCGATTCTCATTTATGAGGCCAGAACCTAAAGTCCAGTTCTCATCCTTCAAGGATCGGTACTGAAATTCCTATTTCCCTTTACACTCAAAGTTTCCCCACGAAACTAAAATTTTCAAATTTAAAATCCCACAAATTATGAAACTTGCATGAATTCCATAAAGCTTAAAACCAAATTTTAAAACTCAAAATAAAATTAAAATTCAAACTCAAAATTTAAACTGAAATCAAATCCTAATTCTAAATCCAAATTCCAACTCCAAATCGATTCAGATCGGACTCCTTCAGAGTTTGAAAGCTTGAAATCCATAGCTTCTCTCACAAAGGTATTCCATTTTCCTTCCCCAACAAGAGTTCCCGGGACTTGAAGTTTTATCTTCTAATCCCCAGCAGAAACTTCCTCGCTAAATTTTGTGTTTGTCTTGAGTTTTGACTCAGACAGTTGTGTTGGTTTTGTTGATCTCGTCGGTCAACATCAATACGTGTTGTGTGCTTTCCCAGCACACCACACCTATTGAGGATCCATTTGTTGACCTCACTTTTGGTTGAGGTCTAGTCTTCCTTTAGAATAGCCTAGGGTCTAGCCATAGTACTGTCCTGATGACTTTCTTAGAAGACTAGTCATGGCACCCCTCCCCATAGAAATTCAAACTTTTCTTACTTCACTGGGAGTTTTCATATGCTTAAGGCCTAACCACCAATTTTGGGAGGAAGAGACCAAACATAAGGAAGCCCAGAGGAAGTCTCCTATAGGTGGTCAACCCATAGGATCTACCGTGGGAGGTCTGGGGTTTACACCACACTCACACTATACGCTCACAACCCTAAACAAAGCACATCACCTTTGCTCCCTAACTCTTTGGGCACTCATGTAAGTGGTTTTCCCAAGTCAGGCTAGGGTTTGGCTAGTACCAACACATAGAGGACCAAATGAAGGTGACCCTTCATCCAAGGCTCAACCTAAACAATTCCATGCTACTCACCTTCATCCAACCTTAATTTTCCCAAACATTCCAAATTTCTAATCCCTTTGCCACAAAATACCAAAATACCTAAAATGCCCCTAAACCCTAAACTTCCCCAAAATTTCTAAAACCACCCAAATTACCCATAATTCCCCAAAAATATTCCAAAATACTTCCTACCACCCAAATTAACCAAAATTACTAAAATTGCCAAATTTCCCGAAAAAATCCTCAAAATGACCAAAATGCCCCAAAAATTCCAAAAATTCTCATAAACTTCCAAAACCTCCCAAATATTCCCAATTTCATTTCTCTTAAAAACCACATGATCCAATTTGGCCAATTTAGTCCAATTTAACAAAAAGCCCCAATTTGACCCATTTAACCCAAAAGTGCCTAAATTAAACCGAATGTCTATTCAATTGACTCCAATCTTGCCCAATTTCAATTCCAAACTCTAATTCAACATCCACAATATCAATATAAACCAAATCCAAGCTCAATTGTCCAACATTTGAGTTCAATTTTACTTAAAACCCAAAATCCCCAATTTTGCCTAAGTGACCTAAATCCCCTAAATTGACCTAACCTCAATCAATTTCCCCTAAATTTCAATTCTAAACCCTCCATAACACTCCTCTAAATTGAATTTAATCATCAATTGCCCCAATTTGAGCCCAAGTCTCACCCAAATCCATTTGAACCAAGTTTACCTAATTTTAACCCAAATTGAACACATGCCCAAAATCTCTCAAATTGATTAGCCTAACACTAAAAGTTTCACTCAATTGATGTTGGGAACTCTTTATGACATTTTCCTAGACCATTTAGAGCCTTAAATTAGCCTTGCACCCAACCCTAGCCTAACCTAAACCTAAACTTAGCCAACTTGCCCCAAATTGACCAAAATCCTAAAATCCACCAAATTGAACCCCCAAATGAACTCAAAACCACTCCAAGTCTTCATGAAAAATCTTCATTACAATCATATACACAATGTTATTAAATCAATTTGGTTCAACTCAAGCTCAAACCTATGCTAAGTCTAGAATGTGGACTGCTTACGAGTTACACCAACACTCACTCTAGAGTTCCGTCTATTCCCTCCACCTGGAGGCTAACATCTCATAACAAAATTTAAAATAACAAACCAAATTATGGTGCTTTAGCCTGTCAGTCTAAAGTCCTCTAATTTTACTCCCCAATAAAACATATCTCCCTATATACTTGTATTCAATCATATGGACTACAATTCTTACCCATATAATATCATGTGATTCTTTCCAATTGTTGTTTGAGACAACACTGCATTGGATCTTACATAATCTCACAACAAACTTTAATATCTTAATTGGCCAAATCAAGAAGTAAATTAAGTTCAAGGAATTGAATCAACACAATTTATTTCAGCATTAAACACTTATACTTTCCACAACATTACTTCCATAATTTAATTACTTCATCATCTAAGAAAGAAAAAAGATAAACTAAACTACTCAGATTTCTTGAAGTAAGCACAAACAAAACTTGAAATGAAAGCATAGACCATAATGAAAACACAACAATCTTACTTAAAAATAAAATGTAAAAAATAAAGATAAATAATTATCTGAAAATCCTCTCCACCAGACTCTGGAAGTTCCATTGGAATTTTGCTTTCCACAATACAACTCTACAGAGGTTAGCACCCAACTCTGGTGACTCTAATAAAGAATTTAAACTTCAATAAAAACTAAATATAAGGAAAAAAGAAAATTGGTGAGGAGAAGGCTTCACACCAACCCTTTGTTTTCTTTCTTCCTCTCTACTCTCTACTATATAAAAGAAGAACTCTAAAACTTAACACACTCTAATAACCACTCTAATAACACACACTGAATAATAACCCTTTCAACACACACACACACACACTTGCAAATTATGAGGCTTCATTTTAATAATTTTTCAAAAGGTGCCTTGGTGTCTTTTCAAATCATGTCCAGATTCAATGTATCCACCAAAAGATGCATCCCTTCATTCAAATTTGCCGCCCAAAGGAAGTTAAGGAAGTCACTACCAAAAGTTATTTCAAAAACCCCTTGAAAATGGCGCCAAAATTCATTTAAATTCGATTTTTAACTATGGCGCTTGAGCGCCGGCACTTTGGCGCTTAGGCGCCAGAGGCCAAATTTCTCATAATTCATAATTTTGCTCCAAATTTGGTTTTTTTTCACTCCTTTCATCATAATTAATTATTTTCATCATACCTGCAAGAATAATACAAAATACCTTCCATTAAAGTGCAATATCATAAAAAATAGGTATAAAAATGTGCATAAAAACACTATCTATTTTAGGTGCATCAAAGCCCCCTGAACTTAAAATGTTACTTGTCCTTAAGTGACTCTTAACCATAAAAATTTTAACATGCAAATTATGTAAATGTGTTTCTTTAGGAAGATTTCAAAATTTTGTTCTAGAAATGAAATAATCCAATTTAGAAAAAATTTTAGTAAATAAGACTAATTTAAAGTTTAGAAAGTTCCTAAGTAAAGGATAATGAAAATATAGGTTTCTATCTAATTCAAAAATACTTATAGAATTTTCAAAATATAGGATTCAAACTGTTTATTTTTCTTTACATAAAAATTTTAATTGAGAGTAATTTTACTTACTATATTATAACCTTAAGTTTTAGATTTTCTCAAAACTTATATTTTAAACTTTACATATGGAACCAATTTTTGATTAGGCCCTTAAATCATCAAGCTTCTCCTTCTTTTTCACATACTATTTTTCACTTTTTTTCTCTTTTTTCCTTTTATTTTTCTTTTCTTTTCTTTTCTTTTTTTTAAGACAATGATTACTATATATTGATAGGTCTTTAATGGTTTTGAATTCCACCCTTCCATTTAAAATAAAAGGTCTCATATGTATCTTTCACTTAAAAATTATAATAATAGCGTTGAAAATTATTTTTCAATAAAAGAAATTTTAGCTTTGAAAAATAAAAGTCAAATCTTCTATTCATCCAAAAATACAACATTTCGTACTAAAGATAGTTTAACTATATTTAACATTTCTTTATTAAGAATATTTTAACTTTAAAATTTTCATTATTACTATAAATTTTAACTAAATTCTTTTATTCATTTCTATATTCAAAATTTTGTTTCCCTAATATAACTTCATATACATAATTATTTTCAATCAAAACCAAATTTATTTTAAGCATTCATGAGAACAACTAAAATTTTAGGATTTTGAAAATTTTAGTTTCTTAAATCGTTCTTAAACGTTAATTTTTAGTCAGGATAAAAAAATTTAAGCATAAGAAATGATACATGAGTGAGAATTAAAAAACTAAAATAACATGCTTGCAGGAATTTCAATATCCTAAATATGCAAGTATAGCTTTTTTAAAGATAAACAGGAGTAAAAGGAATCTAAATTCAGTTTTTCATAAAAGAAAAATTTCAAAAGACTTCTACAGTAATAGAGATTTTCAAAGAAAATACACACCAACTTAACATAACTAAATCACAACAATAGTAGAAAATAATTAGTAGTAGATTTTGAAAACTTTGAACATGCAATTTTCAAATAGTGGTCTTTAATAGTGTTCTAAATTTTTTTAATAAATTTGGAATTAATTTATACACTATTAAAAATTTAAACACTAAATACACATTTAAAACTTTTAATAGTACACACATATCACAAATTAAAACATAAAACATTACTTTATCACATAAACATCTGAATGTATATAAAAAGAAATAGTCCTACTATGCTCTATACAAAATTAGAGTTCATATCATAAATACATCGCACAACAATCAAACATAACATCACATATAAAAATATCAAAATAAAAACATAACTACACATAAAAAATCACAAATCAAAACAAACTAAACACAACAACTCTAATCATCATCCTCCTCATCAACTTCTTCAGCTCAGTCTTTGGATGGCGCATAAGGTATATAAAACGAATGAGGTGGCATCTCAGCACTATGATCACCTCAAATCACTTTATCCATGTACTGCTGATAATTCTCCTCATATTTATCATGCTTAACAATATACCTTTCAATATTTTCAATTTTACCATCCATATCTCTAACATGTTCTTTGGTAAGACTCACTTTCTTCAAAATCTCCTTCAATAGTCAAGTTTGTGAATCACTAGATGATGATGCTCTAGAAGTAGTGGCACGTGAAGTAGAAGAAGCAGAAGCAGAAGCAGAAGCAGTGGAAGTTCTAAATCCTCCTCTCCAGCCAAACTCTGAATGTACAGTGCAAGCACCAACGTATACACAGGTAAAAGGTCTCAATGGCTGAAGAACTTCCTCCCATGTTTCAAACTTAACACCAGATCGCTCACAAATTGAATGAATTAATGATGGAAATTTCATACCTGAAGTAATAGTAGATCTGGCACTGTTCATCACATAGTCAAAATAATAGCCCCTACATCAATAGGCTTTCCCAACTGAATACAATGATTCAGAACTGCTCTCTCTTGTAACTTCACTAGTATAACTTGAAGGCAATAGTTTAGATGAAATAAATTAATGCCATGCCTTTGAAATGCCATCAGTCAGAAATGATATGATCTCATCTGATTCTCCTTTTGTAGGATGATAATTAACATAAAAACAAAACACCGCAGGAGGCAAGTGGTAAAAGACATTAATTACCGCAGGTGAAAAATGTACTTGTTCACCTCTAAGAATCACCAAATTTTCTTCTGCTGCAGGCAAGTTTGCATAAAACTCTCTGATCACAGAAACAACAGCGAGAGCGGAGAAGTAACAGTAATTTTCCCAATTTCTTCTAGTAATCATTTCATCAATAACTTCTACTGGCTTACTAAACACTCATTCCAGAATCAATTTACTTGACGACAGTGCGTCGACATATCAATCCTCAACTCTTGTACAAACAAATTTGTTGGAATCAAAATTTGCTTTATCTTTTGAGCTCTTTGGCTTTGAAGCCATCTCTAAAAAAAATCGTAAAAATTCACCATAAATTCCAAAATCAAACTAAACTTGCTAAGTTAACTTCCAAAGGTAATTTCTACTAAATCAAAGCAATTTTTCATATTTTCATGATCTTAAAATTTTTCAATAATGTACTCAAAGTATATGGTGAAAATAAAAAAAATTTACTTAAGAGTAGTGCTCATACCTCAAGGAATTCAAATCTGACAAATCTCGTTGAAATCAGCTCTTAATTGATCCAACTTAAGCATGACCTAAATCCTATTTCACAATTTTGAGAGGTTGAGGGTGACAGGAGGTGTAAAAAATGTCAATTTTCAGATTTTTAACTGCAGAAAATCAGTTTTCGCGAGCCGTCTCTTAATCGTGAGGCTTCAACGCTCAGTCGCGAATTCTGGCGCTTAGCCCCCAGCATCCTTATTTTCATAATTAATTTTAAAAAAATCACTAAACCCCTTGGTTAATTCCCTAAATCACATTAAATAATAATTTCTCCCTTTTAAAATTTTCTAATACTCCAAAGACAGTTAAATTTCTATCAATTACAAAAAAATTTCACACAAACACAAATTTTCATTAAAAATAATCACACTTAATACATACTAAAAATTTCTATCCAAACATTTTGGATGAAATTTTCCAATACAAAATAATTCAAATACATCGAAACAAAGATAATTGTACATCATTAAGATGTAATAAACACACATTTAAGTTCAATAAAACACAAAGATATAACATTAGACACTAAACATCACATAAAACCACAATACTAGACTATACGCAAATTAATTCCAATCTCCATTAGGTTGAATGTATCCAGAACCACCATTAGTTCCATTTGAACCATCTGGAATATAGATCTGATAAAATGGGCGATGGTTGAAAGCTCTTACATCTTCTTCTTCTAACCATTTATTTTTCAGAAACATCGCCTTATCTGCTTCTTCCACATGACTTGTATGACTAAATTGCATTTTAAGTTCCCATCCCATTTGCGCTAAATGAGCGTCAGTTTCATTTACCTTTGCTTCAATTGATTCATGTTGGCATCAATCTTCGCAATCCTTTCTGTAATACCTTGAATACTAACTGCTAGGAATCCATTGTATAACTCTTGCGCACTTTCACTGATAAATTTCTTCTTGTTGGCTTCCTCCTTCTTCTTAATTTCACTCTCCAAAGAAGACATTTTTGCACTTAAAATACTCTTCTTAAGACTCAAAAATAGAAATAGAGACCGGGGCAAGTGTTTCTCTTAATCCAGGGCCTTTTTATAGACATGTGAAGTGCTAAAATAGACCCTAGACGTTTTAAAACTACAAAATAACTCCAAAAACCACTTCCCCATGGGTTTGGCTTCTAGAATTAATTTATCACGTTTTTCTTAACTGTGGTGCTTAAGCACTAACCAGGCGGCACTTAGCCGCCAGTGCACATTTTTACACAGGTCTGCCAAATGTCCAAAATTTTCATTCTGACTCTTTCTAGTCATCCTTTAATGTCAAATAAACACAAGTATAACTATTCTCTTTAAAATACTACCATATAATCATAAAAACAAACCAAACAAACCACACAAAGCAAACATAAAGCGAAGGAGACTGATAACTATAACGCAAAACACATCGATAACTATGGGTTGCCTCCCACAAAGCGCTTGGTTTAATGTCTTCAGCTTGACATACCCAGAACTTATTCTAAGTGACCCAACATCAGATTCTCATCAGATTTAAGTTGATCGACTGAAAAATAAGGTTTAAGTCTATGACCATTAACTTTAAATATTTTTCCAGTCTTAGGATCTTGAATATCCACAGCTCCATAAGAATAAACTTTTATCACAATAAATTGACCCATCCATTTGGACTTAAGTTTTCTAGCAAAAAATTTCAACCTTGCATTATACAACAAAACTTTTTTTCCAGGCTCAAGATATTTAGTAAGAATCTTCCGATCATGCCATAACTTCATTTTCTCTTTATAAATCTTAGCATTTTCATAAGATTCATTTCTTATTTCTTCAAGCTCATTTAATTGCAATAATCTCTTCTCAGCAACATCCTTTAAATTATAATTGAACTCTTTAATAACCGAACATGCTTTATGCTCATGTTCAACAGACAAATGACAAGCTTTTCCAAAAATTAGCCTATATGCGGACATCCCTATAGGAGTTCTGTAAGCAGTCATATAAGCACACAAAGCATAATCCAGTTTGATTAAACAGTCCTTTCTATTTGGATTAACAGTCTTTTCCAATATTCTTTTAATTTCACGATTGGATAATTCAACCAAACCACTTGTCTGCGGATGATAAGCAGTAGCAATGCGATGGTTAGAATGATATTTCTTTACTAACTTCTCCATAATTGCATTTCTAAAATGATTTCCCCCATCTTTTATGATTACTCTTGGTATTTTAAATCTGCAAAATATATTCTTTCTTAAAAACTTTGCAACACTTTGAGCATCACATTGAGGTAAAGCAACATCTTCAATCCATTTGGATACATAGTCTACTACTATTAAAATATAGATCTTTTCGAAAGATGATGTAAATGGTCCCATGAAATCTAATCCCCAAACATTAAATATTTCAACTTCCAACATATAATTGAGGGGCATCTCGTTTCTTCTAGAAATATTGCCGACACACTGACATCAATCACAATTTTTAATATATGCATTAACATCTTTAAAAAAAGTAGGCCAATAAAATCTAGATTATAAAATTCTATAAGTAGTTCTATCAACTCCAAAAATGTCCCCCATGATCAGAATTATGACATTTTTACATAATTTCATAAGTTTCTTCTAAAGTCACACATCTTCGAATGATCAGATCATTTCCTTGTTTATATAAAAATGAGTCATCCCAAAAATAAGTTTTAGCATCAGATAAAAATTTCTACTTTTCCTAGTATGTCAAACCATATGGTATAATATCACTTACAATAAAGTTTACAATGTTGGCATACCACAAAATTCGCCATTCATTAAAGGTGAACAATTTTTCGTCAGGAAAATGTTCATTAATTTCTTTTGTGTCACCAAAAGATTTTTTCAGTTTCAAGCATGGATAGAAGATCAGCAATTTGATTATCAGCACCTTTCCTATCTACTATCTCAAAATTAAATTCTTGCAAAAGAAGAATCCATCTAATCAATCTCGGTTTTGTATCTTTCTTCTTCATTAAATATTTGATAACAGAATGATCAGTATGCACTACACATTTAGTTGCAATTAAATATGATCTGAATTTATATAAGACAAATAATATAGCTAATAACTCTTTCTTAGTAGTGGTATCGTTAGTTTGAGTTTCATTAAGAGTTTTACTAGCATAGTAAATTACTTTGAAAATTTTATAATATTTTTTTACCCAAAACATTACCAATAGCAAAATCACTAGCATCACACATTAATTTAAAAGGTTATTCCCAATTTGGTGAAATTATAATATGTGCAGTGATTAATTTTTCTTTTAATGTTTCAAAAGCTTTTAGGCAATCATCATCAAAATAAAAAATTACATCCTTTCCAATAAACTACATAAGAGTTTTAAAATTTTTGAAAAAGTCTTTAATGTAACGCCTATAGAATCCAACATGTCCCAGAAACTTCTAATTCCCTTTACACTTGTTGGATAAGGTAAATTAGAGATAACTTGAATTTTTGCAGGATCTACCTCTAAACCTTTTTCTGATATTCTATGTCCTAATACAATTCCTCCTGCTACCATAAATTGAGATTTTTCCCAATTAAGGAACAAATTAGTTTCTCACAACATTTTAGAACTTTAGATAAATGTTCTAAACATGATTTAAATGAACTTCCAAACATTGAAAAGTCGTTCATAAAAACTTCAATCCCCTTTTCAATTAAATCACAGAAAATAGCCATCATACATCTCTGAAATGTAGCAGGGGCATTACATAAACAAAAAGGCATTCTTCTGAAAGCAAACATACCATAAGGACTGGTAAACGTTGTTTTCTCTTGATCTTCAGGAGCAATCTGAATTTGGTGGTACCCAGTATATCCATCCAGAAAACAAAAGCATTTATGTCCAGCCAGTCTATCCAACATCTAATCTAGAAATAGGAGTGGAAAATGATCTTTCCTTGTAGCGAGATTTAATTTTCTATAATCAATGCATATCTGCCACCCTGTAACTTATCTTATTGGTATAATCTCATTCTTCTCATTAACAGTCACAGTTACTCCTCCTTTCTTAGGAACACAGTGAATAAGACTCACCCATGCACTATCTGAAATAGGGTAGATAATCCTAACATCCAACCATTTTAAAATTTCTTTCTTAACAACTTCTTTCATAATAGGATTTAATCTCCTTTGAGGTTCAGCCCTAGGTTTACAATTATCTTCCATAAGGATTCTATGCATACAAATTGAAGGACTGATTCCTTTAATATCAGCTATCATCCATTTGAAGGCTTTCTTGTACTTCTTTAAAACTTCAAACAAACTCTCTTCTTCTGTTTTAGTTAATTGAAAAGAAATTATCACTGACAAAGTTGAGGACTCACCTAAAAAAATATACTTCAAATGATCAGGAAGCATCTTTAACTCAAGTTCAGGAGGTTTTTCAATTGATGGACCAAAAGATTCATCTTTTTTAGTCATGTCCAGTAGTTCAAAATTTTCATGAACACAATTTTGATCTTCCTCATTAAAATCTTCATAATGATGTAACTCCTCTTCTTGCTCATGTTCTAATTCTTCTCTTTCAGTTTTCTCTTCATATAACATCCATCCTATAACATTCATCATCATTACCTCTTGCAAGATATTTCATAGATTTTGAAATATTGAATGTAATAGTCTGATCATTAACTCTCATTGTTAATAACCCTTTTTGCACATCTATCATTGCTCTGCCTGTGGCTAGGAAAGGTCTTTCTAAAAGTATGGGTATCTCTTTATCTTCCTCCATATCCAACATAGTGAAATCAACAAAAAAGATAAATTGATCCACTTTTACCAAAAACATCTTCTATAACTCCTTTAGGATATGTGATCGAACGATCTGCTAATTGCAGAGTTACAGTAGTTGGAGTTATTTATCCTAATCCTAGTCTTTTAAATATTAACAGAGGCATAAGGTTAATGCTTGCACCCAAATCACATAAAGCTTTTCCATAAAATCTATGTCCGATTGCACATGGAATTGTGAAACTACCAGGATCTTTAAGCTTTTTAAGAAGCTTATTTTGAATTATTGCACTGCACTCATCACTAAGTGCAAATGTGTCATTATCTTCAAACTTTCTATTTTTGTTGAGAATATCCTTCATAAATTTCAAATAGGATGGCATCTGTTTTAAGGCTTCAACAAATGGAATTGATTGTTAACTTCTTAAATATCTCCCAGAATTTTGAAAATTGCTTATCCATTTTTTGCTGACAAAGTCTTTAAGGAAATGGTGGTGATGGTTTTTCCAAATCTTCCTTAAGTGGAGAAATAGGTTTTTCCAAACCTTTCTCAACGTCCTCTTTTGGTTCTTCAATCTATTCTTTCTCTACTTCAATTTCTCTTTGAACTCTACCTTCCAACTCTCTTCCACTTCTCAGTTGAATTGCTTTTACATATTCTTTATTTTATCTCTTGGATTTACTTCAGTATTACTTTGAAGCAAACCTTGGGATCTATTACTTAATGTATTGGCAATCTGTCCCAATTGATTTTCAATATTTCCTATTATAGCTCCTTGACTTTGAAATTGATTTCCCATTTGTAATACCACTTCTTCAATAGACAACTTCTTCTCCTTAAATTGTGAAGCATTGTTATAACCTGGAGGATAGGTTGGTCTATAATTATTATTCCCTTGGTTGTTCCAGTTCCCCAATGGGTTTACTTGGTTGTTTCCCCATTGTTGATTAATACCACCTTGATTATTGGTATTCTAAGTAATGTTTGGATGATTCTTCCAACCTGGGTTTTAATAATTAGAATAAGGGTTATTAGGCTTACTTATAGCATTCAAAGTTTCTGGTGAAGTATGAGAATCAAGCATTTGAATTAATGAATTTTCTTCAATCATGGCAATTGGCTAAGAAAAATTCATTCCAAATTGGTCTATCTTCCTTGAAATTGCAGCAACTTGATTTGCCAACATCGCAAAAACATCAATTCCCTGGCAATGGCGCCAAAAACTTGATGCCCAAATATTTTTGCTTACGATTTATGTATGAAACTTATGGTTTATAATAAGGCATTCTACGCAAGTATATGTATCATTTATTAAGTAATATAGGACTTTCTGATTAAGCCCCGAGATATCAAACTTAAAGGGAAATGTTTAAAAATTTAAAGAAATAAGAAAAATAACTTTTTACATTTTTAATTTATTTTTCTAAGTATGTTTTAAGGTTTTCATTTTGAAAAGTTGCTTTTAATATTTTTAGTAAAAAGTTTAAGCAGGAAATGAAATTATCAATACTCTAAACACGATATAAAAGTTATAAGAATCAAATATCTTTTTCTTTTTTCAATGAATCAGTAATAATTATGACATTTTATGTCGTGGAAGTATTTAAATGTATTGTTCCAAATATGAGTAATTATATTCTTTACCCTTACTTGGTTTTATAAAGAAAATTGGTTAATTTGAAATTTTAAAATTTTGTAGATGGGTTAGGCAGGTAAGATATCAGCTCTCACTCTAAAGTTCCCTCTATTCCCTCCGCCTGAGGGCTAACATCTCATAACAAAATTTAAAAAAACCAACCAAATTAGGGGGCTTTAGCCTGTCACTCTAAAGTCCTCTAATTTTACTCCCCAATAAAGCATATCTCCCTATATATTTGCATTTAATCATATGGACTACAATTCTCACCCATATAATTGCATGTGATTCTTTCCAATTATTGTTTGAGACAATACTGCATTGGATCTTACATAAACTCACAACAAATTTTAACATCTTAAATGGCCAAATCAAGAAGTAAATTAAGTTCAAGGAATTGAATCATCACAATTTATTCCAGCATTAAACACTTATACTTTCCACAACATTACTTCCATAATTAAATTACTTCATCATCAAAGAAAGAAAAAGATAAAATAAACTACTCAGATTTCATGAAATAAACACAAACAAAACTTGAAATGAAAGCATAAACCATAATGAAAACACAACAATCTTACTTAAAAAAAATGTAAAAACAAAGATAAATACTTATCTGAAAATCCTCTTCACTAAACTCTGGAAGTTCATTTGGAATTTTGCTTTCCACAATACAACTCTATAGAGGTTGGTGCCCAACACTGGTGACTCTAATAAAGACTTTAAACTTCAATAAAAACTAGATATAAGGACAAAAGAAAATTGGTGAGAAGAAGACTTCACACAAACCCTTTTTCCTTTCTTACTCTCTACTCTCTACTATATAAAAAAAGAACTCTAAAACATAACACACTCTAATAACCACCATAATAACACACACTGAATAATAACCCATTTAACACACACACACACACACTTGCAAATTATGAGGCTTTATTTTTATAATTTTCCAAAAGGTGCCTTGGTGTCTCGTCAAATCATGTCCAGATTCAATTATCCACCAAAAGATGCATCCCTTTATTCAAATTTGCCGCCTAAAAGAATTTAAGGAAGTCACCACCAAAAGTTGGTTCAAACACCCCTTGAAAATGGCGCCCAAATTCATTTAAACTCTATTTTTAACTGTGTCTCTTAAGCGCCGACACTTTTACGCTTAGGCGCCAGAGGCTAAATTTCTCAAACTTCATAATTTTGCTCCAAATTTTGTCATTTTTTGCTCCTTTCATCATAATTAATTATTTTTATCATACCTGCAAGAAAAACACAAAATACCTTCTGTTAAAGTGCAATATCATCAAAAATAGGTATAAAATGTGCATAAAATATTATATATTTTCGGTGCATCAAAGATGTGGGTGCATTTAATTTGATTTTGGTGCACTGTGCCACCGTGGTGGAGTTTTTCCTTGTTCCGGCTGAGATTTCAGTGGGGAAATTGCTCAAGCAGAAGGAATCAATGGCTGAAGACAGTTGGATCACACTTAGAACCTCTCAGGGAAGCTCTGGAAGAAATTTGGTAGGGTTTCCTTGAGAAAAGTTCAGTACCTTATTTTTGCCATGGACAGCTCCATTTATGGCCATGGCAATTGAGCTATGCTCAGGGGGCTGATGTGGGTGAAATTGTCTGCTTAGGTGGAGTGATGAAGAGCTGTGATGGCTAATCAAAACTAGATAGGTTACGGGTGAGTTTGGGTTTCATTTGGTGTGTGGTGGGTCTCGGTTTGAGCTCCTCTGGTGACTAGGCCGGCCGGCCAGGCCAAGGGAAGTGGCCAGTGGGTCAGCTGGGTTAGTGGCCATACCATCATGGGGTGAGCTTAACTTGTTAAAGCATTATGGCAAATCTTAATTAGGTTTAGTCATAAATGGTGTGAAATCCCCTAATATATGGGAACTTTGGTCCATGGCTCCACTAGGTTGGGCTATGGACATTTAGTTCAGTCCCTAGGGTTCATTTGGTGGTTGTAGGATGTTTGGATTGGTCACATTTGGTTTAATTTGATGAATTTGTGTCATGGGTTCATTTGGGTCACTTTGGGTTCAAATTGGGCTAACTTGGGTTTGAGCTTGAATTGAGCCAGAGTGATTGAGCAATATTTTGTATATGATTGTCATGAATGATTTAGAGAAGGATTGGAGTGATTTTGAATTCATTTAGAAGGATTGGCTTAATTTGGGATTTTGGCCAATTTGGGGAAAATTGGGTTAGCTTGACTTTAGGTTAGGCTAGGGTTGGTTCTAAACCAATTTAAGGTTCCAAAAGGTCTAGGGGGATGTTATAAAGAGTTTTCAACATAAATTGGGTGCCAATTTTGGGACTGGGGCAATAAATTTGGTAAAATTTGGTCATATGTTCAATTTGGGTTAAAATTGGGGAAGCTTTGTTCAAATGGATTTGGGTGGAGCTTAGGTTCAAATTTGGGGGACTGAACGTAGCATTTGGCTTAGGGAAATTTCATGAGAGGTTTGAAATTCATATTAAGGGGAAATTGATGGACATTGGGTCCAATTTGGAAGAAATGGGTCACTTGGTCAATATTGGGATTTTTGAGTTTATGTTGAAAATGAACTCAAAATGTGGGTCAAATTAAGCTTGGATTTGGTTTAGATTGGTATTGGGGATATTGAATTTTGGTTTGGGATTAATTTGGGCAAGATTGTGACCAATTGGATGAACATTGGGTTTAATTTGGGCACTTTTGGGTTAAATGGGGGGTCAATTTGGGGCTTTTGGTCAAATTGGGCTAAATTGATCAAATTGGGCTAAATTGAACAAATTGGGCTAAATTGATCAAATTGGGTTTTGTGGATATTAGTGAGGTTTGGGAATTTTTTAGAATTTTTGGAATTTTTGGATTTTTGGGCTACGAGGGGTATTTTGGTAATTTTGAGGATTTTGAGGCTATTTTTAAAATTTTAAAAAATTTGGGTGATTTTAGTCAATTTGAGTGGTAGGGAATATTTTCGAATAGTTTTTAGAGAAAAATGGGTAATTTAGGTAATTTTATAAATTTTGGCGAATTTTAGGGTTTTAGGGGTATTTTGGGTAGATTTAGGGGCAAGGGGTCAAAATTTGAAATTTTGGAAAATTTGAAATTTTGGAAAATTTGAGGTTGGTTAAAGGTGAGTTATATGGAATTGTTTAGGTTGAGCCATGGACCAAATGCAACCCTCATTTGGTCCTCTATGTGTTGGTACTAACCAAATCTTTAGCTTGGGTTCAAGAGTTTGAGAAAACCACGCACATGAGTTTCCAAAGAGTTGGGAGATCAAAGATGAATGTGCTTTGTTTAGGTTTGTGAATGTGAAGTGTGTATGGTGTAAGCTCCAGACCTCCAGGGTAAATCCTAAGGTCTGACCTCTTATAGGAGACTTCTCTTGGGCTTCCTTATGCTTGGTCTCTTCCTCCTAAAAGCTGGAGGTTAGGCCATAAGCATATGAAAACTCCCAGTGAAGCAAAGAAGTGTTTTAATTTCTAAGGAGAGGGTTCCAAGACTAGTCTTCTAAGAAAATCACCATGAGAGTTCTATAGCTAGACCCTAGGCTATTCTAAAGAAAGACTAGAATTCAATCAAAAGTGAGGTCAACAAAGTTAGTGAGCCGAGGATGGGCGTGCCGTGAGGGCAGTGGTCTAAAAGATTGGTGTTGTGAAGGCAATGATCCAAAGAAGTGGGCGTGCCATAGAGGCATAGGCCTGATGGATAGGTGTGTTGTGAAGGCAATGATAAGAAGATGGGCATGCCGTGAAGGCAGTGGCCCGAAAAATGGGTGTGTCATGGAGTTAGTGACCTGAAAGGGTGAGCGTGTCGTGGACGCAGCAGCCCGAAAGATGGGTGTGCCATGGAGGCAGTGACCCAACTAAAAGAGTGGCATACCGTAGAGGCAGTGGCCCAAATGAGTGATGATCCTCACTAAGGAGAATCATACAAATGGAATGATTATATGATGGGTGACCCACGGTAAATATATATGCGTACTAAAAATTCAATCCCCGACAACGGCGCCAAAAACTTGACCCACAATCCGCTGATGACAAATATAATAATTAATGCTTTCAAAATGTAATAGATAATAATAATAGCTAGTGTATATAAAAATAATTTTATCAAAAATATTTTACACACTAGGGGTACTACGCAAGTATACGTATCATATCAAGTAATATAGGGCTTTGAAACAAAGACCCTAGTATCGATCCCCACGAGGAGTGAGTTATGGATTTTTAAATATTTTAATTTTATTTTTTAGTGTTTCTTTTATAGTTATAAATTTGATATTTTTAATTTACTAGATGCAATAATAAAGCAGTAATGAAATAATTAATGCAAATAGCAATAAGACAACAACTTTCTTCCTTTCAATTAATCCAAGATTTTCTAAGATAATAATAGTATTCATGGAGAATATAAATTTATGGTATTGTGCCAAATAAAAGCTTTCATATTCTTTACCTTTTGATCCAGGTGTAAAAAACATTGGCTAGCCTATAGATCAGGTCCAGATGTATTGTTAGTAGAATGGGTTATTTTAGGCTCACACTACTAGATGTCCAAGGGTGGCTATGGTCGGCCCTACAAGTGACCCTTTCCTTCTCTATAAACTAAATTACAAGAATTTAGTCTGTCACTCTAAAAACTTATCAATTCTACGCCCATTATATAATATCTTCCTATTTATTTGCACTTCACCTTGAATAACCCGCACAAGGCCTTCGACTACTCAAGGATTCATGTGATATCTACTAGTTAAGAATTTATCTCCTTCTAGGTATAAAAACTCTTCAACAGATTTTAACAATTTAAATGGCCAATTTAAATAGTAAATTAAGATCTGATATTAATATCATCACAATGTTTTAAAATATAAATAGTTTCTAATTCTCCAATGAATTTTATATTATCTTATTTATCTTTTCATAATTGAAAGGAGAAAGTAAACTAACAACTCAGAACACATTGAATTTAAACAACAAAACATGATAATAAAACTTTGAATAAAATTACAAATACTTATCTCAAGTGTTTCTCCTACTGAACCTCTGAATTCTTCTGACTCCAAAGCAAAAAATTTTCAAAAGCACCAACTCTTTAAACTCTCAATAGAAACTCTAAATAAAATAACTAACAACTTTATGAAGGATAATAAAATGTGGCCCTAAAGTATCTCTCTAATTCTCTCTCTAGATGGGGCTCTAGATAGGAGGACTAAGTTGGATGTTGGGCTTTTTTCTCTGAAGGAGTAGCCTCCTATTTATAGGCTTCAAGGGTTGCCTCAAGGCACCTCTTCAAAATGTGTCCACTAAGTTATTTCTCTGCATCCAGTTCTTCGCATCTCTTCACTTTGGATCGCACATCTTCGCAATTAAAACCGTTTCCAAGCGTCCAAATACATTGTATCACATGTCTTATAAACCAGGAACAACTGCCAGTCTTCTAGAAGGTCTAATAACCGCTAACACCGTCTAAATAACCATCCAAAAGTGGTCAAAAATTTTGATAGATCCCATATCGACATGGCGCTTAGGCGCCGGATTCTGGCGCCTAGGCGCCAGACCAATATTTTTGACAATTTTGCATTTTGGCTTCATTTTTGCTCCTTTTTGTTCCTTTTTGCTCCTTTTTCACTTTTTTCCATCTTGAACATTTTTTATCACCTATATCCAAAAACATAAAAATACCTTTCATTAAAGCATAATATCCTTAAAAATTTGATAAAAATCAAGGCATAAAAATGGGTATTTTTTTTCATGGATCAAAATCCCCCAAACTTAAACGTTACTTGTCCTCAAGTAACCCTTTTTACTATATAAAATGTATGACATTTGGAATGAAAGATAAATATTTAAGACTCTTTGTTTTTTTTGATCTTATAAAGGCTTTAGTAAATCATTAACCAAATTTCACTAACTAAGTTTAATTTTAAGAATTTAAAGAATATTCAACTACCAAATCATAAGACTTCAAAAATTTTCGTTCATTTCAAAAATAATAGAAGTTTATTATATTAAGTTCACATAAATTATTTATAAGAAAAAGATTTTCAAGAAAAATCTTTCCTAAATAAAGATTCATGCATAAAAATTAAGTAAAGTATGTGACTAGTTTTCTTCATATAAGATAATTCAAGTGAAGCCAATTTTTTATTAGGCATATTCTCAAGCTTCTCCTCTTTTTTTTTTTTTTTTCATAGTGAGGATTACTGTATCTGGATAGCCTGTTAATGATTTTGAACTTCACTATCCTTAACTTATATTTTCAAACATTTACATTTTCACTTAATTATTATAACATGAATAGAATTTCAAAAAGACTTTCAATCTTTTTTTTTCAAGTTATAATTTTTTTTTTCTAAATACTTCTAAAATTCAATTATATAGAAAAATTTCTTAATCTTATTCTTCTTTAAGTTAAATAATTTTATTCTTAAAATCAATCGAAGTTATTAAAATTTTGGTTAAGTCCACTAAATTATTTATAATTTCAAAAATTTAAGTGATCTTAAATAGATTCATCATTCCTTAGGTTATGTTAAGATTTTATTAGAAAATATTAGTTTATTAAGGACAAATAAAATTTAAATTTGCATGTATTTTTCCCTTCTCCCAAACTTAAGTTTTGATATATCATAAAAAAATAAAATATGAGAGAAAGAAAAGTATAATTTTAAAAGGAATTTTATAAGCATGTAAAAAAAAAAAATTCTTGAAAGAAATATAATTTACTTCTACACCTGCTTTTTATGAATATTACAAAAATAATGAAGCATATAAAAGTAAGCAGGCTCAAAATTTTTTTTATAGCAGTAGTTGAATTAAATAATTACATAACTAACGTAAATATAATAACATTACTAACTATTTTAGAATACTAAACAGTAGGTTGAAACAAAAATAAACACAAATTCATTGAAATTTAAGTCTGCAACTAAATATCTAAAACAGTCTCAACATCAAACAATTCATACAAAGTCTCATAAACAAATCTAAGCTAGCAAACATCAAACAACAATCAGTACTATCAAACAAAAACTAAACTAACAACAGACTCAGCACATCTCAGAGGTAAATCAGGCTACTAATCACTGTCTGTAGCCTCGTCATCGTCATCACCAAAAGAAAACTCTACATCCTTAGGATCAACATATGGTGAAAATCTAGGACAGGTGGGAAACTGAATATCATGGTCACCCTTCAAGAATCTAACTAAAGACTCTGAATACTCAGCATCATACTCACTCTTCCTCTGGGTGTTATCAGATAGGTGATCAATTTTCTTATCCATAGTATCAACTCTGCAGTGAGTTAGAAATAACTCATTCTGCTGCTCTAGAAATTGATCATGCATCGATTCCCAAAAACTAGACGGTGGCTCAAGCAGTAGAAGTAGAAGGTCTGGAAGTGGAAGCTCTACCTGGAGTAGGTGCAGAAGTAGAAGGGGCTGTAGATCTCTTTCCACGAAGACAATCATAGATACTAACACTCTCCTGCCCAATTGGCTTAGTAGACTTTAACTTCTCATCAGAAATATCAGCGAGTGACTCCATTATTCACACATAAAGTATAAATCGTGGATGGGAATCCTAGTCCAACGAAGTACTCGGATCTAGCAAGTAGACTCCACGTAATCATAAATAATACTGCCGACATCTATCGGCTTCCTCTCCTGAATGCAGTAGTTTAAGATAGTTCGATCTCTAGTCACTTCGCACAGGTGGTTGGAAGGTATAAGTCTTGCAGAAATAAAGTAATGCCATGCCTTTGAAATACCATTTAATTTAGAATATTTGAAATTTACCCGTTTATCGTTCCGAATCTTCCAAGCTCCAGTGTCGTTAGTCAAATAAGCAATAATCATCTCAAGATCTCCCTCAGATGGAGATAATCCAGAATAGTGGCACTCGATGGTAGGTGGCAGTCTATAAAAAACATTGATCCTTTCTGGTGTAAATCCTACTCCAACACCTCTGACGAAGACTTCGTAGTCTTCCGCATCCAAAAAGTTAGCATAAAATTTGCGCACGACTGGAATAACAGCAACATCGATGAAATAACAGAATCGTTGCCATTTGTGCGCAACGATCGTGCTCTCGATCATTTCACCGGGATTGTAAAAGCTTCGCTCTGAGATAAATTTTCTGGACGTCGCAAATTCGTGATATCGAAAATGCGTTGCCGCAGTCGTGAACTTGCTACTGTCAAAATTTTCTCATGCCTTTCCTCGCTTAGATTTCGGTGCCATCCAAACGTGAAAGAAAACACAAATAAATTAAGGAATCAAAGATTTAAACTCTTTTTAAGCTTAAGAAACTTAAAATGAGTTTAAAAATTCATGGAGAAACATTAAAAATCAAAATTTTTCTCAAAATTTCAGTTTTTAGCCAAAAATAGGAAAAACTATGATGAAAATAAAAAATAAATGGATTAGAGTGTAGATCTGACATTGAGATGAAGAAATCAAGTGATTTCGGGCTCAAAATCTTGATGTTTTGACCTCAAAATGGATTTAGAAGGTGGGTTTTCGCGAAAAAGAGGAAGGGGATGAAGCTTAGGCGTCAAAAATGGCTAATGGGGGTTTAAATGGTGATTTTCGGGTAAGCAGGCCGAACCGGCGCCTAGGCGCCGAATTCTGGAGCCTTGGCGCCAGACTCGCCTTTCAAAAAAATCATTTTAAAAATTTTATTTTCCACCAAAATTCATAATTTAAACTTCTAATTACTCATATAAGAGTATTGTTTCAGTTTTCATCTTCCAAAATATTTTCCAAAAAATTTAAAAATTAAAAATTAAATCCTCCAATTAAATACAAGTTTAAATCAAACTCTTCTAATTCCATTCATGATTTTCAATTTCCGACTCAATACATTTCAGATAAGTATCATAACATGATTCAAGTTCTAACAACGATCAAACAACACAAATTTGAAAGCAAATACAACACACATTGAACATGAAAGCAAACACACAAACAAACACAATCGATTCACTGAATCGATACAACGACACACTAGATAAATCATAATCTCACTATATCACTATCTAATTTCCATTATCTTCACAATAGAGTTTGCTTGGCCTACTGGGGAAGAATACTAACGCTCTCGGAAAATCCGTAGCCATTTTCTCGTCGATCCAATTGTTCTTCGCATACATTTCCACTTGAGCATCTTGATAAGCCGCTAGATTGTCAAATTGAAGTTTCGCCTGCCATTCCAGATGTTCAATTTGATGATACATCTCATGGAGGCGATCTCTAATGCTTTTAAATTCTGCTTCAAACTTATCTAGACGACTAGAAATTTTCTCCAAACTTACGACGATGAAACCATTGAAGTAGGGTTGAGGATCCTTTGAGACCTTGTCTCTAGCCTCTTCTCCAAGATTTCTCCTCTCCATTTCTTCAAAAATCCTCTCTAATCTCTCAAGAATGGAGTGTATGGGTCGAAATAATGATTGCATAGGGATTGGGAAGGAAGATAGGGTCATTTATATAAGAAAATCGTGTGAAAAACTGAAGATTTTCAGTTTTGATACGATCCAGTAACTGTGGCGCTTAGGCGCCAAATCTGGCGCCTAGGCGCTGGACCCATCGACACATAGTTAACTCTGGCGCTTAGGCGCCAAATATGGTGCCAGAACCATGTTCGACTCCATTTCGCCTAACGTCAAATTTCAAAGTTTCGTTCTCCAAAATAGGTAATTTAGAATGGTAAGATCAATATAGACTCAGTAACATAATTTATAAGCAATCATAATGAAGGTTAAATTGATCTCCTTTTTACTCATATATGAAATAGAGTGATCCAATGTCCAAACTTATATACTTCGAGATAATTTTCAGCTTAAGTCAATAGAGACTTGTTAGCATCAAATTTTCTAAAGTAATATAAAATTAAACAAGACCGAGGCATAACCTTACATTAAAAATATAAAAACACACAAAACAACGAATAACTATGGGTTGCTGTTGACCTCATTTTTAATGAGTCAATACATTTTGACCTAAAAAGTCAACTTTAGTCAAAATGGTCAAACCAGACCCAATGACCAACCCTATTGACCAAATAGGTCACCCTTGCACCTAAAAAGTCAACTTTGGTCAAAATAGTCAAACCAGACCCAATGAACAACCCTGTTGACCCAATATGTCACCCTTTTGACCTGAAAAGTCAACTTTGGTCAAAATGGTCAAACCAGACCCAATGACCAATCCTGTTGCCCAATAGGTCACTTTTTTGACCTAAAAAGTCAACTTTGGTCAAAATGATCAAACCAGGCCCAATGACCAACCCTGTTGACCCAATAGGTCACCCTTTTGACCTAAAAAGTCAACTTTGGTCAAAATGGTCAAACCAGGCCCAATGACCAACCCTGTTGACCCAATAGGTCACCCTTATGACCTAAAAAGTCAACTTTGGTCAAAATGGTGAAACCAGACCCAATGACCAACCCTATTGACCCAATAGGTCACCCTTTTGACCTAAAAAGTCAACTTTGGTCAAAATAGTCAAACCAGACCCAATGACCAACCCTGTTGACCCAATAGGTCACCCTTTTGACCTAAAAGTCAACTTTGGTCAAAATGGTCAAACCGGACCCAATGACCAACCCCGTCGACCTAAAAGTCAACTTTGGTCAAAATGGTCAAACCGGACCCGATGACCAACCCTGTCGATCTAATAAGTCACCCTTTTAACCTAAAAAGTCAACTTGGGTCAAAATGGTCAAACCAGACCCAATGACCAACCCTGTTGACACAATAGGTCACCCTTTTGACCTAAAAAGTCAACTTGGGTCAAAATGGTCAAACCGGACCCAATGACCAACCCTGTTGACCCAATAGGTCACCCTTTTGACTTAAAAAGTTAAGTTTGGTCAAAATGGCCAAACCAGACCCAATGACCAACCCTGTTGACCCAATAGGTCACCCTTTTGACCTAAAAAGTCAACTTTGGTCAATATGGTCAAACCAGGCCCAATGACCAACCCTGTTGACCCAATAGGTCACCCTTTTAACCTAAAAAGTCAACTTTGGTCAAAATGGTCAAACCAGACCCAATGACCAGCCATGTTGACCCAATAGGTCACCCTTTTGACCTAAAAAGTCAACTTTAGTCAAAATGATCAATCTAGACCCAATGATCAACCCTGTTGAACCCACAGGTCAACCTTTTTCCCAAAGGGTCAACTCTGGTTAATTTTTGACTAAATAATCAATGACATGATTAATACCCCCAAATGTCAAGAATTAATCAAATAATTAACTTTAAAATTATTTTGATTAATTAAGTTGACTAATGATCTAATTTTCAATATTTTAATTAATGACATATTAATTAAAATGAAAATTAAATTAAAAATCATAAAATGACAAAATACACCAAAATGAAATAAAAATGACAAAATAAATTTCAAAATTAGTTTGATTAATTAAATGACTAATGATTTAATTTTTTTAATTAATGAAATAATTAATTAAAATAAAATAAAATTAAAAGGACATCAAATTCAATTTCAAATCCAAAATGACATAAAAATTAATCAAATAATTAACCCAATATTATTTTGATTAATTAATCAACCAATAATATAATTTCTAATATTTTAACTAATTAAATAATTAGTTAAAATAAAAATATAAATAAAAGACATAAAATGAAACAAAATTTAATGACATGAAATCTAATCAAATAATTAATTTGATATTATTTTCAAATAATAATTGATTAATAAAATAATTTTCAAAATATTTAATTAATGACATAATTAATTAAAAATTAAAAATGGCATAAAATGAAAATTTAACCCATGAAACCATGATTTTAAAAAAATCCAAATCTCTTTATTACATCATAAATGACCTCATCCATGGATTATTCATGACTCATGGGACTTATTAAGTGTAGGTTAATACATTAGAATAACCTATAAACCGTGGTTAAAAAAAGGTAATCATGGGAGAAAATATGTTGTCATCCTCTCATGAAATTAAAATATGAGGTGGCTCATCCTCATGAACTCACCAATAAAAATTAGACACCAATTAAACTCACATGAGTAACTTACTTAACCATGGTTATAACCAAATTTTAAGAATTTTGTATATCACCTTCTCATCCAAACCTTAAATGAGATGTTGGAAAGGGGAGGGCTCACTCTCATGACTCATCCTTCACCTCTTAGACCACCCAATGGAGGGGAGACAAGAAGCTAACCCATCCCACACCTTGTTTAAGAGCAATAATGGCTAAGGCTTGCATGAGATGAGTAAGGGGCTTATTTGTCACCATTTCCTCAAATAGAGCAAATCACCTTGAATGCCATCTAGGGGAGGTGGATTCAACATGATTTGCCCAGCCAAATCCACCTCACAATGGACCTAATAGGGGCAAGATAAGAACCCAACTCCAAATCCTCACCATAGTTAAACCTATGAGGCC
Source organism: Papilionanthe hookeriana x Papilionanthe teres (assembly GCA_022702705.1). Classification (NCBI taxonomy): domain Eukaryota; kingdom Viridiplantae; phylum Streptophyta; class Magnoliopsida; order Asparagales; family Orchidaceae; genus Papilionanthe; species Papilionanthe hookeriana x Papilionanthe teres. Next base: position 95,226,556 of record CM040422.1, read on the forward strand.
TAGGCTAGGACTATCATTACCCTAGCTTAAAAACTATACTAAAATAATAATAGGAGAGTGAAAACCTTCCCCAAGTGAATGGAAACAAGTTAAAGCCAGCCATGAACTCCCCATGGCTATAAAAACCCCATACCCGAACCCTCATAGAAGGAGAAAAAAATTGGTAGAGACCCATAGGCTGCTCAAATCACTTGGTCCCCAACACAAAAATTCTTCCCATGAACCTTAGCAAACTATCCCAACCAAACCCAAGCCATAGGGTTAGCCCAATCAGGCCAATTTGATCAAGATCTAAAATCAGCCCAAATTAGCCACTTTCTCAAAATTCTCCTCCAAGGCTAGGTTTAAAACCAAATTGGAGCAGCAAAGATCTTCCTTGGGAGTCCTAGAAGCCAACCATAAGGTCTGATCAAGCTTGATACACTTGTGGCTAAGGTATGGAATTATTTTTCCCAAAATAATTCATGTTTTTGAAATATCATGGGTTATACTAGCCCAGAAATGTATCATCACCATATGGATACATTTTACATGTTTAGATGATTCCATAGGTTCAAAAATCACTCAATTTCGTTGAGAAATGAGTGAGATATTAATGTTTGAAGTTTAATGGTTCATAATTTTTTCGAATTAGTAAGGGATTTATCTCCGTCGTTCGTTCCCGTGTTTTGGAATGAACGGTGCTGATTGCGCCATTCGGTGTACGCTGTTCGAATCCATGCACGGGATCTTCCCGCTCTTTGACGCTTACGAGGACACGCGTCGCTTAGCCGATTTTCTGGAATTAATAAATTCCAAAAAACCTTAAAAACTTCAAAAATTAATATCTTTTGATCCAGAGGTCAAAAAAATAAAATAAAAATACCTCTGGAAAGCTCTTGAGGAGAGGAAAATGTGAGACTAAAATCATAATTTTATTCTCAATATTTAATTTTTAAATAATTAATTACTCTCTGAGGTAATTTAATTATTAAAAATTAATTATAATTCCAAAAATTATGAATTTTTCACAGAATTATCCTCCTGTTATGACATACATCTCCTAATTTTCCCAAGGATAGAAAAAGTCTTTAGGATATTCTTCTTTAATTTCTAAGCTACTTTGTAATTATTTATAAAAATAATTATAAAAATTAGAAATTAAGGAAAATAAATTTGAAAATGACTAGAAATTTTAGGGTAACAGAAAATAACCCTAGGAAAATAATTTTTAAGTCATTAAATAATTTTAAATGATATTTCAAAAATTTAGGATTAAAACTCATTATTAATTAATAAATTTAATCCTAAAAATCATCTTTTTATTAGTTAGCTTTATTTTCTTTAATAAGTCTAAGTTTAAAATGAGTCTAGTCCATACTAGACTTATGACAAACTTCAATTAAGTCTAAAATGACAAGTTAGACTTAATAAATTCTAATTAGGTTTAAGACACCATTTAAACCTACTTAATTAAAGTTAAACCTTAATCTCATTAAGCTTAATTAATTAAACCAAGTTAGACCTTAGTCACATTAGGTTTAACTTAATAAACCCTAATTAGGCCTAAGACATCAATTAGACCTAATTAAACCAAGTTAGACCGTAGTCACATTAGGTTTAACTTAATAAACCCTAATTAGGCCTATGACACCAATTAGACCTAATTAAACCAAGTTAGACCTTAGTCACATTAGGTTTAACTTAATAAACCCTAATTAGGCCAAAGACACCAATTAGACCTAATTAAACCAAGTTTGACACTAACCACATTAGGTTTAACTTAATAAACTTTAATTAGGCTTAAGACACTAATTAGACCTAATTAAACCAAGTTAGACACTAACCACATTAGGTTTAACTCTAATTAGGCCTAAGACGCCAATTAGACCTAATTAAACCAAGTTAGACCTTAGTCACATTAGGTTTAACTTAATAAACCCTAATTAGGCCTAAGACGCCAATTAGACCTAATTAAACCAAGTTATACCTTAGTCACATTAGGTTTAACTTAATAAACCCTAATTAGGCCTAAGACACCAATTAGACCTAATTAAACCAAGTTAGACCTTAGTCACATTAGGTTTAACTTAATAAACCCTAATTAGGCCTAAGACACCAATTAGACCTAATTAAACCAAGTTAGACCTAACCACATTAGATTTAACTTATTAAACCCTAATTAGGCCTAAGACATCAATTAGACCTAATTAAACCAAGTTAGATCTTAACCACATTAAGTTTAACTTAATGAACCACAATTAGGTCTAAGACATCAATTAGACCCCATTAAACCTTATTAAACCTTAATCACATTAGGTTTAACACCATAAACCTTAATTAAGTCTAATCTAATTTGACTTGATTAACCCTTAAGCTTTACTTAAATTAGGCTTAAGTAACCTCTAAACCCTAATTAATTCTAAACTAATTTGACTTGATTAACCCTTAAGCTTTACTTAAATTAGGCTTAAGTAACCTCTAAACCCTAAATAATTCTAAACTAATTTGACTTGATTAACCCTTAAGCTTTACCTAAATTAGGCTTAAGTAACCTCTAAACCCTAATTAAGTCTAACTAATTAGACTTGATTAACCCCTAAGCTTAACTTAAATTAGGCTTAAGTAACCTCTAAACCCTAATTAAGTCTAATCTAATTAGACTTGATTAACCCCTAAGCTTCACTTAAATTAGGCTTAAGCAACCTCTAAACTCAAATTAAGTCTAATCTAATTAATCCTTAAGCTCTATTTATAATAGGTTTAAGTAATCCATTAACCTTAATTAAACATAACTAAATTATGTTTAATTAATCCCTAAATTTTAGGTTCAACCCACATTGAACCTAACTTAACTTAAACTTAACCAAACTTGAGTCCAACCTAACTTGAACTCAAGTTAACCTAAAACCTTAGGTTTAACCCACATTGAACCTAACTTAACTTAAACTTAACCTAACTTGAGTCCAACCTAACTTGAACTCAAGTTAACCTAAACTTTAGGTTCAACCCATATTGAACCTAACTTAACTCAAGTTAACCTAAACTTAAGTTCAACTCACATCGAACTTAAGTCGATCTTAAGTCTAGATTCAACCTAACTTGAACTTAACTTGAACTCAAATCAAACCTTAACATAAGTTCGACCCATGTTGAACCTAAGTCAACTTTAAGTCTAGGTTCAATTTAACTTGAACCTAACTTAACCCAAGTCAAAACCTTAACTTAAGTGCAATCCATATTGAACTTAAGTCAACTTTAAACCTAAGTTCAGCCTGACCTGGATCTAACTTAATCTAAAACTCAAACATTAATTTAAGTTCAACCCGTATTGAACTTAAGTAGACCTTAAATCAAGAATCAACCTAACTTGAACCTAACTTAACTTAAATTAAATCCTAATTTGAGTTCAACTCATATTAAACTTAATTCAACTTTAATTCTAATTAAATCATTAAACCTTAATTAACTAAGGTTTAAATTAGCAAACCATGATTAAGACTAATTTATTAGACTTAATATCTAAACAAACCTCAGCTAAATCAAATTAGACTTAATTAAAACTTAAGCCTTACCTAAAAAGGACTTAAATGGTCTGCAATTCTAATTAAGTTTAATTTATTAGACTTAATTAACCTTTCAATCCTTTTTTAACAAGACTTAAAACTTAATTAGGTCTATTCTAAACCAAACCTTCTAACTTAAGTTCAAACAGACATGAACTCAAGTTAATTAGATTCAATTAACATTGAATTTAACTTAGGTTCAACCAGACATGAACTCAAGTTAATTCAATCAATATAGAATCTAACTTTCAACCTTCTAACTTAAGTTCAAACAGACATGAACTCAAGTTAATTAGATTCAATCAACATTGAATTTAACTTAGGTTCAACCAGACATGAACTCAAGTTAATTCAATCAATATTGAATCTAACTTTCAACCTTCTAACTTAAGTTCAAACAAACATGAACTCAAGTTAATTAGATTCAATCAACATTGAATTTAACTTAGGTTCAACCAGACATGAACTCAAGTTAATTCAATCAATATTGAATCTAACTTTCAACCTTCTAACTTAAGTTCAGACAGACATAAACTCAAAATCAACATAAATTTAATATTTCAAACATCTCATCAAAAAAAAACCGACATAAATTTGACACTTCAAATATTTAATCAACAAAATCGACATAAATTTGACCTTCCAAACATTTAATTGACAAAATCGACATAAATTTGATATTGCAAACCTGAATTGATATAATCGACATAAATTTAAAATTTCAAATAAAATTCGACATAAAATTGACAAAATTTGACAAACACCAAAATCAATCGAATATTCCAAACAACATTTAACATTAATCGATATGATTTAAAATAAACCGACATTCAAAATCAAAACATCCTACAAAATTATGAGATAATGAATGTGACACTATTTCTGATAATGTTTTCTTTGCAGGATGAAGACAAGTTTCGTTTAGATTTTCTTTGCATATTATAGGGTGTGCTAACTCTGTTTTGCAGGACGACATGGAAAACAAAACCAAAACTTTTATGATAGTCTCCAAACTTAATATTTTCAACAAAACAAAACAACGACATGGAAAACAAAACCAAAACTTTTAGGATAGTCACCAAACATAACATTTTCAACAAAACAAAACAACGACATGGAAAACAAAATCAAAACTTTTAGGATAGTCACAAAACATAATATTTTCAACAAAACAAAACAACGACATGGAAAACAAAACAAAAAAAATGATAAATATGACTTAACATTTAGGAGTGATAATGGGTACATCTCTCCTTAAAAATAAAATTTTAGAAAACAAATGATCGACATCAATCAGAAGTTTTCTTGAACAATTAAAAATTATTTAAGATGTAATTAACTATAGAAGCTTGCTTCTATAGGAGATCTAAAAGAACCTATAATAGAAATCTCTGGTTTTCATGATTTTCTTTATATGAAAATTCTAGGATATGTTATTCTAGAATATTCTCATATAAGGATTATCATAAACATCCTTTTCTACTATTAGTCCTAAGTTCTTCAAATCCTTCAAAGGATTTATAGGATAAAATTAGGCGAATATTAGACAAAATGGCGACTCCTCAACATTGACATTCACCCCTCTCTTTTCATCGTCACTAGTTGCCTCCCACAAAGCGCTTAGTTTAACGTCGTCAGCTCGACCTAATTAATTTTTTAATCAGGTAGACTCAACTCATAAGCCTCTTTATAAATCTTTTTAATATCTCCCAAATAAGGCTTAAGTCTTAATCCATTAACTTTAAAAATTTTTCCTGTTTTGGGATCTTTAATATCCACAGCTCTATAATGGTATACTTTTTCAATTATATACGGTCCTATCCATTTTGATCTTAATTTTCCAGGAAAAAGTTTTAAACGAGTATTAAATAATAATACTTCTTGTCCAGGCTCAAATATTTTTCCTGAAATCTTTTTATCATGTAATATCTTCATTTTCTCTTTATAAATCCTTGCATTTTCATATGATTCATTTCTTATTTCATCCATCTCATTTAATTGCCATAATCGTTTTTCTCTGCCAGTATTCAAATCAAAATTAAACTCCTTTATCACCCAATAAGCTTTATGTTCAAGTTCAACAGGTAAGTTACAATGTTTACCATAAACTAACCGGTAAGGTGACATTCCGATTGGTGTCTTATAAGCTGCTCTATAAGCCCATAATGCATAATCAAGTCTATCAACCCAATCAGTTCTTTTAGGATTAACAGTCTTCTCTAAAATTCTTTTAATTTCTTTGTTTGATACTTCAACCATTCTACTTGTTCTTTGGGTGATATGCAGTTGCAATTCTGTGTTTGATTCCAAAATTTTCCAATAATGATTGAATTCTTATATTTCTAAAATGACTTCCATCATCTGTGATAATTACCTTAGGCATTCCAAATCTTGAAAAAATCATCTTCTTTAAAAATTTTGAAACACTTTTGGAATCACAGCTAGGTAAAGCTACAGCTTCAATCCACTTTGAAACGTAATCAACCTCTAATAAAATATAAATTTTTCCAGATGATGGTACAAATGGTCCCATAAAGTCTAAACCCCATATATCGAAAATTTCAACTTCCGATATATAGTTTAAAGGCATTTCATCTTTCTTGGATATATTTCCCATCCTTTGACATCGATCACATGTTTTCACATAATGTCTAACATCTTTAAATAAGGTTGGCCAATAAAATCCTGAATTTAAAATTTTAAATGCAGTTTTATCTATTCCAAAGTGTCCTCCAAATTCGGAATCATGACATTTTTGAATAATAACATAAGTTTCTTCATATGGTACACATCTACGAATTACAGAATCTCTTCCTATTTTCAATAAATAAGGATCTTCCCAAATATAATATTTAGCATCATTTTTAAATTTCTTAATAAATTTTTCATCCAATCCATAAGGTAGAATATTGCTAACTAAATAGTTAACTATATCCGCATACCAAGGTGTTTGGCATCCTTGAATAACATATAAATGTTCATCTGAAAATTTCTCATTTATGTTTTCTTCAGTAATAACATCATTTTTAATTCTAGACAAATGATAAGCAATTTGGTTGTCAGTTCCTTTTCTACCCACTATTTGAAAATCAAATTCTTGTAGAAGTAAAACCCATCTTATCAGTCTAGGTTTAACATCTTTTTTTAACATTAAATATTTAATAGCGGAATGATCAGTTTGAACTATGCATTTGGTGCCAAGAAGATAAGGTCTAAATTTATCAAAGGCATATACTATAGCTAAAAGCTTTTTCTCAGTAGTAGTGTAATTTATTTGAGTTTGAGTAAGAGTTTTACTAGCATAATATATAACTTTGATAATTTTCTCATATTTTTGTCCCAGTACAGCTCCAATTGCAAAATCACTTGCATCGCACATTAATTCAAAAGGTTTATTCTAATTAGGTGCAATAATTATAGGTGCAGTTATTAATTTTTCTTTTAAAATATTGAAAGCTTTAACACCGTCTTCATTAAATTCAAATTTAGCTTCTTTTTTTAATAAATGACAAAGAGGTTTAGCAATTTTAGAAAAATCCTTTATATATCTTCTATAAAATCCAGCATGACCCAGAAAACTTCTCACATCAGTAACAGTAGTAGGGGGTTGCAGTTCAGCAATAATTTTCACTTTTGCTTGATCAACTTCCATCCCTTTTTGTGAAACTTTGTGACCAAGTACAATGCCTTCTGTGACCATAAATTGACATTTTTCCCAGTTAAGAACTAAATTTGTTTTTTCACATCTTTTCAGAACTTTGGAAATATTTTCCAAGCAAGACTCAAAAGAAGTTCCAAAAACTGAAAAATCGTCCATGAATGCTTCAATTCCTTTGTCAATCAAATCACAAAATATTGACATCATACATTTTTAAAAGGTTGCAGGTGCATTACATAAACAAAAGACATTCTTCTAAAGGCAAATGTTACATAAGGACTTGTAAATGTTGTTTTCTCTTGGTCCTCAGGAGCGATAAGTAATTGATGATAACCAAAATATCCATCCAGAAAATAGAAATATGAGTGTCCAGCTAATTTGTCAAGCATTTGCTCCAAGAAAGGTAAAGGAAAATGATCCTTCTAGTGGCGTCATTTAACTTCCGATAATCAGTGCAAATTCGCCATCCAGTAACTTGTCTTGTATGAATTAGTTCATTTTTATCATTGACAGTGATAGTTACTCCCCCTTTCTTCGGAACACAATGAATAGGACTTACCCATTGGCTATCCGAAATATGATAAATAATTCCAGCATCTAACCATTTTAAAATTTCTTTTTTAACAACCTCTTTCATGATAGGATTTAATCTTCTTTGCGGTTCAATTGTAGGTTTAAAATTTTCTTCCATAAAAATTTTATGCATACAAATGGAAGGGCTTAATCCTTTTATACCAGCAATTGTCCAACCAAAAGCTTTCTTATAATTCTTTAACACTCCTATTAATTTTTCTTCTTGATCTAAACTTAGCTCGAAGAAATAATAACGGTAAAGTTAATGAATTTCCAAGAAATGCATACTTTAAATGTGAAGGTAACATTTTTAATTCCAGTTCGAGGGCTTTTTTAATTGAGGGTAAAAGTATATCATTTTGAGTTATGTCTAAAGTTTCCCAGTTATCTTTAATATAATGAGTTTCTTTAAGTAATTCTTCTTCTTTTAGTTCTTCATTTTCATTAGTTAAAAATTCAATATCTTCTTTAGGAATGATTTTACATTTTTCTCGATAGTGTTTTTCAATTATAAAATCAAAAATATCCATACGATAGCATTTTTCTTTGTTAGGGTCTCCTTTTTGCACATCAATCATAGCTCGTCCGGTAGCTAGAAAAGTCCTCCCTAAAATAATTGGTATTTCTTTATCTTCTTCCATATCAAGTATAATGAAATCCACTGGGAAGATAAATTTATCTACTTTAACAAGTACATCCTCTATGACTCCTTTAGGGTAAGTGATAGATCTATCACATTAACTGAAGGGTTACAGTGGTGGGAGTAATCTCTCCTAAATTCAACATTCGATAAATAGAAAATGGCATGAGATTAATACTTGCTCCTAAATCATATAAAGCTTTTCCACAAAATTTTTCTCCAATAGTACAAGGTATAGTAAAACTTCCAGGATTTTTAAGTTTTTGAGGTAATTTCTTTTGAATTATTGCACTACATTCTTCACTTAATACAACAGTTTCAAAAGCTTCAAATTTTCGTTTCTTACTTAATATATCCTTCATAAATTTTGCATAAGTTGACATATGTTCCAAAGCTTCAGCAAAAGGTATGTTTATAGTAAGTTTCTTAAAAATTTCAAAGAACTTATAAAATTGATGATCAAACTTCTACTTTTTTAATCTTTGAGGAAAAGGTGGTGGTGGTTTTTCAACTTCCACATTAATAGAAATATTAGTTTGATCTTGATTAGGAGAAGGAGTTTCTTTAGGTTTTTTAATCTCTTCAACCTCAATCTCTTTTTCAATTTCATTCTGCATTCTTTCTTTTAATTCCTTTCCACTTCTAAGTTGTACAACTTTAACATGTTCATGTTCTTTTCCAGTTTCTTTTGGATTAATTTCAACAGTACTAGGAAGTGTTCCTGGAGGTCTGTAATTAATTAAATGAGCGATTTGTCCCATTTGATTCTCAATATTACAAATAACAGTGTTTTGATTTTGTTATTGATTACTCATTTGTAAAATTAATTCTTATATTGATAACTTTTTCTGTTGATTATTTAATCCAGGTGGTTTATAATTTGAATTTACTTGATTATTCCAATTTCCAGTAGGATGAGATTGATTATTACCCCATTGTTGCTGTTTGTTATTCCAGTTAAAATTAGGGTGATTTTTCCATCCAGTATTATAATAATTTGAATACAGATTATTTTTACTAGCAATAGCTTGTAAAGTTTCAATAGTTTGAGAATCTTCAATATTAGATGAGTTGTTATGTGATATGTTGATGGCAAAATTATCTAATTTCTTAGGTATTGCAGCTACTTGTGAAGCTAAGATAGAAAAGGCTTTGTTATCTTGAATACTTGACATTCTTTTAGGATTAATCCTTTCAGAAGGCCATTGAAAATTATTGTTAGCCATTTCTTCAATTAAAGTTTAAGCTTCTTCAAATAATTTAGACATTAAAGAACCTCCAAGATGACGATCAATAATTGATTTTAGTGATCCAATTAAACCATTATAAAATGTTTGAATAATTAACCAATCAGGTAAAGCATGATGAGGACATTTTCTTAATAGTTCTTTAAATCTTTCCCAAGTTTCATAATTTGTCTCCCCATCAAATTGACTAAATGAAGTAATATCATTTCTTAATTTAGGAGTTTTAGAATGAGGAAAATATTTAGCAAGGAACTTTTTTGCCATTTCAGCCCATGTTTTAATAGAACCTGTTGCTAATGAGTTCAACCACATCTTTGCTTTATCTATTAAAGAAAAAGGAAAGAGTCTAAGTATAATAGCATCATCAGAAACATTGTTATATTGAAAGGTAGCACAAAGTTCTAAAAAACTAGCAAGGTGTAAATTTGGATCCTCATTTGTTGTTCCTCCAAATTGATTATTTTGAACCATTTGAATGATAGATAGTTTAAGCTCAAAAGAATTAGCATCTACAGAAGGTATGTTGGCATCATTTTTTTTATTATTTTATATATCACATGTGTGGGAGGTCCGCTCGAGCGCATCAAGATCGTACTTTATGCAAATAAGTCACCCGTAGCTCCAGACATCCATTTGTGACCTTTCAGTGTGTGTTGAGGGGCACACAACGGGGTCATTTTGTTAGGCTTTGTCTTTCGCTAGACGAAGGCCTGTCGACATTTCACGTTGGATGGCTTTAGTCGGGCCGAAAGGTGCTACTCGACGCGTCGCACGGGAAATTAGCTCAAATTGGCTCATCCACCTGCGAGCTTGTTCATATGACCTCGAACGATGAAACGGACCACGCGAGTGTGTTCGGAACATCGATATTAGCTAGGAAGGACATCTATTTTGCTACGACATCGCAAACGGGCTTAAAATATGCAAATTATAATTTTTGGCTAAATCGCTCAGAAAATGGCCCGAACGGACCCGAACGACACCGGATGGCGAAACGGACTGCACCATTGCGCCTAGAACGTCGATTTTAGCCAAGAGGGACATCCACTTCGCTGCGAGCACTTGTACGGGCTAAATATTCGCGGAGGATAATTATAATATTATTTTTATTATATAGTATATTATATATTATATATTATATATTATATGATAAAAAATCCTACGCCTCCCTTTCTCCCCCCAACCTATCTAGCGCGATTCCTCCCAGCCGCCATCGATTTTTCGCGAACCCTAGCCAAAACTTGTCGTACCTCAGGTCGCTGGCCTCGCCGTCGACTCTCCTTCCTCGCCGGCGATTCCTCAGGCGCCGATGCCCTTCTCCGGGCGGCCACTCCTCCATGCCGCCGGAAGAACTCGCGCCACCTTCTTCCTCCTCCAGGCGTGACCTCTTGCGCCGACGCTCACCTCACGCGCCGAGCTTCTGTTCGTCGGCCTCCTACCAGCATAGCTCTTGCCGGCGACCTAGCTCTCGTTGGCGACTTACCTCTTGGTGTTGCCTCCCTCTCATGTGCGAGATCTATGGTAGAGCCCTTCTTCCGGGTCACGTCCAACCTACGCCGACGCTTCCCTTTCGCTGTCGACGCCTCCTCGACATGCTTCCCGCCGGCTAGATGCTTTCCCGCCGCAATGCGTGCACCAGCCCCCATTTGGGCCAAAAAATGTGATCCAAGGCATATTTCTTGCCTTCCCCGTCTGTGATCCACCTCACCGGTGACAACCACCTCCTCGTCGGCTTTCGATTGGCGACCTTGCTGTCTTCTCATTATCGTCAATGTGGCGATGAGGTCGTAGCATATGGAGGCACGTCCGATCCCTTCTCTTTGCGAAGGTATATTTTTGGTCATATTTTAGTATGCCAACAAAAATATTTACTTTGGGTTACTCATTTCTCACGTATTCCTCCCTTGTTTGCGTGGTTTTGTTGCGAGGTGTGTCTCTTGCCCTCATTGAGTTTTTGTCTCGTTCCCTGCATGCTCGACGAGGTACATATTACGAGGCGTGTCGGCACGTGGATCGAACACCGGCGGTTCGCCGGAAACGTGGGCTCTTCTTCAGCATAAAGAGAACGCGTCTTCAACCTTCGCGGCGGTGAGATTTTCTTATCCCTTAGCCGACCCTAGGTTTAGTCCGATCTAGGCACGTGGGTTCGATCGCCCACGTGGGGTGGAGGTGCCGGACGACATGTGTCGACCGGTCGAGCCGCCTATGTGATGGATCGTTGATTTACCTAGAGTGAGCTATAAGTTAGCAATCTTGTGCGTTGGCCAATTCCTATTCGTAGCCTAGCGATTTCCCTGTTCTGAGCTTTAGATCTTAATCCTGCTGGGTTGGAATCCTAATTTCCCACGGTTTTGGCGCTCCTAATCTCCCTTGGAGGGATTAGTTGAGTTCGATCTTAGAGGATGGGAAAAGCTTTGTAGCTAGTCCGTCCTATAAGATCGGGGTGTTCGTAGAGCAGAAAAAGCTTTGTAACCAGTTCTCCCTACGAACGGTGGAGAGTTTCCCCTACGAGAAATCGGAGCGGGAAACCCTCTACATAGCCACGCCAAAACTGGAGGCGGCGATGCCGCAGATCCAAGTGCGTCAACCCTAGGTACCTATGTGAGGTCGTTAGGACGAGTTCGACGTGTCGTCGACCCTTTAGGTTTCATCGCATGTGCATGGATCATCTTGTTGCATTTTTGCATGTGGTCATTTATTGCATTGTATGCATGTTCGCATGAGCACTTAGGGTTAATCGGCTGTCCTGGGCCGATCCCCGATCCTCAGTTGGGTTTGATCGACTGTCCCAAGTCGATCACCTATCCTTTAGGGTTGGATTGGTAACCCTGAAATAATCCACCCATTTTCTTGGTCTGACCAGCCACCACGGTCCGGTCGACCGATCACTCATGTTTCTATGCTTTTGCATTTTATTGCATGTTTTCTGGCATGTGCATGTTGGTCTGGTTGCATGTTGCACCTTATTCTGTTATTTTTTTGAATTTGCATTTGCAATTGCATTTGCACCGCACTTTTATGATCTCCCTGGTGAGATTTATTCCACCTTCGGGTCACTGCCTCCCCGGCATACCCATCCTTTTGGGCCGCTGCCACTACGACATGCCCGCTCTTTCTGAGTCACTGCCTTCACGGTATACTCCACCTTCACCACTTTGGTGCATCCTCTTTGCATGTAGCATCCTTGCATTTTGCATGATGTCTGTGCTTGCCCTTTTGGGTGCCCGTTGTGATTGTTCCGTACTTCAGTCGAGCAATCACAATGTGGGCTTCTTGCATGACTGTTTGCTTACCCATTCCTCGATGGCTTGTCCTACTCGTTAGGAGAGTGACCCCGTGTCGGTCGCGATGCCTTAACAAGCATTGCTTGTTGGGTTGATCCCAATGAGCAATGCGAATTAAGTCATCGGGATCGGCACAAGTATGATTGTGCTAAGGATCCATTGGATCTAACTTGTGTCACCCCTCTTCGTGACGCCCTTTAGATCCTTCGGATCTTTAGGATGGGGCCGGTATGGCGACCTCGTCAAAGTCATACTATACCCAGACTTACCCTGCACTTAGGCACTAGGTTTGTGCACTTTCGTTAGATGGTGCGCTAGGTTAGGAATTAGGTTGCTAGGTAGTCTTTTTGATGTCTGGTTATTGTTCTTTGTTGGATTGTTGCCCTAGCCAGACATCTTTCTTTTGCATCGTACTTGTTGTGTGACTGCATGCTTCATATGTGTGGTAGTGTGTTAGGACGCTTTTCTGCAGGGAGCCATGCCTATTTATATGCACACACGGGTACCGCTATGGGGGGAGCAAGTGATGATTTCTAACAATTTGCTTGCAGGTGCTATATAGCTCCCCCGTTTATAAAGCATGACTCATTATACATCATTTGCATGTGAGTTTTTCCCGCTAACACTTATTTTCATGCAGGATTGAGTCTTTTTCTTTTTCTTTGTACTTTTAGAGTCTAGGAGAGTCCTGTAGCAGAAATAAGATACGGGCACGGGTTCCAAGGCGTTTGGCATAGGAACCACGTGGAGGGGACTAGGAGCTGATGCTCGTGCCCCATATCTTAATTCTGCATTTTTATATTGATGTATAGAATTAGGACCGGGCATGTATATGAGAAATCCGGCAGTATTTTTCTTTTTCTGGATTATGTTGCCGGTCCAGCGGCATTTTGGCCTCTTTTATTTTATTATGGAGTGCTTTCTTTCTTGCTTTTATTGCATATTTGCATGCCTGCATGTGTTTTCCTTGTTTCTTTCTGTGATCTGGGATTTCACGATATCATTTAGGCTCTTTAAGGACCCTAAAATTGTAAACTTTATATGTTAAAAATCCTAATAAAATATTCAAGATAAATGAAGTTTAGGATTAAAATATTCAAGATTTTAAAATATGCACTTTTACTTTCTTGCATGGCCTTCGGGCCGGATTTTAAATGGGTTGCATTGCATGGCTATCACCCAAGTCATACTAATAGGGCCTCCACATTACTTAAGGACCGCTCTAGATAACTGCATTCATATTTTCATGTCCCGAGGAGGAGTCCCCGTGCTTCTTCAACCTGACTGGCCCAGCATACCTTTATAGGTGGTTGTCTAGTGCGCCTAGGGTGTTAGAAGGCTCCCCGACCCAGACGGGGTGTAAGTCCTTTTATTTGGAGCGTTTGCAGCTTTGTAGCTGAACCTCCATCTCTCTTCCTTTCCGGAGGCATCTTGTCACTTTGGCAGGTGTAAGACCCACCTCTTGGAGCTCCAGCTTATAGTCATAGGATAGAGTTTCCTCCCTTTGACCTTAGGGCTACCGAGGTCCCCGTGGATAATGCAATTCTTGGATTGCTGACCGGGGATCTCAGGATGTGTTGGGTTGACTACCTTCACGTTCGGGTAGACTTAGGGTCCTATTGCTTTGGATGACGGGTTTGTGATACCCTGACTTGGCTACCTCTACCCCTTTAGGATTACTCCTTCCTTCCTTTGACTACCCCTGTTGAGTCCTTTCGCTCCTTGACTTCGTTGATATCATTTTGACGGTCTGATGCCGATGAGCTGCCGCCCGTTTGGAATACGACAATTTGTCCTCTGTTCTTATGGCCCGGACGTGCTTTGACGTGTTGGGATACCCCCGTCAAGATGATTTAGGTTATTCTGTGAGGTTTCGTATGCTGATGAGCCGCTACCCCATTTGGGATGTGAGAGACTCACTCTCTACCTGATGGCTTAGCGAGAGCTTTGAAGCGTCGAGACTTTCCCACACTGAATAATCTCCCTTTGATTGCCTATACCCCAGGTCTATGATAATATAAAGCGAAACTCCTTTTATTGAGAGTATTCTTGGGTATCCCCCAAGATGTAATTACCCAGTAGGAATACGTTCCTCTGGGAGTGCTCTTGACCCCAGAACAGGTACATACACTTGACTCTCTGGTTATGGGTAGTCTACGTAGATACTTCTTTCGTGAATATTAGTTCAAGGTGCCTTTGCCCGATCTTGTTTGAGCGGACATGCTTGACTTATCCTTGCGAGGTTTATCGCACGTAGACTCTCCATGTTTTTCTTTTCTCTTGTTTGTCACTTTGTCGTATGTCCCTTCTTAATCAGTTTCTCTCCTCTTCGAATCACTTATTTGATTCAGGAGGGAGATTTATTCGAATTAGGGAAGTATACGACGATCGACAAACTGGCGACTCCTTTTAAAATAAAAAAAAGAGAAAAGAATGGAGAAAACAAAACTGGCAACTCCGCTGGGGAGGAGTTTCTCTCTCCATACTTGGAGCTTCGCTTTTTCTGGGATTATAGCCTCTCTCCATACTTGGAGTTTCGCTCATATTATCGTGACCTGGTTCTCTTCCTTCGAGTCACAGTTGAGCCTTTTGTGAGACCTTGGTTTTCAGTCCATGTGTCAGTTGCTAGGGGTAGCAACGTGGTACATTCTGTCCCTTCTCTCACCCTCGACAGTTCGGTTGCTGCATTATCGCATGCATCGATGTCGTTGTAGTTTTGTGATTGGTTTCTTGACCTTTCCTTATTTTTTATCATTGTCCCTTTTGCCCCGCTACGCGGAAGAGTAGAAAGATGGATATGATCGCTGCCGCCAGGGAGAACTCTTTCCCCTGTCCTCAAGCATTTCTGTGCTCCTGAGGGTGTCATAACCTTCAGTTCTTTCGAGCACCCCTGTGGGGTTACCTTACGTAATCCTACGCCCTTTGAGACATTTTGCTCCGTGCCCTCCCCTTAAAAGGAGAGACGTGCACATTGAGTCTTTCATACGCCATTTGAGGCATTTTCTCTATGCCCTCCCCCTTAAAAGGGGAGACGCGCATATTGAGTTGTTCTTACGCTCTCTCAGACGTTTTTCTCTATGCCCTCCCTTTTAAAAGGGGAGACGTGCATATTGAGTTTTTCCTACGCTATCTGAGGTGTTTTCCTCCGTGTCCTCCCCCTTTAAAGGGGAGTCGTACACATTTAGCTGTTTTTGCTGTGGTGGCTCGCATCGCGTTAGCTTCTTTTACAAAAAGAGGACGACGCTCGATAGCGATGCGCCGCCGCACCTGACGGTCTTTTCTAGACTTGTCCCTCCGTGTTCTCACGTGTCTCCTTGCCATAGGCAGGTGAGTTTTCTTTTAGCAGTAGGTTTGTCACTATCGTCGTCGTTGTGACATTTGTCCCGACTCTCTTCTCGTTCCAGTTTTCCCCGAGGATCCACCTGTCCCTCGATTAGGCAGGAAGGCCATGAGGACCAGGAATAGATTGCTGCAAATTTAGCAGCATTGCTTGTATCAGGTTTCTATACCCATTTTGACTCCCGTTTAGGAGGTTCCTTCGGCTCCCGTTTTGAGTCATGTTTGCTACTGTCCCCGTTGAGTGGACCACGTCCTCATTGGACATTTGCTACGTGCCCCCCTTTGAAAAGGATTTGTGCATGTAGTACTACTTTCGTTGTAGCAACTTGTATCAGTTTTACTTTTCCCTTAAAGAAAGGACTAGTGCCAGATGGCGATACGCTATAATGCTCTTTCCTACTTACTAGCCTCTATTTTAGTCATTCCATATGTTTAGGATTTCCATCCTCACGGATGTTGCATTATGTCAGAGTGCTAGAGTTACCAGTTATGGTACCATCCTCTAGCAGTGTGGACTGGGTCCCCGCCGTGATTTATTTTGGTTCCGGCCCAAGATTTATACTTAAATCTTGAAGGTTGAGAATCACATTTCTCGTCCTCCGACGTTGTGGACCATGTCGACGTCATAGCTTGTTTTGGTTCTGGCCCGGGATGGTGCTAAATCCCGTCGGCTGAGAATCACCACTTCATCTTCCGGCGATGTGGACCATGTCCCCGCCATGACTTGTTTCCGATTCGAGCACGGGATAACGCCCAAATTCCATTAGTCGAAAATCATCTTCTCTCCTCTCGTCCGGTTATGTGGACTACACTCCAGTCGGATTAGCTTGGGATTCTTCCCTCCTCCGGATGCAAGTCATTCTCACCTTGCAGTCCGTACTGCTGTTGCTACCACGAGTTCTCTAGCTTGGAAGATCGTAGGAGCATCTTCCTCTTTAAGGGGAAATGTTTTTGCTGGTTTGATGACTGTCCCAGCCCCAGTTGTTCTGGTTTCTCTGAGGTCTCGCCTGTCCCTACATTAAGAAAGGGCGTCCGGAAGAATAGGAACGATCGCTCGCAACCATAGTGGTCGACTTAGCCGCAGGTCTCTTTACCTGTTGAGATTCTAGTTTCATCTTTGAGAGGATAGGGTCCAATTTCTTAAGATGAGTTCCTTGCTTAGATCTCTGAAACATCTGAGCATGTTGTGGAAGAACTCCTCTACTTACCCTACCCCCACGATTCTCATAGTCGGAGATCGAGATATACCTCTCAGTCCATTACGAGATTTGGAGGTTTCCCCATATATTGTGCAGGCCATGAGACCAGCCAAGGTGTTGCATGGAACCCTTGGCGCGGTATTTGGTGCCACTTACCAGATGTTTTACCAGGTATCATTAATGATCCTGTTGGAGTGGCTTTTGCCCATATTGGATGTGCTAACTCTTTCCACAAGTTATAAGGAAAATTTTGTGGCTTCCTCTTCATCGCGCTAGATGAATTTGTCATATGTCGATAAAGGGAGATCCGGGGCATACCTCGTCAATTCCCTCCTTATTTGAGGACATAAGTTGATCGCCGTACTTCGGCGAATACTCATTGGGTTAGGCAAATTCTTGCCACCATGTCTCTTGATATTCCGACGCTACATGTAGAATGACTTTCCACATTTGACAGCGAGGAGTTTACTTGCCTTTGCTTTGAAGAGTGCTTTATTCGACCTCTTTCATTTATTAAGCAAGGCTATAGTTGAAGTTTTATACTTCGATTGGGGGACACCCCAAAAAAATCTTTTGTTGATAACATGTTGTATTGACTAGACCATTTTGCTAGTCTTAGTCGATCCATGTTTAGCTGTGATGCACATCTCCCAGGCTATTTGAGAGTGCCTCATTTGATTTAAGCTATGTTTGCCTTTTGGCTAAGCTCTTGATGAGTGCATTTCTTTGCTAAGACCAACTTATTTGTCTAGCATTTTATTTAGTCAGTCTACTTTGAACCTGAATAGGATTTGGTGCCTCACCTATCTAGGACCTTATTGACTTTTAGTCTATTCTTTGTGAGAAAGCATCACTGTGAGATGGATTCATCTCCTATATCCAACCTTATGGATATTTTGTTTGACTTGGTTAATTCTTATCACCATGTTAATATTCATGTTGAACTGATTAAAACACTTTGTCATGATAAATCATTCCATGACTCATCGGGATACCTCAATATCCGACACTACCGGTTAGACCTCGCTGCTTATCTAACCGAGATATACCTTGACCAAGAAGCAGTGGCTTCTTATCCCTGTACCTCTTGATATTTCGGCTCCATTTACAGAGGCCGTTGAGATGCTTCCGAAAGGAACTGTGCTCCTTAGTTGATCTTATCTTGGATTTTCCTTCGATGTTTTTTGAGGTTGAATCTATGATAGATCCTGAGGATGGGTTTAAGCCAGACCATGTATGCACCTTCTTAGGATTTGCTGATCTTCATGGTTCAGGGGATTTGAATTACATCTTGATGACCGAATCCCTTACTTTAATGAACTTTCACCTAAGTCCTGAGAACACCCTCGAGTGACTAGATGGGTGTCATTGAGATGTGAGTAGTTTCAGAGTCTATTTAGATCTCTTACTTTTCCATTCAGCTAGACCGATGGAAGCTTGACAAGTAATGTACCATAAAATTCTAAGAATCTTTCTTCAGGAGATTTTTGAGTCAGAGTAAATTTCTTTATAACAAAAAGAAGCTCACCAGATATAGTAATTCTCAGGAGAGATAAAAAAAAGTGTGAAAGGCTTAAAAAAAAAAAGAAAAAAAGATTGAAAGAAAAAAAAATGATCAACACTCCTGAGAAGAAGCTTGAGGTGAGTGGGAAATCAAAAATTTCGATATAAAGAACCTTTTGATTTCAAAATTCTCCTGGTAAGATCCTTAGAATATTAAGGTTCAGATAATTACTTAAGTGACATTGGGATGACTGATAAATTAGTAATTGATTTAATGACATCTCCAAAATGAAAACATTTCTTTACATCCGGATACGAATGACGAGGCCTATCTAGTGCTAAGGGTGAAAATAATTAAAGGATAGGGACTAGGGAAGAGTACTTAAGGAAAATCCCACTGGACTCGAATTTTGCAAATCTCATATTTTGCATGGTATATCTGGTCATGAGTCTAGGATGCTTACTTGAGAGCTCCACTTACCAGATTGAGTTGGCATGTCACATCAAATCGTTCCCCATAACGATTTATGTTGGGAATAAAAAAAAATAATATTTAATGCCGATGAAAAAATATAAATGGCATGGAAGGCTCTCAATAGCTTTGTGGGCATGTTGTACGACATACCGTACACCCACATTATATCACACTTGATGCGTTGACCCTCTGGGTCCGGCAGTCCTTCCTTGGAATTTGACTCTCTTTTTGTGTGTGGACTTTTCACCCACCACCCTTATGCACTATGTGTCAACCCTCTGGATCCGGCAGCCCTTGCTTTAGATGTAAGGCTTGCCATCTTGTGGGCTCTACACCCACCATCTTTATGCTTTATGCGTCTACCCTCTGGGTCCGGCAGTCCTTCCTTGGAAGTTGACTCTCCTTCTTGTGTGTGGACTCTTCACCCACCACCCTTACGTACTATGTGGCGACCCTTTGGGTCCGGTGGCCCTTCCTTATGAAGAAAGGCTTGCCATCTTGTGGGCTTTTTACCCACCTTCTTGTACACTTTATGTGTTGACCTTCGGGTTCCTGGCAGTCCTTCCTTCGGAAGTTGACTAGCCTTCTTTATGGGTATGTTGTACGACACTGTACACCCACCCATTCCTTTGCTTCATTGCAAGTAAGAGAGGTCTTGTGCATCACTTAAAATTGATTGCTGAATTGCTAAACAGATAAAGTGGAAGTCTTACGAGCGGCTTATACCTGGCGCAACCCTTAATCGATGTAAGAGAAGCCAAGTACTTCTCTTATCTTTTCTCTTCGGTTCCTCGCTTCGAGCGGACCCGAGCAAGGGTGTCCCACCCATCATAAATGAGTGTGGTAGATACATTCGTCCCTCTCGTCACAGTGAGAATGGAAGATACCCTCTTTTTGGAGGATTTGAGCATAGCTTTATGGTTATCATATCTTGCTAAGCTAACCTTCACAATATCTCGATTGACAGTCAATTTCGATTGATATTTGTCTTATGCAGGAAAGCCATGACCTTTCCTAGCATTCTTGTTTGGTTACCCATTCTACATAGGGTCCGAACTGAGCACCTTTTTATGGATATGCTTGGGCCCACTCACTTCAGATGAGTGTGGTGTATTCCCTCTTAAGGGATATGTTTTGGTCTTCCGGCTAAATATCATTTGGTTGGAGCACTCTATTTTGCCCAAGCTTTCTCAGATGTCTCGACTGACTGAGGTCAAGTTCGATTGATACCTCTTTTGTGTGGGAAAACCATGCTTCTTTCCTCGACACCTCTATTCGGTTGAGCACCCCGTGTGGGTCCGAATTAGAGTCTCCCACTCATTTCAAATGATTGTGGCATTTTCCCTCTTAGAAGGATGTTTTTGGGTTAGCATGAGAGCCATATACCATTGTGGTTGGAATATTATACTTTGACCAACCATTCTTAGATACTGCGGTAATTCCCAAGCGGAATTCTTTATACCAAAATCTCTGATAGTATTATCGCATATAAGGTTGGTATGTTCTAACCATCCACACTCTTTGATATGCCTGACTCGGTCAATTTTCATTGCCTTGTTGAAACAGCATGTTGTATCGATTTTAGACTTCGTTTATTGTCTATCTGATCCGTGTCCCTAGTCAGTTGCGTTTTTAATGCATGACATTTGACCCGATATTTTCCCCGACATGAATTGCCTTAGCCAGTTCTTGTAGGAAATATCTGTTGAGCTCTCCTCAGCGACAGCTACTTCGCTAGTTTTGAGGGCCACTTTAGCGAGACTTATTTCTCTAGTGTTTGCTTAAAGCACTCTACATTTGGACGTGTGAGTCCACCTCGATGATATTTCTATTGGCGTGGTTAGTTTGGTCCGCCTCATTGAATGGCATGTTGTATCAGTCGCTCAGTTGATCCATGTCTACACTGGGATATTTGATGCCTCCCAGCATAATTATTTGCTAAATGGGAGAATCCCCTGCAAGATTTGTCTCACTAGTGCTTACATAAAAGCACTTTATTGGTTAGACTATTTCAGTTACCTAACCCCGTTAATTCTTTTGATTATTTGGTTAGTTCTGTCTACCACATCGAGTAACATGTTGCATCGGATTTATCGCCGATCTATGTTTGGCCGGAGCGCTCTATGCATCCAGCATATACTTCCAGCATGATACCTCGGGCTATTTTAGCCATATGGTCGCTCATTCGGTGCATAGGCAGGATACCTCCCCCCTGTGCTATTTGATATTTTCGACTACTTTGGTTGGTTCTATCCGCCATGTCGAGTGACATGTTGTATCGGTCTTACCACTGATCCATGTTCTGTCGGAGTAATTTGACATCCGACTATACTTTGAGCATCTTGCCTCAAGTTGTTTCACCTTATGGATGCTCATTTGACGTGTAGGCAAGACACATAGCTCTTGTCCATTTTAGTATTTGACCAGGATACATACCTTCTGTGTCATCTGATACATTCAATCAGGATACATATCTCCTGTGTTATTTGATATGTTTGGTCGGGATACATACTTCCTGTGCCGTTTGATATGTGAAGTAGGGTACATACCTCCTACTCTACTTGATTTGTAGTCAGGATACATATCTCCTAGACTACCTCGATCGAGATATATACCTTCCTGATCATTTGATGTTCCGATCAATGGCACTATTTCCTTCACTTGGCTGACCCTTGATGATAAGACCTTATTATGAGGCACGTCGGGTTTCACAGCCATTTGGCTTTTAGGTCTCTCGAACCGCATGCCCATTCTGGCTGGTTCTCTTATGAGAGCTTTCTTCGGCTTTACATAGCCATATACTTTGATGTTTCTTGAGCCACGTGACACTTTAGTCGGCTCTGTTACGAGGTCATCTTGTCCTTTGACATTTTGGCCCCGTAGCCGCTTGATGCGACATTTCTCGAGCTATAGGACATTCTAGTCAGCTCTTTTATGAGAATATACTGTCGTATCTGGCCCATTAGCCTTTCGATACTTCTCAGGTCATATGTCCCTTTTGGGCCGGTTCATTTACGAGAGTATCCCTTTTTTAGACTTTCCTTGGGTCATGCCTCTACGGCCTCTGAACCCACCCCGAGGTTATGCCTTTAAGGCCTCTGAACCTATTTATGTGGTTATGCTTTTATGGCCCCTGAACCACTATGTTTGGTCATGCCTTCACGGCCTCTGAACCACCTCTCTTTTTTTTCTTTTGGGTCAACCATACTTTATACTCATTGGTTTGATCGCCACCTCTGATCATGATAAGTTGTGCTTTATAGCCACCTGATTAAAGTGATGGGTGTTTCGTCTCAAGGAGATCAGTAGACTCGCAATCAGGGTCTCTTTCAGAGGAAACATAACAGGAGATTTGGTCACAGGAGATGACTGAGTTCTCTCCCCTACCGTTTTGAATGTGGTCAGGTACGGGGTTTTCATCGATTCTGTTGTTTCGAATGAGGTCAAATAGATTGATATTGCCGTTTCAAATGAGGTCAGGCAAAACCCCAGCCAAACATGTCCATTTTATCTGGCCTGGCTGGGTCCTTTCTCTCCTACCGTTTCGAATGTGGTCAGGTACAGGGTTTTCATCGATTATGTTATTTCGAATGAGGTCAAACTGATCGACATTGCCGTTTTGAATGAGGTCAGGCAAACCCCCAGCCAAACATGTCCAGTTTATCTGGCCTGGCTGGGTCCTTCTCTCCTACCGTTTCAAATGTGGTCAGGTACGGGATTTTCATTGATTCTGTTGTTTCGAATGAGGTCAGATAGATCGACATTGCCGTTTCAAATGAGGTCAGGCAAATCTTTTCTCAGTCATACCATGTCCAGTTTATCTGGCATGGCTGAGCTCTTCGGTGGACAGTTAGCTTCGACTACTGACCACCACCCCCAACCATACCCTACCCAGTTTTTCTGGCTCGGTTGGGATCCTTTGTGATTATGCCTCTACGGCCTCTGAACCACCCCCTAGGTTATGCTTCTACGGCCTCTGAACCACCTCTCTTTTTTTTCTTTTGGGTCAACCATACTTTATACTCACTGGTTTGATCACCACCTCTGATCAGGATATGTTGTGCTTTATAGCCACCTGATTAAAGTGATGGGTGTTTCATCTCAAGGAGATCAGTAGACTCGCAATTGCGGTCTCTTTCAGAGGAAACATAACAGGAGATTTGGTCACACGAGATGACTGAGTTTTCTCCCCTACTGTTTCGAATGTGGTCAGGTATGGGGTTTTCATCGATTCTGTTGTTTCGAATGAGGTCAAACAGATTGATATTGCCGTTTTGAATAAGGTCAGGCAAAACCCCAGCCAAACATGTCCAGTTTATCTGGCCTGGCTGGGTCCTTCTCTCCTACCGTTTCAAATGAGGTCAGACAGATTGATTTTGCCGTTTTGAATGAGGTGAGGCAAATCTTTTCTCAGTCATACCATGTCCAGTTTATCTGGCCTGGCTGAGCTCTTCGGTGGACAGTTAGCTTCGACTACTGACCACCACCCCTAACCATACCCCGCCCGATTTTTCGGCTCGGTTGGGATTCTTTGTGGTTATGCCTCTACGGCCTCTGAACCACCCCCCTAGGTTATGCCTTTACGGTCTCTGAACCTATTATTGTGGTTATGTCATTACGGCCTCTGAACCACCCCCATAGGTTATGCCTTTACGGCCTCTGAACCTAGTATTGTGGTTATGACATTACGGCCTCTGAACCACCCTTTTAGGTTATGCCTTTACAGCCTCTCAACCTATTTTTGGTGATTGACCGATCACGCAAGGTTAGCACACTCTTGACCATACCATGTCCAGTAATCTGGCCTGATCGAATTTTCTTGTACTCTTTTCTTGGGATGTCACATCGACTACCAAGAGATGCTCTCTTTTAAGGATGCTTCCAACAAGTGCACTGTGCCTCAGCGGTACACCACACTTTTCGGGGGTCCTTTGTTGGCATCATTTTTTTAATTATTTTATATATCACATGTGTGGGAGGTCCGCTCGAGCTCATCGGGATTGTACTTTATGCAAATAAGTCACCCGTAGCTCCAGACATCCATTTGTGACCTTTCAGTGTGTGTTGAGGGGCACACAACCGAGTCATTTTATTAGGCTTTGGCTTTCGCTAGACGAAGGCTGGTCGACATTTCACGTCGGATGGCTTTAGTGGGGCCGAAAAATGTTACTCGACGCGTCGCGCGGGAAATTAGCTCAAATTGGCTCATCCACCTGCGAGCTTGTTCAGATGACCTCGAATGATGAAACGGACCACGCGAGTGTGTCCGGAACATCGATATTAGCTAGGAAGGACGTCTATTTTGCTACGACATCGCAAACGGGCTTAAAATATGCAAATTATTCTTTTTGGCTAAATCACTCAGAAAATGGCCCGAACGGACCCGAACAACACCGGATGGTGAAACGGACTGTACCATTGCGTCTGGAACGTCGATTTTAGCCAAGAGGGACATCCACTTCGCTGCGAGCACGTGTACGGGCTAAATATTCGCGGAGGATAATTATAATATTATTTTTATTATATAGTATATTATATATTATATATTATATATTATATGATAAAAAATCCTATGCCTCCCTTTCTCCCCCAGCCTATCTATCGCGATTCCTCCCAGCCGCCATCGATTTTTTGCGAACCCTAGCTGAAACTCATCGTACCTCGAGCCATCGGCCTCGCCGTCGGATCTCCTTCCTCGCCGGCGATTCCTCAGGCGCCGATGCCCTTCTCCGGGCGGCCACTCCTCCATGCCGCCGGAAGAACTCGCGCCACCTTCTTCCTCCTTCAGGCATGACCTCTTGCGCCGACGCTCACCTCACGCGCCAAGCTTCTGTTCGTCGGCCTCCTACCAGCATAGCTCTTGCCAGCGACCTAGCTCTCGTCGGCGACGTACCTCTTGGTGTTGCCTCCCTCTCATGTGCGAGATCTATGGTAGAGCCCTTCTTCTGGGTCACGTCCAACCTACGCCGACGCTTCCCTTTCGCTGTCGACGCCTCCTCGACATGCTTCCCGCCGGCTAGATGCTTTCCCGCCGACAATGCGTGCACCAGCCCCCATTTGGGCCAAAAATGTGATCCAAGGCATATTTCTTGCCTTCCCCGTCTGTGATCCACCTCACCGGTGACAACCACCTCCTCGTCGGCTTTCGATTGGCGACCTTGCTGTCTTCTCATTATCGTCAATGTGGCGATGAGGTCGTAGCATATGGAGGCACGTCCGATCCCTTCTCTTTGCTAAGGTATATTTTTGGTCATATTTTCGTATGCCAACAAAATTATTTACTTTAGGTTACTCACTCCTCACGTATTCCTCCCTTGTTTGCGTGGTTTTGTTGCGAGGTGTGTCTCTTGCCCTCATTGAGTCTTTGTCTCGTTCCCTGCATGCTCGACGAGGTACATATTGCGAGGCATGTCGGCACGTGGATCGAACACCGGCGGTTCGCCGGAAACGTGGGCTCTTCTTCAGCATAAAGAGAACGCGTCTTCAACCTTCGCGGCGGTGAGATTTTCTTATCCCTTAGCCGACCATAGGTTTAGTCCGATCTAGGCACGTGGGTTATATCGCCCACGTGGGGTGGAGGTGCCGGACGACATGTGTCGACCGGTCGAGCCGCCTATGTGATGGATCGTTGATTTACCTAAAGTGAGCTATAGGTTAGGAATCTTGTGCGTTGGCCAATTCCTATTCGTAGCCTAGCGATTTCCCTGTTCTGAGCTTTAGATCTTAATCCTGCTGGGTTGAAATCCCAATTTCCCACGGTTTTGGCGCTCCTAATCTCCCTTAGAGGGATTAGTTGAGTTCGATCTTAGAGGACGGGAAAAGCTTTGTAGCTAGTCCGTGATATAAGATCGGGGTGTTCGTAGAGCAGAAAAAGCTTTGTAGCCAGTCTACCCTACGAACGGTGGAGAGTTTCCCCTACGAGAAATCGGAGCGGGAAACCATCTACATAGCCATGCCAAAACTGGAGGCGGCGATGCCGCAGATCCAAGTGCGCCAACCCTGGGTACCTATGTGAGGTCGTTAGGACGAGTTCGACGTGTCGTCGACCCTTTGGGTTTCATCGCATGTGCATGGATCATCTTGTTGCATTTTTGCATGTGGTCATTTGTTGCATTGTATGCATGTTCACATGAGCACTTCAGGTTGATCGGCTGTGCTGGGCCGATCCCCGATCCTCAGTTGGGTTCGATCGACTGTCCCAAGTCGATCACCTATCCTTTAGGGTCGGATTGGTTTCCCCGAAATAATCCACCCATTTCTTTGGTCTGACCAGCCACCACGGTCCGGTCAACCGATCACTCATGTTTGTAAGCTTTGCATTTTATTGCATGTTTTCTGGCATGTGCATGTTGGTCTGGTTGCATGTTGCACCTCTGTTATTTTTTTTTCATTTGCATTTGCAATTGCATTTGCACCGCACTTTTATGATTCTCCCTGGTTAGATTTATTCCACCTTCGGATCACTGCCTCCCCGGCATACCCATCCTTTTGGGCCGCTGCCACTACGACTTGCCCGCTCTTTCTAAGTCACTGCCTTCACGGTATACTCCACCTTCACCACTTTGGTGCATCCTCTTTGCATGTAGCATCCTTGCATTTTGCATGATGTGTGTGCTTGCCCTTTTGGGCACCCGTTGTGATTGTTCCGTACTTCGGTCGAGCAATCACAATGTGGGCTTCTTGCATGACTGTTTGCTTACGCATTCCTCGATGGCTTGTCCTACTCGTTAGGAGAGTGACCCCGTGTCGGTCGCGATGCCTTAACGAGCATTGCTTGTTGGGTTGATCCCAATGAGCAATGCGAATTAAGTCATCGGGATCGGCACAAGTATGATTGTGCTAAGGATCCATTGGATCTAACTTGTGTCACCCCTCTTCGTGACGCCCTTTAGATCCTTCGGATCTTTAGGATGGGGCCGGTATGGCGACCCCGTCAAAGTCATACTATACCTAGACTTACCCTGCACTTAGACACTAGGTTTGTGCACTTTCGTTAGATGGTGTGCCAGGCTAGGACTTAGGTTGCTAGGTAGTCTTTTTGATGTCTGGCTATTATTCTTTGCTGGATTGTTGCCCTAGCCAGGCATCCTTCTTTTGCATCGTACTTGTTGTGTGACTGCATGCTTCATATGTGTGGTAGTGTGTTAGGACACTTTTTCGCGAGGAGCCATGCCTATTTATATGCACACACGAGTACCGCTATGGGGAGCAAGTGATGATTTCTAACAATTTGCTTGCAGGTGATATTTAGCTCCCCCATTTATAAAGCATGGCTCATTATACGTCATTTGCATGTGAGTTTTTCCCGCAAACACTTATTTTCATGCAGGATTGAATCTTTTTCTTTTTCTTTGTACTTTTAGAGTCTAGGAGAGTCCTGTAGCATAAATAAGATACGGGCACGGGTTCCAAGGCATTTGGCGTAGGAACCACGTGGAGGGAACTAGGAGCTGATGCTCGTGCCCCGTATCTTAATTCTGCACTTTTATATTGATGTATAGAATTAGGACCGGGCATGTATATGCGGAGTCCGGCCGCATTTTCTTTTTCTGTATTATGTTGCCGGTCCAGCGACATTTTGGCCTTTTTTATTTTATTATGGAGTGTTTTCTTTCTTGCTTTTATTGCATATTTGCATGCCTGCATGTGTTTTCCTTGTTTCTTTCTGTGATCTGGGATTTCACGATATCATTTAGGCTCTTTAAGGACCCTAAAATTGTAAACTTTAAATATTAAAAATCCTAAAAAAATATTCAAGATAAATGAAGTTTAGGATTAAAATATTCAAGATTTTAAAATATGCACTTTTACTTTCTTGCATGGCCTTTGGGCCGGATTTTAAATGGGTTGCATTGCATGGCTATCACCCAAGTCATACTAATAGGGCCTCCACAATACTTAAGGACCGCTCTAGATAACTGCATTCATATTTGCATGTCCCGAGGAGGAGTCCCCATGCTTCTCCAACCTGACTGGCCCGACATACCTTTATAGGTGGTTGTCTAGTGCGCCTAGGGTGTTAGAAGGCTCCCCGACCCAGACGGGGTGTAAGTCCTTTTGTTTGGAGCGTTTGCAGCTTTGTAGCTGAACCTCCATCTCTCTTCCTTTCCTGAGGCATCTTGTCACTTTGGCAGGTGTAAGACCCACCTCTTGGAGCTCCAGCGTATAGTCATAGGTTAGAGTTTCCTCCCTTTGACCTTAGGACTACCGAGGTCCCCGTGGATAATGCAATTCTTGGATTGCTGACTGGGGATATCAGGATGTGTTGGGTCGACTACCTTCACGTTCGGGTAGACTTAGGGTCCTATTGCTTTGGATTATGGGTTTGTGATACCCTGACTTGGCTATCTCTACCCCTTTAGGATTACTCCTTCCTTCCTTTGACTACCCCTGTTGAGCCATTTCACTCCTTGACTTCGTTGATATCATTTTGACGGCCCGATGCCGATGAGCTACCGCCCGTTTGGGATTCGAAGATTTGTGCTCTGCCCTTTTGGCCAGGACGTGCTTTGACGTGTTGGGATACCCCCGTCAAGATGATTTAGGTTATTCTGTGAGGTTTCGTATGCTGATGAGCCGCTACCCCATTTGGGATGTGAGAGACTCACTCTCTACCTGATGGCTTAGCGAGAGCTTTGAAGCGTCGAGACTTTCCCACCGGAATAATCTCCCTTTGATAGCCTATACCCCAGGTCTATGATAATATAAAGCGAAACTCCTTTTATCGAGAGTATTCTTGGGTATCCCCCAAGATGTAATTAACCAGTAGGAATACATTCCTCCGGGAGTGCTCTTGACCCCGGAACGGTACATACACTTGACTCTCCGGTTATGGGTAGTCTACGTAGATACTTCTTTCGCGGATATTGGTTCAAGGTGCCTCTGCTCGATCTTGTTTGGGCGGACATGC
The DNA here is from genome assembly GCA_022702705.1 of Papilionanthe hookeriana x Papilionanthe teres. NCBI lineage: Eukaryota > Viridiplantae > Streptophyta > Magnoliopsida > Asparagales > Orchidaceae > Papilionanthe > Papilionanthe hookeriana x Papilionanthe teres. The sequence continues at coordinate 95,255,929 of CM040422.1, forward strand.
TTGACTTATCCTCGCAAGGTTTATCGCACGTAGACTCTCCATGTTTTTCTTTTCTCTTGTTTGTCACTTTGTCGTATGTCCCATCTTAATCGGTTCCTCTCCTCTTCGAATCACTTATTTGATTCGGGAGGGAGATTTATTAGAACAAGGGAACTATACGACGATCGACAAACTGGCGACTCCTTTTAAAATAAAAAAAAGAGAAAAGAATGGCGAAAACAAGGTATTTGAATACTACTATGAAGTTCATCAACTGTAGGGTTAGCATAATCCCTTAATGGTTTGTAAACATTTTGTTCATTAATTTCAATTGGATTTGGTAAATTGTTATGTAAATTAGCCATCTTTTGTATTTTTTAAGTTCGTTTTCCATTTTTAATTCTTTTAATAGTTCTTTCTAATTCGGAATCTAAAGGTAATAATCATTCAGATCCAGCACTACGCATAAAAAGTAAATTAATAAGAAATAAAATCTCTACTTATTAAAAAAAAATTTTTTTATATATTTTTTGTTTTTTTCATATTTTTTTTGGTATTTTATATTTTTGATAAGAAAAGAAAATGAATAAAATAAAATAAAATATATAAAATCTAAAAAATTGCCTCCGCTCCTCCCCGGCAACTGCGCCAAAATCTTGACCCACGCTAAATATATATGCGTACTAAAAATTCAATCCCCGGCAACGGCGCCAAAAACTTGACCCGCAATCCGCTGATGACAAATATTTAATTAATGCTTTCAAAATGTAATAGATAATAATAGCAGCTAGTGTATATAAATATAATTTTATCAAAAATATTTTACACACTGAGAGGTACTACGCAAGTATACGTATCGTATCAAGTAATATAGGGCTTTGAAACAAAGACCCCGGTATCGATCCCACGAAGAGTGAGTAATGGATTTTTAAATATTTTAATTTTATTTTTTAGTATTTCTTTTATAGTTATAAATTTGATATTTTTAATTTACTAGATGCAATAATAAAGCAGTAATGAAATAATTAATGTAAATAGCAATAAGACAACAACTTTCTTCCTTTCAATTAATCCAAGATTTTCTAAGATAATAATAGTATTCGTGGAGAATATAAATTTATGGTATTGTATCAAATAGAAGCATTCATATTCTTTACCCTTTGATCCAGGTGTAAAGAACATTGGCTAGCCTACAGATCAGGTCCGGATGTATTGTTAGTAGAATGGCTTAATCTAGGCTCACACTACACATTGGCTATGGTCGGCCCTACTAGTGACCCTTTCCTTCTCTATAAACCAAATTACAAGAATTTAGTCTGTCACTCTAAAAACTTATCAATTCTATGCCCATTATATAATATCCTCCTATTTATTTGCACTTCACCTTGAATAACCCGCACATGGCCTTCGACTACTCAAGGATTCATGTGATATCTACTAGTTAAGAATTCGTCTCCTTCTAGGTATCAAAACTCTTCAACAGATTTTAACAATTTAAATGGCCAATTTAAATAGTAAATTAAGATCTGGTATTAATATCATCACAATGTTTTAAAATATAAATAGTTTCTAATTCTCCAACGAATTTTATATTATCTTATTTATCTTTTCATAATTGAAAGGAGAAAGTAAACTAACTACTCAGAACACATTGAATTTAAACAACAAAACATGATAATAAAACTTTGAATAAAATTACAAATACTTATCTCAAGTGTTTCTCTTACTGAACCTCTGAATTCTTCTGACTCCAAAGCAAATAATCTTCAAAAGCACCAACTCTTTAAACTCTCAATACAAACTCTAAATAAAATAACTAACAACTTTATGAAGGATAATAAAATGTGGCCCTAAAGTGTCTCTCTAATTCTCTCTCTAGATGGGGCTCTAGATAGGCGGACTAAGTTGGATGTTGGGCTTTTTTCTCTGAAGGAGTAGCCTCATATTTATAGGCTTCAAGAGTTGCCTCTAGGCACCTCTTCAAAATGTGTCCACATTCAATGAATCTTCTAGAAGGTGTGTCTGGCGCCTAGGCGCCGGACTCTGCGTCCAGTTCTTCACACCTCTTCGCTATTAAAACCGTTTCCAAGCTTCCAAATACATTGTATCACATGTCCTCTAAACCAGGAACAACTGCCAGTCTTCTAGAAGGTCCAATAACCGCTAACACCGTCAAAATAACCGTCCAAAAGTCGTCAAAAATCTTGACAGATCACGTATCGACCTGGCGTTTAGGCACTGGATTCTGGCGCCTAGGCGCCAAACCAATAATTTTGACAATTTTGCATTTGGCTTCATTTTCGCTCCTTTTTGCTCATTTTCGCTCCTTTTTGCTCATTTTCACTTTTTTTCCTTCTTGAACATTTTATATCACCTATATCAAAAATCATAAAAATACCTTTCATTAAAGCATAATATCCTTAAAAATTTGATAAAAATAAAGGCATAAAAATGGGTATTTTTTTCATGGATCAATGGGACACTAGAAGTTCATCTCAAACAAATGAAAATGACTATTCAAGATGCCATGCAAGGCATACAATGCCAGAGGTGTTGTGCTTGGTCACCTAGGGTATAGGATGCCACTGAAGAGAATAACACGTTGCCCCAATAGTGACTAAGCATGCATGCAAATGGCAAGCATATACAAGGTATATTGCAGCATGAAAGAAAGCAAGTTCACACATGTACATGCAAAACATGCTCTATGTCTGTGATCGATCGTCTGGACCGGGGTGGATGGTTGAACCTAAGTAATGGGTCAACTGACTCGGGTCGGCCAGTTTGACGTAAGTGCCTTGGTCAACTAGGTCGGGGTTTCCGATTTAAGTAAAGGGTCGTTCGACTGGATCAGAGTGACCGATCAGACAAAAGAGTTATATTGATCGAGTAAAGGAAGTCGGTTAGGGCAATGTACTATGCTAACCAAACCGAGGCTGCCAGTCGAGCCAAAGTGGTATGTTGGCTGAGCTGGGGCAGTCGGTCAAGAAAATGTGTTATGCTGAGCGAGTTAGGGTTTCAGATTGAGGTAAAATGTTCGGTTGTCCATGCCAAGGCATCAAGTCATACCGAAGTTCTAATGTAGCATGCTCTGAGTAATACACATGGTGTAATTCAAAGCAAACGATCATGCTTGATAGCAGACCATACTCGTGTTATCCTGCTCACATAGGATCCTAAGCTTTAGCACTTGGATATGAAACATAGCCACCTCCTACTTTGGTGAAACGTGTGGGGAGTTTCACCTTTAGGTCTCTTAGAGTAAACTCTCCACTATGCTATGAAATGGGCTAGCTACAAAGCTTTTTCTGTTTCACAACTCCTTAGCACTTTGCAAAGTGAGCTAGCTACAAATCCTTTCTCACTTTTTGAAAACCTAAACATTCGAACTTCTACAAGGAAAGTTAGGTAAAGTAAAGCAAGGGGAGATCGGGACTCCAAAATGCTGGGATCTTGGCCAAGGGTTTACAACAAGAGATCACTTGGTTCACAAGGGATTTGACCACGCACAAGATTTCTATCCTAAGGCTTCCTCTTGAGAAAACAACGATCAATCACAAAGGCTGTGTGGCACAACCGACTAATGTTGGTCGGTGGCGTGGATGACCGAAGCCATGCCTAACCCTAGGGTATGCTAAGCTGGCTAAAGAAAAAGATGATGATTTTGGAGATTCTCACCACCACAAAGTTTGCTTGACACCCAATGAAGTATGGAAAGAAGCTCTCCTCGTAGAGGAGAAAACTTCATGCTTTTTGCATTGTGAGATAGATGGTGTTCATTGACAGCGAGGCACTCTGGTGAGGCTTTCGACCACCAGGGAATAAGGGACGATGAGGTGCTTCGGTGGAGAAGCTTGTCGGCGTAGAAAAAAAATACAGGAGAGAGAAGCCGGGCTCTTCCCGAGGTTCTACATGGGAAGAACGCAACCACCTGTCGTGGAACACTGGTGGGAGGTTCTCACGTCGAAGGAGGCTTCGCTAGTGGGAGAGGAAGTTGAGTGTGCAAGGGATGCATTCGTGAGCAATCGAAGGAAGGATCTGTAGCCTACTAGGAGTTTGTGTGAGAGAGAGCTTGGGCTAGTAGGAGCAAGACGTTAAAGTCAAGAGAGGCCGGCAGGACGCCACCAGTAAGGTCTGAAGACCCATTTTTTCGGTTAATCGAGACGGGGAGAGCGACCAAGCGAGAAAGCTTTGAGTGAGGGGACTCTTAGACGAGAGTCCTGGATCGGAGGAGAGGAGACGGCGGCCAAGTGTTCAACAGCGAGGAGTGCCTCTTGGTGATCTTCGAGCCAAGGATCTATAGTGTTTTTTGCGAATAGGGCTAGGGCACACACGATGGTTTGGGAGGGGGGTTGCGTACGCTTTTAAAGGCCCTTTTAACTTTTTTATTTTTTTATTATTTAATTTAAATAACCTAATTTACATGTTATTGTATTGTACGTAAATCCATCGCGAAATGGTTTTCCTTCCTAGGTAAAATCGACGTTTTAGATAAACTCGCATAGTCTATTTTTTCTACTATGGTGAACTAGACAAACTCATAGATGGACGAGCTAAGTTGAGCATATTTCACGCGTGGTATGGCGAATGAGACCCATTGGCCTAATTAAATCCATCTAGTAGACAAAATCCTGACTGACCTTCACCTAAGTGACAACTGAAGTCTATCAATGATCTCGACAGCATGCCACTCAACCCTCACTGAAAGGTCTCAAATGGATGTCTTGCATTATGTGAATCAATGCATGCATCAAGCAATGTTCCATAGTGCTTGAGCAGACATCCTACACTCACAACATCAAATATGATGCCAACAAACACCCTGACATGAGAAGATTTTCCTCACTTCGATGGTTGTACCACCTTTGATTGAATCCCACAAACTTGCTCTGAGCTCCAATTGAAGGTCCTTTAGTTCCTTGTGTGAAATTGAACTGGTTGGTCTTAAGGTGGTCTAGAGAACTTATGACAGGACATTTGATGGGTAAAATTATTTTAAGGCTCATGAAAGCTAATGCAAGGTTTAAATGGGGAATTCAATGAGTAATAAATAGGATCAACATGAATCCTGGTGTAGACAAGCTCCAATGGTGGTGAATTGATGGTGGATTAAAGTGGAAATAATGGGGAAATGAGGCTTGAGATTTTTTTAGTACTCTAAGTCCAATTTGGTAGAGCTTCACCAAGGGAATCAAGTGCTTTGATTTAAAATATGAGAGGGGGTATTTATAGGCTCAAGGGCTTGGGTTAGGCTTAACACTGGCTAGGAGAACCAGTAATTTGTGTGGGGATGCTGTGGCAAGCTCAACATCTAATGGCCAATGACAATTGGTCATGTGGAATGTAAAATTTGGTAGGATACCTATAGAGACATGCCATGTGGATTTTGAGAATGGGTTAACTTCTTAAGGAAGATTAGAGGGAGTTAGGCTGAGTTTCGATGCACTTCTTCACCGTTAAACTAGTCAGAGTTGGTTGGAATTGAACTAACAGGGTGTGATCAAGTGTGAAGGGGGTTGGACCAATAATTGGTGTGTTTGAAGGTGTTGTTGGTTAGCATGGAAATTTCTCATTAAAGCTTGAACATGGCTTGGACATTGGCTCCACATGGTCTGATATAGGCTTGCAATTGGATCATATAAGTTCAAAGAATTTTTGGGAATGGAACTGAGCTAGAAGGTTTGAAAATGTAGCTTGAAATTGGTCATAATATGGCATGGCTTGGGAGGGTTGGATTTGGCTAAGGTGGCTTGGCTTTGGTAAGTATTGAAAAATGATTTATTGTCCATATTTGGATGAGATTTGGTGTGATATATGGGTTAATTGAGAGGCTTGAATAAAAGGAATTTGGTTTGGAATGGTTTGGTAAGTAGGGGGTGTGGGTGAGTGAAAATCGTTGTTTAATTCAATTTGTTTTGAAAATTATAACGATTTGAAAATTATAATTATTTTTGTAGCAATTTTGAATAGTTTATTAAAGATTTTAGTGAATAAAATAAGTTTGAAAAATTTTATTTGAATTGTGAAGAGAATTTAAACAAAATTTAAGGGGAGAGAGAAAAGGTTGAGAGAGAGTGTGTGAAATATTATTGTACTATTTATTTTGAATTTTATTTTCTATTTATTGAATTTTATTAATGGATTTTTATGTGAAATTGATTATTTGATTTTCATGGCAAATTTTTAAGTAATTTTATTGCTTTTTGAATTTTATTTCAATTTTTCTAATTTTTCAAGTTTTTGTATTTTTATTGTATTTTATTTTATTTAGAATAATTTTGATATCTTAGTGATTTTAAAATCTTATTTTCCTGTTTTCATTTTTTTATTTAATTTTAAAAATTTTATTTTGATATTTGAAGTTTTGAAGTTCTAATGAATTTGATTTATTTATTTTTTTAAATTTTAATGAATTACAAATTTAGTGATTTTATTAATCTTTCTCTTTTATTAAGAAATATGCTCTCTTTTAGCTCAAGATGAACCTCATATCCAAATAATCTCTTTATTGACTAAAGAGAAAGATATCCAAGGAGTGGTGAAAAAGAGTGTGAAGTGCCCAAAAGAAAGACAAAAAAGAAGACTTAAGTCTCAAGGGTCAAGGAGTTACTTATGGCAATTTTAAACTTATAGGAATTCAACTTAAGCTTCAATTATTTGATCTCAATCAACTCAACCAAAAGTTAAAGACTCAAGGTCAAATATATGAAACTACAAGGAGTTAAAAAATATTTTAAATTTCAATTTGGCATTGGTCGAATCACTAGATCCTATATGAAAAGCCACTAAGAAAATCTTAAAGCTAAATTCTAATTTCTAGAGATAGAAAGGGAAATATTGACCTCATGAAAATATGAGGTCAACAAATGAACTAACAATAGATGTGGTTTACTAGATAAGTATACTGTATGTATTAGCATTGATTGAACTCATCAACAAGATCCAAAGAATGTCCTAGTAGAAACACTCAAAACCGATTGAAGACAGGCCTAGTTTGAATAGGTGCTTGAATGTTGGAATTGTTTTGCCCACTGATTGTCGGTATAGGCCTAGTTTGAATAGTACTTTAGTACTTATTGTCTGCTCTCTAATCAAGAGAGCGGTTTATTACTTCACAATCACTTCCTCATCCTCCTCCTCAATAATGATCATTCCATATGAGCCAAAGGATTCAATGTCTTCGATGTCTCTTTAAGGATGAGTGGTCAGTAATGACTCCCAATCTATTGGGGAGCCATACGGGTGATCTTGGTTTTCCTAAGATCAAAATCAAGTAGAGCATTATGTCTGGTATGTGAAAGTCTTGACATCGATCATACACAATTAATAAAAGGATAAAAAAATAATTGAATAACATCCTCTTGAAATACTCCATCATATTATACTCCCTGAAATTAAGCACTTTGTATTTAGCATACTCATAGCTAAGTGACTCGGTCGGGGGTTGTTCATGGATACTCAATGCCCTTTCTTCTATATACGGTTGGGGTGAAGTGGGCATCTCTCAACCACTCTTATTTTGGGAAAAATAAAACTTATTCCTTCAATCTCAAACCTTGCTTTTAAAATCTGATGTCTTTATTTTGGTTTGGGTAAAGACAATTATTCCATCAGCACATGCCTTCGATCAAAGAAAGATCCAAAAATAATTTATCGACCAAAAAAACTTTCAAGACTAATAAAATAAGATTAGATACATCACATTTGATATTAAATTCAGATGGTTCTGAGCAAGCACAAACTCATAGAAGTTCAAGATGTCTATTATTTTCTCACATAATGAGAACCTGAGACCTAGCCTAAATTGATCATAGTATGCTTCATCCTCCCTGGCTAACCTAAGAGCCACTGAATCATCAAATAAATGATTCTCCTGGAGATCAACTAAAGCTTGGGTCAACCCAACAGAAAACTCTACAACAAAAAAATTTGTATTATATTTTTCATTGTAGTGATTGCTTTAACCGAAGTAGAAAATTGGTCGTTTGAAGCTACGGTTGAAAAAAGAAGGCAAACGAGAATGATCAAATAACTGAGCTCAAGTAATGGAGATCTTTCCAAACAAGAACGACAAGAAGCACACATGAATTCAAAATATTTTCTCTTCTTATTAGCCATAGGGGAAATAGTTGAAATACACTGTGACATGACAAATGTGATAGTTTGGATATTTGAGCGCAGAGCAATCAATCAAAAGAAAAAGAAGAGAGAGAGAGAGAGAGAATAGAGAGTAGAATTCGAGAGAAATTAGTGTGAAATATGGAGCAATTTAGAAATAATCATAACAATAAGAAGATTATTATTATCACATCACCAGAAATATCCAAATAGAATAGAAGTCTCAATATTACAATTTTAATTAATCATAAAAATTGTTGAGCTTATGCTCTTTCACATTGGCCGTGTTAATCATCACGGATTGGTGAAGCTATACTTTCACGGATTGAAGCTATGGCAGCACAAGCCACCTACCAGAGAAGAACTTTAAAAATTTTGTTAACTTCAGACATTATCGAAGCAATGTTGTTCTCGCCTCCTCGAGTTCCTTCTAGGTTTTCTGAATGATTTTCCAAGGCCATCGCCGACCTTTCCTCTAGGTCTAGAACATTATTCTGTCTCCCGCAATCTCTCCTCTAACTATCCAATACGATCCGCACTTTTAACGACTTAACCTTCAAATCGGGGTTAAATTTTTTTGCCACCTGTTGGTCCTTTCGTGTTTGAGATATCACTCGCAAGCTGTACAGCCAGGTGCTAACCATCAGTAGGTGTTGATGCTTCGCTGGGATCAACTCTACATCGTCCAGCTCTCTTCCCTGATAACCTTGTAGGTGCAGTAGGTTATGAATCTATGGTTACACTTTGATCAACATCGTTGAGCATGGAAGAAGCATTGACTTTGAATTTGGCTCCTACGAGTGATCCACTTTTCGATATTTATACTTACAACTATGATATGAAAATTAGCAACGGAACCAAAAACTTGATCACGCACTGAATATATATATATACTGATGATTCTGTTATGGAATTTATGATTTATATTGTGGATACTATGCAAGTATACGTATCGTTATCAAGTAATATAGGGCTCTAATGGAGTCCTAGATATCGATCCCACAAGGAAGTTAGAGAATTTCAAAGACAAATTTAAGTAGACTTACTTACTAATCTAAGTATACGTGAAATTAAGAACACTTAGACTAAAATAAACTAATACTTAAAGGTTGAAAATAAGATTTCAGAAAAGTATCTTTCTCCTTGTTTGAGTGAATTAAGTGAATGAAGAATTAAATGAGTTTTTAATTATAATTTGCCAAATAGGAGCATTCCTATTCTTTACCCTTTGGTCCAGGTGCAAAGAACATTGACTAGTCTTATGTTTGATTACTAAATCTGTGGCTAGGCTGGGAGGATACCGGCTGCCACTTCAGAGCTCCCACGTTCCCCTCGCCTGAGGGCTAACATCTACACTTCAACTCCCAAACAATAAGACCAAATTGAATATTTTAGTTTGTCACACTAAAATGTCCAATTCTACACCTGATAATTAATATTTCCCTATTTATTTGCACCCTCCTTCCAAGGCTTTTGACTTCCTTGAATCTTGGATGTAATCTTTACTATAGTTGATTATTTAACATATGTTAACAAATCAATTGGCCAGATTGAAAGTAAATTAAGATTTAAGTAAAAGATTAGCACAATTTCTATTTTCATATTTTTAGGCACAACTACTTTAATTCATCATTTCACGAAATCTCGATAACAAGGAGAAAGACTAAGGAAACTACTCAGAACACATGGGAAAAATAACACAAAGCATAGATTTCATTAAAGTTAACTAACAAATAACAAATATACTTATCTCAATTCTTCTCCCAATGCAAACTTCTTGAAGTTCCTTTGACTCTTCCTTCCAGTACAGCACACCAAAACACTAAACACTTTATCTACTTACTAAAAAAGACTATAGGATGACACTTAAATTACACTTTACATCCACACAAATGACACACAACTGACTAGAATTCGTCTCTATTTATAGAAGGAGTCAAATCTCCAAAGGTTGCTTAAGCAACTCTTCAGAAAGCATCCAGGTTCAATGTATTTTGGCTCTTTTCAACTGTCACGCTGTCGGTGGCTCGATCTCGCCGTCGGCGGGCTCCTAGAAGATGGGCTAACAGCGCCGATCTCATTGTCGTCGGGCTCGATCTTGCCGTCAGTGAGTTCCTTATAATATATTCAAAATCTCTCGGGAAAATCTCGCCGTCGTCGGCCTTTTCCTCGCCGTCGGCGGGATAATTCAATTTTCATCATATTGAGTCCTTTTTGATCCAAATCCACTTCTTTTGTGCTTTTTGCTTTCAGTACTTATAAATCTTCATTCCTACAATAAAATAAAGAAAATACCTTTCTTTAAAGTGCAATTTCATATAAAATTGGTATAAATTTCTCAATACATTTTTCTGTGGTCAAAATCCCTCAAACTTAACTATTACTTGTCCTCAAGTAATTTTAATACTACATAAAAGTAATGATTATTTGTAGTAAAGTTTTAATTCAGAAATACTATGAATTTGATTTAATTAAGTATTATAGTAAATTTTAATTGAAATATTTTTAGATATTTAAATTAATTTTATAGATATAAGGCTATTTAGTCATCAAGTTTAAGATTTTTAGTCTTCTATTTATTTCAAAAATGACTATATTTGAAATAATAAATTACATAAAATATTCAGATGATAAGAAGTTCATGAACGCACTACTTAGTAAAATACTAATCCATATATATAAGTTCAGAAATGGAATTGAAGTTTACCCTTTAGGTTCATTCATATGAAGCCAATTTTTGATAAGACATCTCATCAAGTTTCTCCTCACTTTATATATATATATATATATATATATATATATATATATATATATATATATTCTTTTTATTTTCTTTATGGATTGATTTTCAATCCCTTTTTTTACTTTTTTAAGTGAGGATCACTATTTTTGGTTAGCCTGTTAATAATTTTGAACTTCATTTTCTTCTTCCTAAATTTGAAACTGGAAACATTTACTTCTCTTATATGTATTTCAAAGTTTTTACTTCATTGAGTTTCAATCTTTTCTTTCTCAACTAAATATTCAAGAATTTCATATTTTAAAATATAGTTTTCCATACTTTAAATAGTTAACTATATTCTTATACTTTTAAACTAAATTTCTTAATCTATAAATTTAGTTTAATTACTAGAAATAGTTTATTCAACTTTTATAATAATTAGATAAATTAATTCTAGTTACTGAATGAAAATTACTAGAGAAATTCATTTTTATAATAATTTTGAAAATGTAAATTGAGAACAATTTAATAATTAAATTTGTATTTTTCCCTCCCCCAAACTTAAATTTTTCTATCTATCTATATAGGGTGAAAATGAAATAAAGTGTAATATTTAAATCATACCTTCGAGCTTTAGGTATTTCTTCTTTTTGAAGTTCTGCAGGCTTTTTCCATTACTTAATTAACCAGTACTGTTAGTATTTTTCTACACACATAATATTAAAGAAAGTGGTGGGTAAAGAAGTTTAACACAATACTACCATATTTTATACTAACATATTATACTACATCCACAAACATTTACTAATTCAATCCAAGGTTACTATAGTAGTATGAAAACATTAAAAATTTAAAAACTATATAACTTTAACAACAATATTTTTAAAAAATATACACCACATCATAATCAAGTTCATAAACTAAAACATTAATACTAAAATTTAAGACAACAAACAAACAATCACAACATCAGAGTTTTTAAGTCAAATAACTAAACAAATAAACATAGAATCTAATCTTCCGCATCAAAGTCCCAAACTATATCATCGTTTCCTTGATCAGTGGGTGGATTAGGCTGGTAATGAGTATATCGGGGGCACTCAGGAAATACAACATCAAGCTCTCCTCTCCTATAACGATTCTCAGTATCATAATAGGCTATCTCATACTCTGAATGTCTGTGGAGATACTCGCTGTCATAATCATGTCTTCTCTCTAAGCCTCCAATTCTTTTATCAATATGCTCCAGTTTTTCTTCTATTTTCTCAAAACTTTTCCGCTATAGGGTCATCTCATTCATCAAATCCTGAAGGGTAGGAGTACTATAGGGAGGAGGGTCATAACTAGTAGAGGGAATATCTCTACTCGAAGAAGGTACATAGCTCCTAGTCCCAGATCTCCATCCTTCGTGGGATTCATATTTCTTAATATTAGCCGGAGTAATGGGTTTCATAGGCTCCACCCATTCCTCATCATCCCTTGCCTCTACCCCAGATAATTGGCAGAGTGCATAAATCAGACCAGGGTGTCCTAGTCCTCCTCCACTTTCACTTCTTGCGGTGGCTAATATATTCTTATAAATTGTACTTCCCACATTAATACTTCTTTGGTTCTGAATACAGAAATTCAGAACTGCTCTATCTCTTGTTACCTCACTATGGTGATAAGTGGGTAACAAGGTAGAACAAATAAAATAGTGCCAGGCTTTAGATAATGCATTCAACATTGAGAGAGGAAAGTTTACCCTTTCACGCTGCTTAATCTTCAAAACTCCTTTCCCGTCAGTGAGAAAGTTGATCACTTCTTCCAGTGGTCCTTCCATAGTTCCAAAGGTATCGTACTCACTGGTGTATAAGTCTCGAACTTCATAAAATGAATTAATCCTTGCAGCACTGAAATCTACCAAAAATTCTCTTACCTTGATTGGTGCATCTTCAATCACAATCAGGTTGGCATAGAATTCTTTTACTACTTCCATAGTGTCTCTGTTGGTTATATAACAGAAGTTTTCTCATCCTCTTTCTTTTATTATCCGCTCTACTTCATCTCCAGGATTTTTGAAAACTCGATCCTGAATGCATTTTCTGGCTTGAATATTGTGAAAATATCTTGATTGTGCCCTTGCATTTACAAAGCGAGTTTCGTCGTAATCCATTCTTCTTTTTTGTCGTGGAGCCATTTTTCGATCTGTGAAACTCACAAAAATCTTAACTAAACTTCTAAATATTACTAAGATGGCTTCCAATAGTTACTTAAATCAATCTAAATCAAGTTCTATGAATTTCTTCCAAGTCTTTTCTTCTCATTTCAAAATTTTCCAAAATTCCTAAATGTAGAAGAAATTCATGGTGAAAATAAAAAAATTTTACATAGGAGTGAAGCTCTTACCAAGGGAAGATGAAATCCGGCGTCAAAATGTGTTGAAATCGCTCCAAATTCCAGATCTATCAAGCCCTAGGTCGGTTTTTCGAAGTTTTGAGGAAGGGGATGATGAATAGTGTCGTCAGCGAGCTAATTAATTCACCAAGGCCAAAGTTTCGGGAAAATCTCGCCGTCAGCGGGATCGCTCTCGCTGTCAGCGAGGTTTCTGAAAATTTAATATTTTAAATATTTATAATGTTTTCAATTCATTTTAAGCCTCAATAATGTCCGGTCACTTTAGATTATACTTCATCATGATTAGATACTATATTAGCACATAAATTCACACAACACAAACGTTATAACTTTATATAAATGAAATCCAAAAGTTTACAAATTTCAAATACCACAAAACTAACAATTGACTTATCAAATTAACCCAAACAGATCTAACTCAGCATTGCAGTCCACACCACGATACTCTAAATGCTAAGACTAAACAAACAACATATATTCACTTAAATATCTTAACAAAAGAGAAAGATTCTTGCTTATATATTCGAAATTAACTTCAATAGTTAATTATTAGAAGAACTAGTTTAATTTAAATTTCATATTATCGTCGATTGTGTATTAGTGATGATATGCAATTTTTACTTAGCTTCGATTCGAATCGATTTCTATAATCCTCGTTTGTAGCCTCTAAAATACATTCTCCGTGGGATCGATATCCAGATCCCATTGTGAGGCCTGTATTACTGAGTGGATACGTATACTTGCGTTTAAAGGTAACTTCCGTGATTAAAATATTATAATATATAATTATTACTAAATTAAAATTACACCCCAAGTCAACTCATTTGGCGCTATTGTCGAGGATTTAGGTTCTTTAATACGGTGTTGAATTCTTATATTATTTAAGTATATTAAAAATCATGGTCAAGTTTTTCAAGGCCATTGCTGTGGAATATAATTGTAGCAATCTGACAATTTAGACTCTTAGAAAACTTTTAATTTAATCGCAACTTATTTGGGCTTAACTATTTTATTGTGAACTCGATTTCGATTGTATGCGTAAATTTGGCTCGAAAATCTTATACCCTACGATTCGTAATTAAAAACACACCGTTATGAGAATTAGAAACTAAGAAAAGAACCTATAACTTCGAAATAATGGAAAACAACGTAAACAACCAAAGAATAGAAAATGAACATCAATCTAGACCATTAAGAGAATACACAAACCCCGCCTTTAAATGAAATTCACTTAACTATTCATAATCTGGATGTAGTCGCTAATTCATTCGAGCTTAAACCGCAATTATCTAAATAAGCATAAAACAATCAATTCGTGGAACTTCAAAATGAAGATCCTAATTTACATCTTGCAAGTTTCTTAGAACTTTATGCTACTTTAAGTACGACAAATGCAGTGTCTCATGATGCCGTCGATTCTTAGAATTTTTCTTTTTCATTAAGGGATAAGGCTAAGGCTTCTAAGTAAATTCGAAGACCCTGACTATTAGAACTTGGGGAGAATCCTTACAAAAAATTTATCAAAATATTTTTCACCATCTAAGATCGCTAAGCTTAGAAATGATATCACATCTTTCAAGCCGCATTTAGGAGAATTGATATATGAATCTTCGGGGAAATAATTAAAGAACTTCTTAGAAATGTCCACACTACGCTTTACTAGAATGGTTAATTATTCAAACATTTTATAACAATAAGAGGGATCTCTTAGATATATAATCGACGTCAGTTTCCCTTGCGGATCACTAATGTCTAAACCTTTTAAAGAAGCCTATGCGCAATAAGAAATGGCTAACAATAATTTTCAATGGCCTACCGAAAGGGTAAATCCTAAGAGAGTAGCCACACCATGACTCGATGCTTTAACTATGATGTTTTCAAATTACTGCTCTTTCAAAGAAAATAGATCAATACGGAATGAATCGTTCTCAAACACCTTCAATAACAGGCACCATTGTGACAAATTGTAGATGCTCAATCTTCATATGAAACTATAAATTTAATAAATAATAGACAAAATAACCCTTATTTAAACTATTATAATCCAAAGCTGGAAAATTATCCAAAATTTAATTTGAATAACCAAGGTAATGCAAATCCCGTTAACTCGTTAAATAACCGTAAACCAATTAGGAAATATACACAACTGTGGTAATTCTAATTATACACCTTCTAATCCACCAAAGTTTTTATAATAATTCACACCTCTAAGAGAAGAAGTCAGCCTACGTGGAAGAATTAGCTTTGAATATGGTTAATCAATTACAAAGTCAAGGAGCCATTAAAAATATAGAAAACCAATCAAACACATCGCACTAAACAATGTGACCGTTGGAACTTTGCCTAGCAATGTCAAGTAAATCCTAAAGATCAAGGAAAAGAACAAATTAAGGTTATTCAATCGAGAGGGAAAGAGACGGAAACAAGAGTTCAAAAAAAAAACTATAGCTTCGAAAGGGAAAAGAAGAAACTAAAGAAGAAAACGAATTCGATTTTCCTCCTCGAAACCTATGAAAATTACCGTTGAAAACTCTCACCACCATTTCCTTCTCAGCATCACGCGTAAAAATAAAATGTGAAAAAAAAATTTAAATTCTTAGACATTTTGAAAAAAGTGTCAATAAATATTCTTTTTGTTAAAGCTTTAGAAAATATTCGATTATGTTAAATTTATGAAGGATATACTCAATAAAAAGAGGAAGTTACTAGATCATGAGACTATCGCACACAAAGGAAGAGTAAAAAAGGCTATAATTCAAAGAAGTTCTCTTCCCGAAAACTTAAAGATCATGTGGCCACTCATCCCGAAAGCACAAGTAAAAGCGAAGGCGAGCATTATGTGATTCGAGAGCGCATAAATTCCGATACCTCTATCAACTTTAAAAAGGTTAGAATCGTGAGAAATATCACCAACTTCTCGTAACTCTACAAGCTAGTCGATCGTACGATTACATATCCCAAATGAGTTATTAAGATGTTCGTCAAGGCCGATAAGTTTATTTTTCCCGTGGACTTTATCATTTTAGATATGGAAGAAGATAAAGAAATTTCAATCATTTTAGGAAGACCATTCCTTAGCTACGGTGAAGAGCAATAATAACATGTTCAAAAGGACACCGACAATGAGAGTAAATGATCAAGAAGTAACCTTTAACATCTCAAAGTCAATGAAATATTCTAAATAGAAAAAGATGATGAATGTCGTATAATGGATAAGTATGTGATTATCTCGAAAAGAGAATATTTCAAAGAAAATTATGAAAAAAGAAGATATGTAAAAAGATAATTGGCGAAGAAATCGAAAGTAAAGAAGCCGATTATATTCGAGAAATTTGAAATGCTCAATTCAACAAACACTACAAAACGAAACATTAATTCCAGTTGAGAAAATACCTGTTTATGAGTGTTATGTATTGTGTGTTGTAGATACTTGGATTCAATATATAAATGTGAATTTTTGTTTTGTGTATGTTAATTTGAGTTAATACATCACTTAATCACTTAAAATATATGATTATAAGGATCGAACAGATGACAACGAGGCCTTAAAATTGATCGAAATTGCAAAAAATTGAAAAATGATCAATTTTTTAGAATCTCGCCGACGGCGCGCTTGAGGCCGTTGACGGCGCGATTTTCATGAGAAGAATGGAATTTAGTTCAATAGTGCCCGCCGAAGGTGTGAACAACTTCACTAACGACAAGATCTCAAAAGTTACCTATTTATCGTGATTTTGACCGGTCAAATGCCACTATTCATTGTCTTCTTCCCTGTTTTACTCGAAAAGTCGACCTAGGGCTTGATAGATCTCAGATTTGGAGTGATTTCAACAAATTCTAACTCCATATTTCATCTTCCCTTGGTAAGAGCTTCACTCCTATGTAAAAATGTTTTATTTCCACCATGAATTTCTTCCACATTAAGAAATTTTGGGAAATTTGAAAATGTGAAAAAAAGACTTGGAAGGACTTCATGGAAATTAATTTAAATTGCTTTAAACCCCCTTTAGAAGCCATTGTATTATTATTTTGGAGAATAGTTTGTATTTTTGTGATTTTGATAGATCAAACAATGGCTCCATGACAAAAGAGAAGACTCGAACACGACGAGACTCGTTTCATAAATGTGAAAGCACAATTAAGGTATACTTCAATCTTTCAAAGTAAGAAGTGTATCCAAGATCGGGTTTTCAAAAATCCTGGAGGAGAAGTGGAATGAGTTATCAGAGAGAGAGGATGGGAGAACTTCTGCTACATAATAAATAGAGCTGCTATCGAAGTTGTGAGAGAGTTCTACTCCAATCTTACTCAACTCAAGGATGAACCTGTCCAAGTAAGAGGATTCTATATCGATGTTAATGCTAACTGCATTAACTCTTTTTACGAGCTTCATGACTTCTTTTCTAGTGAGTAAGAAACATTTGGAACAATGGAGGGTCCGATGAACGATGTTATTGACTTTCTCACCGATGGAAAGGCACTTGGAAAATTAAAAATTGTGAACGGATTAACTTTCCACTTTCCATGATGAATGCCACTGCTATGAATGATATTATTTCATTTGTTCGACTATGCTACCCACCTATCATCATAGTGAAGTCTCGAGAGACAGAGCGGTTCTGAATTTCTGTATTCAGAACAACAGAAGTTTTAATGTGGGGAGAATAATTTATAAGAACATTATGGCCACTACAAAGAGTGAGACAAGTGGATATTTAGGGCATCCTAGCCTCTTTTACGGACTTTGTCAATTATCTGGAGTTGAAGCGAGAGATGAAGAAGAATGGGTGTATCCGATGAAACCCATTAATAAAGCAAATATAAAGACTTATGAATCCCATGAGGAAAGAAGAACAGGGAGTAGGAGCAAGGCACCTTCTACTAGTAGAGACATTCCTTCTACTAGCTATGACCCTCCTGCCTCTAGTCTCCCTACCTTATATGATCTGATGAATGCCATGACCCTGCAAAGGAAACGTTTTGAGCAGTTGGATGAAACATTAGAAAGAATTGATCATAGGAAAGAAGGGTTAGAGAGAAGACACGGTCATGATAGTGAGTATCTTCAAAGGCACTCTGATTTTGAGATGGCATATTATGATGCTCAGGTCAGATACTACAGAGGAGAGCCTGATGTAATTTTTTCAGAATGCCCCTGGTATACTGATGCGATGTGACTTTATATATGCTTTTAAATACAAGAATTTGGTACCACTTTTTAGAATATTTAATGCCTAGCAAATGGCTTCAAAAACTTGATGTGCGATGTTTACTTTTACTTATAAATTTATATTTACATTTTATAATAATTACTGTAAAATTCACAAGTTTAAACGCAAGTATACGTATCGTTCAAGTAATAAAGGGCTCTAGTGGAGTCCTAGTTATTGATCCCACAGGGATAGTGTTTTTTTAAAAAATAAGAAATGTAAGAAATATTTTGGAATTTTTCAATTTAAAAGTAATTTATATATATATATAATTTTTATTATTATTATTTTTAAATTTAATTTACTAACAATTTTTACTATAAGCAAGTAAGTAGTAAGCAGTAATAAAGTAAAGTAAGAAGTAATTAAAATTCAATGCAAGTATAAAAATGACTTTCTCCTTTTCAACTAATCCAAGATTTTTAGAATAATTATCTTTTGTAGGGAATTTAGATTATGGTATTATGCCAAATAGAAGCATTCCTATTCTTTACCCTTTTGTCCAGGTGCAAAGAACATTGACTAATCTATAGATCGGTTCAGGATGTTTTATTAGTAGAATGGGTTAATTTAGGCTCACACTACTAGATGTCCAAGGGTGGCAATTATCGGCCCAACTAGTGACCCATTCCCTTTCTATAAACCAAATTATTAGAATTTAGTATGTTACTCTAAAAACTAATTAATTTTATGCCCAATAAATAATATCGTCTAATTTATTTGCACTTCGCCTTAAATAACCCGCATATAGCCTGCGATTACCTAAGGATTCATGTGATATCTACTAGTTAAGAATTTATCTCCGGATAGGTCTCAAAATTCTTCAACGGGTTTTAACAATTTAAATGGTCAATTTAAAAAGCAAACTAAGATCAGGTATTAATATCATCACAATATTTTAAGTATTTTAAATTTAATTCTTCTACAAAATTTAATTAATTTACTATCTTTTCATAATTGAAAGCAAAAAGATAACTAACTACTCAGAACACATTGAAATCACACAACAAAACATATTTATAAAACTTTGAACCAAGGTACAAAAACTTATCTAAGTGTTCCTTCAAGAGATCTGCTGACTTCTACTGACTCCAAAGCAATGATGAAAGACTCCAACAGCAACAACACACAATAAATACTTAAAATAAACTCACTAGATACAAAGTAAAGTGGCTCCCTAAGTATGGAAGAGACCAAGTAAAACTAAAGGGGGGCTAAAGATGCAAGAAGGGGTGAAAGAGACTATAGGGTGCTAAGGGGACCGATTTTTTCTGTAGAATGGGCTGCTATTTATAGAGCTCTAAATTTGATTAGGGGTTGCTTAAGGCACCTCTTCAAAATTTGTCCAAATTTAATGCATCTTCTAGAAGGTAACTGTCGCGCCTAGGCGTCGGGATCTGGCTCGTAGGCGCTGGGATCTGGGGTGTAGGCGCCGAACTCCGTGACCAGGTCTTCACACCTCTTTACTTTGGATCACACCTCTTCACGATTAAAATTGTTTCCTTGTGTCCAAATGCATTGTATCACATGTCCTATATATTAGGAGTAACTTCCAATCTTCTAGAATCTCCAATAACCGCTTAACTCCATCAAAATAACTCCCTAAAGTCATCAAAAAAATCTTAATAGTGACTGTATCGAGTTTGCGCTTAGGCACCGGATTCTAGCGCCAAGGCGCCGGATTCTAGCGCCAAGGCGCCAGGCCAATAATTTCAATATTTTGCTCCACATGCTCCATTTTGCTCCTTTTTGCTCATTTTTCCTTATTTTTCTTTCTTGGACTCTTTTTTAATCATCTACATAAAAAACATGAAAATACATTTCATTAAAGCATAATATCCTTAAGAATTGAATCATAAATAAGATATAAAAATGGGTATTTTTTAGGTAGATCAAATTCCCCCAAACTTAAACGTTACTTGTCCTCAAGTAACCCTTTTAATTACATAAAATAGATAACATTTGGAATGAAGTTAAAATATTTATGACTCCTTATAATTTTTAGTTTTATAAATGCTTTATCAAATTATTAACCAAATTTTACTAATTAAGTTTAATTTTAATAATTAAAGAACATTTAACTACCAAATCATAATACTTCCAATTTTTCATTTATTTCAAGAATAATTGTACTTTATCATATTAAGGTCACATAGAATATTTACAAGAAAAAGATTTTAATGAAATATTTTTCTAGAAAAAATATTTGTACATAGAAATTAAGTTAAAAATGTAATCAGTTTTTTTCTTATAAGATAATTCAAGTGAAGCCAATTTTTTATTAGGCATTTCCTCAAGCTTCTCCTCACTTTTTTTTTCTTTTCACAAGTGAGGATTACTATTTTTGGATAGCCTGTTAATGATTTTGAACTTCACTATCCTTAACTTATTTTCAAAAACTTATACATTCTTACTTAATATATATGACATTTTTAATAATTTATTATTTTTAAAAATTATTTCAATCTTTTCTTTTTCAAGCAATAATCTTGATTCCTTGGTATTTCAAAAATATAATTCTCTTTACTATAAATAGAAAAATTTTAATCTTATTATTCTTTAAGTTAAATAATTTTATTCTTAAAATCAATCAAAATTTTTGAAATTTTAGTTAAGTCTACTAAATTATTTATAAATTCAAAAATTTAGGTAATCATAAATAGATTTTTCATTCCTTATGTTATGTTAATTTATTTTTAAAGAAAATATTAGTTCATTAAGGACAAATAATATTTAAATTTGATAAATGTTTTCCCTTCCCCCAAACTTCAGCTTTAGTATAAATATGTATCATGAAATTTTCTAAAGCATGAGAGCAAAAAATAAACAGGACTTAATCTAAGTACAATAATGATGTAGTAAGGAAAAACTAACTTCTACTTCGACACATGCTTTAATATGAATATAACAGAAATGATTAAGCATATATAGAAAAATTTTGTAGAGCAGGAGTTAATTTCTAAAAAAAAAATCTTTTTTTTTTATTTTTAAACATGCAAAATTACTAACTATTCATGAACACTAAACAGTAGGCTGAAATAGAAATAAACTTTTATAAAAATTCATTCATATTTCAATCTTAAACACACATCAGATAATCTAAAAATAGTTTCAACATAAAAAGATTCACATCAACTCTAACAAATAACATTACACTAAATAGCACAAGAAACAAGAAACACACTAAAAACGGAATCAACACATCTCCAAAGGTAAGTCGAGCAACTAATCACTATTTGTAGCTTCATCATCTTCATCACCAAAAGAAAACACCATATCCTTTGGATCAACATATGGTGAATATCTAGGACAAGTAGGGAACTGAACATTGTGCTCACCATTCAGAAATCTCACTAAAGACTCAGAATACTCAGCATCGTAATCACTCTTTCTTTTTATATACTTTGAAAGACTATCGATCTTCTTACCGATCGTATCTACTCTACAATGAGTTAGGAATAACTCATTCTACTGCTCTATAAACAGATCATGCATAGTTTCCCAAAAAGTAGATGGTGGCTCAATAGAAGTTAATGGTCTAGAAGTAAAAGCTCTACCTGAACTAGGTAATAAACCAGAAGGTGCAGTAGAACTCTTACCTCGAAGTCGATCATAGATACTAACACTCACTCTTTTATAGGCTTTGTCGACTTGAGCTTTTCCTCAGAAAGCTCAGCAACTACTCCAACACTTTCACATAGAGAATAGATCGGAGATGGAAAACCAAGTCCAATAGAAGTGATAGAACGAGCAGTAGCCTCTACAGAATCATAAATAATGCTCCCTACATCAATAGGCTTCCTCTCTTGAATGCAGTAGTTAAGGATAGCTCTATCTTTGGTAACCTCGCTCAGATGATTTGATGGAAGAAGACAAGCATAAATAAAGTAGAGCCATGCCTTTGAAACACCATTAAGCTTAGAAGATGAAAAATTAACCCTTTTTTCATTCCAAATCTTCCAGGCTCCAGTACTATCAATCAGGTAGGCAATGATCATATCCAAATCTCCCTCAGATGGAGATAATCTGGAGTAATAGCACTCAATGATTGGCGGCGGGCCATAGAAAATGTTGATAAGTTCAGAGTGAATCCTACTCCAACTCCTCTGACGAAAATCTCGTATTCATTAGCATCCACGAAATTAGCATAAAACTCTCTAACAACCGGGATAATGGTAACAGCAGTAAAATAGAAGAATTGTTGCCAGTTGAGTGCAACGATTGTATCCTCAAATCTTCCTCCAGGATTGTAAAAACCTCACTCTGAGATAAATTTCTGAGTCGTAGCAAAATCATTGTATCAGAAGTGTGCAGGAGCAGTGACAAACTTGATATGATCAAAATTTTCTCGTTCCTTTCCTCGCTTAGATTTGGGTACCATCTAAACGTGAAATAAAAAAGCGAAATAAATTCAATGGATCTAGGAAAATAAACTAATTTAAGCTTTTCAAACTTGAAAGAGCTTAAAAATTTATGGATTTAACCTTAAAAATCAAAATTTTTTCTCAAAATTTTGATTTTTCTAAATGAGAGCAAAATCCATGGTAAAAATAAAAAATAATGAGTTTAGAATGTAGATCTGACCTCGAGATGAAGAAATCGGGTGATTTCAAGCTTAAAAACTTGAAAATTCTGCTTTAAATGGGATCTATAGGCGGTATTTTTGTGAAAAACAGTGGAGAAGGAAGCTTAGGCGTTAAAAATGGCATGGGGGGTTTAAGAAGATGAGTTTTCGAGTTCAGGCCGAACCGGTACCTCAGCGCCGAATTCTGGCGCCTAGGCGCCAGACTAGCCTTTCCAAAAATTCGATTTAAATTTTAAATTTTCCACCAAATCTTATCAGTTTTGACTCCTAATTACTCTTATGAGAGTATCGATACAATTTATATCTTCCAAAAATTTTCACAATCAATTTTAAATGATTATTTAGATCCACAAAAATATATCCAAATTCTTCAATTCCAATCCATAACTTCCATTCTAAATTCAATAAATTGCAGTACAAAACTGTATCAAGGTTCATCGTTTTATAAATAACATAAACAACAACATATTCAAAGCAAATATTCTAATCTAACAACACACATTAAACAATTAAACAAACACATAAATTCGATATTTAACACACTAACACATGACTCGATCACACCTAAAACACATATAAGATCTATTTGACACCGATCTTCAATTAACATCTCTTTGGTAAAGAAGTTCGCCATGACCGAAGGGATAGAACACCAACACCCTTGGAAATTTCCAAGCCATCTTTTCATCGATCCATTTGTTCTTCGCGTACGTTTCTACTTGAGTGTCTTGATAGGCCGCCATATGATCAGATTGAAGTTTGGTTTGCCATTCCAAGTGTTCGTATTGGTAGTACATCTCATGGAGACGATTACCAATACTTTGAAGTTCAGCTTCAATCTTCTCTAATCGACTAAACAATTTTTCCATATTAACAGCAATAAAACCATTAAAATAAGGCTGAGGATCTTTGGGAGATTTGTCTCTTACCTCATTTCCATGATTTCTTCTATCCAATACCTCCAAATCCTTCTTAACTCCTCCAAAATGGATTGCTTTGGTCAAAATTAAGGCTTGTATGGGATTGGGGACGAAGATAAGGCCATATATAGAGAGATTTCATGTGAAAAATTGAAGATTTTCGTGTTTTACACGATCTGTAACCGTGGCTCTTAGGCGCCGGAATCTGACGCCTAGGCGCTGGATCATCAATACACAGGCCATTCTAGCACTTAGGTGCAACTTTTGGTGCCTAGGCACTGGAACCTCGATCGACACCGATTTGCCTATCATCAAATTTTGCAAGTTTCGGTCGTAAAAATAGGTCTAACTAACGGGTATAATCAACACACAAACGTAATCACGAAAAATTCAAATCACAAACAATCACAAACAAAGGTTAACTTGATCTCCCTTTTACTCACATTTGACATGGAGTGGTCCAAGTCCAAATTCTATATACTTCAAGATATTTTTTAGATTAATCCAATACAGACTTGTTAGCTTTCTATTTCCAGAAGTTATATACAAATTTGGTCAAAACCAAGGCATAACCTTATAACAATAATTTAACTCACACTAATAAATATGGGTTGCCTCCCACAAAGCGCTTGGTTTAACATCATCAGCCCGACCTAATTAATTGAATTAATTGGGCAGACTAAGTTCATATTCCTCTTTGTAATTTAATTTCATTTCTCCCATATAAGGCTTCAGTCCTAATCCGTTAACTTTAAATACTTTTCCAGTTTTGGGATCTTTAATATCCACAGCTCCAGAAGGGTATACTTTCTCAATTATAAATGGTCCCATCCATTTAGATTTTAATTTTCTAGGAAAAAGTTTTAAATGAGCATTAAATAATAATACTTCTTGTCCAGGCTCAAACATTTTCCTTGAAATCATTTTGTCATGCAATTTCTTCATTCTTTCCTTATAAATTCTTGCATTTTCATAAGACTTATTTCTTATCTCTTCCATTTTTATTCAGTTGTAATAATCATTTTTCTCCTGCAGTATTCAAATTATAATTGAACTCCTTTATAGGCCAATAAGCTTTATGTTCAAGTTCAACAGGTAAGTGACAATGTTTACCATAAATTAACTGATAAGGTGACATTCTGATAGGTGTCTTATAAGCGTTCTATAAGCCCATAATGCAGAATCAAGTCTATCAACCCAGTCAGTTCTTTTAGAATTAACAGTCATCTCTAATGTTCTTATAATTTCTCTGTTTGATACTTCAGCCATTCCACTTGTTTAAGGATGATAAGCAGTTGCAATTCTATGTTTAATTCCGAATTTTTCCAACAATGATTGAATTCTTATATTTCTGAAATGACTTCCCCCAGCTACGATAATTATCCTGGGCATTCCAAATCTTGTAAAAATCAATTTCTTTAAAAATTTTGAAACACTTTTAGAATCACAGTTAAGTAAATCTACAGCTTCGATCCACTTTGAATCATAGTCAACTGCTAAAAAAATATAAATTTTTCCAGATGATGGTACGAAAGGTCCCATAAAGTCTAAACCCCAAACATCGAAAATTTTTATTTCTAATATAAAGTTTAGAGGCATTTCATCTTTTCTGGATATATTTCTCATTCTTTGACATGGATCACAAGTTTTCACATAATGTCCAACATCTTTGAATAAGGTAGGCCAATAAAATCGAGAATTTAAAATTTTAAATGCGGTTTATCTACTCCAAATTGTCCTCCAAATTCAGAATCATGACATTTATGAATAGCAAAATTTTCTTCATATGTTACACATCTTCAAATCACAGAATCTCTTCCTATTTTAAATAAATGAGGATCTTCCCAAATAAATGATTTACAATCATTCTTGAATTTCTTAATATATTTGTTATTCATCCCATAAAGTAAAATATTGCTAACCAAATAGTTAACTATATCAGCATACCAGGGCATTTGCAATCCTTGAATGACATATAATTGTTCATCAGGGAATTTTTCATTTATATTTTCTTCACAATTCTTTTCTTTATTATTTTTAATTCTTGATAAATGATCAGCAATTTGGTTGTCAGTTCCTTTTCTATTTACTATTTCAAAATGAAATTCTTGTAAAAGTAAAACCCATCTGATCAATCTTGGTTTAGCATCTTTCTTAGATATTAAATACTTAATTGCAGAGTGATCAGTATGTACAATACATTTTGTTCCAAGAAGATATGGTCCAAATTTATCAAAGGCATATACTATTGCTAACAGCTCTTTTTCAGTAGTAGTGTAATTTATTTCAGTTTCATTTAAAGTTTTGCTAGTATAATATATAACTGAAAATTTTCTCATATTTTTGTCTTAATACAGCTCCGATTGCATAATCACTTGCATCACACATTAATTCAAAAGGTTTATTCCAATCAGGTGCAACAATGACAAGTGCAATGATTAATTTTTCTTTTAGAATATTGAACGCATTCAGACAATCTTCATTAAATTCAAATTTAGCTTCTTTTTCTAATAAATGGCAAAGAGGTTTAGCAATTTTAGAAAAATCCTTTATATATCTCCTATAAAATCCAAGCATGACCCATAAAACTTCTCACTTCAGTAACGGTAGTAGGTGGTTGAAGTTCAGCAATAATTTTCACTTTTGCCTGATCAACTTCCATCCCTATTTGTGAAACTTTATGTCCAAGTACAATTCCTTCTGTGACCATCAATTGACATTTTTTCCCAGTTTAGAACTAAATTTGTTTCTTCACATCTCTTCAAAACTTTCGTTATATTTTTCAAGCAAGATTCAAAAGAAGTTCCAAATACTGAAAAATCCACAAATACTTCAATTCATTTATCAATCAAATTACAAAATATTGACATCATACATCTTTGAAAAGTGGCAGGTGCATTGCATAAACCGAAAGGCATTCTTCTAAAGGCAAATGTTCCATAAGGACTTGTAAATATTGTCTTCTTTTGATCTACAGGAGCAATGGTCAATTGATGATAACCAGAATATCCATCCAGAAAACATAAATATGAGTGTCCAGCTAGTTTATCCAGCATTTGATCCAAGAAAGGTAAAGGAAACGATCCTTTCTAGTGGCGTTGTTTAATTTTCAATAGTCATTGCAAATTCGCCATCAAGTAACTTGTCTTGTTGGGATTAATTCATTTTTATCATTAACAATGACAGTTACCCCTCCTTTCTTCAGAACACAATGAATAGGACTTACCCATTGGCTATCCGAAATAGGATAAATAATTCCAGCATCTAACCATTTCAAAATCTCTTTCTTAACAACCTCTTTCATAATTTGGTTTAATCTTCTTTGGGCTTCAATAGTGGGTTTACAATTTTCTTCCATTAAAATCCTATGCATACAGATTGAAGGGCTTATTCCTTTTATAACTGCAATAGTCCAACCAAAAGCTTTCTTATAATTCTTCAGAACTCTTATTAATTTTTCTTCTTGATCATTGCTTAATTCTGAAGATATAATTACAGGTAAAGTTAATGAATTTCCAAGAAATGCATACTTTAAATGTGTAGGTAATATTTTTAATTCTAGTTCAGGGGCTTTTTCAATTGAGGGTAAAAGTATATCATTTTTAATTGTGTCTAAAATTTCCCATTTTTCATGAATATAATGAGTTTCTTCGGATAAATTTTCTTCATGTAATTTTTCAATTTCTTCATTTAATGACTCATTATATAACATAGATTCTTTATCTTTATCATCAGAAATGACCTTACATTTTTCTTGATAATGCTTTTCAATTATATAATAAAAAATATCCATTCAGTAGCATTTTTCTTTATCAGGATACCTCATTAATTTTAGAACATTGAATGTCATCTCTTGATCGTTAACTCTCATCGTTAATTCTCCCTTTTGCACATCAATCATAGCTCGTCCGGTAGCTAGAAAAGGTCTCCCTAAAGTGATAGGTATTTCTTTATCTTCTTCCATATCTAGAACAATGAAATCCATAGGGAATATAAATTTATCTACCTTAACAAGAACATCCTTCGTAACTCCTTTAGAATAAGTGATCGATCGATCAGCTAACTGAAGAGTTACAGTAGTAGGAGAAATCTCTCCTAAATCTAACCTTCGAAAGATTGAAAATGGCACGAGATTAATTCTAGCTCCTAAATCACATAAGGCTTTTCCACAAAATTTTTCTACAATAGCGTATGGTATAGTGAAACTTCCAGGATCGTTATGTTTCTGAGGTAATTTCTTCTGAATTATTGTACTGCATTCTTCACTTAATGCAACAGTTTCATAAGATTCAAATTTTCTCTTCTTGCTTAAAATATACTTAATAAATTTTGCATAGCTTGGCATTTGCTCCAAAGCTTCAGCAAAAAGAATGTTGATGGTAAGTTCCTTAAAAATTTCAAAGAACTCAGAAAATTGATGTTCAAGCTTCTGCTGTTTTAGTCTTTGAGGAAAAGGTTGTGGTGGTCTTTCAACTTCCACTTCAATAGGTACTACAGTCTGATCTTTACTTGGAGAAAGGGCATCTTTAGGTTTTTCGATCTCTTCAACTTCTTTATCTTTTTCAATCTCATTCCGTGTTTTCTCTTTTAATTCCTTTCCACTTCTGAGTTGTACAACTTTTGCTTTTTCATGTTCTTTTCTAGATTCTTTAGGATTAATTTTGATATTGCTAGGCAGTGTTCCTTGAGGTCTGTAATTAATGAAATTAGCAATTTGAACCATCTGATTCTCAATATTACAAATAGTAGTGTTTTGACTTTGTAGCTGATTGCTTAGTTGCAAGATCAATTCTTCTACAGAAAACTTTTTCTGTTGATTGTTATAACCAGGAGGGTAAGTTGGTCTATAGTTTGAATTTCCTTGATTGTTCCAATTTGGATTAACTTGATTATTACTCCATTGTTGATGTCCATTACACCAATTAAAATTAGGATGATTTTTCTAACCAGGATTATAATAATTAGAATAAGGGTTATTAGTTTTACTAGCAATAGCTTGCAAAGTTTCCATTGTTTGAGAATCATCAAAATTTACAGAATTATCATTACTCACATGCGATATGTTAATAGCAAAATTATCTAATTTCTTAGATATCGCAGTCACTTGTGAAGCTAAAATAGAAAAGGCTTCATTATCTTGAATACTTGCCATTCTTTTAGGATTAACCCTTTCAGAAGGCCATTGAAAATTATTATTAGCCATTTCTTTAATTAATGTGTAAGCTTCTTCAAATGTCTTAGCTATTAAAGAACCACCACAGCAGCATCAATAATAGATCTAAGTGATCCAATAAGTCCATTATAAAATGTTTGAATGAATAACAAATCTGGTAAAGCATGATGTGGACATTTTCTTAATAGTTCTTTAAATCTTTCCCAAGTTTCATAAATTGTTTCTCCATCAAATTGCATAAAAGAAGTAATATCATTTCTCAACTTAGCAGTTTTAGAAGGAGGAAAATATTTAGCAAGAAATTTTTCTGTCATATCTGCCCATGTTTTAATAGAACAAGTTGCTAATGAATTAAGCCACATCTTTGTTTTATCTTTTAAGGAAAAAGGAAAGAGTCTAAGACTAATAGCATCATTAGAAACATTATTATATTTAAAAGTAGCACAAAGTTCTAAAAAATTAGCAAGGTATAAATTTGGATCCTCATTACGTGTTCCTCCAAATTAATTATTTTGAACCATTTGAATAATAGAAGGTTTAAGCTCAAAAGATTTAGCATCTACAGCTGGCATTTGAATACTAACATGAAGTTCATCAGCTGTAGGGTTTGCATATTCCCTTAATGGTTTATAAATATTTTGTTCATTAATTTCGACTGAATTTTGATTATTTTTATGTAAGTTAGCCATTTCTTGATGTTTTGAAATTTGTTTTCCTTTTTTAATTCTTTTAATTTTTCTTTCTAATTCAGAATCAAAATGTAGTAATCCTTCAGATCCAGAACTCCGCATAAAATTTAAAATATTTTTGTTTTGTTTTTGTTTTTTTTTGTTTTTTTTTTTGTTTTTTTATACTTTTTATGTTTTAATTTTCTTATCTTTCTTTTTACTTTTTATTCTATTCTATCCTATTCTATTCTATCCCCGGCAACGGCACCAAACACTTGATGCGATGCGACTTTATATTTGCTTTTAAATACAAGAATTTGATACCACGTTTTAGAATATTTAATTCCTGGCAAATGGCTTCAAAAACTTGATGTGCGATGTTTACTTTTACTTATGAATTTATATTTAGATTTTATAATAATTATTGTAAAAGTCACAATTTTAAAAGCTAGTATACGTATCATTCAAGTAATACAGAGCTCTAGTGGAGTCCTGGTTATCGATCCCACAGGGATAGTGTTTTTATAAAAAGTAAGAAATGTAAGAAATACTTTGGAATTTTTCAAATTAAAAGTAATTTATATATATATATATATATACTTTTTTATTATTATTTTTAAATTTAATTTACTAACAATTGTTACTATAAGCAAGTAAGCGATAATTAAAATTCAATGCAAGTATAAAAATGACTTTCTCCTTTTCAACTAATCCAAGATTTTTAGAATAATTATCTTTTGTGGCGAATTTAGATTATGGTATTGTGCCAAATAGAAGCATTTTTATTCTTTACCCTTTGGTCCAGGTGCAAAGAACATTGACTAATCTATAGATCGATTCATGATGGTAGAATGGGTTAATCTAGGCTCACAGTTCTAGATGTCCAAGGGTGGCTATGGTCGGGCCTACTAGTGACCAAATCCCTTTCTATAAACCAAATTATTAGAATTTATTCTGTCGCTCTAAAAACTAATTAATTTTACGCCCAATAAATAATATCTTCCTATTTATTTGCACTTCACCTTAAATAACCCGCGTATAACCTGCGATTACCTAAGGATTCATGTGATATCTACTAGTTAAGAATTTATCTCCAGATAGGTCTCAAAATTCTTCAACAGCTTTTAACAATTTAAATGGCCAATTTAAAAAGTTAACTAAGATCAGGTATTAATATCATCACAATATTTTAAATATTTTAAATTTAATTCTCCTACAAAATTTAATTAATTTATTATCTTTTCATAGTTGAAAGGAGAAAGATAAATAACTACTCAGAACACATTGAAATCATACAATAAAACATATTTATAAAACTTTGAACCAAGATACAAATACTTATCAGAAGTGTTCTTTCAAGTGATCTGCTGACTTCTACAGACTCCAAAGCAATGATGAAAGACTCTAACAGTAACAACACACAATAAATACTCAAACTAAACTCACTAGATACAATGTAAAGTGGGTCCCTAAGTATGGAAAAGACTAAATAAAACTAAAAGGGGGCTAAAGATGCAAGAAGAGGTGAATGAGACTATAGGGTGCTAAGGGGAGCGATTTTTTATGTTGAATGGGCTCCTATTTATAGAGCTCTACATATGACCAGGGGTTACTTAAGGTACATCTTCAAAATTCATCCAAATTCAATGCATCTTCTAGAAGGTAACTGTCGCGCCTAGCGCCGGGATGCGGCGCTGGCGCCCAACTCCGTGATCAGGTCTTCACACCTCTTCACTATGGATCACACCTCTTCGTGATTAAAACTGTTTCCTTGTGTCCAAATGCATTGTATCACATGTCTTATATATTAGGAGTAACTTCTAGTCTTCCAGAAGCTCTATTAACCGCTTAAATCCATCAAAATAACTCCCTAAAGTCATCAAAAAATCTTAACAGCGACTGTATCAAGCTGACGCTTAGGCGCCGGATTCTAGCGCCAGGCCAATAATTCTAATATTTTGCTCCATAAGCTCCATTTTATTCCTTTTTGCTCCTTTTTCCTTCTTTTTCTTTCTTGGACTCTTTTTTAATCATCTACATCAAAAACATGAAAATACCTTTCATTAAAGCATAATATCCTTAAAAATTGAATCATAAATAAGGCATAAAAATAGATATTTTTTAGGTAGATCAAATACTCAGTATCAGCCCAATCCTCCTACTGACCAGGGCGATGAGGACGTTCTATGGGATTTTGATGATTGATCTTTGTGATAGTGATGTTATGTGATGCATTTGTTTATTTTAGTTTTGTTATAGTACTTTGATTTTTATTTTATTTTGTGGACTGCTTATTTTTTGGATATGTGTTTGGTTTGGCGTTTGCATTTTCATTTCTGGATGTTTGTGATATTTGTAATGGTAATTGTAATTGTGAACTGAATAGTTTAAAATAGTAAACTGTTTGTTCTATGTTGTGAAATGCATATGTCATGTGTAGTTAGTTGTTGATGTTTAGTTTTATATACTTGTTTTAAAAATTTCATTACCCCAACAAATTTTTTAAATTATTATGTGTGTAGACAGGTTTTCAAATATTACAGGTCAGTTAAAGTTAGAAATTTGGAGAAGAACCTACAAATTTCAAAAAAACAAAAATGCCTAAAGTACAAAGGCATGAATTTTATATTTAGATTTTTTCTTTCCACCATGTACAATTTCTATTATAGAAAACTTTAAGTTTGGGGGAGGGGAGAAAAATCTTAACTATTATATGTTCTCATATAACATATTTTCAAAATTATAATATGATTTTTGTGATAAAATTTAATTCAGATAACTATGTTTATATTTTATCTAAATATTATAGAAAATTAAAGGAAATATTTTTAGTAATGAAAATTTAATTTTGTGGGTTAAGATATTTAGTATAAAAGGATAAGACTATAGTTAACTATTTAAAGTAAAGAAAATTATATTTTGAAATATTAAGAATCTTGGGAATTTAGTTGAAAAAGAAAAGATTGGGATTCAATGATGTAAAAAATATGAAGTACATATAAGGTAAAGAATGTTTGAAAGTTTCAAATTTAGAAAAAGAAGAGTGAAGTTCAAAATTATTAACAGGTTATCCAGATGTAGTAATCCTCACTTGAAAAAGAAAAAGAATGAAAAAGAAAAGGATTGAAAAACAATCCCTGAAAAGAAAAGAAAAATATATAGGATTGAAAAACAATCCAAAAGAAAGAAAAAAGTATGTGAGGAGAAGCTTGAGGAGATGCCTTATCAAAAATTAGCTTAACTTGGATTAACCTAAAGAGAAAACTAGAAGCATTTCTGAACTTATATTTATGATTAGTTTCTTACTTATAGTTTCCTCTTGAATTTCCTATCTTATGAATATTCAAAGTGAATTGATATTGCAACATATAGTCATTCTTGAAATGAATAGAAGACTAGAACTCCTAGACTTGATGACTAGATAGCCTTATACCTGCAGAATTAATCTAATTACTTGAAGTTTTTTCTATGAATTCTTGCTATAATATTTATTTAAATCAAAATTATAGTATTTCTGAATTAAAACTTTACCACAATGAATCATAACTTTTATGTAGTACTAATGATTACTTGAGGATAAGTAATAGTTAAGTTTGGGGGATTTTGACCCAAGGAAAAAAGCTTAAGATGTTCATGCCTATTTTATACTGATTTTGATAATATTGCACTTTAAAGAAGGGTATTTTTGGTGATTTTTTTTGTAGGTAAAAAGATTTAAGGACAAAGGAGCGAAAATATGCAAGAAGGAGCGAATTTGGAGCAAAAAGGAATAAAATTTGAAAATTTAACCTAGGCGCCAACGGCAATGTCGATGGCACCGACGGTGTGATTTTCGCGAGAGTTCAAAATATATTCCAAGGGAGGCCGCCAATGGCAGAGGTCGAGGCTGCTGACGGCGAGTTCAGTTTAAAGAACTGTTTCTAGAAGGCCGCCGACGGCGCAGCTCGAGGCTGCCGACATCGGGATTGGCGGTTCTTTCACAATATGCGTTGAATGTGGACGATTTTTGAAGGTATGCCTGGAAAATCCTTGGAGACTCTTCAACAACTTTAAAAAGAACCATTTTAGGCTGAAACATTGTCCTTTTGGAGTCCTCTAAAAGTCACTAAGAGTCTGTAAAAAGTACTATTAGAGATTTTTAATAGTTACTTAGTGTCCTATAGAGAGTCCACTAGCGTCTGTTGTTATTAATTAGTGTTAAATAGTAAGTTCAAATAGAGATTGTGAGGAATTCTTTGAAGAATATTAAGAGTAGAAGGGAATTGAGAGATCTCTTCTGCATTGCTGTTTTGAAAGAGAATTCTGTGTACTGTAAAGAAGGAAGAGATTTAAAGGAACTTCGAGGAGTTTGCTTGGGGAGGAATTTAAGATAAGTTTTGTTTATTTACTTTAGTTTGTAGTATTTTACTTTTATATATGAAATCCAAACATTATTGCATTCTCTCCATGAATTCTGAGTAGTTGTTCTATCTTTCTCCTTGTTTTGTGATATGATAAATAGAATTAATGTGCCATAAAAGATTTAAATAAGTTGTGATAATCTTTAACTTAGATCTTAATTTAATTTCAATCTATCCAATTAATGACTTAAAATCTGTTGAGTTTAACAACTATAGTAAAAGTTACATCTGATATTCAAGGAGGTCAAAATCCTTGGAAGGAGGGTGCAAATAAATAGGGAATTAATATTAATCGGGAGTAGAATTAGAGACTTTAGAGTGTCAGGCTAAAATCCTCAATTCGGTCCTATCGTTTGGGTGCTGAAGTATAGATTGTTAGCCCTCAGGCGAGGGGAACGTGGGAGCTCCGAAGTGAGAGCAAGTATCCTCCCAGCCTAGCCGCAGATTCAGTAACCAAGCATAGGATTAGTCAATGTTCTTTACGCCTGGACCAAAGGGTAAAGAATATGTATGCTCCTATTTGGCACAACACCATTTTAAAATAAATTCTAATTATCTATTCACTTAAATATCTTAACAAAGGAGAAAGATTCTTGCTTATATATTTGAACTTAACTTTAGTAGTATTAGTTAATTGTTAGTAGAACTAATTCAATTTAAATTTCATATTATTGTTGATTGTGTATTACTAACAGATAGGAAATTTTGATTTAGTTGTGATTCTGAATTGATTTCTATAATCCTAGTCTGTAGCCTTTAAAATATTCCCTGTGGGATCGATATCCAGGACTCCACTAGAGCTCTGTATTACTTGAGCGATATGTATACTTGCGTTTAAAGGTAACTCTGCGATTAAAGATTATAATATATAATTGTTACTAAAATTAAAATTAAGCTCGAAGTTAAGTTTTTGGCGCTATTGCTAAGGATTTAGATCTTCTAGTAGTGGTGTTGAATTCTTATATTTTTAAGTATGTTAAAAGTCGAGGTCAGAGTACCACTCAGAAGACATTTCCATTTATTTAGATGAAGAAACTTCCTCTATTTTTACATCATTTTTAGGGCTAGAAGAAGAAGCACCACGATAAAACTTAATTGGCATAGCACTGCCACCATGAACTTCTTTGACCACCAGACCCTCGACTTTACTAGCGTATATCAGGGTTAGGACCATAGTTTGGACATAGTGGTTTATTTTCTCGTACATTGACGTGTATTCTTCTTTTTTCAACTTTAAGGGAGATCTTATATTGTGACTTCTTCTGGTTTATCATCATTGCTTCTTTCTTGATTTCTTCTTCTTCTTCTTTAGAACTGTCTTCCCAATCATCATCGATCACTAGATTCTTCTGTCCAATAATTCTATCATTTCTTCTTCGACCTGGGATGCGAGTTCTGGAGAAGCTTTCACCATCTTTTCGTAAGGGAGTGGTGAGTAATTGTTGAACTAGAATTAGAGGATCTTCATCTTCTTGTACTTCTGCTTTGTTTGGCACAGTATTTTTAGAGAAATTTGTCTTCTTCGGAGGTGCGTAGTAAGTAGCGTCTTCGTGGACTCCCACTTCGTGTACGGAAAACAGTTGTAAGTCACCTTTGATGCATTGTGCTTAACCTCCATAGTACTTTATACACTGGTGTAAAGACGATGGCACCATCCTGCTTTAATGGATCCAAGGTCGACTCAGCAGAGCATTGAATGACGTTTTTGAATCAATTATGTGGAATTTTGCGGTTGTTCTTACCAAATCACCGATCCTCATTGGTAGTGTTATTGATCCAAGAGCTCTTTCTCCTTTTTGATTGAAACCCTTTGGTCGGCATATTTTTAGGTTATGTGTTTTATTTTGAAAAGGGAGTCGCCTACAGAAATTGTCGGCGAGTTTTTTTTTATATTTTAAATATAGTTTAAAAGATAACATTTGATTTTTGAAAATAATTTTAAGTTTAAAAGTTTTAAGATATGAAATCAAACCGATCTCACATCCCAAATAGTTTATATAAACGAGCACCGCATCACAAACCATGTATCTATTCCGAAGAATAGACACATTGCTTGATGATGGGGCTCGATTAAATAAACTAGAAGATTTGTGACATCCGTTTGGTCTTGCGAACCAATTTTATAAGCCGACAAATTCCTCGCTTAATATAAATGAATTAAGCAGGGTTTATATTACCTCGGTTCTTAAAATTCCCTATAAGGGCAAGCCCCTATAGTTAATTACATCTTAAATGAAGTGAATCACTTAAGAAAACTCTCGATAATAATCAATAGTTCTGCTTTCAAGAATTTCAAAGTTTAAGTTTTCAAGGGATTGAATATTGGAATTTCAATAGGGAATGGATCAAATTTTGAACATTATATTTTGGGAATCCGAAGGAAGAAAGGTAGGAGAAATCACATATTCGAAGCGAACTTTGGTAATTTCCCGACTATCCTATTTGTTTGGCTTGAATTTAGGAAAATCCTAATGTTTATTTAATGTTTTGATCTTGCCAATTTTAATTAATTAGGCCTTATGTTTGCATGATGTGATCACACAAATAGCCTCGAAGGTGTGAGGGTTTATGTCGTAACGGACGACTACCTCGGAACCCTAAGGTCGATTAGGACTTAATTTGCAAAGCAAATGCCTAACAAGAAGGTTGAGGTTTTATGTTGCACCAGTGCAAACTACCTCGAAGTCCTATGAGTTGATTGTTTAAACTAAAGAAAAGTTTTGCTTGAAGCGATTCATGTTTTCGCGATGACGATGGCCGTCTTGCCCACCATGCTCCGAGCTCCTTGTTGTTGCGAGAGGTTTAGTTGTAGAAGGTGATAAATCGAGAGATGAGGGAAGTGTTTGGTTTTAGAGAAAGTCTTAATTTCCATGTCTCTTTAATGTGTTAATTAAAACGGATCTTAAAGTTGATTAAACGAGACCGATTAAGATCCCACGGTTCCGTCGTCCCGACACCGTTATTTTCATCGAATTCACTTAGTCCGGATGAATTTACTAAACTCAACTAAATGAGTTCCGCACTTTCATTTAGACCGTGGGAAATCCCGTTAGCAACACGTGGGTTACATCATCTGAGGTATTCCCGATCATTCGATGAGACGTTTTAATTTAATTGTAGTTGTAGTTTTGTTGTTTTATTTGTGATTAAATTTTGAGTTATTTTATATTTTGAATGTTGTGGCGGTGAATTTTATCTTGTAATGTCTTTTAATTTAGTTTATGGGTTTCGGTTTTGGTTTACGTCCTAAAGGTGTAGGTTTTCATGCAATTGTTGTTTATCATGCAAGAAAGATAAAATACAACATGAATAAATAAATTGCGGTAAGATAAATTGCAATAAAATAAAGGCGTACCGGAGGGTCTTCCAGTCATACCAAGTTTGCACTTAAAATACAATTTAGAGCATTTAAGCATTTATAGCAATTTTCTAGGTAAAGCTAAAGGAAGGGTTATGGTTTTCTACCAAAATCCTAATCCTATAGCTAGTCATTCATATGACGTCTAGGTCTTCAATTTTGGTTTTAAGGATGATTTTCTTCACCGAAGAACAATTAAGCTCGATTTGTTCTTAAGGACATTCCATCATATTGAGGAAGTGTTTAAGACGAATCTTAAACATCTTTTCGATATTTCGGGAATTGTCCTAAGTCCAAATGAATTACTATTGTGCATAGTGAATTAATCATCCAGGGTGTTTGAGTTAAGTTTTATTTCTTGCTCGGTGAATTAGGATGTTTGAATATCCTTATGAGTGAAGTGTCATTTCACTTGATACTCGATTTAGGAGTTATAATAGTAAAAGCTCTCAAGATGCAAAATGATATTTAATGATTTGTGATTCAAATTTAAGTTCAAATTAATGATTTAAGTTTGGAATAGTGTTCAAGTTATTTTAGATTTATTTTTGAATTCTTCATGTCTTAGGTGATGTCATTTAATTCAATTTAATGTAACTTTGATTTAATTTAATTTAATTTAATTTAGTTTAGTTTTAATTTTAATTTAAATCTGATTTAATCCAATTTAGTTCAATTTGATGTGAATTAATTTAATTTAATTTAACTTGATTTAATTTAATTTGATTTAATTTCATTTAATTTAATTTAATTTGATTTAATTTAATTTAATTTAATTTGTTTTAATTTAATTTAATTTAATTTAGTTTAGTTTTAATTTTAATTTAAATCTGATTTAATCCAATTTAGTTCAACTTGATGTGAATTAATTTAATTTAATTTAACTTGATTTAATTTAATTTGATTTAATTTCATTTAATTTAAATTAATTTGATTTAATTTAATTTAATTTAATTTGTTTTAATTTAATTTAATTTAATTATTTAATTTAATTTAATTTATTTATTCAATTTAATTTAATTTAGTTTTATTATTTTTTTAATTTAATTTTAATTTAATTTAATTTTTAATTTAATTTTATTTTTAATTTTAATTTTAATTGAAAATTTAAAAAGAGTTTAATAATTTAACTTTAATTGATTTAAATGATTGAGTCTTTTAACATTTTAAAACTTAAATTTGAATTATCATTTTAATTAAGAATTAAATATTATTGAGATGATTAATTTAGGGATCTTTAGATTAAAGAATAAATCTCTTCCTAATAATATCCCTATTTTAATAATTTCAATTTTATTATTCTTCCAAATTTAATCAATTATTTAATTAAGGTTTATTTCAATTATTTTAAATTGTTTAGTAGGTTTCTACCCTTTAATTATTTAAATTTCAATCATCCAAATCAGATTAAGATCAAATATTTTACTTATTAATTTTATTAAACCTAAAGTTTTAACCAAGGGTAAAAATTTTTAATTACCATTTTGCCCTTCAAGCTTAATAATTTCATAACTCACTAAATTGAGCTTAAATGAACTTGAGATTTTTATGTGACTTCACTCATATGCCAATAAAGACATGAGAGGAGAAAATGTGATTTTTCTGTATTTAATTTATTTATGTAATTATTTTTGGTGGAAAATAGGAATTTCCAAGGAAAATTTAATAATATAACCAAGGGAAAGTTTCTGTCCTTAAGAAAATTATGGGATATTCCTAATGACTAGAGGACCACTTGGACTAATTTTTGTGATTTTTGAATTATATTTTATTTATTAAAATTATTTTAAGTTCTGGAGTATTAATTAATTTAAAAATAGAATATAAGTTGAAAAATGAATTTTATTATTTTTAAAATTCTCTCTGATATCAAGGATTCCAGAGAACTAAATTTTACAATTTTCTGATTTTTCTTTGATTTATTATAATTATTTTAGTGAAAATGCTAGAAAATACATTTTTTAATTTTAAAATTACCCTAGGGCTTTAAAATTTAATATCTCATTAAATAGATCTAAGAAAAATATGGGGTTTGTTCCTATGTGATTAAATTTCAAAATATAACATTTTGGTGAATTTTATTATTTTTGTGATTTTTATTATTTTTAAATTATTAAAATATTAAAATAATACTAAAAAATTAACTTTTTTAGAAAATTGAAATTTTAATTTTATTAAATTCCCCTGATATCAGAGAGGCTCCAAAACCAATTTGGTGAATTTTTGAAAGGTATTTTGAAAGTTATGAATTTTTAAAGTTTAAAATGACTAAATGGCTTAATCAACCCATTTAGTAGGGCTAACCAAGTCCAATTGACTTCAAACTTTTATGGTGGGTTCCTCTGATCCTAAAGGTCAGTAAAGAATTGATTTCAAGTCAATTTGATGTATGGTTAGCTCTAATTAATTAGGGTTCTATTTTGGGTGTTTAAGCCAATTAGGGTTATTTTGAGTGAATTAACTCAAGTCCTATTTTTCCTAGGGTTCTCTGGTCATAAGGAACATCACCAAATTTTCCTAGAATTTATTTCACAACATGCTAATTTTTGAAATTAAAATATTCAAAACAGCCACATGCATTTGAAAAATCAATAACTTTTCACAGAGATGGCCTCTAACCTTGGAAAATTTAGGGAATGTTCCCAAGTTCAGAGGCTTCAAAAGCCCTATGGTCTCATGCCATGGTGAATTGTATGAATGCATGGAGAATTAAAACAATGCAGGGAGTAAATAATTAATTAAAAATAAAGTACTGGGGCAAAATTAATTAATTTCTTTTCCACATTATTCTCCTCATTCACTGAGCAAGAGGGTATTTTTATTTTATTTTTGTGATTTTTCTACACAAAGATATGGATTTTTGAAGTTCTGGTATTTAAATAAATCAGAAAATACCCTATTTATCTATTTATCCACGCGGCGCTGACTCAACCTCGGCGGCTCCGAATCGACACGCGTCGCTCCCTGGTTCGGCGCCGCCATCTGACTCGGCTGTCCGGGGCCCCGCGGTTCACGTACCATCTGCCGGTCCGACACAATCCAAGCCGTCCATCCGATACACGCGTGATCCGACGGCTCCTGGTTATCGTCTACGACTGGTGCGATCCCGTGACCGTCCACACTCTAACCCTAAGAACTCTCTCGATTCTCAACGGATTTTCGTGTTCTTATGCTCTATGGATTCGTCTTGAAGAGACGAACACATCCATATGGTGAACATGCATTTAAATTGACTCAAATTAAAATGAGAATCTATGGAACCTCGGGAAGAAGAGGGAGTCCATACCTTTGCTCAGAGAAGTGAAGCTTCGATCTGAGAGTTGTGTCACCTTCGATTGGGTCCAAGTAAGCTCCATATGAAGTCCCTTGGCCTGGTGAATTGTCTAGCTATGAAAGTGACCACAGCCGATCACAAAGCTTGGAGGCTGGAGCAAGCCGGGTGGCTCGGAGATGGGGCTTTCGGTGGGAAACTTCTCCTCTTGGTCCGAGTGAAGGTGTAGGACCAATCAATTTGGGGATTGGCTCACTTGTGAAGAAGTGTCCTGGTTTTGGGCTAAAGTTTGAGCTCGAAATTGAGCTCGACTTGGAGGGAATTAGGTGCTGGAATTCGGTGGGGATCAAGTGCTCTATGTGTGGAGAGTGATCCGGAATGATTTTGGCAGAGTTTCCTTAAGGTTTGGTTCAGCACCTCCTTTGGCCGAGAGGGTGAGGGGTTTAAATAGGCATGGCTAGAGGCTCTCCCAGGGGGGTTTAATGGTTGGGATCAGCTGCTTAGGTCGAGGAAGAACAGCTACAATGGCCACGGGGATGGGGCGGCTCGGCGGGTGAGAATTCCAAGCTTGGGCTCACATGTGAGCTCTCGGCCATGGAGTTTTCCGGCGACCCGGGCGGGCGGCCGGCAGGCATGGGTCACCCTCGGGTCCAGGTGGATCGGGGCTGGGGTTTAGTGCGATCAATTGGGCCTTGCCATGTGTAAAGGAGATGGCTTGGAATGGAATGGGGAAGAGGCCATTTTGGCTAGGTTTGGGTCAACCCATCCTTTTGGGCTAGGTGCACCACCCAAGGTCCGGTTTTGGGCTGAAAAGAGTCACTTGGGTCGACTGCCGTGGAGTGGTGAAGTCTCCATCCATGGTGAGGTGGCTAAGCATGGTTTAGTGTGTGACATGCTTAAGGTAAAAAGGGTTTAAGAAGTATTAGGAAAGGGGGCCCTCCTTTTGCCATTAATGGCTTGATCACATGTCAAACCTTCCATGGCTCCATGTGGCTTGTCCATGGCTTGCATGGCTTGTCTTTGGCTTGGGAAAAGTTGAGTCAATTTCATGGAAATGGATTTAAGAAAAATTTTGGTATTTTAGGGGTGATTTGGCATGAGGCTTGATTTGGAATTATTTGATGATGTGATTAGAACTTAGGGAATGGCTTTGACTAAGTGGATGGCAAATGGAAATGTCATGTGGGCTTTAGGGTAGATTTTGGGCTCTTTGAAATAGTTTTAGATGGGCTTTTAAAATGGTTTAGGAAAGTGGGCTTTTGAATTTTAAAATGGATTTTGGGATGAAATTTGGTAAAGGCTTGGGCCAAATAATTGTTGGGTTTAGCTCATAGATGTGTCATGAGTGACTTGGAGCAAATTGGGAGTGATTTGGGTTTGAATTGAGCTGAATTTGGGCTCCTTTGGTGAATGGGCCAATATAGGTCAAATTGGGCTAACTTGGGCCAATGTTGGGCTAGGGTTGAAATTGATGTAAAATTAATGTTGGGAAATGTTTATGGGAGTGTTTCAAAGAGGTGTTGGCTTTGGTTAGGTTTTGATTTTGGGATTTGGGCTCATTTGGGTTAAGTTTGGGTTTAGGTCAAAATTGGGCCTTTTAGCTTTGGGTTGAATTTGAGTGGGGTTTGGGTCTAAATTTTGGGCAAATCATGTTAGTGTTTTGCTTGTGGGAATGTTAAGGAAGATTTAGAAAGGATTTGGGGTTAATTGGAGTTGAATTGGGTGAGTTTGGGTTAGGTTTGGGTCATGGGTCCAAATTGGGCTTTAAGGCCAAAAGTGAAATTTGATCCAAATGTCAATCAAATTAGACTTGGATTTGGTCTAAATTGGTGTTGAGAATGTTGAACTGAAGATTAGAATTGAATTGGACCAGAATTTGGGTCAATTGGGTAGGTTTGGTTTGACATTGGGTTCACTTAGGGTTAAAATGGGTCAAATTGGGGGTTTTGACAAAAGTAGGGTAAATTAAAAAAATTGGCCCATGATGTAGTTGAACAAAATGAAATTGGGAATATTTGGGATTTTCTAGAATTTTCTGGGAATTTTCTGAATTTTTGGATTTTTGGGTCAAGAGGGGTATTTTGGGTATTTGGAGGGTATTGTGAGGTATTTTTGGAATTTTTGGTATTTTTGGGTATGGATGATCAATTTGAGTAATGTGGAAATGTTTGGGATTGATTTTGGGGAATTTTGGGTAATTTAGGTGATTTTGGAAATTTTGGGTAGTTTCAAGGGCATTTGGTAGGTTAGGCGGGTGTAGGGTCCCGAGGGTCAAAAATTGAAAATTTGGAAAATTGAAGATTGGGTGAATGTAAGTGGAATGAAATCATTTTGGTTGAGCCATGAAGCCACATCAAGCCCATATGAGCCATGAAGGGACTCATTTGAGGCATTCAGCTATGTTGTTCCTAACCTCTAGCACGAGGGCTTAGGGGTTAAGGACCATCCATGTGAATCACCTACATGAGTCGAGGAGGTCGAGTTAGGTATGGGTGTGGTTTTAGGAGGTGTATGAAAGTGTAGTGTATGAGTGTAGTGTGTGTGTAAGTCAGCCCCTTCACCGGACCGGGCCGCCGAGGCGGTCCTAAGGCAAAGAGTCCTATAGGAACTCATCCTTTAAACTTCCACATTTGATTTCAACCCTCCAGGTGATTAGGGGTCTACAATCAAGCTTGTGGGGTTTGCGAGGAGTCAAGAGGTGTTTGGACTTCTAAAGGGTGGGTTCCACTTCTAGTCCTCTAAGATAGTCAAAGGAAAAGCCTAAGGCTAGATCCTAAGTACTAAAGAGAGAAGAGAAGACCTCATCAAAAATGAGGTCAACACCCTTTAGTAAAATTCTATCTGCATTGAGATCGCGGGCATCAATTTCCAAATATGCTAAAGCCCGAAAATTCATCACATTGATTGATGCCCTGGATCAACTAACACCCTGGAGAGTGTGAAATTTTTGATAGTGACTGAGATGTATAAGGGTCGATTGTGATCGGCCATCCCAAGTAGTAAGTCATTGTCTGTGAAAGTAACATCGTACTGTTCTTTTAACGATCAAACCTCGTCTAAGGAATTACCAGTCATTTGAGCTAAGAAAATCTTTGTATCAAGTAAGGCCTTGATCAGAGTTTCCCTTATCTTCTTTGACAGGATCAGAGCGTCGTAGATGGTCAGTTTGGTTGGTACCTTCCTAAGATGGGCTAGCATGTTATAATCCACTTTATTGCTCGGTTCCTCGATCTCTTCCCGAATGGGTAATTCTTCTACTGGGGTTGACTCTTCCTGAGCAACCACCAGCTTTCCTTTATCTTTCAGACCCATTCTCGGGGGTAGGAATTTTCCACCTCTTCAATTGATTTTTGTTATCTCTTCCAAATCCGATACTAAATTCGTTGGTGTCCCTTATTGAGCTAGAATAGCTGGCTCTTCTGGAGTTGCTTCAGAATATGAGGATTCAGGCTCGATTGTGATAGGAGACCCTTAAAATTCACAGATGAGTTTGTCAATTCTCAAGCTATCGTAATTGCTTTCGTCGATATCCTCCTCCTGATCACTACCACTGATGTTTTCTATGATTTGAGAATTGTTATTTAGATTGAAATCGAGATTCATATTAGGTTGGTTGTCGTTAGTTACGTAATAATTAAAAATAGTCAAAATGTAGCCAACGCCATAACTCTTATCATTATAAGAACCCTCCAGGGCGAGTAAATACTCATACAGAGTTAGAGGTTCGAGGGATTTCTCCCCCAAATCAGAAACAACGATCCTAGAGAATGTAGCCCCTACTCTACTCTTCGGTGCCTCGATCTCCTTCTCTTCTACGGTCTTCTTCTTCTTCTCCTTCTAGGGTGTCCCCTCTATTGCAATTGATACTGTCGGCTTAGCAGGTCTCGAACTTTGAGTTGAAGCATGTACCAAAGTGGTTTAGACGTGATTCAATTTTTTCTTTGAAGATTTCATCCATACCGTACTTCATCCACCATCGATTGTGTATGGGTCTATCGGACAATAGGATCGGCCAAAATGACATTAATAGAACCTCTTTAGGGCTCTCTCATGTGCTCTTTCAGGATTGGTATGTTGCCTTTCA
Source organism: Papilionanthe hookeriana x Papilionanthe teres (assembly GCA_022702705.1). Lineage (NCBI taxonomy): Eukaryota > Viridiplantae > Streptophyta > Magnoliopsida > Asparagales > Orchidaceae > Papilionanthe > Papilionanthe hookeriana x Papilionanthe teres. The sequence goes on from CM040422.1 coordinate 95,300,814, forward strand.
TATGGTTGTTCTGTAGCCAATTCTTGAAATTGTAGTAATATTTTATCTTGTGTCCCATCATCCTATGGTAAGGGCAGTACAAAGGATGATCTTTCTTATCCACTTCTTCTGGTTTTCTGGGTTCTGGAAGCTGGAGTTTGTCCTTCTTGTTTAAGCTACGAAACATCTTTCCCACTGCTTCATTTTTGAAGGTATATACTTTGTTTGAGCTCCGTCAGGGTGTTTCTCTTTTGAGGGGGCTGTTGATTATATTGATGAGAAGGTTGTTGATTATATTACTGAGGCGGTTGGTAACTCGGCTTAGGCGGTCAATAACTCGTCTGAGGTGGTTGATAATTCTGTTGAGGTCGCTGATAACTTTGTTGAGGTCGTTCAGTTTTTATTTGCATCAGCTGCTTGCCTTTTTCTACTGCTACGATGGTTGTGGATTTTTTTCCGAAGACTTTTACTGGCTTCGTCTTATCGGAATTTTCCATGAAACTGAGTTGTTTTGCCTCTTCTTACAGACTTTCGGCCTTGCTAAGCAGTTTCTCAAATGTCTTGATTGTAAATCTTTTAAGGAGAAACACTATCAGGCCATGAATACTCTTCAACAGAATCCTAATTGCATGTTATTCCTGCAATTGTGGTTCGCACATCATACTCAAATTTCTCCATTGCATAATGTAATTCACCAAAGTTTCATCTGGCTTCTGTTTCTCTAACATAAGATCACCGACGGTGATGTTGTGCTGAGCTCCAACAAACCGTTTCATGAATAATTTTTCTAATTCTATGAATTTCTTAAATAAATCGTTGAGCAACCTCGCGTACCAGTCCAAGGCAACTCCTAAAAGGCTGCTAATAAACTGGTGGAACAACGAAGCTTCACTACCCCCCGCGTTGTAGCAACTCGCACAGAAGTATGCAACATGCTGTCAGGGGTTTCCCGTTCCGTCAAAAGTCTTGAATAGAGGTGGTACAAAGCCTTTGGGGTATTGCACGTTATCAAATTCTTTGGGGTACGATCTACCTTTCAAAATCAATGCCCCACATTTAGACTGAGCTATGGCTTCTCTTACCTGTTGTTCTACCATATTCTTAATGTCTTTTTCAGGTATTAGACTTTGAGCAGAATATTTCTTCAGTTGCTCATCTCCGTTGACAAATGTGAACTTTTTTCCTCCATCGACGATCTGAATGACCTTTGGGGGTGCTTCCTTAGGGACAAGAGGTTGACTTGGGACAAGAGGTTGACTTTGGAGTGTTGACTTTGGAGTGTTGCAATGGTGACTCTCATCTCTTCCATCCTCTTTTCCATTTGATTTATCATTTCATCCCATTGCTGAAGGAGTATTTTCATTACTGCCGGATCATCTCCTTCTGTGGGTTCCATGGTTTCTCACAGAGATGATGATGCTCGAGTTACGATCATGTTAACTTCAGCAAAACCCTCCTCCATATATTCCTATAAGTCTTCCTCATTTTTTGACTCATCCTTCCTTTCTTTGGACAATTGTTCGTTGTCAGTTTGTAACAATTCTAAAGTGGCTTCAAGTGACTTTCCTCTAATGTTCTTGAAGTTAACGTACGACAATTGATGAGTTTCATCTTCCAGGGTTGCCTTTAGGATGGTAGCACTCCCTTCATATCGGGGCTCTTTGTCGAAATTTCTCATTCCAGACTGCTCTGCCAGTATCAGTTCTGCAATCTTAGATTGCCACATCAACCTTCTTGATATTGGAAGCCTAGGACTGGATGTTTTGTTGGCAGCAGGTTAGAAGGTGGTGTGTTCCTTAACATGTAGACCAGACACTACGGCGAGTAATCCCTTGCTACTACCATTCAGTCTCCTTTTCCTTAGCAGAAGTTTCTGTTGAGCATTAGGGGAAGAAACTCTCAGTCTGAGACGGGATTTTACTGATACTCTCCCGATTCTTCTTAGAATCTCCGACATAGGGCAGTTTTCTTTTTTTTTGCCAGTTTCTCAATTACTGTCTGTAATCTAGTTAATGACTTGTTCTTGGTCTTTCTTTCTCTGCGATCATCGTAGTAAGAGGGTCAGGGTAGTGTGGCGGCAATCTCCTGGGCATCTTCCTCATCTGAGGTGGCGAAGAGTGAGTGGAACCTACTTCCTCATAGCAGTGGTGAGATTTCAGGCAGATCGACTTCTTCAGAATTTCTGCGTGAATGGTAACATCAGTGGTCCTAATCTTCCTGATCTTAACGACCTTCCTATTCCTGTTTCTTCTTTACGTTCTAGTTAGGGGTACAAATCTTGAATTGGACCCTATCATGAACACTGGTGGTGTAACAGCAAAAGTTGAACCCTCTACTATAGCAGGCTCATCACTTTTCTGGACTTCCTTTCTCATCAGTTTGGCAAGAACGGGGGTAGGTATAGTGATGACTAAATTGGTGGGGGTAGCGACGACAGTCCTGAGAGTAACCTTATCATCTTTGACAGCTAATCTCTTACGGGTAACGATACTTTCCCCAGTTGTGACCCACTTCAAGGAGGACGGTGACGCCTCCTAACTTGATGTCTGTGTTGTCAAATACTTGTCCAAATCGAATGACTGCTTCATTGGACAGTTCATTCCTGTTGATTACTAAGTCAATTCCAGCGGTAAAGGAAAAGATCAACCTTGATGCAGACATTTTCTGCAGTGAGGATTCACAGTGTTGATGTCATCCTACGCTTCCCTTTACATTGCAACGATTATATAACGAAAAAGATCATTCCAAATATTGTCCGAACATATTTTTATTTATTTTTTACAGCTTTTTCTGGTTAGGTTTTACTTCATTTGTAAATGGATTAGTAGAAGAATATTGAGAGTTGAAAGTTGTCAGGAACAAATCAGTCACGGAAGAGAAAGTTCAAGGACCCTATCTAGAATTGAAAAGGAAGTGTAACGATCTAGATCCGACATACCGCTCTTAGACTAACACCTATTGTGGGTTCCACCTCACTTTGGGAGATGAAAAGGATTCTGAATCCTCTCTACTTATGGGTATTCAAGTAGTGGCTCCAGAATCAAAAAGAAAATTTGAGTATACTCGTCTAAGGTTAAAATGGGCGAGGTATGCCAACGAAAGAATGGTAGTTTAGTTCATGAGGGGCATAGACGTACTACCTATTTATGAAAGCAAACCATCTTATCTAAAATGGAGAGAAACACTTTTCCTCAGTGGAGTGGCCAGCAATTGTCGGCCGATAAAGTTATCTTATTTTGTTTTGAAAATAATTGACATTTAATATAATAAGAAATAATTTATATTCAATTTAATGAATATTGTATGGCTTTTAAAAATAGTATTTGAAAATATAATTTTTAATTTTAAAGTGTGAAATTCTAACTCCTTTCATATCTTTAATAGCTTAAATAAACGAGCGCCAAATCGCAAGTCATGCATCTATCTCGAGAGATAGACACATTGCTTAATAGTGATGCTTGAATAAATAAACTAGGAAAGTTATGACATCCGTTTGGACTGTAAACTAATTTTATAAGTTGACAAGTTCCACTACCTAATATAAGGAAATTAGGCAGGGTTTATATTACCTGGGTTCCAAAGTTTCCAATATAGGCAAGCCCCTATAGTTAATCACATCCTAAATGACCGAATTCACTCACGAAAACTCTCAATAAAGATCAATGGTTTTACTTCCAAGAGTTCCAAAGTTTAGGACTGAAACAATTGGATTTTGGAAATTTAAAAAAGGAATGGATCAAATTTGGAAGATTTTATTTTAAGAATCCAAAAGAAGAGAGATAAAAGATGTCAAAGGCCCAAGAAGAATCTTGGTGACTTCCCAAGCTATCCTATGATTTGGCTCCAACTCGAGAAAATTATTTATTATTCCAATCCTGCCAATTTTAATTAAATAGGACTTACATTTGTATAATACAATCATACGAAAAGCCTGAAATTTAGGAGGTTTTATATCGTAACGAACGATAACCTCGGAGTCCTAAGACTAGCTTGGGCTTAAATTGCATAACACAATTATACAAATACTTAAAGATAAGGTGAGGATTTATGTTGCACTAGGCAAACTACCTTGAAGTCATATGACTTTGTTGTTTAATTCTAGGAAAGTTTAGTTGAAGCTGATTAGTTTTGCTGTTGAAGATGGCTGTGCTACTGATGCGACTTTTTTTATATGCAAGAATTTATGACCCCAGATTTATATATTTATAATGATTTTGTAAAGTCACAATTTCAAACTCAAGTATACGTATCGTATCAAGTAATACAGGGCTCTAATAGAGTCCTGGTTATCGATCCCACAGGGAAGCGAGGTAAAAGGTCCTTAGTCAAGTTCTAGTCTACTACTAACAGCCTTAGATTGGAAGGTCGATATAAGTAGTTTTTATAATAACTACTCCTAAATGCAGATGATTATATGTAAGGATATTAACTATTCCTAAAAGCAAATATTACTTCTAAAGATAACCCTTTTTGGATAAATTGGTTTTGTAAATTTTTGAGATAATAAAAATTACTATTCTCATGTAATGAATTGGATAATGTAAAGGAATGAGATGCATTAAATATTTCATGTGCCAAATAGGAGCATAAATACTTCTTTACCCTCAAAAGAGTACCTCCTCTTACAACAATGTAAAGAACATTGACATATCCTAAGTTCAGTCACTAAATCTAAGGCTAGGCTGGGAGGATACTGGCTATCACTACGGAGCTCCCACTCACCCTTCACCTGAAGGCTGACCCTCGTTTTAGTTACCAAACTTAGGGCCAAATTAGGGATCTCAGCCTGTCACCCTGAAACCTCCAATTCGGCGCCCATGAAACCATATTTCCCATTTTTTTGCACTCAATCCCCATGAAATACGCAATTCATTCACGGACATTGAATGTGGTTCCACTCTGTTGAGAATTACACCGCCCTTTCGGGTCAATGCAATTACAACGAATTTTAACACTAAAATGGGCTCTTATTGTAAAGTAAATGAAGTGCAAGTAAAAACCATCACATTTATAATTAAAACTTCTTCTTGCATGCATCCCAATATCCTAAACATGAATCCTACTCATTGCAAGAGAAAAGTAGAATGGAAACAATGACATAATCTTCTCATGCCACTATTTCCAAATAAGAAGAAATAGTAAGATAAAGACATCGCAAAGCACGAAGATAACACAACAGAAATACTCATTTCAAACCAAATCTACAAAATAAGTGTTTACAAAATCATAAGATAATGAAGAACACAATACTTAGCTTTTTCCCCTTGAAAAGAAGATGAAAATCTCTCCCACAAAGTCTCCCGTCGATCCATGCAATGCTAGAACAATTCCTTACAAATTCTCTCAAAATCCCCTCTCCAATCTCTCCAAAAGGGTAGAAATCTACCATTTTAATACTATTCTAAGATCTCTAATCATTCTCTATGTTTTTCTAACTTCTCCTCTCTTTTTTGGCTTCAAATTCGGTTTAAAATAGTGTAGGGATGAATTTCCCAAGAGGTGCATAAAGAAACCTTCCAAAAAGCGTCCAAGTTCAATGTATTTGGCCAAAACTGCCCAATTACGCATCCCAATCGTCCAGAGCGCCGCCGGCGCTGAATAGGGCGCTACCTGCTGTCGGTAAATTTTTAGGTTATGTGTTTTGAAAAGGGGGTCGCCTACAGAAATTGTCGGCTAATTTTGAATTTTAATTTAAATATATAATTTGAAAAGTAGTATTTGATTTTGAAAATAATTTTAAATTTGAAAGTTTTAAGATATGAAATCAAACCGATCTCACATCCCGAATAGTTTATATAAATGAGTGCCACATCACAAGCTGTGTATCTATCCCGAAGAATAGACACACTGCTTGGTGATGGGACTCGATTAAATAAACTAGGAGATTTGTGACATCCATTTGGTCTGCGAACCAATTTTATAAGCTGACAAATTCCCCTGCTTAATATAAAGGAATTAAGCAGGGTTTATATTACTCAGGTTCTTAAAGTTCCCTACGAGGGCAAGCCCATATAGTTAATTACATCTTAAATGAAGTGAATCACTTAAGAAAACTCTCGATAATGATCAGTGGTTTTGCTCTCAAGAATTTCAAAGTCTAAGGTTTTCAAAGGATTGGATTTTTTAAATTTCAAAAGGGAATGACTCAAAATTTGGAACAATTTATTTTTGAGAATCCAAAGGAAGAGAAGTAGGGGATGTCATAGACTCGAAGTGAACTTCGGTGACTTCCCAGACTGTCCTATGGTTAGGCTTCAATTTAAGAAAATCCTAATATTATCTGATATTTCAATCTTGCCAATTTTAATTAATTAGGACTTATATTCGTATGACATAATCATACAATCAACCTCGAAGATGTGAGGGTTTATGTCGTACCGAACGACTACCTCGGAGTCCTAAGACTGGTTAGGGGTTAATTTACATGACATGATCATGCAAATGCCTAACGAAGAGTTGAGGATTTATGTTGCACTAGGCAAACCACCTCGAAGTCCTATGGCTTGATTATTTAATTCTAAGAAAGTTTAGTTGATGTAGATACGAGTTTTGTTGATGACGATGCATTTGTCTTGCCCACCATGCTCCGAGCTCCTTGTTGTTGCGAGAGGTTTAGTTTTAGAAGTCATAAATCGGGAGATGAGAGAAGTGTTTTGGTTTAGAGAGAATCTTAAAATCCAAGTGTTTTTAATATTTTTATTAAAACAAATCTTAAAGTTGTTTAAACGAACCGATTAAGATCCCACGGTTCCGTCATCCCGGCACCATTATTTTCATTGAATTCACTTAGTCCAGATGAATTTGCTAAACTCAACTGAATGAGTTCTACACTTTCATTTATACCTTGGGAAATCCCGTTAGCAACACGTGGGTTACATCATCCGAGGTATTCCCGATCATTCAACGAGACATTTTAATTTAGTTGCAATTGTAGTTTTGTTGTTACGTTTCGTGATTAAATTTTGAGTTGTTTTATATTTTGAAATGTTGTGGCAGTGATTTTTATCTTGTAATGACTTTTAATTTAATTTTGGTTTCAGTTTAGGGACTATCCTAAAGGTTTTGGTTTTCATGCAACTGTTGTTTATCATGCAAGAAAATTAAAGTACATTTGCAATAAAGTAAATTGCAATAAAATAAAAGCGTACCTGGAGGGTCTTCCCGTCATCCCAAGTTGCACTTAAAACGCATATTAAGGCATTTAAATATTCCAACAAGTACCTAGGTAAAGCTAAGGGAAAGGTTTTGGTTGTCTACCAAAGTCACTATCCTATAGTCTAGTCATCTCCTATGACGTCTAGGTTCTTGTGTTTTAGTTTAAGGACGATTTTCTTCATCAAAGAACAATTAAGTTCAATTGTTCTTATAAACATCCTATCATATTGAGGAAGTGCTTAAGATGAGTCTTAAACATCTTTTCAATACCTCTAGGATTGTTTTAAGTCTAAGAGAATTTAATTATACAAGTGAATTAATCATTCAGGAGTTTAAGTTTTGTTCTTTTGCTCAGTGAACTAGGACATTTGAATATCCTATAAGTGAGGTAACACTTCACTTGATACTTCATTTAAGAATTATAATACCAAGGGCTTTAAAAGGGCAAATCTACTCATTAAGTATTTTAATGATTTAAACTTAATGATTTAATTTTAATTTTGACTTAATTATAGGAAATTAGTTTAAGTTTGGAATAGTGCTCAAGTTATTTTAGATTTAATTCTTAATGATTTCCTTTAGGTTTGTTATTAAATGATTTTAATTTAATTTAATTCAATTTAATTTAATTTTTGATTTAATTTAATTTAATTTAATTTAATTTAATTTAATTTTAATTTAATTTGATTTTAATTTAATTTTAATTTAATTTAATTTAATTTTAATTTAATTTTAATTTAATTTTAATTTAATTTTAATTTGATTTAATTTTAATTTAGTTTAATTTTAATTCAATTTAATTTAATTTAGTTAAATTTAACTTAATTTGATCTCAAGTTATTTTTCTTTTAATTTAATTTAATTTGATTTTAATTTAATTTCAATTTTAATTTAGTTGAGATTATTCTTTTAATTTTTTTTTTTATTTTTATTTTTTAATTAAGACTTAAGTATTATTGAAGTGATTTATTTAGGGACTTTTAAATTAAAGAATAAATATCCTCTTAAATAATATCCCTACTTTAATAATTCCAATTTCTATTATTCTCCCAAAATTTCAATTAATTAATTAATTAAAGTTTTATTTTAATTATATTTGAAATGGTTAATAGGTTTCTACCCTTAATCATTTAAGTTTCAATCATCCAAAATCAGTTTAAAATCAAATATTTTACCCTCTCTTTCTGATTAATCCTAAAATTTTAATTAAATGTTGAAAATTTAAGCTCAAATAAACTTGAAATTTTTATGTAACCTCACTCACATGTCAATTAAGACATTAGAGGAGAAAATGTGATTTTTCTGTATTTAATTTATTTATGTAATTATTTTTAATGGAAAATAGAGATTTTCAAGGAAAATTCAATAACATGACCACGGAAATGTTTCTATCCTTAATAAAATTATTAAATATTCCTAATGACTAGAGGACCATTTGGACCAATTTTGGTGATTTTTTTATTTATATTTTATTTATTAGAATTATTTTGAGTTTTGGAGCATTAATTAATTTTAAAATAAAATTAAAGTTGAAAAATAGATTTTATATTTTTCTTAAATCTCTCTAACCTCAGGGAGTTCAAAGAAACAAATTTTATATTTTTATGATTTTTCTTTGATTTATTAGAATTATTTTAGTGAAAAGATTGAAAAATACATTTTTTAATATTAAAAATTACATTAAGCCTTTAAAATTCAATATCTTACCCTAGGGACTTAAGAAAAATATTTGGTTTGCTCCTAAATGATTAGAATTCAAAATGTGACATTTTGGTGATTTTTAATATTTTTATGATTTTTATTATTTTTTAATTATTAAAAATATTAAAATAATGATAAAAATCAACTTTTTAGAAAATTATAATTTTAATTTTCCTAACTTCCTCTGATATCAGAGAAGCTCCAAAACCATTTTTGTGAATTTTTTAAAAGTATTTTGCGAGTTATGAATTTTTAAAGTTTAATTTTACCCATCTTTGCTTAAGAGAGCCTTAATCAACCCATTTGGTGGGATTAATCAAGTCCAATTGGTTTCAAATTTTTATGTGGTGTTCTCCTATCCCTAGAGGACAGTGGAGAATTGTTTTTAAGTTAATTTGATGTGTGGTTAACCCTAATTAATTAGAGTTCAATTTTGGGTATTTAGGCTAATTAGGGTTGTTCCAAGTGAAATATCTCAAAATTTATTTTTCCTAGGTCCCTCTAGTCACAAGAAATATCATCAAATTTTCCTAGAATTTATTTCTCAACATGCTAATTATTGGAATTAAAATACTCAAAACAGTAACATGAACTTGGAAAATCAATAACTTCTCATAGGGATGGCCTCTGACCTTGGAAAATTCAAGGAATGTTCCCAAGTTCAGAGGCTTCAAAAGCCCTATGGTCTCATGTCATGATGAATTGCTTATGCAAATGGAGAATTAAAATAATGCAGAGAGTAAATAAATCATTAAAAATAAAATACTTAATGAAATTACTTGATTTCTTTTCCACATTATTCTCCTCTGTTTACTGAGCAAGAGAATATTTTTATTTTATTTTTAGGATTTTTCTACACAAAGTTATGAATTTTTGAAGTTCTGGTAATTAAATAAATAGAAAAATAGCCTATTTTCCTACTTATCCACGCGGCGCCGCGTCAACCTCGGCAGCTCCGAAGGGGTGCGTGTCGCGTTGTGATTGGGCGCCGCCATCTGAGTCAGCCATCCCGGGACCCGCCTTTCACGTAACATCTTCTGGTTCGACGCGATCTGAGCCGTCCGTCCGATACACGCGCGATCCAACGGTTCCCAGTCAACGTCTACGACTGGTATGAACCCGTGACTGTCGACCTTCTAACCCTAATTTCTCACTCGATTCTCAACGGATTTTTGTGTTCTTATGCTCTATGGATTCGTCTTGAAGAGACGAACACATCCATACGGTAAACATGCATTGAAATTGACTCAAACTAAATGGAGAATCTTTGGAAGCTCGCGAGGAAGAGTGAGTCCATACCTTTGCTCAGACAAGTGAAGCTTCGATCTGAGAGTTGTCTCACGTTTGATTGGGTCCAAGCAAGCTCCAGATGAAGTCCCTTAGCCTGGTGAATTTCCTAGGTACAAAAGTGACCACAGCCGATCACAAAGCTTGTAGGTGCGGAAGCAATGGCTGGCCTGGTGAGGGGGCTTTTGCTGGGAAACTTCTCCTCTTGGTCTGGTGAAGGTGTAGAGTCAATGAATTTGAGGATTGACTCACTGTGGTGAAGTGTCCTGGTTTTGGGCTTGGATTTCAACTCTAAAATTGAGCTCACAAAGAGGATATGGCAGGGGGATTTCAGTGGGGATCAAGTTCTCTATGTGTAGAGAGTGGTCTGGGATGATTTTGGCAGGGTTTCAGTAAGGTTTTGTTCAGCACCTCCCTTGGCCGAGAGGAGGGGGTGTTTAAATAGGAGAGGCCGGAGGGCCTCCCAGGAGAGTTTAAGGGTTGGGATCAGCTGCTCTGGTGAGGAGAAGAACAACTGCAATGGCCATTTGGAGTGAGGCAGCTCAGCAAGGTGGAATTCCAAAATTTGGCTCCTCCCAAGGTCTCGGCCATGGTGTTTTCCGGCGATCCAGGCGGCTGGCCGGCAGGCATGGGTCACCCTCAGGTTCAGGTGAGTCAGGGTTGGAGGTTTGTGCAAGCAATTGGCCAATGCCATGTGTAAAGAGCTTGGATTAAAATGGCATGGGGGAGAGGCCATTTTGGCTTGATTTGGTCCAAGCCATGGTTTTGGGTTAGTTTCAACTCCCCATGGCTGATTTGGGCTGAGGGAGGATCATTTGCATCAGCTAGAAAGGGGTGGTGAAGTCTCCATCTAAAGTGATGTGGCTAATCTTGGTTTAGTGTGTAACATGGAAGGGGTTAAAAAGCTTAATGAAGGTTTAAGTAAGGGGGCCCTCCTTTTGCTACTTTGGGTATGGTCACATGTCAAACATCCCATGGCTTCATATGGTTTGTACATGGCTTGTCTTTGGCTCACATATGGCTTGGCAAGAGCTTGGTCAACTTTCATGGAAAAGGGCTTTAGGAATTCTTGGAAATTTTGGGATTATTTGATGGGATTTGGCATAATACCATTTTGGTTTGATTTTCATGATGGGTTTAGCACTTAGGAATGATATCAATTAAGTGAGGATGAGATGTGATTGTAATGTGGGCTTTAGGATGGGTTTGGGCTTATGAATTTGGTAGAAGTGGGCTTTTAGGAAGGTTTAATGGAGTGGGCCTTTATGTTTAGCAATGGGCTTTTAGATGAAAAATTTTGCAAAGGGTCATGCCAAATAAATGTTGAGTTTAGTTTAAGGATGTGTCTTGAATGATTTGAAGCAAATTTGAGGTAGTTTGGAATTGAATTGGGTTGAATTTGGGCTCATTTGGTAAATGGGCCAATGTAGGTCAAATTGGGCTAATTTGGGCCAATGTTGGGCTAGGGTTGAAATTGATGTAAAATTAATGTTGGGAAATGTTTATGGGAGTGTTTCAAAGAGGTTTCAACTTTGGTTGGGTTTTGGGTTTTGGGACCTGAGCTTATTTGGGTTAGGTTTGGGTTTAGGTCAAAATTGGGCTTTTTGGTTTTGGGTTGAATTTGAGTGGGGTTTGGGTCCAAATTTTGGGCAAATTATGTTAGTGTTTTGTTTGTGGGGATGTTAGGGAAGGTTTAGAAAAGGTTTGGGGTCAATTGGAGTTGAATTGGTTTGGTTTGGGCTAAGTTTGGGTCATGAGTCCAAATTGGGCTTTAAGGTCAAAAGTGAAATTGGATTCAAATGTCAATCAAATTGGACTTGGATTTGGTCTAGATTGATATTGTGGATATTAATTTGAAGTTTAGAATTGAATTGGATCAAAATTGGGGTCAATTGGGTAGATTTGGTTTGACATTGGGTTCACTTGGGTTAAGAATGGGCTAAATTGGGGGTTTTGGTAAACGTGGGGTAAATTGACAAAATTGTCCCATGGTGTAGTAGGACAAAATGAAATTGGGAATATTTGGGATTTTTTGGAATTTTCTGGGAATTTTCTGAATTTTTGTATTTTTGGGTCAAGAGGGGCATTTTGGTAATTTGGAGAGTATTGGGGGATACTTTTGGAATTTTTGGTAATTTTGGCTATGGATGATCAATTTGATTGGTGAGGAAATTTTCAAGGTTAATTTTGGGGAATTTTGGGTGATTTGGAAATTTTGGAGGATTTGGGCAATTTTAAGGGCTTTTGGTAGGTTTGATAGGTGTAGGGGTCTCGGGGGTCAAAAATTGAAATTTTGGAAGAATGAAGATTGATCAAATATGAGTGAAATGGAATCACTTTGGTTGAGCCATGAAGTCATATTAAGCCTATATGAGCCATGAGAGGACTCATTTGAGGCATTCACTATGTTGTTCCTAACCCTCTTAACCAGGGGCTTAGGGGTTAAGGTCCATCCATATGAATTACCTACATGAGTCATGGAGTCAAGTTGGGTATGGGTGTGGTTTTAGGATTTGGATTGTGTGTGCGAGAGTGTAGAGTGTGAGTGTAGTGAGTGTGTAAGTCAACCCTCACCGGACCGGAGCCACCTGGAAGCGGTCCTAAGGCCAAAGAGTCTTATAGGGAACTCATCCTTTAAACCTCCACATTTGATCTCAACCCTCTAGGTGATTAGGGGTCTACAATCAAGCTTGTGGGGTTTACAGGGAGACAAGAAGTGGTTTAAATTTCTAAGGGATGGGTCCCAATTCTAGTCCTCTAAGATAGTCAAAAGAAAAGCCTAAGGCTAGATCCTAAGCACTAAAGAGGGAAGAGAAGACCTCATCAAAAATGAGGTCAACACCGGCGCCCTATTTTAGTGGGCTCGGGCATCTGGTGCCGCCAGCGCCCATCCTGCGCAGTTACGCCATTTTGCTCCGTTTGGCTCCGTTTCATGTCCGATTTGCCCCGTTTCAGTTGCGGTGCGTTCCTAACAAATAGCCCTACAAAATAAGCATAAAAAAAACTTTTCTTTTAAAGTGTAATCTCATTCAAAAATATGCAAGAAGTGTAAAAGAGATTATGCATAGAATAACTTATCGAAAGGTGTTAGGCCAAAATTTTCTTTCTTGCTCGTTTTTGCTCCAAATTGCACCATTTTTGCTTCTTTTTGCTCCAATGACCATTTCCTGTACCTAAAACCAAAAAACATACAAAATAACTTCCTTTAAAGTGTAATATCATAAAAATGAGCAAAATTATATAGTAAAAACCATATATATTTTAGGCGTGCAATACCCCCGAACTTAACTGTTACTTGTCCTCAAGTAACCCTTTTACTACATAAAAATATAACTCAATGCAATGTATTTTTCACCTGTAAGAAACTAAAATTTTTCATTTAAAATAATATATTGGTTAGACTTTTAGAAAGAAATTCAATAACTCGGGTTAACACTACAAGTATAAGAATATTCAGCAATCAAGTCTAAGGGTTCTAGTCTTCTAATTATTTCAACATAAACCATATTTTTTTACATTAAGAATTCCTTGAAAGATTATGTGAAAAAGGAGTTCATGCAAACTTCATCAGAATGTAGACCAATACTTTAAATATAAATTCAGAAATGAAATCAAGTTCTCCCTTTGGGGTGACTCAAGTGAAGCCAATTTTTGATTAGGCATCTCCTCAAGCTTCTCCTCAAAAATATTTTTCTTTCTTTTTTTTTCTTTTCTTTCGGGATCAATTTCAATCCCTTTTTTTTCTTTTTTTTTTGTCTCTTTTTTTTCTTTCTCTCTTTTTTTTTAATGAGGATTACTATATCTTGAGAGCCTGTAATGATTTTGAACTTCACTCTCTTCTTTCTAAAGTTTAAACTTGAAACACATCCTTACTTTATAATTAGGTATGAGCTTTATTATTCATCATAAAGTCACAATCTCTTCTTAACACACAATACTTTAAGTCTCTTAATATTTCAAAAATACAGTTTTCTTTACTTTAAATAGTTAACTATAATCAAATTCTTTCATACAAAATATCTTATCCTTATAAAATTAACTTTTATTACTAAAAATTTTCATCCAATCCTTCCATAATATTCAACTGAAATAAAAAGTTTTAGTTATCTCAAGCAAAGTTCAAATGCCAGAAGTTATGCTAATAATTTTTGAAAATATAACAATTGAGAACAAATAAGAGTTAATATTTTTCTTCCCCCCAAACTTAAATTTTAAAATATTTTGTAATTAATTCCATAAAATGTTGCAGGAAGAAAAAGTAAAGGTTGAATCTACTTACTACTACATTATCCTATCAAATTCATATACATGCATAATCATGACAGAATGACTGTAGGAGAAACTAATTCTAGCCTAAAACATGCTTACAATAATATTACACTAGAAGAAAGTATTTTCACATTAAAATTTTATTTTTCTTCCTACCACCAAACTTAATTTTTAACATATATAGCATTCAGTACAGAAAATATAAGCAGGAAGAAAACAATTTAGAAATTCTATTTACCACAAATGTCTATCAAAAACATCTTCAATTATTCATCAGGACAGAACAATATGCAACAGAAAGTAAATCTAAACTAATCATGCCAAAATGAAGTTCACTAAATAAAATTTTAATTAGCATAACAGGTATCAACAAGGGAATATAAAAATGTTCTTCAATTCTTATATAAAGTTGTAACACAAACATAAACACACATATGATAAATGAGGAAAATTCTTCCTTTAACTTATCACATCTCACTAAATTACCTCCAATTTCTAACGAAATCACTACACTCATAAAATATGTACTTTTTTAAATAATTTTATAGATTATCCCTGATAAATTGGTTCCTAGGAACCAATCTCAAGCATCACCTAATCCTTATAATTAAGCACCTCTAACAGTTATA
This sequence comes from Papilionanthe hookeriana x Papilionanthe teres, assembly GCA_022702705.1. Taxonomy (NCBI): domain Eukaryota; kingdom Viridiplantae; phylum Streptophyta; class Magnoliopsida; order Asparagales; family Orchidaceae; genus Papilionanthe; species Papilionanthe hookeriana x Papilionanthe teres. The sequence continues at coordinate 95,315,834 of CM040422.1, forward strand.
AATCGTAGTGTAATATCGTCCACAAGTTATTCATCAAATAGGTTTGCGACACCTACCAAATGAAATCAAAGTCATAGAAAGGAAGTAACAAAATTAAGATGGATCTGTTACAATTTAAATTCATGATGTCTCTTGTAAAACATAAATCCGAGTAAGACACAAGTCATAGTGGACTCGTCAATCCAACTACTTCAAGAAAACATAAAAATCTAACCATAATAAGAAGTTAAGGAATCAACTCCCTCATGACACACAAAGATCAAATAAAACAACAAACAATCCAAACATCTATCAACAACATTCAAACTTGAACAATCCACACTAAAGCAAGCATAATACAACATTAACAATCATGACTCTCAAGCACACTAAATCAAAGCACACTGATAACTATGGGTTGCCTCCCATAAAGCGCTTGGTTTTAACGTCATGGGCCCGACAAATGATTCCTCCTGGATCAAAATTATAATTAAGTAATCATCGATCAATCGCCCAATCTTTTTTCAGATCCAGGGATTCCTACAAAATTCTCAAATTTTAATTTTTCACTCAACTGTTCTTTTTCAGATGGATTTATATCATTGTTCCTCATATTTCTTTCAGATCTAACATTCTTCTATTGATTTTCTGAAATTGCATATTAATATGATCCTTGAAATTTGTAAGAAATGGATCTTTATAAGATACTTCAACATCCCCAATAATGATCATTCCATATGAGCTAAAGGGTTCAATGTCATCTGTGTCTCTTTAAGGATGAGTGGTCAGTAATGACTCCCAAATTATTGGGGAGCCATACGGGTGTTCATGGTTTTCCTAAGATCAAAATCATGTAGAGCATTGTGTTCGGTATGTGAAAGTCTTGACATTGATCATACACAATTAACAAAAGGATAAAAAATAACTGAATAACTTCCTCTTTAAATACTCCATCATAGTATACTCCCTGACATTGAGCACTTTGTATTTAGCATACTCATGGCTAAGTGACTCGGTCGGGGTTAGTTCAAGGACACTTAATGCCCTTTCTTCTAGATACAGTTGGGGTGAAGTGGGCATCTCTCAAACACTCTTACTTTGGGAAAAATAGAACTTGTTCCTCCAATCTCAAACCTTGCTTTTAAAACCTACTATCTTTATTTTGGTGGGGGTAAAGATCATATTCCATCAGCAAATGCCTTCGATCAAAGAAAGATTCAAAAATAATTCATCAACTGAAAAAACTTTCAGGACCAATAAAATAAGATCATATAGATCACATTTGCTATTAAATTTTGATGGTTCTGTGCAAGCACAAACCCATAGAAGTTCAAGATGTCTACCATTTTATCACATAATGAGAACCTGAGACCTAGCTTAAAATGATCATAGTATGTTTCATCCTCCCCAGCTAACCTAAGAGTCATTGAATCATCAAATACATGATTCTCCTCGAGATCAACCAAAGCTTGGGAATCTGTTGTGAAAAATGACAACAATAAAGTGGAAAATAGAATGAAAAAAAATTGCATGCAGAAAAAACAAACACCAGAGCGAAACACAGATTTATGTGGTTCGGCAAATTTGCCTACGTCCACGGAGCTACAAAGGATTTTATTTCTTCGAGGAATTACACCTTCGAGCGCCTCAAAGTTTACAAGAAAATCTCTATTTTCTTCTCTCCCTTCCTCTCTCTCTCTCTTCCTCTCTTTCTCTTTTAGAGGACTTGGCTTGGCCCTTGCTTGGTTTGTCCCTTGGTTAGCTTGGCTTTCTCTAAGACAAAAGAGGCTATTTATAGAAACCAAGAGAGTGGTAGGTGAGCGGTATGTGAGGAGGTAGGTGAGCGGTGGGTGAGTTCTAAATTAGGAATCTAATTAATGTGGATCGGGTCTCAACATTACTTAACAATTCTCCCACTTGGAGACTGGGACACTGATTGCATCACCTACTGGCTGCATCATCTACCAATTGTACTGACCATTTCCTCAAACATGATATATTCCACCTCTGCAACTCGAAACCCTTGTCTTCATGCCAGAAGACCAGCTGAAGTCGAACACAACTTCAGCTTCTTACGAGTAACATGATTAGTTGACATATCACCGTCAATGTAGCCTTACACCGCCAAGGTCTTTCCTGGGTTACTCTTGTATCTTCTTACGCCTCCCACTGCATGAGCACTATCCTGCCCCTATTGAAAGCCCTTTTCAACAAGTCCAGCCTTGTACCTCTTACTTCCACAAAACGCAGTCTTCACCCAGTACACCCAATTGTTGTGCAATGCCTTCTTCCTTGGTGGAAGTTCTACTTGCTACCAAGTCTAATTCCATAACAGGGAAACCGTCTCCTCCTTCTTTGTCAGCTCTCACTTGCTCGAATTCTCATCTAACAAGATTTTTTATGGCTTTGTGGTTCTTTACCATTTATCTGTATAAGGTTTGGTTTTCTTGTCTTTGGCGCTCTGCCACTTTTCAAGAAATTGATCTTCTTCTGATTCCCTATAATTCACCTCTGACTCATGTGTCCTAGCTTGCAATGTCGCAGATCTCTCATGCTCTCTGCAACTGTAGTAGCAATAGTGTTGAGTAAATCAGTAGTCATATATAATGTGTCAGTTTTCTTACCCCGAGCTAGTACTAATGCTCCTTTGGTAACCTTCAGTGCTATCTAAGAACATTACCGAATGACCACACTCATTGAGCTGCCCAACAACGATGAGATTTTTCTTCAACTCATGAACATGTCTAAACTTTTGCAAAGTCCATTTGCTATTGCTAGGGAGTGCAATATCAATGTCTCCCATCCCCACCACGTCCAAAGCTTTTCCATCAGCTATATGTATCTTCCCAAAGTCGCCTGCAATATAATTTCAACTTCCGGTAGGAAGATGCATCGAAGGAAGCACATGAATCCAGTATTCAGTCATCAACAGATCTGTGAACTGCCAGCAATAGTGCATCCTGTATTTCTTCAGTTACAACATTAGCGCCATCATTCTCCTTTTTTTTAGGATTCATGCAGTTTCTTTTTATGTAGCCAACCTTGCCACAATTTCAGCAAGTTGCTTGCTGACAAGACTTTGATTTTTATTTTCCTTTGTTTAAGCTCCTGTCTTGTGATCTCCCTCTGTAATTAACAATCAATGCCGAACTCAAACCTGAGGTCTCGTCAGAATCTTTCATGCGCACTTCTTCAACAAAAATCAAATCACGAATATCATCATATTTCAGTTTAGATTTACCTGCAGAACTGCTAACTTCCATCCTCATGGTTTCCCAGTTCTTTGGCAATGAAGCCAACAATATCGATGCACGTATCTCATCAAAATCAATTTCAACAGACGACAATTGATTTGTGATAGTGTTAAAATCATTCAGTTGTTGAGTAACAGACACATCTTCCGTCATCTTCAAGTTGAATAAATTTTTCATCAAGTGCACCTTGTTATTCCCCGATGGCTTTTCATACATGCCTGATAAAGCTGTCATGAGATCTGCAGTAATCTTTTCTTTGATGAAGTTGTGGGCTACCGATATCGATAGTGTTAATCGTATAACCCCCAAAACCTGTCGATTGAGCCTCTATCCAACAGATTCCATTCTGCCTCGTCCATCTTTTTCGGTCACTTTCCTAGTAACGAAAGACGAAGTTTCTCCCATAGAGGTAGTCCTTTATCTGCATCCTCCAGTAAGCAATATTCGTGCCATTAAACTTCTCGATCCTAGATACCATCACTTCGTCTCCGCCCATCGTTCTTCCTTAGATCCGAATCAGGGCTCTGATACCAGTTGTTGTGAAAAATAATGACAAAAAAGTGAAAAATGGAACGAGAAAAAATTGCACGACGAAAAAATAAATACCAGAGCGACACACAGATTTACGTGGTTTGACAAATATGCCTACGTCCACGAAGCTGTAGAGGATTTTAATTCTTCGAGGAATTACATCGTCGAGCGTCTCGACGTTTATTAGAAAATCTCTATTTTATTCTCTCCCTTCCTCTCTTTCTCTCTTCCTCTCTTTCTCTCTTAGAGGACTTGGTTTTGCCCTTGCTTGGCTTAGCTTTCTCTAAGTCAAAAGAGGCTATTTATAGAAACCAAGAGAGTGGTAGGTGGGAGGTAGGTGAGCGGTAGGTGGGATGTGGTAGGTAAGTGGTAGGTGAGAAGGTCTGTGAGCAGTATGTGAGATTCTTAATTAGGAATCTAATTAATGTGGACTGGATCTTCACATTACCTAACAGAATTTTGTTCTTGGGTCAACCCAGAAGAAAACTCTACAACAAAAATTTTTGTATTATAGTTTATAGTGTAAGGGCTATCTCAACCGATGTAGAAAACTTGTCCTGAGAAGCTACGATTGCAAAAAGAGGGCAAACGAGAAGGATCAAATAACTGAACTCGAGTAATGGAGATCTTTCTAAACAAGAACGACAAAAAGCACACCTTAAGGGAAACGGATACACTGTGACATGATAAATGTGATGGTTTGGATACTTGAGCACAGAGCCATCACTCGAAAGAAAAAAGAAGAGAGAGAGAGAGAGACAGGGAATAGAGAGTGGAATTTGAGAGAACAGTACTGTGAAATACGGAGCAAATTAGAAATAATCATAATCTTAATAAGATTATTACTATCACATCACCAGAAATATCCAAGCAGAATAGAAGTCTCACCAGTACAATCTTAATTAATCATAAAAATGGTTGAGCTTATGCACTTTCAAATTGGTCGTGTTAATAATCTCAGATTGGTGAAGCTATACTTTCACGGATTATAGAAGCTATAGCACCTCAAGTCACCTATCAGAGAAGAACTTTGAAAATTTTGTTAACTACGAACATTGTCAAAGCAATGTTGCCTTCACCTCCTCGAGTTCCTTCTAGGCTTTCTGAAAGATTTCCAAGGCCATCGCTCACCTTTCCTCTTGGTCTCGAACATTCTTATTTGCCTCCTGCAACCTCTCTCCTCTAAGTATGCAATGCACTCTGCACTTTTGACAGCTTAAAATCTGGGTTACATTTTTTGGCCACCTTTAAGTCCTTTTGTGTTGCCGCTAGCTCTTCCCTGACAACATAAATCACATTGCAAGAATTAGCACTCTGTTTGATTGAAATATGAATCGCAAGCTCTACTGCCAGGTGCTAACCATTAGTAGGTGTTGATGCTTGGCTGGGGATCAACTTTAAATCCTCCAGCTCGTCTTCCCCTGTTAGCCTTGTAGGTGCAGTAGGTTTTGAATCTATGGTTACACTGTGATCAAAATCGTTGAGCATTGATGAAGGATTGAATTTGAATTTGGCTCCTACGAGCAACCAATGACTATAATATAAAGATTAAGTTATAGAAGATGAGCCAAAATATGATCTATTACCCTCAAATGAGTGATCGCCACCAGAAAGCCATGTCTTTACTTCTTTAACTAGCGCTTGCTCTGCCAAGTCCTCTAGTTTTATCCCAAGGGGACATTTGGAGGCACTAACAGAATAAATCATTGATCCAAAAGACACATCTGCACAAGCAATATGGCATTCATAGGATCAACTCTACATTCACTACCGAAATTGAATTCTCAAGCATCATAAGGTTTTATCATTTTAACACACTCAATAGATCTGATATATGAGGAGCAAATGCTTCATTAATATTGACAAAAACTGGTCACATATGAGGGATAACTAATGAGGGCACTGTTACCAAATCAACCGTGGTGGCCTCTTCTAGGCCACTCGGAGCAGGATCAAGAATCAGGGTGCCCTCTGCAAGAATGCCATAAATGTTCCCTACCTCAACATACCATTGGCTTTCAACCACCTTCTCCCATTTTTGTTGAGTCTTGGTCCTTCTTGGAGCGACCCTCTCTTTTTCATTTTCACTAGAGAACTGCCATCAACCTTTCGTCAGAGATGTCGGGTCATTCACACACACACACATCTAATTAATGTACTTGGATTCAGTTTTATATGATATGACAGTCTCTGATAAAATATGATCACCAGTTCAACTTAATTCCATCATAACACGGAAGTCTAAAGTTCTATTTTCTGCTAACTTCTCGTCATATCCACACTTCATGTTATTTAAAAAGCAAATCCTCACGTTAAAATAACTTAGTCACCAAAGGCACTGGTCTTTCCAATTGGAGTGCATAAGATCATGATGTCTCGATAAGCTAAGGGCCTGTTTGGGACAGCTTAAAAGTGCGGCGGCGGTTTTGAAACGCCGCCTACTCGTTTGGATTGCACGTTTGAACTGCTTATTTGAAAATCGTGTTTAATTTTGTATTGTGCACGACCCGATAAAGGACCCCCGCGGGCCGCTTTTTTGTTGGCGTTTTCGGATCCAATTACTCCCGTGGCCTCATCGCGTCGGTCTTCTTCTTCAACATTTCCAAACCAGCGAACATTTTTTCGTCTCCCATGCTATCGCCGACCCTCTCATTGTTCATGCTATCTTTGCCCAAGATCCTGGCCCCGCTCCCATTGCTTCACCGCCGAAAGCAGCTCCATCTTCTCCCACAAAAGCCCCATCTCCTTCCCCCATTCTTCCTCCATCTCCATCCACCAAATCACCAGTTGCCGCTCCCGTTCCTGCTCCTCCGACACCCATTTTGGATCTTCCACAACACCGAATCCTTCTTCCCCGATCTCCCAGGTAAACGTATCTTCGTTCTTTTTTTCATTTCTTCTCCATTCTGGCCGCATTCCTTGTTTACCGATTACCCCTGCTCTCTTGTGATCCTGCTATGTTGATTTCTTACATGGAGATTTGAGCAATCTTTCAAACCTGCGCCACTTGGAATTGCCCCCGAATGCATTTTTTAGTGTACCTGGAATTGCGAAATTAAGGTTTCTTCCAAAACTTAAAAGAGTTTAATGTTAAGAATGAGAATGGTTGTAGAGTTGGGGAGTTGGAACATATGAGTGATTTGCGCAAATGACAAATATATTTTCTGGAAATTGTGAAGATGCTATAGAGGCTCGCACTGTAAATTTTTTCTTTATTTGATGGCGTTTTGTGAAGTGTTATTTGTTAATATATGATTTCTAGTCATTTTAGTCATTAATATTCAAAATTGTTACACTGCTAGATTGACTTTTTGTGTTAGTGGATTCTGTTTGGGTGCACCATGGGTAATGTGTTGCAAATGTCAACACTGCCTAAATATATTAAAATCCTGAAAAAAATAATATATTGGTTATCACAAAATATAAATTGCACTTGAGAATCAAGAAAAAATAATGATTATCAGTCCTTATGGTACATTTGCTTTTAGAAGAATATCATTTGGTTTATGTAATGTCTCAGCTACATTTCAAAGATGTATGATGGTAATTTTCTGTGATTTAATTGAAAAAGAAATTGAAGTGTTTATGAATGATTTTCCAGTGTTTGGAATTTCATTTGAATTATGTTTAGAACATTTATCTAAAGTTCTTAAATGATGTGAAGAAATAAATTTAGTTCTTAACTAGAAAAAATTTCAATTTATGGTAGCAAGAGGAATTGTTTTGAGACATCAAATTTCAGAAAAAAGTATGTAAATAGACCCTGCAAAAATTCAAGTGATCGCTAATTTACCTTGCCCAGCAAATGTAAGGGAGATTAGGTGTTTTTTAGGACATGCTGGATTCTGCACGCGTTATATTAAAAATTTTTCAAAAATTGCTAAACCTCTATGCCAAATTAGATTTAAAACTTAAAAACTTTCTTTAAAGAATATGTATGCTCCTATTTGACACAATACTAAAATTCTCGAATGATTTAAATCTATGCTCTAGATATGTAAATACATACCAATTGAGGGAGATGTATGTAAATCTATTAAGAAAAATATTTCAAACTTAAAATAAAGTTATACCAAAACATCTCAAAAAATCAGAAAATAATATGAAGACAGCACATATAGAATCATAAGTAGTGCAGTTTTGAAAGCTTAGCTTCCCTTCAAATATTAATTCCTCTCATGATAGCTTTAATTATATTTTCACTAGGCTTTCTTCTGCTAGGAAACTCATCTTCAATATCCTTACACATACAACACTTCAAACATTATAATTTACAAAACTAATTTTTTTGAATTACCAAACTGATCCATTTATATGTGTGCCTTATTCCCGTTCTCACTTCTATCGTGCTCACAGCTTTCGCTGACTGTGCCGCCCTTCAGATCCGAAGGCGGGATGAAGCAATCCACAGAAAGATCGGGAACATTGAAAGTCACCTCATCGATGGTCCACGCTTCCTCCCTTCTTCCCTTCAGGTGACTCAAAGCAACCTCGTTAAACTTGAAGAGTGTGATGACGGAGCGACCGGAATGTGCGGCCATAACACCATCGACAAGGCGGTAATCGTTGAGAAACGAAGCATTGGTGGTCGCCCAGTACACAGACTCACCGCCAGAATTCGGTTGGATTCTTGCGAGGTGAGAGTCCTCGATGTGGATGAGAAACCCAATTTTCTTGCTGAAAGATCCAAATATAACATGTCTTATAATCTCTGCAGCTCCCTCACTCCTCGCCTTCAAAGTATGAGGATCAGCACAAAGCTTAAATCCTCTCCACCAACCTTCTTCTCTCCAAAGCATTGTACATTCGCAAACATGTTCGTCGTTGCCAAAGGATAGAGGTGTTACAACAAATTACTCCAACTTATCAAAATCCAATGATTTCAGAACTTGTGACAACATGTTGTGTGTAAAATGGTGGTTTGATGTAGTTGAAAATAGATATTGATTTCAAACTATAAAAAAGCCAACAAAATATTCATAACTAGATGGTCAAATTATCAAACACAATTTTGTTAAGGAAGATTGACATACAAACCACTCAATTTCTATGTATTGACATAATGAAACACCTAAACTTCAATCTTTTGGCACATGCCACCATATTTTTTCATAAAAGAAAAGTATTTCACTTTTTTAAGAGTTAAAAAGGGTGATATTTTTTATTCAATAAGAAAGATTTGGGTTTTATAAATTAAAAAAAAAAGTAAAAAATTAGGTGTTAGATACATGAAGAAAAAGAGAATTATGTTATATGTATGTAAATACCGCACGAGTTAAAGCAAATACTCAATTAGACCATACAAAATTGGAAAATATACATACACACCACACAATTCCTATGTATTTACATATTTAACATCTAAACATTAATCTTTACACAAAAGGTGCATTTCACTTTTTAAGACAAGTTAAAATGTTGGTATTTTTGATGTGATTTTAAAAAATTGGCCACTATAAATCTACAAAAGTTTAGGTATTAGATAAGTAGATATATAGGAATCGTGTTGTATGTAAACTCCCCCTGTAAAATTTCTCCATTACAAGGAAATGAAGTTCATTAAAAGAGTTATTTATATACCTAAAGTGCTTGAAGAAGATGACAAATAGGGCCCGTGGCGACACGAGCGCCGAGCTAAGGGATGTGCCGCCAAAGTATCTTGCCATTACAATCAGCGTAGATTATGCTGCCATCGACAGCAAGCACAACATACCACATCTCAGAAACCATGTGCCACAGCTCGAAGCAGCCAGACTTGTAATCTCTGGAAGAATTTTAATTCTTCATCACTTTGATTGAAGTCTCAGATTCAGATACCATAATCCTCATCTTACCCATGGCGTACGAATTATGAATTGTGCACAACAGTTTGATTCCACCAGAAGCTGCACTGTACTGCAATATATATTGAGCTGAATAAGTTTCCTACAACATCAGATAGAAGAAGAAATAAATGAATGTTGAGTTATCCGCCCTAATTATTTAGCTTAGTCTCTAAGCTCAACATCCATATCAGAATGCATGTCTAACCCTACTAATGGCGTTAAGAATTTCAAATTGAGTCGGCTGTTATTAGAACAAAATTAAACTACATACCAAATGCAACTAAAAATCGAGAAACTTAGCCCCACAAAACTTGCAAAAAAACTTTCAAAAAACATAAAACAATAGTATCATAACGAACCCCAAAAAGCTCATCGAATAAAGCATCCATCAAACCAAAAATCCTAAAAAACAATTCCGATTAAAAAAAAAAACTCTCGTAAACAAAGTCAAAGTTTATGCCCTTTTGTTCCCTCCAACTCTCCATCAAAACTCACAATGGGCGTATCCTTGATGCTCAAATGAGTAAGCAGCTTGCCGGCGCAATCGTGAACCGGTGCAAGAGGCGCCCACATGACTCGAGTAGCTGTCGAAGATTGGAATGCTGGTTACCTCCGACAACCGCCGGCGCTCTCGCAAACTGCGCCCATACCCACTCTCTCCACCAATCCCACTTGCACTCCCCACCAACCCAAACGCCAAAATCCGACCCCTCCATGACCGGCTTAAGCGGCGGCTTTGTACAGCTCCATCGCCTCGGTATTTTTGTGCTCTTTAACCTTAATCTCGCAGGCGAAAGCTCTCGCCGTGTAGAGAAGAACCCGGGAAGATTGAAAGTTCGCAGCCTAAGTTTCAATGTAATAAAAAATAGGCGGAGAAAGCCTTTGGGCATGACGCCCTTTGATATTTTTTGTTAAGGAGGGGTTGAGCACGAAAGGTATAGCAGGTGATCGCAACCGGAAAAAGCTGCAATTATATTAATGGATTTTTTTGAGCTTCGAGCAGAATTGTAGGAACATCAGGTATTTATTTTTTGGGGCGTGTGAGAGCAGTAATGTACAAATTTTACTATATTTTAGCTAGATATGTAGGCACTTGACACATACTCCCAAAAAGCTTCTCTCCCTCTTTTTTTTCGATTTTCCTCCTAGAAGTAGAAGTGACAAAAATACAAGTGACAATTCAGATAAATATAAATTTATAACAATCTATTTTTTAAAATAATTAATTTATGTTATGTACATAAATAAAAATTGATAATATTTAAAAAATATTATATATATATATATATGTATATATGTATATATATATATATGTATATGTATATATATATGTATATATGTATATATATATATATATATATATATATATATATATATATGTATATATATATGTATGTATGTATATACAGGTGAAATTAACGTAAAAAACAATATCTGTGTGTTACATATGTAAATACATATAAATTGGGTGGTATATATGTAAATGCTCATTAAACATAACCAACATAATAATTGATCCAAAAAAAAAAACTATTCAACATATATGGTAACTTTACAATTATATAATTGCAAGACAAGATTTGTCATAAAATCTACCATAAAATAAAGATTTGTCATAAAATCTACGATAAAATAATAGAATCTTAAAACACAAACAACTCTTCTTGCAGGATATTTAACCCAAAATTTTAATTTTCGGAATTTACATGCATACCACACAATTCTTATGTATTTATATGTCTAATACCTAAACTCCAAAATTTACTTACATGACACTAAATTTGTAATATCACATCACATCAAAAATACCACTAAGTTTAAATTCTCTAAAATAAAACACATATTTTCATGTCATATTCTAATGTGAGTATAAAAGCATAATGTTATATAAATATCAAAATTTAATAGTTAAATATATAAATAAATAAAAACTGAATGGTACATATGCAGGTCCCCTACTTTATTTTGGAAGATTTTCATAAATACCACACAATTCTCATGTATTTACATATTTATGTCATGTGTTTCAGCATAGAGAGAAGTAGATTCAGATTTGGTTGAGTTTTGAGTTTTGTTTGTCATGTGTTTCGGCATAAAGAGAGTAGATTCAGATTTAGCCGAATCTTGAGTTTTGTCTGTCATGTGTTTCAGCGAAGATAGATGGGATTTTTGGCCTGGGGGAGGTTGTCGGCGAGCAGCGACTTCGAGATTTTACGAGGGAAGAAGAGGAGAAGCACATGGTACAGATGCAATTATTCGAGGGAGGTACGCCTATAGAAGATCAGGATTTCTGTCGCAGACATGAGGTCTCCCACGTTACAGCACTGGGATTTCCACGGGAGAAAGAAATGCAGGTCGGGTCATGGAGAAAAGAGGTTTGGGGATTTCCACTAGAAAGAGAAAGTTGCTCTCTTTAGCTCCTTCTGTGCACAGGTCGCAACTCCCGTCGAAAGATTGGAAAAAAAACAAAGTATATTTGTTTCACTATTTGCACAGAGTGACACAAGTTCCATAATGTTGGTATATTTGCGATAGCAATTCGGCAAATGGTGTTCAACGGATTTCAAAATTTTAAATTAAATTTAATTTGGTGGATAACGAAATTTAAATTAAATACATAATTAATTTAAATTATGATTAAGACTTCAATGTCAAACTTATTTACTAGTTTAGGACATGAGTAGTCATTTAATCTCATCTATATCATACATAATTTTGGTTTGGACATATTTTTTTCTAATTCAATCTTATGAGTGTAAGTTGGATATGTGTTTCTATTGATTACAGTATAAATTTGACTGCTTGATTCTGAAGAAAATTATCTACTTGTATCAGCATAAGACCTGATTTTTCTTTCCTCTTGACTTTGTTAATTTTATACCTTATTCTATTTCATATAAAGAATTTGAAATTTGTTTGTTTAATGGTCTCAATTTTTAACAAAAATTCACAATGAAAGTATGATTTTTGATAATTAATTAGGCCTCCTAATTTTTTTTTATTTCAATTTTTTTGCTAAAATTCTCAAATGATTTAAAGCTATGCTCTAGATATGTAAATACATACAAATTGAGGGAGAATATTTAAATCTTTTAAGAAAAATATTTCAAACTTACAATAAAGTTATACCCAAACATCTGAAAAAAATCAGAAAATAATGTGAAGACGGCACATATAGAATCATAAATAATGCAGTTTTGAAAGTTTGGCTTCCCTTCAAAAATTAATTCCTCCCATGATAGCTTTAATTATATTTTCACTAGGCTTTCTTTTGTTAGGAAACTCATCTTCAACATACTTATATACACAGCACTAGAAACATTATAATTTACAAAACTGAACTTTTTGAACTACCAAACTGATTCATTTATGTGTGTGCCTTCTTCCCGCTCTCGCTTCTATCGGGCTCACTGCTTTTGCTGACTATGTCGCCCTTTAGATCCAAAGGCGGGATGAAGCAATCCACAGAAAGACCGAGAACATTGAAAGCCGTCACCTCGATGGTCCACGCTTCCACCATACTTTTCTTCGTGTGACTCAAAGCAACCTCGCCGAACTTGAAGAGGATGGTGATAGAGCGACTGGAATGGGCAGCCATAACACCATCGACACGGCGGTAATCGTTGAGAAACGAAGCATTAGTGTCGCCCAGTACACAGACTCACTGCCAGAACTCGGTTGGATTCTTGCGAGGTGAGAGTCCTCGATGTGGATGAGAAGCCAAATTTTTGGCCGAAAGATCCAAACATAATATGCCTTATAATCCCTGCAGCTCCCTCACTTCTCGCCTTCAAAGTACGAGGATCAGCACAAAGCTTAAGAATGAAACAATCTTCTCCATCAACCTTCTTCTCTCCAATGCACCGTGGATTCGCAAACTTATTCGTCGTCGTCAAAGGATCGAGGCCGTACAACAAATTTATCCAACTTATCAAAATCTAATGATTTCAGGTCAACATAATAATTGACAAAAAAAACATCGAACATATAGGATAATTTTGCAATTATATAATTTCATGAAAAGATTTGTCATAAAATCTACCATAAAATAATAGAATATTAAAACACAAAGAGTTCTTTTTGCAGGATATTTAACCCAAATTTTAATTTCCGGGATTTACATGCATACCCCACAATTCTTTGTATTTATATGTCAGACACCTAAACTCCAAGATTTACTTACATGTAGGGCTGTCAAAAAAGTTCGTTGTTCGCGAACAATTCGTGTTCGGTTCATTCGATAAGCAAACGAGACGAACACGAACAAATTTTTCGTTCGGTTTGTTAAACGAACCAAACACTAACAGTGGTGTGTTCGTTCGTGTTCGGTTCGTTATTGTTTGAAATATAAAATAATTTAAAATAATTATATATAAAAAATTTATGATATTTTAAAAATAATTATTTATTATAAAAATTTATCATATTTTAAATAATTAAACTTCTATAAATTATAATATATAATAACTTATTAATAACAATAATAATATTATAGTATTAATGATATTAATATAAATATTATAATATTATAATTAATATACTAAACTATATATTAAAATAAAATCTTAAATAAAATTCTAATTGTCTTATTCGGTTTGCTTCATTTTGAGGAAATATGGATTACCTGATGTAGACGGAATACCTGATCAATTTGCTTCATTTTGAGGAAGTATGCTATCAAAGTTAGGGCTGTCGAAAAAGCTTGTTGTTCGCGAACAGTTCGTGTTCGGTTCGCTAGGAAGTTCGTGTTCGATTCGCTCGATAAGCAAACGAGACGAACACGAACAATTTTTTTTCGTTCGGTTTGTTAAACGAACCAAACACGAACAGTTATGTGTTCAAACATTTCGAGCACGAACACTAACTCCGTTCATTCGTGTTCGGTTCGTTTACACCCCTACTTACATGACACTAAATTTTTAATATTACATCACATCAAAAATACCACTAAATTTAAATTTTCTAAAATAAAATACATCTTTTCATGCCATATTTTAATGTGCATATAAAAGCAAAATGTTATATAAATATCAAAATTTAACAGTTAAATATATAAATAATAAGAATTTTATGGTACATATGCACGTCCCCTACTTTATTTTTGAAGATTTACATGCATACCACACAATTCTTATGTATTTATATATTTATGTTTGTATAATGATTTTAAGATTGTTCTATTTGCTTTTAAATGAGCGTAATACATAAATAATCTGCATAAATTTATATTTTACTTATGTTAAAAAAAATTATGTTTTTTTAATTCCTATGTTAATCAACTATTTTGCCTATTAGTACAGAGTAAACAAGGATTTTAAATTTAAAACCACAATAAACTTGCAAGTTTCAAGCTCTATCTCGAGGAAAAAATAAGAACGAAAAATTATGGCATAACACAAATCAAATAAAAAAAAAAAAAAACTTTATTAGTTCCACTGTTTGCAAATAGACACAAGTTCAATCATGTTGATATATTTGCGATAGCATTTCGGCAAATGGTGTTCAGCGGATTTCAAAATTTTAAATTAAATTTAATATAGTCTCGGAAATTACGAAATTTAAATAAAATACAGAATTAATTTGAACTTAGATTAAGACTTCAATGTCAAACTTATTTACTAGTTTAGGACATGAGCAGTCATTTAATCTCATCTATATCATACACAATTTTGGATTGGACTTTTTTTTTTCTAATTCAATCCTATGAGTGTAAGTTAGATTTGTGTTTCTATTCAGTGCAATATAAGGGTGTGTTTGGTTCAGATTTTTTGGGTGCGGCGCGGCGACGCACCTCGTTTTTTCGGCACAGCGCGACACCCCAGGCTCTAATTCGCTTTCACTCCGCTTTAACACCCGATTTTCCTAGGCTTGCACTCGCTCGCTCTTTTGCACGCTCGAACTCTTCTTCTTCTTTTCTGCCTTAGAACTTTTCCAGTGCCACTGCGTATCTTCTTCCTTGGCCGAACAAACGATCGAATCCAGGTAATTGATACCTTAGATCTAACTGCTAACCTTCTCTCCCGAGGCCCCCTACTCCTCTCCTCTCTTTCTCCTTCCTTCCATCTCCATCATCCGATATTTCTTGGATCTGGACTAGTTGAAAGCATGAAATAGTTTGTCGTAGCATCCTCAAATGTCTTTTCTGGCATCTCGTAATTTCAAGATGAATTGGTAGCCGATTTTGGTAATCCAAGTATTGCTTTAGCATTGGTTTGTTTCCTACTATTGCTTTAACTTTGGCATCCCATAATTTGCTAAAGTGAGGTTGCAGAACAACTTGATGCAGTGTGAAGCTTAGCTGAGTTTGGTTATTTTTAATTTTTTGATTCAAAATTAGTTGAGTTTGGTTATTTTGGTGCAATGTTTGGCGACATTGCACCAAATGGATTCTTGTTGCACCATTATTGACATATGGAATTGTTAACGATGCTAATGTTGTTAAGGCATGTAGTGATCCAGATGTTGCAATTCCCTCTCTGCGTAGGACAAAATTTAGAATTTCATGGCTTTTCTTTGCATTTTTTTGGTTTTACATACAACTCTCGCATCAGTATTTAGCTATTTACATTTCTATAACACATGTTCTCGATTGTGTATATATTCTTTACGCTGTATGGCTGTAATGTTATGGGAGAAGTCATGTTTAGCATTTTTAGCCATTGATAAGTCATGTTTGGCATGTGAGAAGTCATGTTGCCTCAAATATTTTGAGCTGAGCTCATGTTTACTTCAAAATTATTCATTTGAAGGCAATATAGCAATGGTATATTTTAAGTGTCATTATGTTATGGGTCTTTAAACACTCTCTATGGGTGTTGTACATACAAATTTTAGTTTGAGACATGTGCACGTAAATATTGGGATCTATCTTGTGTATGGATCTATTATGTACCACACAGTTTTTTCTCCTTTCACCTTGGCACGGGACAACATCTTTCATTAGCTTCTCTTTTACGTAAATTTGGGGGAAATGATAATTTTTAATGGCTTTGGCTTACCTTTCAGGGAGCAGATGGTTTCATTGCTTGCTTTTGTTTCATTTCTTGTTCAACTGGCCAGTTCAGCTTTTAAACTGCTTCTTCTGTTGGGCTGAATTTGAAACAGTCTATATATATAGGAAAACATTGGGATCTAACTTGTTGGGCTGAATGTTCAACTGGCCAGTTCAGCTTTTAATTGATTATCTAGTCTATATATATACAGGTAAACATTGGGATCTAACTTGTTGTGCTGAATTTGAACCAGTTTTTATATTTGTGAATGGAAAAGACATTTTTATTACTTCAACAACTCCAAGGGTTATAATACCATTATAATACTTCAACAAAGGCATTGATTCAATTTCAGTGAAATGAAGAAGGGTTATGGATTATAATATTTCATTTTATTAATTTGAACAATATATTTAACCAAAAATGACGCTTAAATTTTTAAAAATAAAATTTATATTATTAGTTTGAATATTTAAAACATAAAATTTTAAAAAAAATACATTTGCAAATCCTGTATATCATATAAATAAATTGAAAATTTCAAACAGTTTTAATAAACGGGGGCAGTCTCAGTCATTTGGACGAGAAATAGCTCTGCAATTGTTTTTTCACAACTGCAACTAAACAGACAATCAACTTCCACGTAATGCTTCACTGGGACAATGTAGTTAGCACTGTAATGCTGAAAAGTAGTAATGAACCAAACGAATCCTAAATCTGATTACTTGATTATGAGGAAAGTAATCTATTTGTATCAGCATAAGGCCTGATTTTTCTTTCCTTTTAATTTTGTTAATTTTATACATTATTCTATTTCATATAAAGAATTTGATATTTGTTTGTTTAATGGTCTCAATTTTTAACAAAAATTCACAATGAAAATATGAGTTTTGATAATTAATTAGGCTTCCTAATTTTATTTATTTCAACTTTTTTTGCTAAAATTTTCAAATGATTTAAATCTATGTTCTACATATGTAAATACATACGAATTGAGAGGGGTGTATATAAATCTTTTAAGAAAAATATTTCAAACTTAAAATAAAGTTATACTAAAACATCTCAAAAAATAAAAAATAATGTAAAAACAGCACATATCGAATGATAAGTAGTGCAGGTTTGAAAGTTTAGCTCGCCTTAAAAAATTAATTCCTCCCACGATAGCTTTAATTATATTTTCACTATGCTTTCTTTTTTTACAAAACTCATCTTCAACATACTTTACATACACAGCACATCAAACATTATAATTTACAAAACTGATTTTTTTGAACTACCAAACTGATTCATTTATATGTGTGCCTTCTTCCCGTTCTCGCTCTATCGAGCTCATAGCTTTCATTGACTGTGCCGCCCTTCAGATCCTAAGGCGGGATGAAACAATCCAAAGAAAGACCGGGAACATTGAAAGCCACCTCCTCGATGGTCCACACTTCCTCCATTCTTGTCTTTATGTGACTCGAAGCAACTTGCCAAACTTGAGGAGAGTGATGATGGAGCAACTAGAATAGGCTGTCATAACACCATCGACAGGGAGATAATCATTGAGAAACGAAGCATTGGTAGTCGCCCAGTGCACAGACACACCGCCAGAACTCGGTTGGATTCTTGCGAGGCGAGAGTCCTCGATGTGGATGAGAAGCCCAGTTTTCTGGCTAAAAGATCCAAATAATATGTCTTATAATCACTGTAGCTCCCTCACTCATTGCCTTCAAAGTATGAGGATTAGCACAAAGCTTAAGAACGAAACAATTCTCTCCATCAACCTTCTTCTCTCCAATGCACCGTGCATTCACAAACTTGTTCCCCGTCGTCAAAAGATCGAGGCCCTAAAGCAAATTACTCCAACTTATGAAAATCCAATGATTTCAGGCGTTGTGACAAAATGTTGTGTGTAGAATGGTGGTTGGATGTAGTTGGAAATCAATATTGATTTCAAACTATAAAAAAATAACAAAATATCCATAACTAGAGGGTAAATTTGTAAAACACAAATTTGTTAAGGAAGATTGACATAAAAATCACTCAGTTTCTATGTATTGACATAATAAAACACCTAAACTTTAATCTTTTGGCACATGCCACCATTTCATTTCATAAAAAAAGTGTATTTCACTTTTTAAAAGTTAAAAATAGTGATATTTTTTATTGAATAAGAAAGATTTGTGTTTTATAATTGTAAAAAAGTAAAAAAATTAGGTGTTAGATACATGAAGAAAAAGAGAATTAGGTGGTATGTATGTAAATGCCGCATGAGTTAAAGCAAAGACTCATTTAGGCCATGCAAAATTAGAAGATATATATACACACCACTCAATTCCTATATATTTACATATTTAACATCTAAACATTAATCTTTACACAAAATGCACATTTCACTTTTTATGAGAAGTTAAAATATTAGTTTTTTTGATCTAATTTGAAAGAATTGGCCGTTATAAATGTACAAAAGTTTAGATATTAGATATGTAGATATATAGGAATTTTGTTGTATGTAAACTCCCACTGTAAAATTTATTCATTATAAGGAAATGAAATTCATTAAAAGATTTATTTATTTACCTGAAGTGCTTGACGAAGAGGACAAATAGGGCCCGTGGCGACACGAGCGCCGAGCCAAGGTGTGTGCCGCCAAAGTATCTTGTCATTGCAACCAGCGTGGATCTTGCTGCCACCGACAGCGAGCTCAACATAACACATCTCAGGAACCATCTGCCACAGCTCGAAGCAGCCAGACTTGAAATCTCTCGAAGAATTTCGATTCTTCATCACTTTGGTTGCCATCTCAAATTAGGATACCACCATCTTTATCTTACCCATGGCGTAGGAATTATGAATTGTGCTCGGCAGCTTGATTCCACAAGAGGTTGTAGTGTATTGTTCTTGTGTACTGTTGCAGTATATATTGAGCCGACGACGTTTCCTGCAACATCAGATAGAAGAAGAAATAAATGAATGTTGAGTTATCCGCCCTCATGATTTAGCTTAGTCTCTAAGCTCGACATCCATTTCAAAATGTATGTCTAACCCTACAAATGGTGTTAAGAATTTCAAATTGAATCTGCTATTACTAGAACAAAATTAAACTACATACCCAATGCTATTAAAAATCAAGAAACTCAGCCCCACAAAACTTGCAAAAACGCTTCCAAAAAGCATAAAACAATAGCATCATAACGAACCGCAAAAAACTCATCGAATAAAGCATCTATCAAACCAAAAATCCTAATAAACAATTCTGATTAAAAAAAACTCTAGTAAACAAAGCCAAATTTTATGCCCTTATATTTCCTCCAACACTCCATCAAAACTCACAATGGGCGTGTCCCTGATGCTCAAATGAGTAAGCAGTTTTGTCGGCGCAGCTGTGAACCGGTGCAAGAGGCACCGCCATGACTCTTAGTAGCAGCCGAAGATTGGAAGGCCGGTTACCTCCGACAACCACCGACGCTCTTGCAATCTGCGCCCACACCAACCCGATGTCCAAGATCTGGCCCCTCCATCAGCGGCTCAAGTGGCGGCTTCGTACAGCTCCACCGCCTTGGTATTTTCATGCTCTTTAACCTTAATCTCGCGGGCGAAAGCTCTCGTCGTGTAGAGAAAAACCCAGGAAGACTGCAAATGTTTTTTTTTTTTTTTTGTTTTTGAAGGCTCGCAGCCTAAGTTTCAATGTAATTAAAAATAAGCGAATAAAGCCCTTGGGCGTGACGCCCTTTGATATTTTCTATTAAAGGAGGGGGTTGAGCACAAAAGGTATAGCAGGTGATCTCAGCCGAAAAAGCTGCAATTATATTAATGAATTTTTTTTAGCTCCGAGCTTAATAGTAGGAACATCAGGTATTTATTTTTGAGGGTGTGTGAGAGTAGTAAATTACATATTTTACTATATTTTTGGCTAGATATATAGACACTTAACATCTACCCCCAAAAACTTCTCTCCCACCTTTTTCTGATCGTCCTCTAAGAAGTAGAAGTGACAAATTTAGAAGTGAGAATTTAGATAAATATAAATTTATAACAATCTATTTCTTAAAAAGATTAATTTATTTTATGTAAATAAATAAAAATTGATAATATTAAAAAATATTATATATATATATATATATATATATATATATATATATATATATATATATATATATATATATATATATATATATATATATATATAAACATAAGAGTTATATTTAAGCGTCATTTCTGATCTCTTAAAAAACTCTCTTGTGAACCTTATCTTTTTCAAATATAGCATATTAGTTATATTTTCTTCTAGTTATTTTTTTCATTACCTTTCAATCTTTTTTGTTGACCCATTTTTTGTCTATCCAAAATGATTTTAGAATTATAGGTTGAATCAATGATTTTATAAAGCATTTCATATAAAATTTTTGTCTACATGACGGGATTTTGGGGATGATTTACATTTATTTCACCAAGTTGTTTTATATATACAGAAGAAACAAAAAAAAAGGATTTACATAAATGCCACCCAGTTGTTGTATATTTTAGTAAGATTTGTGTCAGCGATGACGATGATAACTTATTTAGCCATCAATTATATATGGATGATATGGATGATCTTTATGTTTTGGATGTAATGATGCAACATATTTGGATCGTGTAGAACTTCTCGGGCAATCACAGTTGTCATTATGAAGCGGAAGATGATTAACGGTGTATTGTACATAATTCTTTTTTATGAAAAGAAAACAAACAAATTTTTTTTTATTGGGCAGAAGTTTTGTGATTTGCATATCAAAATTTTATCATTAGTCTTCACCCATAGTGAAATAGAAGGCTTAGCTATATGATAAGTGTGAAGATTACTTTCTCCCACGTCGCAAGCAGTAATGTTCTGTTACTTTCTTATTTGGTAAGTTTTAGAAGGGGAAATGATGATGATGACTTAAAGTTTAGTCATCTACTGCACATGACTGATATTAACTATCTCTATATTTCTTATGGTAATGATGCAGCACGTTTGTATGGTCTAGAACTTCTCTAGCAACCACAATTTGGAGGAATTTTAGCATAATTAATTACGACCCAATTCTTATGTTTTTACATATCTAACACCTAAATTTATTTTTTTTACATTTATACCACTCAAATCTTTCATATCACATAAAAAATGTCATTATTTTATATTTTAATAAGTGAATTACATATATTTTCATGCATCAAGTGGTATATGTCAAAATTGAAGTTTATGCTTTGATATGTAAATACATACGAATTGGCTGATGTGCATGTAAATATTCTAAAAAATTTGTATATTTACTTTTTATGAATTATCTGATCTTGTGAAAAAAATTACAATTGAAATTAACTTTTTATGTATTTTAAATTTCAAATCTCTTTCTGTTATTTTTTCTACATGGTTGGGCCCCACTCTTGATAGGGATGACGTCATTGATGCATAGGTGCATTAGAGTAAGGTTAGGGATGATGTTGAGCTTAGGCGATTGTATTTAAAAAATGACCAATTTAAAAGAATTTTTAATACAAAAATAAAAGTTTAAAAATTTTGCGTGCATATTATGCAATCTTTATGTGTTTAGATGCCTAATAATTAAAGTTTAATCTCTTCATTGATATACATGAAAAATATAGATTTTACATTTACAAATATTAATAATCGATATTTTTACTTGAAGTTGAGTATTTGTGTTATATGTGTAAATAAAAAATTAATTTGTTAGGTATGTAAATATATAAAAATTTTTTTGCAAGTAAATACTCCTAAAAAAATATTTTTTATATATTTAAATTTTATTAAAACAATAAGTTTCATAAATTTACTTCATATAAATACAAAAAAAAATTATGTTAATTCTCACCCCTTTAATATTGGCAACTAAATCTCAAAATTTTACAAGTGAGTAAAATAGTAGCAAGTTGTAAGTCACCTTAGCTCGTTAGTTGAGAGTAGGTTTTAGTTCTTGCAATTAAGATTAAATTTATCTTTATTTACGTATATATCACACAACTCTTATGTATTTACAAATCTAACACCTAAATTTTATCATTTAAATTATAGTATTCATCACAGTCATCACATTAAAAGCTACAATGCCTAAATTTTTAGAAGTGAAATAAAACTTTAATTTTTACATATAACTTAACTATACATAAAAAAGTGTATATCACTGTTAAGAAGTTAAAATAATGATATTTTTTATGTGATATAAAAATTTTAGATGAAATTATGTAAAAAACAATATCTTTGTTAGATATGTAATACATATAAATTGGGTAGGATATATGTAAATGCTCATTATACGTAATCAATATAATAATTGACAAAAAAAAAAAACATTCAACATATAGGGTAATTTTACAATTATATAATTTCATGAAAAGATTTGCCATAAAATCTATCATAAAATAATAGAATATTAAAACACAAACAATTCTTTTTGCAGGATATATAACCCAAATTTTAATTTTCGGGATTTACATGCATACCCCACAATTCTTTGTATTTATATGTCTTAACACCTAAATTCCAAAATTTACTTACATGACACTAAATTTTTAATATCACATCACATCAAAAATACCAATAAGTTTAAATTCTCCAAAATAAAATACATCTTTTCATGCCATATTTTAATGCGAGTATAAAAGCAAAATGTTATATAAATATCAAAATTTAACAGTTAAATATATAAATAAATAAGAGTTGTATGGTACATACTACTTTATTTTGGAAGATTTACATGGATACCACACAAATCTTATGTATTTACATATTTATGTTTGTATAATGATTTTAAGGTAGTTAAATTTGCTTTGAAATGAGCGCAATACATAAATAATCTGTAAAAATGTATATTTTACTTATATTAAAATAAATTATGTTTTTTATTTCCTATGCTAATCAACTATGTTGATCATTAGCACAGAGTAAATAAAGATTTTAAATCCAAAACCACAATAAACTTGCAAGTTTCAAGCTCAATTAAGAAGGAAAAATTATGGCACGACACAAATGAAATGGAAAAAAAAAAAAAAGCATATTAGTTTCACTGTTTGTAAAGAGAGACACAAGTCCAATCATATTGGTATAATTGTGATAGCAATTCGGCAAATGATGTTCAGCAGATTTCAAAATTTTAAATTAAATTTAATATAATCTCGCAGAATACAAAATTTAAATTATATACATAATTAATTTAAACTTTGATTAAGACTTCAATGTCAAGCTTATTTACTAGTTTAGGACATGAGTAGTCATTTAATCTCATCTATATCTTACAAAATTTTGATTTGGACTTTTTTTTTCTAATTCAATCCTATGAGTGTAAGTTGGATTTGTGTTTCTATTCAGTGCAATATAAATTTGACTACTTGTTTCTGAGGAAAGTTATCTACTTGTACAAGCATAAGGCCTGATTTTTCCTTTCCTCTTGATTTTGTTAATTTCATGCATTATTTCAAGAATTTGATATTTTTTTTTTGTTTAATGATCTCAATTTTTAACAAAAATTTACAATGGAAATATGATTTTTGATAATTAATTAGGCTTCCTAATTTTGATTATTTCAATTTTTTTTGCTAAAATTCTCGAATGATTTAAATCTATGCTCTAGATATAAAAATACATATCAATTGAGGGTGGTGTATGTAAATCTTTTAAGAAAAATGTTTCAAACTTAAAATAAAGTTATACCAAAACATCTAAAAAAATCAGAAAATAATGTGAAGACGGCACACATGGAATCATAAATAGTGCAGTTTTGAAAGTTTAGCTTCCCTTCAAAAATTAATTCCTCTCATGATAGCTTTAATTATATTTTCGCTAGGCTTTATTTTGTTAGGAAACTCATCTTCAACATACTTACATACACAACACTTCAAACATTATAATTTACAAAACTGACTTTTTTGAACTACCAAACTGATCCATTTATGTGTGTGCCTTCTTCCCGCTCTCGCTTCTATCGAGCTCACAGCTTTCACTGACTATGCCACCCTTCAGATCCGAAGGCGGGGTGAAGCAATCCACAGAAAAACCATGAACATTGAAAGCCACCTCCTCGATGGTCCACGTTTCCTCCATCCTTGTCTTTGTGTGACTAAAAACAACCTCGCCAAAGTTGAAGAGAGTGATGATCGAGCAACTGGAATGGGCGACCATAACACCATCTACTGGGCGGTAAACATTGAGAAACAAAGCATTGGTGGTTGCCCAGTACACAGACTCACCGCCATAACTAGGTTGAATTCTTGCGAGGCGAGAGTCCTCGATGTAGATGTGAAGCCCAATTTTCTGGCTGAAAGATCCAAATAAAACTTGCCTTATATTCTCTGCTGCTCCATTACTCCTCGCCTTCAAAGTATGAGGATCAACACAAAACTTAAAAATGAAGCAATCCTCTCCATCAACCTTCTTCTCTCTAATGCACCGTGCATTCACAAACATGTTCTCCGTCGTCAAAGGATCGAGGCCCTACAACAAATTACTCCAACTTATGAAAATCCAATGATTTCCGGCCTTGTGACAACATGTTGTTTGTAAAATAGTGGTTGGATGTAGTTGGAAATCAATATTGATTTCAAACTATAAAAAAACCAACAAAATATCTACAACTAGATGGTTAAATTATCAAACACAAATTTGTTAAGAAAGATTGACATACAAACAACTCCATTTCTATGTATTGATATAATGGAACACCTAAACTTCAATCTTTTGGCACCTGCCATCATATTTTTTCATAAAAAAAGTGTATTTCACTTTAAAAAAAGTTAAAAATGGTGATATTCAATAATAAAAAATTGGATTTTATAAATGTAAAAAAGTAAAAATTTAGGTGTTAGATACATGAAGAAAAGAGAATTAGGTGCTATGCATGTAAATGCAGCATGAGTTAAAGCAAAGACTCATTTAGGCCATGCAAAGTTGGAAGATATACATACACACCACTCAATTTCTATATATTTACATATTTAACATCTAAACATTAATCTTTATACAAAACATGCATGTCACTTTTTATGAGAAATTAAAATGTTGATTTTTTTTATGTGATTTGAAAGAATTGGACGCTATAAATGTACAAAAGTTTTGGTATTAGATATGTTGATAGATAAGAATTTTGTTGTATGTAAACTCCCCCTGTAAAATTTCTCCATTATAAATAAATGAAGTTCATTAAAAAAGTTATTTATATTGCTGAAATGCTCGATGAAGAGGACGAATAGGGCCCATGACGACACGAGCGTCGAGCCAAGGGGTGTGCCGCCAAAGTATCTTACCATTACAACCAGTGTGGATCTTACTATCATCGACAGGGAACTCAACATACCACATCTCAGGAACCATCCGCCACAGCTCGAAACAGCCAGACTTGAAAACTCTCGAAGAATTTCGATTCTTCATCACATTAGTTGTCATCTCGGATTAAGATACCACCATCCTCATCTTACCTATGGCGTATGAATTATGAATTGTACTCAATAGCTTGATTCCACCAGAAGCTGCAGTGTACTGTTGCAGTATATATCGAGCCGAAGAAGTTTCTTGCAACATCAGATAAAAGAAGAAATTAATGAATGTTGAGTTATCCGCCCTCATGATTTAGTTTAGTCTCTGAGCACAACATCCATATCAAAATGCATGTCAAACCCTACAAATGGCGTTAAGAATTTCTAATAGATTCTGCTATTATTAGAACAAAATTAAACTACATACAAAATGCAACTAAAAATCAAGAAACTCAACCCCACAAAACTTGCAAAAATGCTTCCAAAAAGCATAAAACAATAGCATCATAACGAACCCCAAAAATCTCATCAAATAAAGCATCCATCAAACCAAAAATCCTAATAAACAATTCTGATAAAAAAAAAAACTCTAGTAAACAAAGCCAAAGTTTATGCCTTTATGTTTCCTCCAACTCTCCATCAAAACTAACAATGGGTGTATCCTTGATGCTCAAATGAGTAAGCAGCTTGTCGGCGAAGTCGTGAGCCGGTGCAGGAGGCGCCCCCATGACTCTTAGTAGCAGTCGAAGGTTGGAATGTCGGTTACCTCCGACAACCGCCGGCGTTCTCGCAAACATCGCCCATACCCACTCTCTCCAGCCATCCCACTTGCACTCCCCACCAACCTAATCGCCAGGATCCAGCCCCTCCATTAGCGGCTCAAGCGACAACTTCGTACAGCTCCGCCGCCTCAGTATTTTTGTGCTCTTTAACCTCAATCTCGCCAACGAAAGCTCTCGCCGTGCAAAGGAGAACCCAGGAAGACTGTAAATGTTCCGTTTGGGAAGGTCACATCCTAAGTTTCAATGTATTAAAAAATTGGCGGAGAAAGCCCTTGGGCGTGTCTTTGATAAGCACTAAAGGTATAACATGTGATCGCAGTCCGAAAAAGCTGCAATTATATTAAAGGATTTTTTGAGCTTCGAGCAGAATAGTAGGAACATCAGGTATTTATTTCTGGGGGCATTTGAGACCAGCAAATTACATATTTTACTATATTTTGACTAGATATGTAGGCACTTGACACATACTCCCAAAAGCTTCTCTCCCACCTTTTTCTGATCTTCCTCTCAGAAGTAGAAGTGACAAAATTAGAAGTGACAATTCAGATAAATATAGATTTATAACAATCTATTTCTTAAAATAATTAATTTATTTTATGTAAATAAATAAAAATTGATATATATATATATATATATATATATATATATATATATATATATATATATATATATATATATATATATATAATCATAAGCGACCTATTTAAGAGTCATTTCCAATCTCTTAAAAAACACTATTGTGAATGATTTTTTTCAGTCCCTTTCAATCTTTGTTGTTGACTCATTTTTTATCTA
This sequence comes from Papilionanthe hookeriana x Papilionanthe teres, assembly GCA_022702705.1. Lineage (NCBI taxonomy): Eukaryota > Viridiplantae > Streptophyta > Magnoliopsida > Asparagales > Orchidaceae > Papilionanthe > Papilionanthe hookeriana x Papilionanthe teres. The sequence goes on from CM040422.1 coordinate 95,343,265, forward strand.
TCCAAAATGATTTTAGAATTATAAGTTGAATGAATGATTTTATAAAACATTTAATAGAGTATTTTTGTCCACATGAAGAGATTTTGGGGATGATTTAGATACATTTTACTCAATTGTTGTATATATGCAGAAAAAAAAAAGGATTTACATACATGTCACCTAATTGTCGTATTTTTTAGTAAGATTTGTGTCAGCGATGAGACGATGACTTATTTAAACATCAACTACACATAGATGATATGGATGTGTTTGAATCGTATAGAGCTTCTCAGGCAATCACAGTTGTCATTACGAAGCAGAAGATCATTGATAGTGTTTATTGTACATAATCCCTCTTTATGAAAAAGAAACAAACGAAATTTTATTATTGGGTAGAAGTTTTGTGATTTGCATATCAAAATCTTATCAGTAGTTTTCACCCATGGTGAAATAGAGGGCTTAGCTATATGATAATTTTGAATATTAATTTCTCCCACGTCGCAAACAGTAGTGTTTTGTTACTTTCTTATTTGGATAAGATTTTATTGGGGCAATGATGATGACTTATAGTTTAGTCATCTACTGCCCATGACTGATATGAATTATCTTTATATTTCCTATGGTAATGATGTAGCATGTTTGGATGATCTAGAACTTCTAAGACAACAACAATTTGAAAGAGTCTTCAACATAATTAATTACGACCCAATTCTTATGTTTTTACATATCTAACACCTAAATTTTATTTTCTTTTTAAATTTATGCCACCCAAATCTTTCATATCACATAAAAACTATCATTATTTTATCTTTTAAAAAGTGAATTACATATATTTTCATGCATAGTGGTATATATATATGAAAATTGAAGTTTAGGTGTTAGATATGTAAATACATACGAATTGGTTGATCTGCATGTAAATACTCTAAAAAATATGTATACTTACTTTTTATGAATTATTTGTTTTGGTAAGAAAAAATACAATTGGAATTAACTTTTTATTTATTATGATAGTATTTTAAATTTCAAATCTCTTTCTGTTATTTTCTTTGCATGTTTGGGCCACACTCCTTGATCGGGATGACGTCATTGATGCATGAAAGGTGCATTATAGAGTATGGTTAGGGATGATGTTGGGCTTAGGCGATTGTATTTAAACATTGACCAATTAAAAAAAAAAAATTTAATGCATAAATAAAAGTTTGAAAATTTTACGTGCATATCATGCAGTCTTTATGTGTTTAGATGTCTAATAATTAAAGTTTAACATGTCCATAGAATACATGAAAAATATAGATTTTACGTATACAAATAATAATAATCGATAGTTTTTGCCTGAACTTGAGTATTTGTGTTATATGTGTAAATAAATAATTTTAATTTGTTAGGTATGTAAATATATAAGAATAGTGTTGCAAGTAAATGCTCCTAAATAAATAATTTTGATATATTTAAATTTTATTAAAAAAATAATTCTTCGTAAATTTACTTCATATAAATACAAAAAAAATCATGTTAAACATACCCCCTTAATATTGGCAACTAAATCTCAAAATTTTACAACTGAGCAAAATAGTAACAAGTTTTAAGTCACCTTAGCTTGTTAGTTGAGAGTAGCTTTTAGTTCTTGTATTTAAGATTAAGTTTATCTTTATTTACATATATATATCACACAACTCTTATGTATTTATAAATCTAACATCTAATTTTTTTCATTTACATCATCATATTCATCACAGTCATCACATCAAAAGCTACAATGCCTAAATTTTTAGAAGTGAAGTAAAACTAATTTTTTATATACAACTTAACCATGCATAAAAAAAGTGTATATCTAAGTTAAAAAGTTAAAATAATAATATATTTTATATGATATGAAAATTTTCTCAAAAAATACAACTAAGTTTAAATTCTCTAAAATAAAATACATCTATTTATGCCATATTTTAGTGTGAGTATAAAAACAAAATGTTATATAAATATCAAAATTTAACAGTTAAATATATAAATAAATAAGAATTGTATGGTACATATGTAGGTCCCTACTTTATTTTGGAAGATTTACATATATATACCACACAATTCTTATGTATTTACATATTTATATTTTTATAATGAATTTAAGGTCGTTGGACTTGCTTTGAAATGAGCACAATACATAAATAATCTACAAAAATTTATATTTTACTTATGTTAAAATAAATTATGATTTTTAATTCCTATGTTAATCAACTATGTTGACCATTAGCACAGAGAAAACAAAGATTTTAAATCCAAAAACACAATAAACTTGCAAGTTTCAAGCTTTATCTTGAGGAAAAAATAAGAAGAAAAAATTATAGCATATCACAAATCAACTGAAAAAGAATAAACTATATTAGTTCCACTGTTTGCAAATAGTGACACAAGTTCAATCACGTTGGTATATTTGCGGTAGCAATTCGACAGATGGTTTTCAGCGGATTTAAAAATTTTAAATTAAATTTAATATGGTCTGGCAGATTACAAAATTTAAATTAAATACATAATTCATTAAACTTTGATTAAGACTTTAATGTCAAATTTATTTACTGATTTACGACATGAGTAGTCATTTAATCTCATCTATATCATACACAATTTTGATTTGGAGTTTTTTTTCTAATTCAATCTTATGACTGTCAGTTGGATGTGTGTTTCTATTGAGTGCAATATAAATTTGACTACCTGATTTTGAGGAAAGTTATCCATTTGTATCACCATAAGGCTTGATTTTTCTTTCCTCCTGACTTTGTTAATTACATACATTATTTTACTTCATATAAAGAATTTGATATTTGTCCTTTAATGGTCTCAATTTTTAACAAAAATTCACAATAAAAATATGATTTTTGATAATTAATTAGGCTTCCAAATTTTATTTATTTCAATTTTTTTGCTAAAATTCTCGAATGATTTAAATCTATGCTCTATATATGTAAAAACATACGAATTGAGGGGGTTGTATATAAATCTTTTAAGAAAAATATTTCAAACTTAGAATAATGTTATACAAAAACATGTCAAAAAATCAGAAAATAATGTGAAGACAGCACATATAAAATCATAAGTAGTGCAGTTTTGAAAGTTTAGCTTCCCTTCAAAAATTAATTCCTCCCAAGAGAGCTTTAATTATATTTTCACTAGGCTTTTTTTTTTGTTAGAAAACTCATCTTCAACATACTTACATACACAGCACTTCAAACATTATAATTTACAAAACTGATTTTTTTGAACTACAAAACTGATCCATTATGTGTGTGCATTCTTCCCGCTCTTGCTTCTATCGAGCTCACAGCTTTCGTTGACTATGCCGTCCTTCAAATCCTAAGGCGGGATGAAGCAATCCATAGAAAGACCGGGAACATTTCTCGATGTTCCACGCTTCCTCCATTCTTGTCTTCATGTGACTCAAAGCAACCTCGCCAAACTTGAAGAGAATGATGATGGAGCGACCAGAATTGGCGGCCATAACACCATCGACAGGGCGGTAATCATTGAGAAATGAGGCATTAGTGGTCGCCCAGTATACAGACTCACCGCCAGAACTCGATTGGATTCTTGCGAGGCGAGAGTCCTCGATGTGGATGAGAAGCCTAGCTTTCTGACTGAAAGATCCAAATATAACATGTCTTATAATTTCTGCAAATCCCTCACTCCTCGCCTTCAAAGTATGAGGATCAGCACAAAGCTTAAGAATGAAACAATCCTCTTCATGAACCTTCTTTTCTCCAATGCACCGTTGATCACTGAAAAATTTATTAAGAAATTCATACCTATTTTTGATGAAATTGCACTTTAAAGAAGAGTATTTTCTTTATTTTATTGCAGGAATGGAGAATTTAGGTGATAAAAGCAAAAATCATAAAAAGGAGCGGATTTGGAGCAAAAAGGAAGAAAATAATGCAATTTGTGCTGAGTCGCCGACGGCGAGATCGAGCCCGCCGACGGCGAGGTTACGAGGAGACATTTCTGAAGGATTTATAACTGTCTCACTGACAGCGAGCCCGAGCCCGCCGACAGCGAGATAGCGCGGTTTGAAGATCTTCTAGAAGCCTCGCCGACAGCGAGGTAGTTCGTCGCCGACGGCGAGCTAGTTCAAATGGCACAGATACATTGAACCTGGACACTTTTGAAGAGATGCTTACACACCTCTTGGACCTTTGCTTACCTCTATATATAGAGGCCGAAAATCAGTCTTTTGTGTGCAATCTTTTAGTCTTTTGTCTAGTTTTGTGTGCAGTTGTGTGTCTTTAGTGAGTCTTTAGTGAGTTTAATAAGTAATTAGTGAGTCGTGCTGTGCTGGAAGGAAGAGTCAAAGGAACTACGAGGAGTCTGTTTGGGGATAAATCAAGATAAGAATTTGTATTTATTGTTTTTAACTTTAAATGAAATCCATGCTTAGTTTAGTTCCCATGCATTACGAGTAGTTTATTTAGTCTTTCAGTACGTTTATGAAATTAAGCTGACTTGATGAAATTAAAATAGTAGATACTTTTATATATTAATAAATTGTGATAATTTTTACTTAAAACTTAATTTACTTTTCAACCTGGCCATTTGATTTGTTAAAATGTGTTGATTTACAACTATAGTAAAAATTACATCCGATATTCGGGAATTCAAAAGCCTTGGAGGAAGGTGCAAATAAATAAGGAAATAATATCACTTGGGCGTAGAATCGAGCATTTTAGTGTGACAGACTAAAATATTCAATTCGGTCCTATTGTTTGAGAGCCGAAGTGTAGATGTTAGCCCTCGAGCGAGGGGAATGTGGGAGCTACGAAGTGGCAGTCGGTATCCTCCCGACCTAGCCGCAGATTCGGTAATCAAACATAGGATTAGTCAATATTCTTTACACTGGACCAAAGGGTAAAGAATAGGAATGCTCCTATTTGTCACAATACCTTAAAATTATATATTTAAATTCATCAATCACTTAAATTTCTAAACAAGGGGAAAGATACTTTTTCTAAATAGTTAAGACTTATTTAGTTTAATTTCCTGCACTTTTAATACGTATTAATTCTCTACTTAGTTAAGTTACCTGATTAGAATATTTAGTTTACTTTATTGCGCTTAAATTTAGAATTCCAAATTTTCGTATACTAGTATTATTATTATTATTATTATTATTTTAAAATTAGTTGTTATTTAATTTTTTCTTTCCTCGTGGGATCGATAACTAGGACTCACTTGAGCACTCGTATTACTTGATACGATACGTATACTTGCGTAAGCATCCACAACATAAATAATTACAATTCTATACATATAATATAGCGGGGTCAAGTTTTTGGCGTCGTTGCAATTAAATTAAAAATATCATAATATAAAATTGTGGGTCAACCGTGCATTCAGAAACATGTTCGCCGTCATCAATGGATCGAGGCCCTACAAAAAATTACTCCAACTTATCAAAATCCACTGATTTCAGGCCTTGTGACATGTTGTGTGTTGAATAATAATTGGATGTAGTTGGAAGTCAATATTGATTTTGAGCTATAAAAAAGCCGACAAAATATCCATAACTAGATAGTTAAATTTTCAAACACAAATTTGTCAAGGAAGATTGACATACAAACCACTCAATTTCTATGTATTGACATAATGGAACACTTAAACTTCAATCCTTTAACACATGCCACCATATTTTTTCATAAAAAAAGTGTATTTCACTTTCTAAAAAGTAAAAAATGGTGATATCTTTTATTCAATAAGAAATATTTGGGTTTTATAATTGTAAAAAAGTAAAAAAATAGGTGTTTGTTACATGAAGAAAAAGAGAATTAAGTGGTATGCATGTAAATGCCGCATGAGTTAAAGCAAAGACTCAATTAGGTCATGCAAAATTAGAAGATATACATACACACAACTCAATTCTTATGTATTTATATATTTAACATCTACACATTAATCTTTACACAAAACGTGCATTTCACTTTTTAAGAGAAGTTAAAATGTTGGTATTTTTAATGTATTTTGAAAGAATTGGCCACCATAAATGTACAAAAGTTTAGGTATTAGATATCTAGATATATATGAATTGTGTTGTATGTAAACCCCCCCTGTAAAATTTCTCCATTACATGGAAATGAAGTTTTTTAAAAGAGTTATTAATATATCTGAAGTGCTCGATGAAGAGAACAAACGGGACTCGTGGCAACACGAGCACCGAGCCAATGGGTGTGCCACCAAAGTATCTTGCCATTACAACCAGCGTAGATCATGCTGCCATCGAAAACGAGCTTAACATACGACATCTCATAAACCATCTGCCACAGCTCGAAGCAGCCAGACTTGGAATCTCTTGAAAAATTTCGATTCTTCATCACTTTGGTTGCCGTCTCGGATTCAGATATCACCATCCTCATCTTACCCATGGCGTAAGAATTATGAATAGTGATCAGCAGCTTGATTCCACCAGAAGCTGCAGTGTTCTGCTGCAGTATATATTGAGCAGAAGAAGTTTTCTGCAACATCAGATAGAAGAAGAAATAAATGAATGTTCAGTTATCTACCCTCATGATTTAGCTTAGTCTCTAAGCTCAACATCCATATCAAGATGCATGTCAAACCCTACTAATGGTCATAAGAATATAAAACTGAGTTGGCTATTATTAGAATAAAATTAAACTACATACCAAATGCAACTAAAAATCAAGAAACTTAGCATCACAAAACTTGCAAAAACGCTTCCAAAAAGCATAAAACAGTAGCATCATGATGAATTCCAAAAAGCTCATCGAATAAAGCATCAATCAAACCAAAAATCCTAATAAACAATTTCGATTAAAAAAAAAACTCTAGTAAACAAAGCCAAACTTTATGCCCTTATGTTTCCTCCAACTCTTCATCAAAACTCACAATGGGAGTATCCTTGATGCTCACACGAGTAAGTAGCTTGTCGGCGCAGTTGTGAACCGGTGCAAGAGGCGCCCCTATGACTCCGAGTAGCAGCCGAATATTGGAATGCCAGTTACCTCTGATAACCGTCGGTGCTCTCGCAAAATGGGCCCATACCCACTCTCTCCACCCATCCCACTTGAACTCTGCACCAACCCAATCGCCAGGATCCGGCCCCTTTATGAGCAGCTCAAGCGGCGGCTTCGTGCAGCTCCACCGTCTCTGTATTTTCGTGCTCTTTAACCTCAACCTCGCCGGCGAAAGCTCTCACTGTGCAAAGAAGAACCTAGGAAGATTGCAAATATTTTTTTTAGTAAGGTTCGCAGCCTAAGTTTCATTGTAATAAATAATAGGCGGAGAAAGCCCTTGGGCATGGTGCCCTTTGATATTTTTCTTTAAATGAGGGGGTTGAGCACAAAATGTATAACAGGTGATCGCAGTCAGAAAAAACTGCAATTATGTTAATGGATTTTCTGAGCGCCGAGCAGAATTGAAGGAACATCAAGTATTTATTTTTGGGGGCGTGTGAGAGCAGTAAAGTACATATTTTTCTATATTTTGGCTAGCTATGTAGACACTTGACACCTAATCCCAAAAAGCTTCTCTCCCTCATTTTTCTGATCTTCCTCTCAGAAGTAGAAGTGACAATTCAATTAAATATAAATTTATAACAATCTATTTTTTAAAATAATTAATTTATTTTATGTAAATAAATAAAAATTGATAATATTAAAAAACTATTATATGAATATATATATATATATATATATATATATATATATATATATATATATATATATATATATAATCATAAGAGGCATATTTAAGAGTCATTTCCAATCTCTTAAAAAACACTCTTGTGAACCTTATTTTTTTTTCAAATATAACATATTAATTATATTTTCTTCTAGTGATTTTTTTATTCCCTTTAAATCTTTGTTGTTGACCGATTTTTTATCTATCCAAAATGATTTTAGAATTATTGGTTGAATGAAAGATTTTATAAGGCATTTCATATAGAATTTTTGTCTACATGACGGGATTTTGGGGATTATAGGGCAATGATGATGTTAACTTATAGTTTAGCCATTTACTGCACTTGACTAATATGGATTATCCCTATATTTCCTATGGTAATGATGCAGCACGTTTGGATAGCCTAAAATTTCTCAGGCAACCATAATTTCGAGGAGTCTTCAACATAATTAATTACGGCCCAATTCTTATTTTTTTACAAATCTAACACCTAAATTTTGTTCTTTCTAGCATTATACCACCCAAATATTTTAGATCACATAAAAACTATCATTATTTTATCTTTTAATAAGTGAATTACAATATTTTCATGCATAAAGTGGTATATCTATGAAAATTGAAGTTTAGCTGTTAGATATGTAAATACATACAAATTCGTTGATGTGCATGTAAATATTCTAAAAAAATATGTATATTTACTTTTTATGAATTATTTGATTTGGTTAAAAAAAATACAATATAAATTAACCTTTTTTTTATTATGATGTATTTTAAATTTCAATTCTCTTTCTGTTATTTTCTTTACATGGTTGTGCCCCACTCCTTGATAAGGATGATGCCATTGATGCATGAAAGGAGTACTAGAGTAAGAGTAGGGATTATGTTGGACTTGAGCGATTGTATTTAAAAATTGACTAATTTAAAAGAATTTTTAATATAAAAATAAAATTTTGAAAATTTTACGTGCATATCATGCAGTTTTTATGTGTTTAGATGCCTAATAATTAAAGTTTAATACGTTCATAGATATACATAAAAAATATAGATTTTATGTTTGAAAATAATAATAATCGATATTTTTGCGTGAAGTTGAGTATTTATGTTATATCTGTAAATAAAAAATTTTAATTTATTAGGTATATAAATATAATAAGAATTGTGTTGCAAGTAAACGTTCCTAAATAAATATTCTTGATATATTTAAATTTATTAAAACAATAATTTTCATAAATTTACTTCATATAAATACAAAAAAAAATCATGTTAATTCATACCCTCTTTAATATTGGCAACTAAATCTCAAAAAATTTTATAAGTGAGAAAAATAGTGGAAAGTTGTAAGTCACCTTAGCTTGTTAGTTGAGAGTAGGTTTTAGCTCTTGCATTCAGAGTTAAATTTATCTTTATTTACATATATATCACACAACTCTTATGTATTTACAAATCTAACAACTAAATTTTCTCATTTACATCATAGTATTTATCACAGTCATCACATCAAAAGCTACAATGCCTAAGTGAAATAAAACTTTAATTTTTACATACAACTTAACTATACATAAAAAATTGTATATCACTGTTAAGAAGTTAAAATAATGATATTTTTTATGTGATATAAAAATTTTGGGTGAAATTAACGTAGAAAACACTATCTTTGTTAAAAAAAAATACATATAAATTGGGTAGTATATATGTAAATGCTCACTATACATAATCAACATAATAATTGACACAAAAAAAAAAAAAAAAAAAAAAAAATATTCAACATATAGAGTAATTTTACAATTATATAATTTCATGAAAAGATTTGCAATAAAATCTATCATAAAATAATAGAATATTAAAACATACACAACTCTTTTTGCGGGATATTTAACCCAAATTTTAATTTTCGGGATTTACAAACATACCACACAATCCTTAAGTATTTACATGTCTAACACCTAAACTCCAAAACTTACTTACATGACACAAAATTTTTAATCACATCACATCAAAAATACCATTAAGTTTAAATTCTCTAAAATAAAATACATCTTTTTATGCCATATTTTGAGTATAAAAGCAAACTGTTATATAAATATTAAAATTTAAGAGTTAAATATATAAATAAATAAGAATTGTATGGTACATATGCATGTCCCCTACTTTATTTTGGAAGATATATATATATATATACCACACAATTCTTATGTATTTACATATTTATATTTGTATAATGATTTTAATGTCGTTGGATTTGCTTTGAAATGAGTGCAATACATAAATAATCTGCAAAAATTTATATTTTACTTATGTTAAAATAAATTATGTTTTTTAATTCCTATGCTAATCAACCATGTTGACCTTTAGCACAGAGTAAACAAAGATTTTAAATCCAAAACCACAATAAACTTGCAAGTTTCAAGCTTTATCTTTAGGGAAAAAAAAAGGAAAATTATGGCACAACACAAATCAAATGGAAAAAAAAAAAAAAACAAATTATAGTAGGTCCACTGTTTGCAAAGAGTGACACAAGCTCAATCATGTTGGTATATTTGCGGTAGCAATTCGACAAATGCTGTTCAACGGATTTCAAAATTTTAAATTAAACTTAATATGATCTGGCGGATTACAAAATTTAAATTAAATACATAATTAATTTTAACTTTGATTAAGAATACAATTTCAAACTTATTTACTAGTTTACAACATGAGTAGTTATTTAATCTCATCTATATGATACACAATTTTGGTTTGGACTTTTTTTTTCTAATTCAATCTTATGAGTGTAAGTTGGATGTGTGCTTCTTTTGGGTGCAATATAAATCTGACTACTTGATCTTGAGGAAAAATATCTATTTGTATCAGCATAAGGTCTGATTTTTCTTTCCTCCTGACTTTGTTAATTTCATAAATTATTCTATTTCATATAAAGAATTTGATATTTGTTTGTTTAATGGTCTCAATTTATAACAAAAAATTCACTAGGGAAATTTGATTTTTGATAATTAATTAGGCTTCCAAATTTAGATTTATTTCAATTTTTTTGCTAAAATTCTAGAATGAATTAAATCTATGCTCTAGATATGTAAAAACATACGAAGTGAGGGGGGTGTATGTAAATCTTTTAAGAAAAATACTTAAAACTTAAAATAAAGTTATACCAAAACATCTCAAAAAATCCGAGAATAATGTTAAGACAGCAAATATAAAATCATAAGTAGTGCACTTTTGAAAGTTTAGCTTCCCTTCAAAGATTATTTCCTCCCATGATAGCTTTAATTATATTTTCACTAGGCTTCAACATACGTACATACACAACACTTCAAACATTATAATCTACAAAACTGATTTTTTTGAACTACCAATCTGATCAATTTATGTGTGTGCCTTCTTCCCACTCTCGCTTCTATCGAGCTCACAACTTTTGCTGACTGTGCCGCCCTTCAGATCCGAAGGCGGGATGAAGCAATCCACAAAATGACCGAGAACATTGAAAGCCACCTCCTCGATGGTCCATGCTTCCTCCATTCTTGTCTTCATGTGACTCAAAGCAACTTTGCCAAACCTGAACAGAGTGATGATGGAGCGACTGGAATGGGTGGCCATAACACCATCGACTGGGGCGGTAATCGTTGAGAAACGAGGCATTACTAGTCGCCCGGTACACAAACTCACCGCCAGAACTCGATTGGATTCTTGCGAGGGGAGAGTCCTTGATGTGGACGAGAAGCCCAGTTTTCTGGCTGAAAGATCCAAACATAACATGCGTTATAATCTCTGCAGCTACCTCACTCCTCGCCTTCAAAATATGAGGATCAGAACAAAGCTTAAGAATGAAGCAATCCTCTTCATCAACCTTCTCTCCAATGTATAGTGCATTCACAAACATGTTCACCGTCGTCAAAGGATCGAAGCCCTACAACAAATTTCTCCAACTTATCAATATCCATTGATTTCAGGCCTTGTGACAACATGTTATGTGTTGAATGGTGGTTGGATGTAGTTGGAAATCAAAATTGATTTCAAACCATAAAAAAGCCAACAAATATCCATAACTAGATAGTTAAATTTTCAAATACAAATTTGTTAGTGAAGATTGACATACAAACCGCTAAATTTTTATGTATTGACATAATGAAACACCTAAACTTCAATCTTTTGACACATGCCTTGATATTTTTTAATAAAAAAAAATGTATTTCACTTTTTAAAAAGTTGAAAATGGTGATATTTTTTATTCAATAAGAAATATTTGGGTTTTATAAATGTAAAAAAGTAAAAAAGAAAAAGAGAATTAGGTGGTATGTATGAGTTAAAGCAAATACTCAATTAGGCCATGCAAAATTGGAAGATATACTTACACACCACTCAATTCCTATGTATCTACATATTTAACATCTAAACATTAATCTTTACACAAAACGTTTATTTCACTTTTTAAGAGAAGTTAAAATGTTGGCATATTTGATGTGATTTGAAAGAATTGGCCACTATAAATGTACAAAAGTTTAGGTATTAGATATGTAGATATATAGGGATTGTGTTGTATGTAAACAACTCTTGTAAAATTTCTCCAATACAAGGAAATGAAGTTCATTAAAAGGGTTTTTTATATACCTGAAGTGCTGGATGAAGAGGACAAACAGGGCTTGTGGCGATACGAGTGCCAAGCCAAAGGGTGTGCTGCCAAAGTATCTTGCCATTACAACCAGTGTGGATCTTGCTTCCACCGACAGCGAGCTTAACATACCACATCTTAGGAACCATCTGCCACAGCTCGAAGCAGTCAGACTTGGAATCTATCAAAGACTTTTGATTCTTCATCAATTTGGTTGCCAGCTCGGAATTAGACACCACCATCCTCAGCTTACGGCGTAGGAATTATGAATTGTGATTAACAGCTTGATTCCACCAGAAGCAGCAGTGTAATGTTGCAGTATATATTGAGCCGAAGAAGTTTCTTGCAACATCAGATAGAAGAAGAAATAAATGAATGTTGAGTTATCCGCCCTCATGATTTAGTTTAGTCTCTAAGCTCAACATCCATATCAAAATGCATGTCAAACCCTACTAATGGCGTTAAGGATTTCAAACTGAGTCAACTATTATTAGAACAAAATTAACTACATACCAAATGCAACTAAAATTCAAGAAACTCAGCCCCACAAAACTTGCAAAAATGCTTCCAAAAAGCAGAAAACAATAGCACCATAACGAACCCCAAAAAGCTCATCAAATAAAGCATCCATTAAACCAAAAAATCCTAATAAACAACTCTGATTTAAAAAAAAAAATTCAGTAAATAAAGCCAAAGTTCATGCTCTTATGTTTCATCCAACTTTTCATCAAAACTCACAATGGGCATATCCTTGATGCTCAAATGAGTAAACAGCTTGCCGACGCAGCAGTGAACCTGTGCAAGAGGCGCCCACATGACTTCGAGTAGTAGCTGAAGATTGGAATGTTGGTTATCTCCGACAACCGCCGACGCTATCTCCACCCATCCCACTTGCACTCCCCACCAACCCAATCATTAGGATCCGAACCCTTGATGAGCGGCTTAAGCGGTGGCTTTGTACAGCTCCACCGCCTCGGTATTTTCATGCTTTTTAACTTCAATCTCGCTGGCGAAAGCTCTCGCCGTGCAAAGAAGAACCCAAGAAGATTGCAAATGTTTTTTTTTGGGAAGGTTCGCAGCCTAAGTTTCAATGTAATAAAAAATAGGCGGAGAAAGCCCTTGGGCGTGGTGCCCTTTAATATTTTCCGTTAAAGGAGGGGGTTGAGCACAAAAGGTATAGCAAGTGATCGCAGCCGGAAAAAACTGCAATTATATTAATGGATTTTTCTGAGCTCCTAGCAGAATATTAGGAAAATCAAATATTTATTCCTTTGATCCCCTCTCTTTGCCCTCCCCTCCTCGACAAGGGGAGAAATAAGTAAAAATAAAAATTAGATTGTAAGAACTATGGTAAGCTCATGATGTCAATGTCGAAAGATCATGATATGGTTTTCAGGGTGCTCTTAAATAGACATGGATGCATGTATGTCACCGAGTGATGTTCTTCATTTCAGCAGTTTGCGAATTTCAAAGAGCTGTTATGAAGGGCTCAACAAATCAGTTTGTGAGCAAACTTCGCATATTGCTTTGGCAAGCTAGCTTGACGTTTAAAGGCGACTAAATTTTTTTGTAAAAGATAAGATTGGGCTTTCTAGGCCTATGAAATCTGTTCATATGTTTCAATCCATAAAAGTCTTTTATGATTATATATTTTTTTCATCGATTCTCTTGGCTCTTCGATCAGGTGAGAAGAATAAGAGTTTGAAGACATTATGTTTCTATGATTCTTGGATGGTCCTATGATCATTGTGCCTATAGCGCACTCAACCAATAAATAGTGAAATGAAAAATCAATTTTGTTTGAGGTGGACTTTCCTCTGCTTGGGGGCACTTTGGCTACGCTTGCGAGGAGCTTGATCACTGATACACCTATAATATATAGTGTTTTTAAAGGCATTTTTATACCTATTTTTGATGATATTGCACTTTAATGGAAGGTATATTTGTGTTTTTCTTGTAAGTATGATTAAAATGACTGACCATGATGAAAGGAGCAAAAAAAGATCAAATTTGAAGAAAAATTTGAAGAATGAAAAAAAATTGGCTTCTAGCGCCTAAGCGTCGGACCCTTGATGCATAGGCACCACAGTTAAAAATACGAATTAACTTAAATTTGGTGTCATTTTTAAGGGATGTTTGAAGCAACTTTTGGTTTAAACTTCCTTAACTTCTTTTGGGCGGCAAATTTTAATGAAGAGATGCATTCTTAAGTGGATACATTGAATTTGGACATGATTTGAAGAGACACTAAGGCACCTTTTAAAAAATTTTAAAAAGAAGAATTGAAGATCAGAAAAAGGGTTGTTGTTGGAGGGTGTGATTAGTGTTAAGAGTCAAGTTTATGTTAGAGAGTTATTGAGAGCACACATTTCCACTTCATCCACTTTTAATATCACTTGTATCTAATTTTTATTAAGAGTAGAATGGAGATTTGGAGTCAACAGAGTTGGGTGCCAACCTCTATTATGTCTTGTAAGGGGAAAGCAAAGTTTCAAAGGAACTTCAAGGGTCTTGTGGAGTGGAATTTCAGATAAGTGTTTATCTTTGTTTTACATTTGGTTTTAAAGTAAGACTTGTTGTATATTCAGTATGACTTCTACTTTCAAATCAAGTTGTGATTGTGTTTTCTCCATGAGTTTTGAGTAATTTTCTTTATCTTTTTCCTTTTAAATGATGAAGTAATTAGATTATGGAAGGAAGTTGTGTGAAGTATAGGAGTTCAATGTTGGAAGAAGTTGTGATGATTCACTACCTTGCACTTCATTTAACTCTTGATTTGGTCAATTAAGATGTTAAAATTTGTTGTGAGAACATGTAAGATCCATTGTGGTATTGTCTCAATCAACACTTAGAAAGAATCACATGCAATTGTATAGGTGAGAATTGTAGTCCATACGGTTGGGTGCAAATAAATAGGAAGATATGCTTTTAATGGGGAGTAAAATTAGAGAACTTTAGAGTGACAGGCTAAAGCTCCCTAATTTAGTTTGATGTTTTAAATTTTGTTATGTGATGTTAGCCCCCAGGTGGAGGGAATCGAGGGAACTCTAGAGTGAGAGCTAGTATCTTCCCTGCCTAACCCATCTATAGTATTTCAAAATTTCAAATTAACCAATATTCTTTATAGAACCAAGTAAAGGTAAGGAATATAATTTCTTCTATTTGGCACAACACATTTAGATACTTCAACAACGAAACTCCATAATTATTACTAATTCATTGAAAGAGGAAAAAAATATTTTATTCTAATTTGTTTTCGTACTATTTTACAGTTGCGTTAACTATAGTTGTTTGCTTTACTTTTTATTTAGAAAATTTCAAAAAAAAAATTTGAAAAACTTTATATCTTAAAACATACTTTACAAAATCATTTTTAAAAGTAAAAAGTTATTTTTCTTATTTCTTTAAAATTTTAGACATTTCCCTGTAGGTTCGATTCTTGGGGCTTAATAAAAAAGTCTTATTTACTTGATAAACGATACGTATGCTTGTGAAGTATCCCATTTTATAAATAATTAAAACTATATCTCTTATTTGCTTCGGAATCAAGTTTCTGGCATCGTTGCAAGGGGAAGAGATAATATAATTGGAAAGAAATATAAAGTGAAAATCATAAGCATAAATATTCGGGGATCAATCACTTACATTGACTCCTGATTTAGAACTATCCTTCTCTTGTGAGCACTATGGCTACATATATAACGAGTAGTCACTTAAACTATTGGGTGAATTTGAGCAACTTGTTCCCGAGAGCTTGGCTCTTTTACAAGGGGAGTTGTTTGAATTTATTGATAAGCTCTTGGTTGACATTCTTCACTTTGACATTCTGAGTACTGGGCAGAAATCACATTGCACGAGCATGTGCTGGGACTATCGTAATGCTTTGTTTAAATTAAACAGTCAGATTCCCTTTCACAGCACCAGTTCTGAGTCGGTTTTTGACTCTTGCGAAAGGCCCCCAGGAGAGCTGTTCTCAGTATGTCCCCCTAGCCCGCACAAGGCGACCTGCTCTTACCGCGAGCGCAGCTCAAGCAGTCCGCCGACAGCCGATTGATCAAAATTTTTTTCAGATATAACTCCGTTCCAATTAGAAACTGCTGAACAACTAACTTAATTAGACTTAGTTATGGTTACATCTAATTATGTTAAGGTTAATTAAACCTAATTTGATTAAGGTTTAACTGATAAATTAGACTTAATTATGGTTAATTCTAATTACGTTAAAGTTAATTAAATCTAATTTGATTAAGGTTTAATTGATTAATTAGACTTAATTATGATTAATTCTAATTATGTTAAGGTTAATTAAACCTAATATGGGTAAGCTTTAATTGATTAATAAAAGAAAACATGAAAAAGAAAGATAAATCTAAGCCTCATTTAACCCAAATTCAAACTCAATTTCAACTCAAATCCAAAAGCCCTAATTTTGACCAAGTGACCCAATTCCCTATAATTGAACCCAATGTCGACCAATTTCCCCCAAATTTGAATTCCAAACCCTTCATTACATCCCCTAAACCCAATTGAACCTTCAATTGCCCCCAATTTGAGCCCAAGTCTCACCTAAATCCAACAAAATCTAAAATTCCTAATTTTTATCCAAATATGTCACATTTCCAAAATCCATCAAATTGGATGCAATAATCCTAAAATTGCCACCCAATTTATGTTGAGAACTCTTTATGGCATCCCCATAGACCTTTTGAAACCATCAATTGACCCTTGACCCAACCTAAGCAGATGGTTACAGTAGAAAAGACAGAAAAGATAAAAACAACCAAGACATTTGAGAACGAGTGAGGAATTCTGAATTCCGAATGTCGAAGAAATTACAGAAGTGAATCTAAGAAGTGAAAAGGTAATACTCTCAAGAGTGGCTCCGATGGAAAGGGCGAACAAATTGTCACTCGAGAATAAATGCCTCTGCCAATGAAAGAATAATATGCTCAAGAAGAAATTGGAAGTTTAAAAAAATTGGATTATAATTTCCTAGCTCATCTTAGGAAGTTGCCAACCAAACTAAGCATCTACGACATGCTGATCATATCAAAGGAGATGAGAGAAGCTCTGGTCAAGGCTTGACTTGATCCAAAAATTTTCTTAGCTCAATTTGCTAGCACATCTTCAAATGGAGTTTGTATTGTAAAGGGACAACCTGGTGTAACCTTTACCAATGAAGATTTGCTACTTGATACTACCGATCATAACCGTCTGCTCTACATTTTCATCAACATCGGCAGATTCATATTTCCAGAGTTTTAGTAGACCCTGACACATCACTCAATATTGTGAGACTACGGACTTTGGCATATTTGGATATCGATGCACATGAAATCTCCACATACAAGATGATGTTAAGAGGATTTAATCAAAAAGGAGAAAAAGAGCTTGGATCGATTACGCTACTAATGAAAGTTGGTGATTTAGTAACAACTGCTAAATTTCATGTCATTGATGCAGATACTTCGCTTAACACTCTACTTGGTAGGTCGTGGCTTCATGAGTACAATATCGTCCCTTCATCGCTACATTAGTGTATCAAGTATTATAAGGATGGATAAGAACACTGCATCAAGGGATATTTACAACCATTTTTAATACACGAAGTAGGCATCCACGAAGACGCCACCTACTACGCTCATCCGAAAATGACTGTATTTTTAAGAGAAAGTGTACCAAATAAGATTGAAGATTCAAAATATCACAAGAGCAGGACCATTAAGCTCCGCTTCAACGATCTCCCACCACTCATTTGTAATGAGTTGGTGGAGGTTCGTTTACCCACGCATCCGAGATCAAGCCAGGGACGCAGGTGAGGAAGAACTCAACAGATTGTTGAACAGATGAAGCTAGCTATCAGCATCTACATAGAATGAAGCTCCGAAAAAGATAAGTCTTATAAATAAATGATGACTATACAACAGCAGAAGCCTCCGTTTGAGATCTCCTTGGACAATACAAAGAAAAGTAAATACGACTTAATGTATGATCGGATTAACCATTACATGCAAGCCAAGACCTGCTCTAATCTACCCTCAAATGATCAAGAGTATGGAGATCAAGAAAGTCCGTAATGGTAGTTTTAAATCGATCAAATTTTTTCGTGCTTCTCCTTCTACTTCTGAAACTTATGTAAACTCAGAGGAAAACAATTCTAATGAATTAATGGAATTACCATTTGGTTACTTTTTCCATGTGTAAAAAAAATTAATTCAATAAGGCTACGAACTGAAGCAGATGCTAAGGAATAAGCTACAAATTTTTGAGAAATTGTGGAACGTGAAAGGTCAAAATCTCAATTCTAAAGAAGGTCTCGGGTTTGGTACGATAGGATAGGTCGATGGTTCAGAATTTTGCATGGTTGTTACTAGCAAGTCATAAGAAGATTGCCTCGATGTCAAAGATGATTATGAAGGTTCTATGATAGATGATGCTCCATAAAAATTCGAGGAATAAATTAAGTCAATGGTGGACGAGTTAAAAGAAATCAATCTCGTGACTGAGGAGTAGCTCTGAACTACTTTCATAAATTTGCTACTCAACAAAGAAAAAGCTACAGATTTGATCAAGTTACCATCAAAATTCAGATAATATTTAGCCTGGAGCTACGATGAAATGCTAGGATTGTCTCCAGAGATTGATGTTCACCAACTCAGAGCAGATAAGAATATAATCCCAGTGAAACAAGGCCCCAGAAGAGTGCGCCTCGATATAGAACAACAAGTTACAGTCGAGGTGAAGAAATTAATAGATTCTAACTTTGTGCTGGAAGAGCAATACCTGACGTGGTTAGCTAACGCCGTGCCAGTTAAGAAGAAGAATGGACAAATCCAACTGTGTGTCGACTTCAGGGACTTAAATAAAGCAAGTCCGAAGGATGAGTTCCCATTACCAATATCGGAATTGATGGTGGAAATTGCTTCATCTCACGAGATTTTCTTCTTTATTGATGGATCTTCAAGTTAAAATCACATCAATATGGCTCCAGAAGATGCAACACTCACAGCATTCAGACTCTGATTGGGATCTACTGTTACACTGTAATGTCGTTTGGGTTGAAGAACGCCAGAACAACTTACCAAAGAGGAATGACCAAAATCTTCGATGACCTCATCCATTACCAAGTAGAATGCTACGTGGACAACTTAGTCATCAAGCAAAAAGTAACATGCGAACATTTATATGATTTGAGGATTGTCTTCGAACGATTATGACTATACAATCTTAAGATGAATTCCATAAAGTGACCTTTCGGCATTACCTCTGGTAAATTTCTAGGATTCTTTATCCTACATCGGGGAATTGAAATCAACCTAGAGAAGATTAAAGTTAGAAATGCCTCCTCCCAAAACTTTAAAGCAGCTACATTCATTTCAAGGGAAATTAGCATATCTAATACACTTTATATCTAATATATCTGGCAGGTGTTAGACCTTCTTGGCATTAATTAAAAAGGACTTCAAATTCATTTGGGAAGAGAAATGTCAACGGGCCTTTGAGGATATTAAGCAATATCTAAGGACACCTCCTATTCTAGCAGCCCCTATCCTAGGTAGACCTTTGATGCTTTATACCACGACCTTAGACGGCTCCTACGGAGCCTTGTTAGCCCAAGTCAATGACGAGGGTAAGGAAACACTCTCTACTACTTGTGTTGACATCTATACCAGTGGAGGTAAGTATCCTCCTATTGAGAAACATTGCCTAGGTTTGATTATCATCGCCCAAAAGCTCAGGCACTATATACTCTCTAGTAAGGTCAACCTGATCCCGAAAGTTAATCCATTGCAATATTTTATTACCTGACCAACACTTTCCGGACATTTAGCAAGGTGTTCGATGATCTTATTGCAGTTTGATATAAATTTTGCTCCTCTTCGAGCTATTAAAGGACAAATACTTGCAGACATTCTCGAAGCGCACCTTCTACCAACTGGGTCCCCTCTCGACGATGATTTACCAATATGAGCAAATTATGCAAGTGGAATAGCCTAATGCTTAATGTTGGGAAATGTACTTCGACTGAGCGTCATCAACCAAAAGAGACAAAGGATTAAGGACAACAGTAACCGGCAAAGCAGGAATTGTTTTGATCTTCGTTACACTGGATAATGCGATGCAAAGATTCTCCTACCACCTGACAGATTCGTGTTCCTAAAATGATGCAGAGTACGAATCGCTAATAACTGGATTGAAGTTAGCAATATTAATGGAAGTATCAGACATTACCATCTACGATAACTCACAACTTGTCATTCAGCAAGTGGCAGGACATGACAAGATTCTGAAACCAAGATTGGAAGGATACCACCGGTATACAATGAAGCTACTAGAACAGATCCCCAATGTAATGTTCTATAGGATTCTCCGAGCGGACAATGACCATGCAGATGCTTTAGCTAAACTTGCCAAGGAATTCACATGCCCGCAAGAGAACTCCATAGACATTATAGTTCAGGGACGTCAGGTTCCATCACAAGTCAATTTGGATAATTTACACAAACTTGGAAGGAAAGAACAAGCAGTTATAGTGACAGACGATATAGAAGATTGGCGTCAGCTGTTAATAGAATATTTACAAACAGGAAGACTATCAGAAGGTAGATCAATAGCACACCAGCTCCAGAAAAGGGCAATGTCTTATGCTTTAGTCAACAACGTTCTGTACAGAAGATCGTTTGATTAGATGTGGTTAAGCTGATTGAGTAGAGAAGAAGCACAAAATATCATCAGAGAAGTACTTGTCGGGTTGTGTGCTGCTCACCAGTCAAGGCCGAAGATGAAGATGAAGTTTAAGAGGCTCGAATATTATTGGCCATCAATGATGTCCGACTATATGGAAATAGCGAAAAGGTGTCACCAGTGCCGGGCGCATCGAGTGGTCTTGCACCAACCTTTGAATGTGCTACATCCAACGGTCGCGTTGTGGCTATCCGAGTGTTGGTGCATGGATATAATGGGTCTAATAGATCCTCCATCTTTCAAGGGACAGAGATTCATTCTCGTAGCTATAGATTACCTCTCCAAGTGGGTAGAGGCAGTACCGTTATAAAAAGTCACAACACAACATGTTCTATAGTTTTTCAAAGATCATATTGTCTACCGTTTCGGTGTTACACATAGAATTATTTCAGATAATGGGCCCAACTTCAAGAGTACAAAGATCAACAGTTTCTTCAAAAGGCATGGAATCGATTGATGGTATTCTACAATCTACCACCCCAGATCAAATGAATTAGCAGAAGTCTTTAACAAGATGCTAGTGCAAATTTTGAAGAAGACACTTGGCGACAACAAAAGGGGATGACATGAGAAATTACTAGAAGCTTTATGGGCCTACAGGACAATAGTCACCACGCCGATGCAATCTATGTCGTATGCACTCGTGTACAGGTCTGAGGCAGTACTTCTGCTAGAGATCCAATTACTGTCTCTCAGAATCGCTGTCACCAACTAGATTACAACAGAAGATAATGTCAAACTCCGACTCACAGAGTTGAAAAGCTTCAAAGGGAAGAGATTGCTCGCACAGTAGAACTTGGAGCTCTACCAATCGAAAATGATTCAATCTCACGATAAAATGGTCCTCCCGAGGGCGTTCAAAGTTAATGACCTTTTTCTTATTCTCAGAATGCCTATTCTTGCACACCGCAAGATAGGTGGAAAATTTGAACTGATCTGGGAGGGACCATTCTTGGTAGAGAAAGTTTACTCCGAAGGAGCATACAAGTTAGTTGATTCTCAGGGAGAAAGGTCCATGTTGTTGATCAATGGACAATATTTAAAGAAATACTACGCAACATGACGATCCAGAGGGCGACGTTTGTTCCAGGGATAGCTATATGGCTAGTGTCTATGACTGGGTCTGAATGAAAAGAAAATTGCTAATAAAATCAAGTGAAATAAAATAAATTTTCTTGAAATAAAATGCATACGTTGACATCTGTTAATTAATTCCAAATCTCATAAAGTCATGTTAAATAAGATAATGGCATATGCATAATGTAAAATTCACTAAATAATAAACTTATTATTGTTCTTGTTCGTGCAAACTATCAACGCGTTAATGTTTCCCCTGTTTTATGTAGGAGAATGTCAGGCCAGAAGTTGATCTTCGCATTCAAAGACGACTTAAATCTTACGCTGAATGAAGAGAAGGTACCAAATGGGAGTGTGATTAACTTTGGACTTGGTCAGTCACGGAGAAGTTTCAAGACTGCAGTCTGTGATCAGAATCAGTCACAAGGAAGTGGTAGAATCATCGGGATGGAAAGGCGCAGGAAGATTTACAGATGCACCCCTCCCTACCGCAAGAGACATGCAGATACTGTTGATGATTTTCACGCCAGAGGGAGATTTGGTTTCTACCACCGCCGAGAGATCTCCAGATGTGCTGCTCAGGAGCACTCAATGAAGAAATGCTAATAGCCGCAGAGCTTTAGACAGGATTGAGTGGAGATATGTCAAGGAGACAACCGCAGAGCTTACCCCAATTATGGAGGAAGAAAGTTATGATCCAGAAATGAAAGAGACCAACACCCGCCCGCCAGCTACAGAGGAGGAACCAGAGTTAACTACAAAGCCCGTGCTTTCATGGAATCTGCTCAAGCAGATTTTCACTGGGTGTCCGCATGCAGCTCGGGTTTACCCAAACAGCCGTCGACAGGGGTATTTATAGAATGCCCGGATTGAAATGTTTTGCATCCGGAAAATATGGGACTTTTGAAGCATGCGCAGCTACCTTGATGTTGATAAGAAGCAGGGATCACACCAATGTAGAGCCGTATGTACCACAGTTTGTGGAGCCATGATGACAGTGGAATGTCTCAGACTATATAATGGAAAAGATATGCAGAGTCAGAAGAGAAGAATTTGAGCATTATGAACAGATCTAGGGGTCAACAACTTGGAAGGATTGGAATTATATACTGATGTGTTCTTGAGAAGTGATGAAAGTAAAATTTTGGATTGCGTCTTCAGTCTTAGAGACATAGGCCGAGCAGACTGCTTGAGGGAGAAGACGTACACGGAGCCCCCGAAATGGAAGAGGGGAAAGGACGGGATCACAATTTAGTGTGGTTGTTGCTACAATTTTGCAAAGGACAGACAAGGAAATCCCCCTGGGATTTTGAAAGCCGTCCTACATAAAGAAGATGGTTAAGAGGATAGCGAAGTGGCATATCTTACCAGCGGATTGCATCCTGAAATTGAATGAATTTGTAAATTTACATGGAGGAGGTTAATCCAACAGGTTATAACCAGCCATAGCCACCTCATAAGATAACCAATAGAGGGAAGCCAAAAAATGAACCAAGCTTTCACTATGGTTGAACCCAACATGGGTGAATGTTCAATTATGCTTATCTCCCAGCTCAAATCTTATCTCTAGGACAACATTGAGCTACTACCACCTCCCCCAAGTAAACTTAAGGTGATCCATGGCGTCCATAGGCCTATATATAAGCTAACCTGAGAAGCATTCAAGGGATAATAGACCAACCTACACTCAAAATCCCTTGAACTATCCTATACCAAAATCTTTCCCATCCCCTAAGAAGTGGATCCCTTACAGAATTGAGCCCTGAAACTCACTCACAGCTCCTAATTTTATACTCTAAAAATGGGACAATTTTCGGGTTTGACATGGACTCACTTAAAATCCCAAATTAACTCTTCTAAAATCTTCTCTAAGCTCTACGAAGACCAGCCCAGTTGAAATTGGCCTTACCCATAGGCTCTAACCTACATTTCCATATTTACTTTCCAAACTGTAGCACCTCTTCATCGAATTCATAGATAGACCCAATTTCATCTCAAATTGAATCAAGGGCAAGCTTGCTGAGCTCGAGGCGAAGCTTCAGAACCAATTCAATCGAAGTTTCATCATCTTAGGCCAAGGTATGGTTCTTTGGACTCAAACCAAACTAGGGTTTGGTACTTTGTGAAATGAATTAATTCACAACCCATACATCACCATATGTATGGGTTTTTCGTCTCCAGATGAAGCCATAGGAACAAATTTCACTAAAATCTATAAAGAAATGAGCGAGATCTCATGTCTTGAAAATGGACAGTCTTTGGGCTATAAAACCTTTGGGACGATGACTCGATGCCGTCCATTTTCGTGTATTGGAAATGGACGGCTCTGATCGAGCCAGACTACTGATTTATCCATATGAAACGGATAAAACAGCAGGTCAGCTTAGTGCTTCGTGGATTAGACTGCAAATCAGAAGCCGCCGCATGGATTTTCGACACCTCTGAGGTTTGAGCTAGTGTTGAGTCAAATAAGTCGATAAATAAGAATTAAATATTTCTAGAAAATCAAATTAAACATTTAAAATTCATATCTTTGCATAGAAAAATGATAATAATAAACCAAAAATATCCTCAGACTCAGGGTGATGAGGAGAAAATTATAAAATCAAAATCTTGATTTAACGATTTATATTTAATTTTTAATTAATTAATTATTCTTTGGAGTAATTTAATTATTAAAAATTAATTATAAATCTAAAAATTATGAAACTTTGTAATTATTTTTAAAATAATTATAAAAATCAGGAAATGGAAAAATTAAATTCAAATTTGGTTAGGAAATTTAGGGTGACAAAATTGAAACCTTATAATTTCAAATCATATCCCTTTGAAAATTCAAAATGATACTTAGCTTTTAAGGTTAAAATTTTAAATTAGAAATTTATATTTAAAACCCTAACTTATCAAACATAGCCCATTTCACATTGGGCTAAGTATATTTTGAGTCTAACTCTAAATAGACTTAAACTAAGCCCTAATTAGGTCTAACCCATCATTAGACTTAATTAACTCAATTAAACCTTAATTAAATTAAGTTTAATACAAGTCAAACTCTAAATAGGTATAACCCAATTAAGTCCATTAAACCTTAATCAAATTAGGTTTAATACCAATTAAACCCTAATTAGGTCTAACTCATCATTAACCATAATTAACCCCATTAAACCTTAGCTAAATTAGGTTTAATATAAATCAAACCCTAATTAGGTCTAGCCCATCATTAGACCTAATTAAGCCCATTAAATCTAAATCAAATTAGGTTCAGTACAAATCAAACCCTAATT
Organism: Papilionanthe hookeriana x Papilionanthe teres; assembly: GCA_022702705.1. Taxonomy (NCBI): domain Eukaryota; kingdom Viridiplantae; phylum Streptophyta; class Magnoliopsida; order Asparagales; family Orchidaceae; genus Papilionanthe; species Papilionanthe hookeriana x Papilionanthe teres. The sequence continues at coordinate 95,368,633 of CM040422.1, forward strand.
AGATCTAACCCATAATTAGACTTAATTAACTCAATTAAACCTTAATTAAATTAGGTTTAATACAAATCAAACCCTAAATAGGTATAACCCATCATTAGCCATAATTAACCCATTAAATCTTAGCTAAATTAGGTTTAATATAAATCAAACCTTAATTAGGTCTAGCCCATCATTAGACCTAATTAACGCCATTAAACCTAAATCAAATTAGTTTTAATACAAATCAAACATTAATTGGGTCTAAGCCATCATTAGATCTAATTAACTCCATTAAACCTTAATTAAATTAGGTTTAATACAAATCAAACCCAAATTAGGTCTAACCCATCATTAGACCTAATTGTCCCCATTAAACCTTAATCAAATTAGGTTTAATACAAATCAAACCTAAATTAGGTCTAACCCATCATTAGACTTAATTAACTCAATTAAACCTTAATCAAATAAGGTTTAATTAACTCTAAACCCTAATTAGATTTATCCATAAGTAAGTCTAATTAATTAATTAAACCTCACCCAAAATAGGTTTAATTAACCATATACCCTAATTAGACTTATCCCTAAGTAAATCTAATTAATTAATTAAACCTTACCCAAACTAGGTTTAATTAACCATAAACCCTAACTAGACTTATCTCTAATTAAGTCCAATTACTTAATTAAACCTTACCTAAGTTAGGTTTAATTTACCTTAAACCATAATTAAATTATCTCTAATTAAGCATAATTAATCAATTAAACCTTAATCAAACAAGGTTTCTATTACATTAAACAATAATTAGACTTATCCCTAAATAAGTCTAATTAATGAATTAAACCTTACCTAAATTAGGTTTAATTAACTTAATCCATAATTATATTTATTCCAAATTAAGTCTAATTAATTAATTAAACCTTACCAAATTAGGTTTAATAAATCTTAAACTTTAATTAGACTTAACCATAATTAAGTTTAATTAATTAATTAAATCTTATCAAAATAAGGTTTAATTAACCATAAACCTTAATAAGATCTAACCCTAATTAGGTTTAATCAGTTCAAAGAAACCAAACTTAAGTTTAACCCATATTGAACTTAAGTCAAACCCATAACTTAGGTTCAACAACCTAACTTGAACCCAAGTTAACCCAAACTTAAGTTCAACTCATATTGAACTTAAGTCAAAATTCTAACTTAGTTTCAACCTAACTTGATCCCAAGTTAACCCAAACTTTAGTTCAACCCATATTGAACTTAAGTTAAACTTCTAACTTAGGTTCAGCCTAACTTTAAACCAATTGAACCCAAACTTAAGTTCAACCCATACTGAAATTAAGTGAAACCTCTAACTTAAGTTCAACATCTCCTCATTAGCCGTGGGAGTTCCATTTTATAGCCATGGCTGCTGGGCTGAGCTCAGGGGTGGCTGATGGGTGCACTGAGTTATTGAGGTGGAGGGCCGAGTGGCGCCAATGACTAATTAGGGTTGGATAGCTGATCCACTGAAAATTTGATAACTTTTTAATATTTATTTCATACCTATTTTTGATGATATTGCACTTTAAAGAAAGGAATTTTTCATGATTTCATGCAGGTACAATGATTTTAGGCTTTTGGAGCAAAAGGAAGTGAAAAGGAGCAAATTTGGAGTAAAAAGGGACAAAAGTGCATTTTATTGAACTAGCGCCGAACGGCGCTGTCACCAGTGCCGGACCACGCTATTTTACAGAGAGTTGTGACAGAATTGGCAGAATAATCAATAGAACGGTGCCCTATCCAGTGTCGGACCTCGCCCTATCCCGATTTCAAACTAGATTCA